>CM020218.1:9084874-9697017 GCA_009819775.1 Phoenicopterus ruber ruber | reverse complement strand
ACTGAAGAGCTGGGCTGGCAAGCTGGCCTATCTGGCTGGACTTAATCTCTCTTCAAGTTCACAATATTTTCAGTAGGATGCCCGTGGACATTTCCCCAAAGTAATGATGTCTAAGGGTCTGTTTTCACAAAGGTTTTAAATAAATCTAAATATGTGCTGTTGCCAATAGGACTAATCCCACCCTGCTTTCTGTCCTTGGCTACGTGTTCCCACACCTTCCCTTGCTCACAGCAGGAGTGACCATGCAGTAGCTTGGTCAGCTGGATCGCTGATTTTTATTCTCCAGATCAGATCCTGAATGCCCAAGTCCTGAGGCCAAAACAAGAAATAGGGCAAGGACAGGAGGCCAGGTTATGGGGAGGAGAAAGGCAGAGGCAGCATAGGTTTACATCAGCTTAAAGGAATCATGAAACCAAACCTTAAGTCACATCATAGCAAAGTACAGCAGAGTGCTATTAATTCCTTGCTGACAGCTGGGAACAGACTATCATTCATAGGGAGACTTAACAGGTTTGTGGATTAACATAATGAGAATTATCAAGAGTCAGCTATAATTCTTTAAATGGGTCCTGTCAGCACGAAGACTGTATGAGTCTTTGTGTGTTTGGGGAGAAGTGGGGGAGGAGAGCTTAAAATATGCTTCTTGGCTTCTTCTTGGTGAAAAACTGGAACAGAAAGCACTGTGGAAGTCTAATTTACTTTCCCTCGCATGCACATGGCGTTTACTCTTTGTATTTCATGTACCTTGGCTAATGAAAACAGACCGACCAGCTTCTGTTCTTCAAATTCCACATTTCAGCTTTCAGAGTGGGTGATCTGGGCTATAAATGCAATGGGAGGCTGAGGAAATTACTTAATTTTTTTTAGTGGATTGCACCAAACTTTAAAGAAAATAATCCACAAACATTAGTAACACCACTTCATACTTGAACAGTCTTTTGCATATGCAAAGTGCTGTGTATAAAGTATAAGGACATTATTAATCACTGCTAATTAGCATTATTCATAAAAAGCTGGGCCTGACTCTCTGGCTGGCAGAAAATATGCCAAGTGGAGAGCAGGTGATGGTAGCCCAAGCCAGATACCAGTGCCACGCATAGGGCAGGATCTCTCTGCAACGCTAAGAACTCTGACTCACTCTCATGCTTCTCTCCTGTGACTCCTGCACCTCCCACACTTGCACGACAGCATCGCTGCCCCTCTCCTACTCGTGGTGCTGAAGGAGGGACACATTTCTCCCACCAAGTGGGACAGGCTGTACTGCTGTGTGGTCCATGAGGGACTGTTCCTGCTAAAGGCATGTTCCCAGTCCCATGTTGCACACCTGGGAATAGAGAAAAGGATCGAGCACCACACTGGTCTGCCCTGCAGAAGGACACTTACTATGGTCCATGTACATCATATATCCCTGTCAAGAACATGCACTAGAGCGCCCTTTTTCTCCCTGGGTCATCCAGGATCACACAGCCACCATTTTACCCAGGCTGACAGTATGGACTTAAGCACCAGCAACAGGGAAGGTGTGTGCACGTGCTGCAGTAGCGCTGCCTCCAAAGTGGGTCAGTGCGCAGGAGGATCAACTCCTTGATGAGAAATAGGAAATAGCCAGTGGAGCTGACATCAAGCAGGAAAAGATCCAGGAATGTCTGTACTAGATCCCATCAAAGGTCTGCCTGGCCCAGTGTTCTGTCTCCCATGAGCTACATCTCTTGTAGTACATTAAATGTGTCTAGGAGCATTCCCAAGCTTTGAGAGCAGCTGGCATGGGACAGCTCATCTCTAGAACAGTAAACCCTGTCTTCCAGATAGGCAAATGGCCACCAGTCATGGACAAAAGTGTGCCAGGGACCATCCTAGCAGGTTACTAGTACAGTCATGTCCCCATGCCAGAGAACATCCATGGGCATTGGTTATAGAGGTGACCTTCATGGCCAACAATGGATGCCCATGAAAGAGCACAAGAACACAACAAGTATGGAGGGGTGTGTCCCCAAAGACCATCCCAAGCCTCAGGAATATGCTGAGGCAGCTCCTGAGCCAGAAGAACTGCTTCTGTGTCTAACAGCCCTTTCTAAGATTTTTTTTCTTGAATTTACCCAATCAGTTCTGCAATCCCATGCAAACTTTCAGCATCCACAGTGTGCTAAGGGAAGAGTTCCACAGGTTAACTATCAGGAAGAGGTGTGATGGGCAAAGGAAAGTACCTGGAGCACCTAGCAGCTATGCAAGCACTCTCAACAAGTGGCTGATTAGGAGCATCCTGCATTCCTTGTTGTTTTAAAACTCCATCTCTGCAGCAGCACAAAACAATTTACAATTCATGATCAGCTGAGAGTCTTCCTCCTGGGCTGGCCTCAGACATAAATACCGTTATGCATTCGTAGCAATGCTACCAGCCTCCACTACACAGGACAGAGCAGCATGTCTCTGCAGAAACACTGGCCACAGAAACACTCTGACCTGCCCTTCATTCCCCACTCTCACACACACGAGTAAGACAAGACAAGGAATCTTTCTCAAGGGCTCTTCAGGGGACTCAGTAGCCTGGACACAGGATATCAAAAACATGAGATAACTCCTTGAAATTGGGGTCAGAGACCCTGGCCAAGAGTTTTGTTCTACAGATAAAATGGGAGTTTCCACTACACAAGCAGAACAAGGAATCACCATATACTTTTTCCTAAAAATGTGTTGACTTGCCTCTGCTAACATAGGCACACAAAGGGCACATGTTCGAACATGATTTTCTCCTTGAGGACACAAAATGGACTACTAGCCACAAAACTTATTAAAGTTAATTAATTAATGCATGCCTAGAAATCAGACACACAAAATAGAGATGAGGTCTGCTTTAGAACAGACCAAAACCTAGCACTAATAAAAAAATAAGAGAATGGAAAAAGAAGGGAATTCAGTATTTAAGTCCTGTAGAGACAAATACACATAGGTGTATTTGAAAACTAGTAATGGAATTATAGGAGAATAAAATGCAGTGACTAAATCAGGTCTTGTGTTAAATATTTTGGTAGTCATGTGAAAAGATAGCTGTGATACAAAGTAAGCATGACTAAGAACTAGAAATTGGTTTGTATGCAATTATCTTCCCTTTTTTTTTTCTCCCAGAGGATATTTAAAGTTTCTAATGAGTAGTTACTTCCCACTTGCTGTCACCTGTCATGGTTTAACCCCAGCTGGCAACTAAGCACCACACAGCTACTCACTCACTCCCCCCTGATGGGATGGGGGAGAGAACTGGAAGGGTAAAAGTGAGTAAACTCGTGGGTTGAGATAAAGACAGTTTAATAGATAAAGCAAAAGCTGCGCACGCAAGCAAAGCAAAACAAGGAATTCATTCACCACCTCCCATGGGCAGGCAGGTGTGCAGCCATGTCCAGAAAAGCAGGGCTCCATCACACGTAACCGTCACTTGGGAAGACAAATGCCATCACTCCAAACATTCCCCCCCCTTCCTTTTTCTTCCCCGAGCTTTATATGCTGAGCATGACGTCATATGGTGTGGAACATCCCTTTGGTCAGTTGGGGTCAGCTGTCCCAGCTGTCCCCTCCCAACTTCTTGTGCACCCCCAGCCTCCTTGCTGGTGGGGTGGGGTGAGGAGCAGAAAAGGCCTTGACTTTGTGTAAGCACTGCTCAGCAGTAACAAAAACATCCTTGTGTTACCAACACTGTTTTCAGCACAAATCCAAAACATGGCCCCATACCAGCTTCTATGAAGAAAATTCACTCTATCCTAGCCAAAATCAGTACATTCTCTACTCGGTTGTCCCTTTCCTCCACCTTGCTGGAGGCACGGCCCCATTAGTCCTGGTCTGAGGGCCCAAGGACAGACATGATACAGGGGTGGTCCATAGACTAGGAGAATGATATCTGTGTATTATATCAAAGGATGGGAAGAGGGGTGAGTAATGAGAGGAGTGAGCAAGCAGTTGTGTGGTGCTTAGTTGCTGTCTGGGGTTAAACCACGACATCGCCAAAACACCCTGAGGACATTGACTCCATCTCCTAATGTCTTTGAACTATTGCCTCATTTTCAAGCTGAGAAAGTTTAACTAGAGACTTTCTCAGAATAACAGAGGAAGCTAATATAGAGCTGTGATCCAAATTCAAGAGCTCCCAGCTCCACGGTGCGCTCAAGCCAGTCTGTCATATTTATTTATTTTTTAAGTTTGCAGAATAGCAGCAGGATTTCAGAAATATATATATGCTTTACAAATACACTGTTTGGGTCAACTTCCCCTGTGTCAATCTATAGTAGTTACAAGAAAGTTGAACTTGACCTATTGTTCCAACCAAATACTAAAATAAGCAAAATGTAATGCCCTAGCAGAAATAAACACAAATTTCCTTCTAACAATACCCAGACTAGCAAGGACTTCATATGTATTGTGGCAAATCTGGAAATGAAACTCCCAAGAAGCAGATCTAAAAGACCTACAACCAAAGAGCTTTAAAACAAGCTCCAATTAAAATTATAGTATTCAGTTAGTATTTTTTCCTAAATAAGTACTGATCTTCTGCTTGCTTGCTGTTTTTCTAAGTGCTGTTTTCATGTGCTTTGCTGACATGTTACAAATTCATTGTTACTCCCGCACTAACCAGGCAATGCAATGTTCCCCCCTGGAGCTTAAGGTCTGTGTGGCTGCTGTGGGTTAAGTGGAGGCAACAAAGCAGGATGCGGTGCAGCGGCACGGCATGAGTGCGCACGGCAGGTACCTACTTTCTGCAGGAATGACACTCCCAGAGTCCTGGCTGGCCCCCACAAGCCTCACGCTTAGCAGGCCAACCACCGAAATGAACGGGATCGCCACACGCATCACGCTCCAGACAGACGGCAACGCCATTACTCTCATCAATAATTCAAGCTTTCTTCCCTGCCTGAAACGAGGAGAAATAGTGACAATCAGCAGTTTGCTCCCAGCACGCTCCCCACAAAGGAGTGGACGAGATGTGATAAGCACAGACCCACATGCACAAATCACTGCAGTGACACGCCACGGGCTTGCGGTGCACCCCAAGGACCAGTTTGCCAAGTACCTGATCTTTCTCTTCGCCTGTGTGCCAGACCCTTGGAGCAGCTGTATCGAGCAGGCGAGGCTCCAGCAGCCACTCTGAGCATGCGTCCCCCCTGCATCCCCCCTTCCCTGATGAGGGTCATTGCCATGGAGATTTGCTATAGCAACACTGAAAAATTGGAGCTGCCAAGTGGAGAAGAAGATTTAAAGGGACCACAGCGTGGTGGATGGTTGCTGCTGTACTCCTCCTCTGCCTCTGCTCCTCAAAGGCCATGTCCTCTCCTTGGCGAACACTGGCTGCTGCCACCCACATGAGAGGGTCTTAGGCAATTTTTGTGTTTGTTGCTTTTATTCCCAAAGGGACTGTGCTGAAATATTCAGCTCCCATCCCTTACTTTAGCTGTAACTCACTTAAAGTGAGATTTTGTTCCGTGAGGTTTCAAATGAGATGAAAACTCAGAAGTTTGCTTGGAAAAATAAAGATCCAGGGCCTGTTGATGGCACCCTGGGCTCTGGGGAAGACTCCATTATGGGCTTTGTTTAACTACACTGAAAATGAAGCTTTGTGGACAACAGCAACATTGGCACATGAACCAACCAGGAATATGGATCCTGCACAGCATCACACTAGGTACCCTTGATAACAGCCCAGCTTGCTGGGCAAGAACACTTGCTTCAAGCTCAACTCTTGATCTGGGGTTTTGCTAATAGGCTGTGCCCTGATGAAGCTCAAGCATGAGCTCTCCTGGATAGGGGATCTCTGTAAGTACCTGGCTGAAACCAAGCGTTCAGAAAGTGGAGGTGATAGCTTTTGGAAAAGAGAGAGAGAGGCTCTCAATACCTGTTTGCCCCAGAGTGTGGTTAAAGACTCATCTTGCAACGTATCTGTTCAATGCATGGCTTTGTCCTTCTCTCAGGGGAGGATGCTCTACCTCCTCTCAGCAGGGAGCAGGCTTCAGCCTTCCCGGTCTGTACAGAATAGCTAACCTGCCAGGCTGTGGAGGTATCAGCCTTCCCAAGCTGAGACACAATTTATCCTTGGCTTTCTTCAGCCCTAAGGTCTGTCACCAGCAATGTACTCTGCTTCTATTTCACTTGTTCCTGTGGCTTCCTCAGAATTACCTCTTACATCCCTCATTTCAATGCTTTTGGACCAGGTTAGTTTAAAAGTCATCTCAAAGGACTCCAGGCTCTTGACCAATTTCTGGCAAAGTGGGATTGCCTTGTGCACGCAAGAGAGGACTTCGCAGGTGGCAGCCCAGAGTAGTGGTAGCAGTTCCCACAGGAACGACACATCGTTGAGCAAACTTTTAGCCCAAAGTGCAACTGAAGCTCAACTTCCCTTGCAAGGAAGGTGCAAATGAAGGTCTCAGTCAATGAGGTCTTCATAAGGTGAGTCAGGGCACACATGTGCATCAAAATGGCTCCACTGACTTTATGGGAAGCCAAGACTCCTAATCCAAGCTCTGAAGTTGGATGCCTGAAGCGAGGTTGTGTGAGATAGCCCAATTTAACATTTTCTGTCTCTTCACAGGCTTCAGATGCCTGTTAAAGGAGCAGCTCTATAAGAGCCAAGATATAATAGAACAACATTGTATAGTTTGAGTATACACTCATCTAGGGCTGGTCACATAGTCTAGCCCTGATCTGCAGTTTTAAATAACACCAAATGGAAATTCTGGCACTAAATCCAAACCTTACACTTCCATTCACCCTGGCATATGTTTCTTGTGCATACCCTCATTATGGTCCCACGGACATATCATACTTTTCATACATGAGCTTCAAGAAAAGGACAGAAAGGAATTGCCGACAGATGCAATAACCTTTGATAAGGTGGAAAGCACTGTTTGTTCTAATATTTTTTCAAGGTATCAATATAGTCTTTTCTAAAATTGTAACTATTTTGTAAAATCTTTTTCATAATTGCTTGGTCTTTTCAGTAGGTAGGTAGAACAAGCAGTACAACCCACAATGAGGTACGGAAAGGAATTTGACGTCTTGGGGAGAAAAGACAATGACAGAAGTAAGCAGAGGTGTTACCCATCTTAAACAACTGCAGAAAGTATAAAAGGGGATCAGAGCAGAGAACTTGGGAAAATTTGGAATAAAGAGAAGATGAAGGTCTTGAAATACGTCATTCCCAGGATGCCAAGACTCCAAGGATGCCTACACATGGCTTGGTGATACCTTGTTATTAGGATCTATATATCACAGCAAAATTTTGCATAGTTGTATATGCATCTAATAAAGCTTCTCTGTGAGAGGATGGACTGTCTTTGTCTTGGTTTCTGACTGCTCAACCACCCACTATCCAGACTTAACACTGTGATAGCACCACAGAAGGAGTTCTTGCTGAATTGGACTACTGCCATCCAGACAGTGCAACACCATTGAACCTGCTCCCACTTGTGACAGTGGGGGGGATCTGCAGTAGGACACTCTCTATCCACCATCTAATCAGGTGGAAGGTGTTATTTCTGTGTTAAAGCACACTACTAAGCTTAAAACAGTGCCCTTTTTTTTTTTTTTTTAATTGCTTGGTGCCAATGTAAAACAATCAGACATTGCACTTGCAGAGTTGGGCCAGTTTTTGTATCAAATGCTGTGGTCTTTAAGAAGCATGAAAAAAGTTCCCAACTCCTCTTGCTAACAGAACCGTGTGGTCCAAGATGCAGTTCTCAATTCACAGGGAACAGGAGCCAGTCTGCATGGAAAAGTTCCAGAAATCTGTGTTGTTCTACCATCACCAGCAAAGCTGAAGAAGAGAGAAGCATGAAAGCACTTGCGTGACTTGCTTTGCTATTACATTCACTGTTGCCTACCACTAGAAGGGATACCAGTACTAAATTTACTTTGAAGGATAAGAAAATTCCAAGAGATTCATAGCAGTCCATCTGCTATCTGAAGAATGTCATAGTGAATCCCAGAGGGCTGTTGGAAATATTTATACTTCGTTTTCTTTTTCTACAGATAATCCATACCTAATAATCATTTGCTAACAAAAGAAGAGTTTCCTCCAAAATAATCAGAAACATCCAGACGTTTATTGGGAAGATGATTAGTGAGGATAGACATCTGGTAGCTCCTTCAGAAAATCCCTTTTTGATGCCTAAGTGTTACAGGTATTGAAAGTTACATCTTTGTAGTGGAGGAAGAAAATGTATACACCTAGTTAAAATCACTAACATTAAAGGCCTGAGTTAAATACGTGTGTGTAAAAGGAAGGTACAGGCAAAGGTTCTAATTTTAGAACTCCATTATTATAGTCATGGGTACACATGGCAAATAGGGTGGTTCATCCCAGTCTAATATGAAGAAGTGCTAAATCATTGCCTGCTAACATGGCCATAAGTCCTTTGTTGAACTCAAACAGAAGAAGAAAGCACGGAGACAGAAGAATCTGTGTCTGGTTAGTATTACTTGAATAATAGAGTGGCAAGAGAATACAGGCACAACCTCAGAAATGCCAAGAAGCAAAACTAGACACAAATAGTGAGAAACATGAAGAATAGCAAGAAAGCATTCTTTAAACACATGGGGAGTAAGGAAGAAAAAAACAAGTGAAAAGTTTGTTCTCTGTTCAGCAGAAGAGGAAAGTTAATCATGTTGATGCCTAGAAAGTAATACAGGGCTTGGCATCTATTTTATCTACCAACCAAAATAATGTGAACTAGTGAGCAGGAGGCTAACACAACTAATACCAGTGAACATGTTTTAGGTAAGAACATTTAGCAGAAATTTGCTTTGGTTACATGTGCTTGTAGGTTTGTGCAAGGTCACTTTTCTGGCTTTCAATCTGTCTAGAGCTCTCTTTTTACTCAGGGCTATCACTAGACCTACCTCAGGATATTTAAAGAAGAAACTAAAGCAACCACCATCAGCAATTATTGCTGGGAGCTCAGGGAAGATGTGAGTTATATCAGCCATAGAAAAGGGTAAATGCAGTGACTGTATCTTTAAAAGGGGGAAGAGAAACTGGAAAATGACACACAAACCAGTTTACCGTCAATTCCTGAGAATGTTTTAGAAGCAATAATCCCACCAACCATTTGTACGCATTTGGAAAACAAGAACTGGAGTTGCAAATAAGAGGTATTTGTCAAGAATCAAGTCAAACAAGTTTAGTCTCCTTCTGTGACATGGTAACAGGCCTTGCAGGTAGGGAAAGCCAAATTTAATCAACTTCAGGAAGATTTCTGATGCTGTGTCACACAGCATTGTCAGAAGCAAACTAAAGAAACTGCTCTGAGGCCAGCAAAACTGGCTGGGTCCCTGCTGAGAGTTAGCAATGGGTCACTGTCACCATGGAAAGATATATCACATTGGGTCTGCAGAGCCTTACTTGGGTCAAGGGTTATTCAGCATTTCATTAGTCAGCTGGATAATGAATAAGCAAAGTGGTTATTTAAGATGTAACATCAGCCTAGAGGTTATAAGCAATGCTGGAGGAGAGGACTAGAATTCTAAACCATACAGACAAGTTGAAAAAAAGCATCTAAAAACAGAATAAAATTTTATAAGGATGAGAACTAAGTGCTACACTTCATCAGGAATAATCACCGGCTCATATTTAGAATGGGGAACAGCAGGTTAAGTGGCACTTCTATGGTGGAGCTAGGGAGTCATGAGCTGAAATCAGTCTACAATATTCTGTCATTGCCAAAAAAATGCAATTATACTGGGATATACAAAACAAAGTGCAAGAGCTTAGACTGCCTTCAGCAGAAGGTCTGAGCTGTAGTACTGCATCTGGTTTGGTCACTGCAATACTAGGAACTAGCAGAGACACCAACAGCAGCAGAAATAACCAGAGGTTTAAATTGCATCAAGGAGGCACCACCAAAGCCCCTGGAAAACTTCTTAATAATAGAGATGGCACTGGGATGGGTTGCCTGTGAAAGGGGATATTTAAGCCAGTAGGTATAAATGAGACATAATTTGAGAATGGCATTGGGATAGTTGGCTCTGCATAAAGACAAGGGATGGACTGGGTGATTTCTTATGGATACCTTTCCCTTCCTGTGTTTTGTGATTCTATGATTACGAGAATCATTTTGCTTCCCAGGCAGTCACTTCTCAGCTCTCTGTGTTGTAATTCCAGCATAAACACAGACACCCCTGGGAGAAATGCATTGCCCTTGTGCAGCATCTGAAATTCAGACTATTTCTCCTTCCTTGGTTATCAGGGCAAAGGCAATGTTTTTCTTGTCTAAGCAAGTATGATGGCTGGAGAACATTCCCATTTTGGAATGGGTCACTGATAAAGGAATTCAGAGACATTTGGCTGCAGGGCAGCTGCCAGTGCCACAGCTTCTTAATCCTCCTTTAAATAATTATTTCAGTCTTGCAGATGAATTGAGAGGTGAGAGGCTGGTGCACTGTAAATGTTTCAGCCCATAAACAGAATAAATTGTATTGTCTTTTTTTCTGGCAGCCATCTCAGGTCCTGAGAAGGACTGAAAATTAAAGCACCCTATACTTATCTTGTCCCTCATGCCATGAGATAATGATTCACTTTTGCTTGATGGCTTAGTGTCTTCTTTAAACACTAAGTCAGAGGTTTGGTAGGGAAAAAAAGTCTCCCTCATGAAGTGACAAATTTGTTCTTGGCATCATTGCTTGACAAGTTTCCCATCTTAGAGCTTCCTGGAAAACCCTTCAAGAATCCAACAACAAGCTGAACCTTGGTCAGACTATGAGGCTTTGAGACACTGCAGCTGTCCCAACAAAGTCCACGCGACACTGCAAAACAGGGATGTGGCTGCAAATAGGGAGAGTGATAGAAACTTAGCACCAAGATCCTTTAATGCAGGAACTAGTCAACTCCAAGAGGCCTCTTTCACCACAGTGTAAGATGTGGGAAAGCACTCAGGCTTGATCAGTTCTCCAAAAATCCACTGAAGCCAAGTGTGACAAGCATCTTTAAACACCTTCTAAAGCCTAGAATGCCTTCTGCTACACAGGAAGGGCTGCTGTCAAGCTATTGTGAAATGAAGGTCAGTTCAGGGTTTCGGTTCCAAGAAAAAGTAAGAACCACTGGCAAAAGACCAGTTTTCCTAGTTTGTATTTGAGGTTTGCATTGGACTGCTGCAAATCCAGCAACGGATCACTGTGCTGGACATGGGGTAAATTTAAAGTGTAGGCAAGGGTTGTGTACTGTTTGTGTACGCTCAGTCTGAATGCTCCCGACAGTGAAACTGAGCTATTTGCCTTGCTACTGCCAGTCTTATTCCTGTCTAGAAAGATATAAGCATGTCATTTTTTACTTGCTAGAGAACTGTGTGTAAAAATCCCTTCTGAATTCATGTGTTCTGAGAGCAGTTGATGTTCAGGAAGAACCTGGTGGTTGTTTTTTTAAGTACTGGGATTTGGGCATGTTATTCTGTGGCTACCAAAATCAGAGTAACAAAAGGCACAGGCAGTTCCCCTCTGCACAGCCTGTATGTGCATATATAAAGGTGAGGTGGGGAGATCTCATTTTATTTTAGAAAAGCTATTGACTTCTAGGACATGGTTCAACCTTCCATGGGTAAAATACAGTTTGATTTTACATTGTATATAAAACAAACCATACTTTAAATGTGCAATATACCAGCCGTCAAAAGGCATTTAAACATTGTTCAGTTCCCATTTCAATGCAAGACTGAATTGTGCATTAGTTATATTCAGTGCTGTTGGCTGAAACCAGATACTTTTCACAAGCTGGACGCTTTATTACAGTGTAGATATAGTCCAGGACGAATGCAAGAGCTGCTTAGGCAAGAAACCATGTGTATCAAATTTACTGCCTGGATGAAGTTCTGCTCTTTAACTGGGAAAGAGAAGTAACCCACAATGCCCAGAGCTTTGAAAGTCAACTCATAGCACTAAAGATAGACTCCAGTGAAATCCTTGACTATAAGCATTCACAAATGCTGGTAACTTTGATTTTGGTGCTGAAGTTTGTGCCTCTCCCCAGCCCCTATATTAAACTGAAAAGCTTCAGAGTTTTAAGTTGTGGTCGAGAGCTGAATAGATACAACCTCACTAACCCTGGTATCACTGGGAACTTTAAAGTCTGTTGGGATTTATGCAAAGGAAAATGCTAAGTTTCACCAGGCTCAGTGCAGAAGCCACACAAAATGACAGATTTTGTCAGTACTGTTTGCCTAAATGAGCATTGGTTTGCTCAAAAGTTAGTCCAGATTTGACATTAAAATGTACTTTATGTTAGCAGATCTTTCCATTAATTTGGACTAGACACAATTCTGTTACACAGAAAAGCTCCTACACTTTCTATTTTGTAGAAAAGCCCCTTAGATAAATATCCTTATGCACATCAAAATGTCATGCAATAAATGTTCTTTGCACTTAAAGCTAAATAGAAGCTGTGTTTTGTCTCTACTTTCTCTAACAATTAACACAAGACCCTAACTGCTGTAATGCAACAACTGACACTTCACAGAGCAAAAAAATCCCAGTGATGTGATTCCTTCATTTCTCTGTCAGTGATACCTACTGGCATTTGCACAGCCAAACATTTTATGAAGTTTAGGAATAAAATAAAGGAATAGGGTAAAAATAAAGTTCTAATCTTAAAAAAAAAAATGAAAATAGGATCAATGCTTAGAAAACATCTAACAATTACATGTAGCTCAGGGCTGAGGCTGCCATTCTGTTTGCCTGAGCATGAACATTAAGTGTTAAGTGCAGCTATTAATGCACATACACAGAATATTCAGATCCCCCCACCCCAAAACAAGAACTTGAACACTGGCCTCCCTTGAAACCTACGTCCTGCTTACCCTATGGAATGGTCTAACTTGCATCACCAGTCAGCAGTCTTTCCCGTTGATTTGGACTCTCAAAGAAGAGCGAAGCTATACAAAGAATAATGAGAGAGTTGCCAGTCCTGTTCCATTTTCAGACTCTATTGACAAAGAGAACAAGCTACAGTTTTGTCACTTAAATGACCAGAAAAGTGCAGTATCACTTACTTTGATTTAAACAGCAAAAGGCGCTCAAGGCTAACGAAGACAAGCTGACACGTTAGTAGATTTTCAGCAAGTGCATGGTTCAGAGCAGAAATCAAATGATGACAGCCTTGACTATCAGGAAAGAAAAGTGTAAGCAGACCAATGTAAGAAATAGAATATATGCAGATATTTGCATTTCCTTTCTCATGGCATGCATGCCTGGAACTCTTTTTCTTATATTTTCAGCCACTTTTTAAAATTCAGGAGCTTAGAGGCCTTGAAAATACCATCTCCGCCACTCCCCGTCTCTACAAAGTTACAGTTGGAACAGTAAACTGGAGTTAGAAGGTTAAGGAATATCTACATGGAGATTAAACTGCAAACCTATGCATAAAAACAAATACTATGGTCAAAACTAGAGCAACAGGCCAGCATATTTTACATTGTGATTTTTATTAAATAAGTTCACAACACCTTAAGGTGTGATGGCCACCTTCCAGTGCTATTGACACGACAACTTCTTTGCCCCAGACAGCTTTCAGTGCAGTCTCAAAGCAAGACACAACCACATAATGTAGTACAGGGAATAAAACAGGACATGGTGTACAGCAAGAAGGATGCATGCATGTTCTGATGGCCCTATTAAATACATATGAAACAACAGTTTGGATTTAAGAGGACCTTTGGATTTTGAGGAGAAAAAATGCACTTCTTGTAGGAGGCACAGAGGCAGTTTTAAGTATGATGGGAAGAGAAAGCCTGTTTGTACTAATGCTTTCCATTTTTCATGTTAAACATGTCAGGCTTTCAGAGGGCAGAGAAAACACTGTTTGTATAAATGAAGAGGAACAAGAGGCAAAACGGTGCCAGAGCCATCAGAGACATAGGACCATAAGTCTGGAAGAGATTTCCCAGCTCAGCAGCTTGACCACAGCAACATACAATCGCTTTCAGACATTTTTCATGTGCCCGCGTGTTTGCTACTCATGAGTGCATTGCTGCAAGATTTCTTTAGGACAGTGGCTTGAGCAAAAAGCTACGACAGAAGCAGAGGGAAGGCTATAGGACAAGGAGTGAAAGCTAGACAGGACTGGGCATGTACGCTATGTAGGAGACCCTAATATCCGAGTAATTATATAGCTCCTTCCTGGCAGTAGGCCAATGTTTTGCAGTACCATTTCTTTCTCTTCAAAAAGGAGCCTTTACTCCTCTCTTTGGAGCGGTCTCTGCAATGTACTGGGCTGCAGAAGCAGGGCCACTGGCCAAATTAATGGTGCCCTGTCCTCGGGCAATGAGGAAACCCAGAACTTCAAGACTTTCTAAAAGTGTTTGCTTCTAAGGGATAAAAAGGAGTGGCTCTCTGGAGCACAGGGAGGTTTGCTTTATGAATTTGGGAAGAGGCTCATTTCTGCACATAAGAACAACTCTACCAGGTTACACCAAAGATCCTTCTGAGGCCAGCATCTCATCCTTGGCACTGACCAATAAGAAATGCGTAGGGAAAAATATAAAACCAGGTCAACTACTATGTCTTCCTACAACACTGTTAACCTGCAACAACTTGTGGTTCAGGGAACTCCTGAATCAAAGTTGGTGTTTTTATATTTAACAGTTTGCAATAGGATTTTCAGGCATGAATCTGAACAGCTGTTTTTTAAACCCATGTAAACTTTTAGCATCAGCAACATCCTGCAATGAGGACTTCCCCAACTGAAACACGCAGTACCTCAAGAGCATTATCCTCCTATTTGCTCTGACCCTGCCTCCAGCTGGTTTCATTCAGTGCACCCCACTTCTTGTTTGGGAAGGGACAGCAAACAGTCATTCTCTGCTCACTCATGGTTTTATAAACTTCTATCATCTCCTTCTTCAGTCACTTCTTGTCCAGACTGAAGTCTCCTAGTCTGTACATTACTTCGGATTATCCTGCTGCTTTTGTCAGCAGTTTATCTGGTTCTGCTGTATTCTTTTGCTCTATAAAAATGGTCTTGATTCTTGTCACTGTGTCATATTAAACCTGAGTTTACATATTCAAATCCTTCAAAAGTTTCTGTTCACTCTCCCAGAACAGATATTCTGGTTGCTGGGTGCAATTCCCAGACCTCCCTGCCAATCCTTTTTTAGAACTGGTGGCATATTAGCTGTCTTCTGCTCTCCTGCTATTTTGGTAGTTTTGAACAAGAAGTAATTCAGAACAGTCATTCAATTAAACGAAAATAGGTGTGGTGGGCTTTAAAGGAGCATACAGCATTTTCCACTAGGAAATTCCTGGTTCTAATGGATCTTCTGCAGACTGAAAGGAATCTTTAATTTTTCAGATTCTGAGGAAAAGAATGAGAAAGTTATTCCCCTTTCCTCATCTATCCCTCTCCTGGTTGCTTCTTCTTGGAGCAACAGCTATTATGTCCTGTGTTTCACTACCCCAGTTCTGGTGATGTGAATCAGAAGGTAGAGGTGTAGCAAAATGACTGAAATAAAGTATTTTCACATGGTCCGATTTTCTTTTGTTCAAGCTGGTGTCTGTGCAGACACCAAGGGAAAAATTCATCAAGATCTACAGGTGTTTCCAGTTGTGCCAGAACATCTTGTTACTCAACACCTGGCAAAACCAGTGGCTGACCATGGCTGGGTTCCTGTCCACACCTGTAACAAGCTGGTGAGATTACAGCATCCTGGTGGACAGTCCACGGATTAACTGAGCTTTGGGAGCAGAGTTTTCACCACCTGAACTGTGCTGGGACTTCCTCCAAGTTCTGCAATGGGAATATTGGCTTCCCAGGTAAAAAGAGGCCCTTCCCCACAACATCTCCCCTGGACAGGGAATGAGATACCAGTGTTGCTCAGCACCATGTTCACTCACTCCATGGTAAATTGGAGTGCCACTCATTGCTCCTGCAGTGCTGCCAGTTGGATCTAAAGGGACTGCTGACCTGCAGAGTATCAGCCCCACTGCCCACACTTGCAGTGACTACATACAGAGTCATCAGGACGGGGGGCCAGGGGTTCACTGAGAAATCCCTGGGCCTAGAGAGAGGGCAATGCCAGACTGGAAGAGGCAATGGAGGTTGCACTGGAGAGGAGAGCCAAGGCAGGTCCAGAGCAAAGCAGAGGAACAAAGCCAAGCTAGAATAAGATGAGGACAACCCAAGTGCAGCAAAAGTCAAGAAGCTCTGAGAAGCCATTCTGCTACAGCCAGGATCAGCTGAAGCCCTCCAAAGGAGGCTTTGCTCCAGTAAGTTCAGAAAATGCTCTGCCATGCATGAATAAGGACTGCTGTCCCTTCCCACTCTCTGGGAGTGGAGCTGCAGGTGAGGCTTGCAGTTACTCTTATTTTGACAAGCAGCCAGATATGAGCAGTGCCAGTGCTCACATGCTGTGTGAACAGGCTTAGTGAAAAACACACAGCACAGGTGCTCCTTGAGGGAATTTGGAAAAATAACATCAGAATCCCCTCTCCAGTTCCCACTGAGCTTCTGTGCTGGCCTATGTCCTGGTCCCACGCAGAAGGGCATGCTGCACTTCTCAGTGTGCAGGAATTGGTTTTCCAAGCCCTGGACAGGTTTGGCAAGCCATTGAGGCTGTCTAGCATGTTCCCCTACTCCCCCAGCTGTTTGTTACCATACCTACAGCTGCACTGGCAGAGCAGTAGTTGTGTTTCCTCTCTCATCCACTTCCAGCAAAGTCCCACCAGTTTAGTTCGAGAAGTAAGGCTGCAGGCAGGCACTTTCTTTCAAATTCAGCTGAAGAGATTTTGGCCTTCAGATGTCCATCTCCCATCCACTCCCCAAGCCAGGTTAGCACCCCAAAGTCCCACTGTTGGAGCAGTTTGAGACAGCTCTAAATCCCACCAAACAAACTCAGAACATCTATCCAAACTGCTCAGCCTAATTCAGACTTGTGAGTGGACACAGTATCGAAAGAACAAAATGTTCAGAGTTCAGGTCCATCACAGAATGGACCAAACATACGTGACCTAACCACTGTGTTTCACCTGAAGTAAAATAAGGAGCACTCTCATGAAGAAACTTCTTGGCACTGCGTGGAGCTTTCCTTCAATGTGATGGTGAGCAGTTGCCGGTGGTAGCATTTGGTGCAGCTGGAACTGGCAAGGCTGCCTAGTTGTACCCTTATTCTCCTTTTTCTACTCTATCCATTTGACCTGCTAAGATAAGCTATTTAGAGATACAATATGTTAAGAATAGAGTGTCCAGGGAAGGAGGGGAAGAAACTAAAGGTTTTAATTAAAGAAGACAATACTCTTACGCAGCATACCAGAAAACTCGGCACTAAGATATAAACTGTGTTGGTCCAAGTACAGCACACATAACTCCTCATGACACATACCTCATTACAGCTGACAGAACTACAACTTGCCTGAATGTGGTCACAGTGCAGACAACAAACAGAAAGGACTTCCATCATCTTTAATAAACAGGCAAAGCCTACAGAGACCACAATTCCCTGTCTCAATATAACTGGGTAAGTTACCACAGAGATATGTTCATATTAGAGACAAAAAACAGCTGCAAGTGTCTCTAGAGCACTGCTGGCCATATTTATCTTGTGGGTTACACTTGGCCAACTCTGATTTAAAAATCAAAGCAGGTAAATTTTTTCTCCACTCTCATACCAAGTAACAGATTTACTGAATTGAGCCCTTACTGGCAACCCAGTGGATGTGAAAAGAGGGTATACTTTAAAAAAAAAACACAACCAAAACTTAACAGACAAATACATAAGACACAGCCCCCCAATTTCCTCAGTACGTTGGGGCATACATGCTTGCAACATGAACTCCATAAAGCTGTATTTTATACAGCTGCATTTTAAAAACCACTGAACAGGTGATACTCCTTAGCTGGCCTCCAGGATTCAGTTCAGCAGATTTGCAGTTACACAGTCGCACAGATTTCTCTTTTCCACCTGAAGAAGCAGAGTTTCTGTCTATAAGAGGGGGGAACAAAAGCAACATCAAAAAACAAGTGTCAGCACTGTATAACTAATTAGCTCCCAAAGAAAAGTCCATTTTACTTTTGTTCTAAGATTTGGAATTGGTTGCAAGAGATGAGGCTTGAGGTAAAAATCAGAGTTATTGCTTACTGCTCTGCAAAATAATTTAGCTTTTGTGTGATTAATTGGCATACCAACATGGCAATACTTACTGTGACATGGAAAAATTCAGTCCGGTACACATTCATGTTTTTCACATTAGTACATTCAGTCTGTGTCTGGGTGCTGTTATTTTTGTTTAAAGTTATTTGTCTTTCTCACAATCTTACTTCAACTGTACAAACTGGAGCATAAGCTCTCAAGTTCACGAGAGGCTTAAAAAAAAAACCCAAACCTGTCAGAAATTTTCTTTTTACTTAAAAACAGACTCAAAAAATTAAATTTAGAGTACTTAGAGCCTTGACTCACTGTTGAAAGTTATACAAAGAAAGTCAGGCATAATTTAATCATAGAATCATAGAATATCTCAAGTTGGAAGGGACCCATAAGGATCATCAAGTCCAACTCCCCACTCCTCGCAGGACTACCTAAAACTAAACCATATGACTAAAAGAGCATTGTCCAGACGCTCCTTGCACTCTGACGGGCTTGGTGCCATGACCACTACCCTGGGGAGCCTGTTCCAGTGACTGACTACCCTCTCAGTGAAGAAATTTACCTCTGTTTTAACTTCTCCTGCTTCACTGTTGTTATTGTTAATATGCTGTTGGAGCCTAAAGTAGACGATAGGTGCTGAGCTGGCATACAACCACCACAGTTCAAACCTGTGATGAGATTACTGGCTTCTTTGAGGAATGGGGTCCCAAACTGGTGAGAGCAGAGGTCCCCCAGTTGAACTGGGGTTCATCAATATCAGGAGATCGTTGCTGCCCACAGGGATTTTCTGGAGCAACATGGGCAGATTGGGAACTTCTCAGAGCTGGAGCTGGGTATGATAAGAAAGGCCTGTACCCTCTCAGCCTACCTGTGTGAGAAGAGGCTGAGGACCAAGGAAGTGACAGCAGGGCTGCATCAGGGAAATCTGGGAATCCTTCCTCTCTAGCGCACACATACTTTGGTTTTCCTGGCCATTTGGAGCACTTGTGGCTTCAGTAGATGCATGATGGAGCACAGAGGTGTTTGACATCAACATCATACCTTCATCTCAGTTTGTCTATCATGAGCTGAAGCTGTATCTGAGAATCAGTCTGATATACAAGAGAGGACTTCCTCCTTATTGTCATGGGACAAACTGGCTGTGGGAAGTCCACTCACCAAATTAATCCCCACTGGTGTAACCAGCTACACAAAAAAAGGGCATTATGAAGACTACCAGCTCTAAAGGCCAGTGAAATCCATCCTTAATCTGCCTGTTTTGTGATTTTCATATGAGATGGAATTGCCATGTGATTAAAGGCTGTATTTTAAAAGCTGTGTTATCCATTGACCCACATCAGCTAAAGGCACTTAGAGCAGAGCTGGGCTGAAGCACCCTGCTTACCACCTGCCTTCTTAGTACAGGAAAAGCGATCTATTGGTCAGGTTTTTTTCCCAGATGATAAATCACTGGACACAGCCCTGTGGTTCTATATCAAATCAGGTATCACTTTTGATTGTTTCAGCTACCCTGCAAAACTGGAAAGATCTGATCGGACTTTGCTAATCACCTAAAAGACACTCAATCACCACCTTCTAACCATCTCCTTGACATCTTTTGCAATGGTTTGAATAAGGGAGGTTGACAGCATGCCAACAGCTTTGGAGCTAAGCCCCAAGGCTGCTTACTATCTTATATATCTTTAATAACATTTTCAAGCCTTTGATTTTACTTTCATGGGCACATCCAACTTAATGTGCTTTGAACATTCCAAATAACCATTGACAGTTTAGAAAGGAATAAAGAACAAAATGAATGGAACTGAACACAGCTTTGCTGATTGTTTTGTGGGCATGATCACAAAACCATTTGCACAGAGATTTGTTATTATCCCCTGGTGGGTTAAAGCATGTTTTTAAAAAAAAAAAAAAAAAACAGCAAACCAAAAAACATCTCAAAAAACTCAAAAAACCCAGACAGGTCAGGGTCCAGATTCTGAACCTACAAAAAAGCTGGTAAGTTCCGGCTAAAAATGAAGTTCCTGAAC
Source organism: Phoenicopterus ruber ruber (assembly GCA_009819775.1). NCBI lineage: Eukaryota > Metazoa > Chordata > Aves > Phoenicopteriformes > Phoenicopteridae > Phoenicopterus > Phoenicopterus ruber. Next base: position 9,676,895 of record CM020218.1, on the reverse strand, counting down.
TTTTTACAGTTGTAATGCAATGTCCACTGGTTAACTCTGAAAAATGGGCTGGAATTTTGAAATTAAGTGTCTGTAGTGCAGACTCACAGTGAACTGTGAAGCCCATGGACTGGATTTGTTTTACAGGATTTGTTTTATGGCCTGCTCCCTGCCGTCCTCTGTCTTGAGCAGCTTTTAGTTGCAGTAGGGAGCTGGCTGTGAACTGGCTGAATGCTTTTGATGGTAGCAGCTCCCTCCCAGCAGTACAAGAACCCTCTCCCTAGTTCATGATCAGAGCTGCACCTGCCACATACTGCACTTTGGCTGAGCGGTGAATCACAGATATCCCCAGAAAACATTGCCCAGAGTTGGTTATTGCTGTTAAAACAACTAATCCAGCCTGCAGCCTGCTCCAAGGGGGCAGCAGCAATGAAAAGGTGGAAAACAGTATGCAGGGGGGCAAACAGATCTGGTACGTGCGTGGGTAGTAGCCAGCCTCTAAGAGGTGGTCTGTGACCCTTTTCCTACTGCATGAGTAAAATGTGGCCAGCCTGTCAATCAGTAAGTGATCATCACATCAGTGTAGGTTACAAGCATGTCTAGTCTTGTAAAAGGAAGGAGATATAGCCTACGGCCCCCATAAAAGGTTATGTGACCTATGCTAGAGTCAGTTTGCTTTGTGAGACACCATGCAGATCAACACAGGGCCAAATTAAGCATGAAAACTCTTGAGTTATGCAATAAAACTATATGGTTTCCGCTGTACAGAACTGCAGGGTGAGATTTGCAGGAGGAATTAAATGGGAATTTCCTCTCTAAGCTTTTCAGAATCCCTCACCCTCCAACACAGTTAGGAGCTGCTTAGTCATAATCTAAAAATCTTACCTGCAAACAAAAGAGAGTTTTTCAAGGAAATTAGTGTCTCCAGTGGGAATATTAACAAAGGGAATTGTATTTTCAGGGACAGAAGCATTTGCCCCACTAAGCAGCAAAACAGACTAAAATAGTCAACTGTAAAATATATAGTGGCTGAAAGCAATTGTCTTAAAACTCTCAGTTTGCATCAAATTGGGCCACAGCTGAATAATAAAACTAAGAATTGAAACACTGTAGAAGGCAGTTCCAAGAAGTCCTCACCTATTAAATATTTCCATGTCTTTTGAAGATGTAGGCAGAATTCCTAGCTTAATGTCTGGAATAGGCCTGTCCTAGTTCAGAGACACTGAAGGATCTCAATATGGATTCAATCATTTAGATTTTAAAGTGATAAAGAAGTGATAGGTTTGTTTTAGTGAGAATATATCATGGAGCCATATTTTCAGGCTTGCTGTCAAATCTACAACTGTGAAAGTGAATAATAGGACAATTCTCGCAACCGAACCTTTTTTATATCCTCATTTTGTCTCCTTGGCTGCCTTTTATTTTTATTTTTTAAAAAGTGTTAAAATACAGTTGCTATCTTTGGGGCTCTTATTGCTTACTCCTGCTTTGGATATCTGTATTTTATAAAGCTTCTCTCCTGGTCTGCAAGCTGTAGGTGTCATAAAGGTCACTGCCATAGCCAGACAACCAGAGAAGATTTTAGTAGTTGAGATACTTTTGAATCAAGATTTAAACATTCTGGCAAAAAGTTCAAAGGTTTGTAAAAGAATGAAAAGGTGTGCTAGAACCACTTTACAGTACAATCTGAACATCTTGTTTGGGCTGTATACAGTGCTCAGCAGATGTATTCATTAACAAGATTTCTTCATGAAGAAGCCCAAAATACCTTTGACCTGTAATTATTGAACAGATTTTGTTTAACTGTAAATGTGCTACATACCAATCTGGTTCTGCTGGAATGTTCGTTTGTTTTTTGTAGTGTGTCACAATTCAAGGCATCTTCATTCCTGCACCTGCATTTTCACCTAAACATCATGGACCCCGCTCGGAGTTACCTCAAACCATTCTTCAAAGAAAGATGCCAGTTTGCAGGCTTTGGACTGTGAACAACCTTGACCGTAGATTAGAAAAGCAAAAAAGTTTGAGTGCCTTCTGTTGAAAAATCTGTGTGAGAGTGTAGATATAGCACTTCAGCTAAAGGGTACACAGGAGGTGGGGAGAAAGCTACCCTCCTGAGACACCGCTATCTGACAGCAGCTGGGATACAGCTAGTCACAGATTGCAGGCTGCAGTAGCAAGAGACAGATTCAACTTCCCTCACAGAAGGAAGATACCAGCCTTGGCAAATTCTCCACACTGACTGCAAGCCAAACAAGTTTTGTTCCCTATGCTGTTCTACTTTTTGGCATTTTTCATCATTATGGAATCAGAGCAATGTAAAAAGTATCTACGAGATGATGTTTCCTCCCTTAGCCTCTCCCCAGGGGTACAAGCACGTCCAGGGGAGTATTTTATTTTAGTAGGCTTTTCATTTGAGCTGGCTCTCTCCTTTTGGGTAATAAATATAAATGATGCTCTCACCTTACTCCCCCTAACATAAAAACAAAGGTGTGCGCTCAGCATTTGGAAGGAGAATAGCAGCGCTAATGGCTGTAGGCAAAAGAAGGATAGGGGGCTGAGGACTGTCAGTTCACTCTTTCCTAAACTTCCTAGTGTCCCTGATACCCCAAGGCAGAAGAATTCCACAGATTATTGCATAGAGAGGTGAAATGTAATTACCCAGCCTCATCTTAGAAGACAGGAAAGTACAGTTGACTGAGTGTCTTGTGCAAAATCCATCCATCTTATCTGTTTTTATCCACAGAATTTTCCCCCATATTAAAAAACAAACAAACAAAAAAAAAGAAATTGAATGTTTCCTTACCCGTGTGTCTAGATTATATGCTGTCTTCTTTAAATCCTGCAGAGCCCTCTGCATGAACTCAAATGCATGGCAATCAACACAGGGACGACCTAGGAGAGCATTTAGTAGAGCATCATGACTACATGGCATGAAGTATTAAGTAGAAGGAATAAACACTGATTTTGAGTATGAAGAAAAACTACAGAAAAGAGTCCACGGCGTGAGTACTGATATATGTACTCTTGAACAATTCAGGTTCATAGAATAGAATTGTTCTGGTGGGAAGAGAACTCCAAGATCATCGGGTCCAACCATTAACCTAGCATTACCAAGTCCCCCACTAAATCATATCCCTTAGGGCCTCGTCTAAACGTCTTTTAAATACCTCCAGGGATGGGGACTCCACCACCTCCCTGGACAGCCTGTTCCAATGCCCGACAACCCTTTCAGTGAAGAAATTTTTACGAATGTCCAATCTGAACCTCCCCTGGCGCAACTTGAGGCCATTTCCTCTTGTTCTGGAGGTTATTGTAAATGGTCCATCATGATGGTCCACCCAGCCTCTCAATGACAAAAGAATTACTTCAACAAATTTGCATTAAAAATTTGCTTCCTCCTTTATTGCTGTTCCCCTCATCCTTCTCTTGTCACAGTTCATAGCATGGAAATGCTAAGCCCATAACTGAGTCTTTCATTTTACTCCACCAACCCTGAGCACATTTTCAACCTCATCTTCAGATTTTTCAGAAATTACCTCTGAAATCATGAACCTGTTCACTGGAAAATCTTGTCTCCTAATCTCACAAACCTGAGCTCTAAATAGAAAGCTAATGGAATAAAATTGACTACATTATCACAAAGACAGATCACTTAGCCTCTAACTTTGAACATGATACAGCTTTGTCCGAAGCTAGTGAAGCAAGCAGCAGATGATAAACACAATGTCCTGTCATTAGTGGGCATCACTGATAAGCAGAACTGCTGCATTCTGGACTAATTGAAGTGTTTAAGATAGTATTCCCATATCTAGATATCCAGACTGAAGGTCACAAGGCTTGCTTTGTCTTGATCATCATGTAACACAAAGCTGTGCCCTAACAGATAGCAGTACTGAGACAGAACAAATATAGACATGATGAAATGTCTTCGAATCACCAGGCTCTATATATGCTCTTATTTGCTTCTCAGTGCCTGTGCCTCTCTGACAACTTCACAGGAAATATTGCGCAAGTGAGAAATCCTGAGTGCAGAGCGAGTTTGCTCTTTGAGGTCTGGTAAGGAAGAAAGGATGAAACCTAGAGTGATGTTGGAAAATCCTGCAGTGTCTGTCAGCCTATATTGCAAACACTTGATATTTGACTGATTACTACATGCCTCTGATAAGCTGGCGTATGAGCTTCCAGCTCATGATCTGTGTGCTAACCAGCAGACAGGAATCCTGGCTGCTGGAGAAAAGGAGCCTGCCAAATTCTTTAACTGGCTAAGAAAAAAAAAGAGATAAAAATATACATTGAGCAGTATTAAAGACCTCCTCTCTCATTGTTGTACCACCACCCAATCTTAGTGTTATTATATTTGCACCAGACAAAAGGAGAGGACAGCATTTTCCACATCAACAACTTGATGCAAGGACCTATCATTATGTTTACGACATAAAAAAACTCAACACAGATCAGCAAAGGAGAATTAGGTGGTTGAAGGTTGCAAGACTAAGTGTTGACAAAGTGTGCTTTCTTGGCATCTTCGTTGTGATTTTTTTTAATAAAAACTAGTGACTTTATACAGTAGACATTACCAAGAATGAAAGATGCAATGAACAGTCAATGTCAGTTGAAAAAAGCATGTCTCAATAATGTCTCTGAAAAGAAAACAGGGTGATTCCTAGCATAGAAAGGGCTAACACAATGAAAGGGATGTGCAAAAGTAAAGGCACAGAACAGTGGCAAATTTCAGGTACAAGCAAGACAGTAACAGGCAGGAGACAAGGGTAAGAGAATGGAGAGCCTTTCTTGGATGCAGGAGAAAAACAGCACTGGTATACTATCAAGCTGTGGTTTTAAAACAACATAAGCAAGACATTTCCAAAACAGTTTGTTTTGGACAAGCTTCAGTGATTTGAAGTCCTGGAACGTTAAACCTACAGTACAAGCTGTATGAGAGGACTGTAGGGTGGTACATACTTTCAGCTGGTATGGCTGTTCCCGCTTCTTGATCAGATCTAACAGGCTCCACGAGAAGCAGTGCAACCACAAAAACTAAAGGAATTGTAAGGACCACTCTTCTCAGAAGGCAGGGTGCCAGCATCTTGGGAACAGGTGCTTCTCTGTTTATCAAGAGATAGAAGCAAGTCAGTGAGGAACATTACAGATACAAGGGTTTTGTTACAAAGAACTTAACGTTCCTGACAGCTAAAGCATTGGTAGTTTTCCTTTGAAAGAAAAAAAAAAGTATCAGACAATCTAGAGCATGGACAGAAGTTCTCTGTACTTTTCCAGCAGTGCACATAAAAAACAAGTGGAAGAGAATGTCCCTAGACGTGAAGGCCATGATCAGAAGTCCCTAGACAGTTTTTGGTTTCATTTGCAAGCCAGGATGCCAGCAACTTTGCCTGCTCTGTGACTCCAATCTTTTTTCTAACTACACAGTTTCAGACCAGCACATAAATCTGGACAGCTGGTTCACTGTTAGACTTTGAGATCAAAACTGCAGGGATTATAGAGCTTGCTGAAATACACCTGAACCTCGAAATGAGGTTTTTACCCACTGACTTGCTTTACTGATGTACCCTCTTTTCACAAGAATAACTACTAAAGCTAATCACTATCATTAACTACGTACCACATTGATCATAAAAACTTACTCTTTTCTGAAAGTAGCTGAAGGAAAACACTTTTGTTAAACCTCCACTAATTCATAGGTAGAACTTTTAATGGTAAATGCATCAAAACTCTTTGACCTTCTGTTTCCCCTTCTAATCTGGGCTTCAGACCTTTATTTGCAGGCATCAATTTTCTCCTGAGCGTCACAGCCAGGCCACACCATGCCCTGAAGATAGGTATAGTCTGGTCCAGCAACACCTCCTCTTCACACAGAAGTAAAATTTTTGATAAGTACACAGGTTTAAAATAAAGTATTTTCTCGATCCAACAGGTAAACTGTTTAGATCAAGAGGGAACACAGGAAACTTGGACTGGCTCAAGCTGCAACTGTCTAATAGAGATTTCAATCCAAGCCTCAAGGATCCTGGCAAACTGCTAGGGCGGTCTTTAGTTCCATCAAGTTTACTTTCCCTTCCTGTATGTTCAAAGGGAAGAAAGAAAGAATCAAACAAGGTTAAGCTGTAGCAACACAATAAAATCCACATGAAAATTCTCTTTAGCTAAACCCAGGAAAGCAGGACAACATTTTGTCTCTTCCTGATTTTTAAGTTGGTGCATACTAAGCAAAAGATGGTGCATAAGAACATCAAATCTGCATGTGCTGAATGCAGGAGTACAGTACTCCGCAAAACAGCTTGTCTTTCACGTTTGGAAGGGCAATACAGGGAGGCAGGAAAGGAAAGGGTTTTCCCCATCTTGCCACAAACACAGAACAGAACAAGCTTGCTCTTCAATATATGCAATCCACTGTTTCAGACACAGCTAATCTGAAGCTGCAAATTCTGCATGAACACTTGCTGCACGTGCAAACCAGCAATTACACACATTACACACATTCCCTTCCTGTGCACCTCAGTCAAAACAGGGGATGGTTCAGAAGCAAGAGACACACATGTACCACAGAGTCACAGATATATTTTGTCCCACACCAAAAAATAGATCTAGTAATGTAATTCCTATAACCCCAGGGCTGTGTTTCCTATCCCTCCCACTATTTAGAAGTGATCTGACGTGATCCTTTTTCCTATTTCTACAATCCTTAAAATAAAGGGGTTAAAATCATAAGAAGTGGTTTGTTTTTTCTGTTTTAATTAATGGTGATCTGCAATCAAAGTAAGTACAATCAAAGACAACAGGCTTCGCAACAGGATGCAGCAGTGTCTCCAAGTAACAGTAAATTAGGATAATACCAGCCTCCTTTGACAGTACCTAATGCAGAAGCCTCCTGGTCAGCAGGAGCAGAGGCTATTCTCATAGTTGACGATGAGTGCTAGAAAGGCTCAACAAAACAAAGCAGATACGCTGTTAAACTTTTTCAGGGTACCTTACCCATCACCCACCCCAGCGTCAGCTCAGCTTCGTATGTGAGCCCTGCTGCAAAATAATTGCTCCCCGGGTTCAGCAATCACCCTAGGCCACATCTAACTACTGCCTCTTAGTTATTCCGTGGGAATTTGCTGTCTGTGAGGAATAATCATGACAGGCTTCAAGGGTGGTTTCTCTCTGCAGTGCAACTGGGAATGGAGACAGATCTGTGCATGGACTTCTGTGAAAGAGAAAAGTCACCCCCTCTAACAAAGGAAAAAAATATCAGTACCTGATCTCTCTCTCGTCTTTGTGATGGTTTCTTTGAAATGGCCGCTGCAAACTGCTAACAGAACAAGTGCAGCATTTCTGAGCATGTGCACTGTCTCTTTTTAACCTTCTCTGAAAGAGGTTATTACTATGGGGAGATTTCTGCCATGGCAACAATGCAGAGCACTGCAGCACACAGCACAGATTTAAAGAGGAACAGGCTGTGTCTCCCAGGTCTGGGGAAGGATATTTCTGCTTTGACATGCAAGTTCCAGCAGTGACTTACCTGCTCCGGGTAAGGTTTTTAAAGCCGGGCCATTTGATTCATCTGTCTTGAAGTCTGCTGAATGGTTTTCCCGAAGTGTGCTCAGCTGGATGTGGTGGCTGATTCAAGCAACTCGCTTCCCTAGTGCCTGAAAATAACCATGACAAATTACACCTGCTTTATGGGAAAACAGGAAAAACCATGGGATCACACTCAGAGACTGCAGAACACATCGCAGGTGAGCCTTTGGTGAAGGCTGGGAATCATTCAGTGCACAGTCTGCCATTTGAATGGTTCTGAGTTACAGGGGTCATAACTGCTCATGCCTGCTTTCCTGGGCGTTTCTGTGATCCCAGTCTCAGGGCTGCCAGGAACAGCTGCAGGAGTGCAGGCACTTAAACTGAGGGGGAACTTTTCCAGCCTGCACCTCTGTTCCCCTTCCAATGCCCCACGAGCTATATTCCAGAACAACACTGACAGCGCTTGTGCTGAATGCAATACAGCGATGGAGCACAGATGATAAAAGTGCTTTTGTCAAAGCAAAGCTAAGTTCAGGGGTCACATCTCCCCCCCAAAACACATTTCCCATCACAAATTGGACACTAGCAGTTCTTGTTCCAGAGAGAATGAGCACAGCTGAGGGCAGGCGCAGCACTGAGAAGCATGCACAGAACTTCAAAGGAACCATGCTCTCTGTTTGCTTTTAGCCAGTTCAATAGGGACTCAATCTTAAATGCTTTCATGGTGAAAGTTGCGGGCACTCAGCGTCCAGGAGGGTCAGGCACACAACCTTTTCTTTTTTTCATGAGCAGAAACTCCTTTGCAGAATTATCACTAAATTGCTGGCTAACATTTTTCTTTTCAACACGCTCTCTAACCTGTCTCTCCTGTACAGCCCTAGGGGAATGGTTTGCTCCCATTGATTCAACTTTTTAAGTCAGATGCTAAAATTTCAGGTTGTTCAGTGTGTGATGCTATATCAAGTTACAGCATCCATGAGCAGAGTCTAGAGCGGATTAATTATAGTACTGCCATCCTTATACATCACAAAAACAGAAAAGAAGGGGAAAATAATTTTTAGAGACTGTTCTTTTGGGCAAACAAGATTTAGCATTGTTCTTGCAGAGATAACCATACAGCATTTGGTCTGATTAAGTATCTACCTATACACAAATTACAAATGCAGAACTTTATTCATGATCATTCTCAGCCATCTAATCTCACACCTTGGCCTCTCTTCCTGGTAAATAACATAGATATTCACAAATATATACATACACACACATATCTATATCTATCTATATCTATATCTATATATGCCTTTTCTTAACCTATGCTCTTGATCATTCCCAGTAAATCTTGTCCTGTTCTTCCGAATCCCGTCCTTTCTCTATCACAACAGTAACACTGAGCAGCCAGCCCCGGTAGCTTGGGTGTTATCACTGATTCATTATTCTAGACCCACGCAATGGGCTTCTGACTCCACTAAATACAGTTTTAAAAATTTGTTTCTGCCATTCTCTGCTGCCAAATTCCTCGCTCTAAGCATCTTATACCAGCTACTGTGACCTCCCTTCTTTAGCCTTGTCCTAAACCTACTTGTCGTGCAAGGAACAACTTCCTTTTTAGCATTTTATCCACATTTCCTCTTTATTCACTTCTCCCCACTCTGTACTGTGTTAAGCACCAGCTTTTCTCTTCACTGAAGCTAATATTTTCTCAACTGGAAAATATCAGTTCACCAAAGAGGAGATTTTCCAGAGACGAGGTAGAGACCCCATTTTAGGATATTTTTATTTGAAAAATGTTTTGAAAAAAATTATTTTGACAATTTTCAAACTGGTAATTTCTGGCTTTCTGCTTCAAAATTATTTCCTTTTTAAACCTAAGCTTAACAGAGTAAAAATACATTTCATGCTCAGTTCATGGAATTGCAGAGCGGGAGCAGCTCTTATGTTAAGGGTATTGGGGCACATCCCCACCAGAACATTACAACCCCAAGAAAATCTTTCCTTCTCTTATTTCCCTCATGCACAAAGCATGGGTGGTACAAACGCTAGCCCAAGGGCACCCCAAAACTCGAAGTACAGACCAGAACTGGGACTATACAGCACCTGCACAACAGCCCTCAGTGGCGATTTCACTGGTGTGCCCAAAGTTGCACTGGTGGTCATGCTCGGGCTGAGCGTGAAAAATAACATTTAAGTGAAAGCTGGAACGTCCTGACTCCCCAGCAGCCCTGGAGGATCATTCATGAGGTAAGCAGAGAGAATTTATAGTTTCTTTTTATAATGAAGTCGAACACAATGGATCTTTTTCAAGATCCCCACCAGCTAAAAAGCATCAAAGCACTGTTTCTGAGATTTCAATTTTTCATCTTGATAGCACATGTTTTCATACTATAAATATTTCTGTGGGACTGGGAGAAAAACTCAAGCCTTTACCTCTAAGCCTCTTCACTGCTTGGTCTCTCCTTGGCTCTTAAATCTAATACTCTGTCACAGCAGAAAACTTTCTTCCCTCACTAAAGAGAACGGATTCTGTCACTTCTCCTGCAGACACTTTTATGCTTTCTCACAGCCTGCCCTCTAAATCATGGTAAAAATCTCCCCACAAGGTACCATCTTGTCTTCCATCAAATGCTCTTTTCAGCTTTACCTCTGCCACGAATCCTGCAAAGCACAGCCGCCTGGCAGAGCCTGGGGAGGAAGCTGGCTGTGACTGCTGATGGTATGCAAATGTGCTCGTTATACCAATATCTCGCTGCCTCACACCTCTCGCTGATTCCCCCCTTGTCATCCCGCCGCAATCCCGGGCTGCGAACGCTCGAGGGCAGGGGCTGTGTTTGCACTTGTTGGCACAGCACCACCAGGCTGGAGTGTTGATTGAGGCCTTCAGGCAGATGTGATGAATAATAATGTCAAACTACCTAAAGCTGATCACATTGTCCCACACTCTGATATACGAGCTATTCATAGAGCAAGCCTCTTATTCTTTTCCTTCCAATTTAAAGCTCTTGGAAAGTGTCAGAGTGACCAGATTAAGAAATAAAGCCTTCCTTTGTTCCCTGAACAGGTCTTGCATACCTTGGTAGCAGCAAATAATTGCAGTTGTTCCTCCTTCCATTTTCCCCAACAGTCATTTTAGGAATAATTTCCTTGTCAGTAACTCTGATTCCTGCAGTCCCTATCTGTCACAGTATGGCTCATCTGAAATCATTTTAGGCCCCAAAAGTCTTGAGTTTCAGTGCAACACTACGGCTGGGCTCACATCCAAGTCTGACTTTTCCACACAGCTCTTAGGGAGACTTGCACTGTCAGAACTACTTACTGCTTTTTGGATGAGATGCTAAACTGAGGTCAAATCTTTCAGCATCTCTCTGGGAGTTGACAAGCATTTAAAAATCCCATGGCAATATTCAGGAAGGGTTAGCATTAGCTGAGCTATCCTTGGCTTGCGCTGTTCCTATCCACCCTCCTGCACACACATCTTTGGGGAAATAAGCTGTGTTCCAAGCTGTGCTTGAGCTATTTCTAGGTACATAATAGTTGCAACTTTAACTAGTTTGCTAAGTCCACAGGGATGTTTTGAGTACTTTGCAGCAACCATACAAATATGCACGCATACAAATGGGCTTTGAACCGGAGGGGAACAAACTACTATCTTTCCAAGCTTCCCATTCTAGATCCAGACTTCAGAGTCCAGAGGCCTCTTCTAACATGGGTGGCCTAGAAAGGTAAAGAGAAGATCTCTTAGCTGAGAAGCAGTGCACCATTAGGCAGTGTCCTTGCAAAGGCTGCCTTGAAAAATAGCAACTGAGGAAACTAAAGGAAATGAGATTGCTAAAATTGGAAGCTTATCAGTGACCCTTTTTTCCCAAAAAGGTATTTATTACCCAAAGTCTGCATAAGGACTCTCAAACATCAGAATCCAGAAGACCCACAGCCAGGGGGCTCCAGATCTATCCCCTGCTCCAGGAATCAACTCCTTCGCAGCTAGGAGACTGATCCAGGATGACTTTTATGACACCAATACTTGGATCTCATTGATAATCAATAATTCTGACATTAAGATCTCTATGATTTAATGGCTTAAAGACAGATGTACCTTCATACATTTATGTTTGAAAACAGCATCTTTAACCTGAGTTCATGTTTACAAGATATTTGGAAGCTGACACATATGGCTTCTCCTTCTTACAATTTTTTTCCCCTTTCCACAATTACAGTGCCACAAATTGCAAGCTGGTTAGCACAGTACTATCCTGATGTTGCACTAACTATGACTGCACAGTTTCCAGCTAAGAGCTTACTCATGTCTGCCTTCAAAATGTCTTGTGAATGAATTCCTCATTTGTGATCGGGGATGTTTTCAGACAGTGGCCAGTGACAAATAAGCAATTAATATTCCTTAAGTATCATTATAGTAGTCACAATCTTGACTGAGATGCTGGAAAACAGACCAGAACCACCACTGCCAAAAGCATGGCTAGTTACAGCATAAGCGACTGAGTCAAGAATCAGTGATCAGAGCTGGGACAGACTCCCATCCTCAGGAGGTCTAGAACTTGATCTCGGCAGGGGTCAAGTTCTAACACACACTCATTAACAGATTACACTCCCCGAGTCCTCAAGCTCACCTGGCTATCGTTCTAGAAGGGAGACACAGTGACCACCAGGGCAGAATGGGTTATTTGTTCTTTGGAGAACTTCTTCTAACTGTTGGCAAAAAAAGTGTAGGTCTACAACCCTCAAACCAACAGATTGGGTTCTTTTTCTGAAGGAAAAATTATGAAGAATCCTATGTTAGTCTTCTTATTTACTAAGTTACAGTTAGTAGTAGCAACTACTATCAACCTGTGTTAGCACCCCCAATGCCAAATATGCTGTCCAAATGCACCGTAGGGCACATCCCACACTGGAGGTGATTGCCTTCCTATGCTCTGATATCCAGTCTCAGTTTCTAAGCAATGTATTCTTTCATTTCTAGCATCCTGTGAAATATCTTTGCTTTCTTCCACACTCATCCTCCTGGTTGCATTATTGGCTTTCACTGCACACTGTTGTAAATCACATGAATGTATGCAGAAAGACAGCATCTAGGCTCTAGCTAGTACAAGATTCCCATCCAGTTTTAGGCAGACAAATGCACGGCAGCTCTGCTTTAAGACTGTTCATTCACTGTCCACTTCCAACACCTCTTAGAATATGCAAGGCAGTGTATCTCAGGCCCCAGCGATATCAAACTCCTCTTACAACACAACAGCAGTTCTGCAGCTCTGAGACTATGCAGAATGCACTTTAAGAAGGCTGAGAACAAATCAATCTTGGTGAGAGCATTTGTCTGCACAAGTAGCTTCAGAGGAAATATGGTGAATCCAAAGTCTGACCAGAATTAGAAAATGCTGCAAAATCTTCCTCTCAGTAAAAGCCTTTCAATAACCAGCAACCTCCCAGGAGGTTGAAATGCTGAAATGCTCCACTGAAATGCCTCTTTTTCTCATGAACTATTTCTAATCTTCACATCTACCCACTTAAAAAGCAACAAAAATCCCTACCATGGGCAGTGTGTGAACGCTGACCCCTGGTTTGGGCCCTCAGCTGTCTGAGTGCAGTTTAGCAACCCTCCAATAGTTGCTTGTGCACCTCTCCACCACCTTATCCCTCTGCCAAAATGCTATTGTTCTCTAGAAAGATGGCTGGAGCAAACACATTGGCTTCTCATCCCCTCGTAGTTGATAGTCTGGCATACTATGCCAGAATGGAGCATAGAGTGCTTTGTAAAGGGCAACGTGGAGTGTCACTGAATGACTACATGCTTGTCCCATCTGCCAGAATTAGCATCAGCTCAGCTGGCTTTCTGCTCCTAGCACAGCTAGCTCCAAGCAGTGCAGACTGTAAACAAAGATGTAGACGAATGTAAAACAAAGAGAGACTCCTGGTTTTAAAAGTCATGTAACCACCTTGAGAACTTCAAACGTGCATGGAAGTCTCTCAAAATATTGCGGAGATAGTCAGTGGCATAGGTTCCCCAAGATCAGTCAATAAATCAATATGGCTACTGGGACTGTGCTGAATCAGTGTATATCAGCTATTTGGGGAGAGTAAGACACAAACATACATTTTTTTAAAAAGGAATGTTATAGGCAGGGGAGGACTGAAAGAAAGATCTGCCCAATCCATCTCCCAAAAAATAACAGCTGGCTCCAAGTCGAACCCTCAGCCATCAGCAAGAGGCCCTAGGAGTGCTGAAAAGGCCCTCAGCAGAGGTTCGCCACCTTTTCCACACTGAGGCCCATCTTGCATTTTCTAGGACTTTCTACTTATTTTTAGGGATATATGAAAGACAAGGCAGTAACCACCTGGTTATTCTTGTTCATTGCTTCTGGATGAGGAGTCTGCAACAGAGAGGACTGCCCTGTCCCTAGGAATGTGGGCAGCCCACAGCACCATCCTGCATTATTTTAAGTGCTACATTAGAATCTGTGATAATGCACAAACTACTTCTCATCTCCGCATCTCAAAAAGGAAAGAAAAGAACAAGGCAGAGCTCTCAGTTGCATAAATACTTTTCTCTTGCCAAGGAATCTTCTCTGGGCAAGCATCCTGCATTTTTATCCCAGAGAGCAGCATCCTCCCCTCAGAAAGCAGGTATCTTTAACTCAGTTTCCCACTACATTCTGGAATTTGCATCAGGAGGCAGAAAAAAGACATTATGTGAGGGTTAAAAGATCCATTTTTTCAAAGCATAAATTCCGGCAATGTCTATGCTAATGGCACACTTGTGATATGCTAATTTTGCTAATATGAGCAGCCACCTCTCAAGAGTTACCGTCTAATCTAATATGACCCTGAATCACTATGGGGCAATGGGTTCACATCTAGGGCATGTAGTTGTCATATGGGGAGATTTTTTAATAAGCAATTTGAAGTAAATATTTTTCAAGATTTAAAAAAATACATTCTAGTGGATTTATGTCAACTTTACAATATAGTTGAGACAAAGAAAGGTTTTCAAGTAACATTAGATGAAGTAACCTTTTGACAAAGAGGTACCAGGACTCTCTACAGTGTTTGAAAAAGCACACAAAATACATGGCAGATAAACGTGGCTACAGTGTACTGGGTTGTTAAAGCTGAATTACAACTTTTATTGTGATCCTCACTTAACCTCTCCAATTGCTAATTTTTTCATACGCTGTCCCAGAACAGAAGTTAATTTAGGGAAAGCACTTTAAACAGAATTGATGCACTGGTGTGAGAACAAAACAAGCTTACCATTCCTCATTGGTTCCAGTGGGTTTTTTGAGCCTGAAACACTCCCACTTGGCTCAGCTGTTTTTGTATTTAAACTTCAATGGTTTTGAGACAAAAACAAAGAACATCTGTTCAGCAATTTTAAAGCTAGAAGTATTTAACATTTTTCCCTTGATGTGCACAATTTGATTCACTGCCCTCTTGTATTGATGTTACTGGAGGGGTTTGCGCATGATTTAGAAGACAGATCAGCAATGCAGGACACCCAAGATGGCAAGTGGGCAGAGAGCATGCTGTTGGGCTGGTGCAGGGCCAGGAGCCACAGCTCCTTTAGAGAGGCATTTGTGAGAGGCAGTAGCTGTCAGTTCCTGGTTCAAATTGAGTTCTGAGCCCAGCAAGAGCTGCTGCCTTCCAGAGGGGCAAAGTACTCCCCCATTAGCCAACCAGCTGCAGGACCTTGTTTCCTTGAGAGGCAGGATTGCTTGGCTCTGGCCGGGTTTCTGCAGGAATACATACCCTCTTTCTGAGGAGAGAAGAATGAAGCACCTCCAGACCAGCAGTGTAGCCCTCTTTATCCTGAACCTCAGGAGTACCTCTCCTCATTATTATCACTTAGACCTGCAAAGCTGCTTTTCTGCTCTAGGCTGGCTGAAAAAAAAAAAAGATTCTATGAATGCTGTACTTGGCAATTATAGAACCATAGAATCATAGAATTGTTCTGGTTGGAAGAGACCTCCGAGATCATCGGGTCCAACCATTAACCTATCACTACCAAGTCCCCCACTAAATCATATCCCTTAGGGCCTCATCTAAACGCCTTTTGAATACCCCCAGAGATGGGGACTCCACCACCTCCCTGGGCAGCCTGTTCCAATGCCTGACAACCCTTTCGGTGAAGAAATTTTTACAAATGTCCAATCTAAACCTCCCCTGGCGCAACTTGAGGCCATTTCCTCTTGTTCTGTCGTCTGTTACTAGGGAGAAGAGTCCGACCCCCATCTCTCTACAACCTCCTTTCAGGTAGTTGTAGAGAGCAAGAAGGTCTCCCCTCAGCCTCCTTTTCTCCAGACTAAACATCCCCAGTTCCCTCAGCCGCTCCTCATAGGACTTGTGTTCTATTAGTTCCTTCCAAGCTGGAGTTGAAAATTGCCTCTTTCCAAACACAAAAATTAACAGAGGATTAAACTGTCACCTTTTGCATAAAAATGGGCTTTGAAAATTGATTATGCCATGTGTCACCTTTTATACTGAGATCGGCCATTTAAATCTGATGCAGGTTGCACTTTTTTGCTAGCACTTTTTATCTAGGGGGAAAAGAGACTGGATATTGTGGCGTGGGATGTTTCTGAATCAGTGAATTCTGTCTTTTCTATCTAACCAACGTTAAATTGCAAATGTCATTGGAGAAAAAAAAGAGGGTATAAAGGTAGCAGAAATGGTAACTCTCCAGAATAAAGAAAATATAGTCTTAAGACCCCATCTTCATCTGAGATAGACAAATGTTAAAAAATACCTTTGTTGCACCAGCAAAAAAAAGCCATAAGAAAATGTTTGGGCGCTGTTCATGTCACACCATATTATGTTGGCATTTCCATTTGACACGCAGACTTGTCAGTTTTGAGCGTAGCTGTGAACTACAGATGCTTTTAAAATAAGGGATAGAGGAAAATAGATTCCCATTCAAAATAGAACCTGTGCTGAATGTCTATTCCAGGTCTAAAAAGGTCTGAGATTTACCAGTCATACAGACAATTTTCCAGATGTACTAACACTGAGGGAGGGAGAGAACATACTGAGGTGCTCTCTGTCCTTTATCTTTCAAGCTGGTTTTGAAATCTCCGAACAGAAATATTTCCTCTGTTTGTAGAGACCAGCTGTTCAACAAGAGGTGGGAAATGGAGGGAGCAACAGACAAGCAGCTTTGAAATCTGCTCATATTGGCATGGCTGAATTGTATTAACTCATCTCTTGGCTGACAGCATGTAAAATATAAGACAATTCACAGAGGATTTTCCCACCTGTGCATTTGTAAGTACATAGAAGAAAATTAGTTATAGTCCCTTTTTGCTGTCTCTCCAATGCTAGACATTAAACCAAGTGTGACTGGCAAGGGGCATCCGTCATTCTGAGTAACAGACTTGCAGTGGCTGGGGCTCACCATGGGTGCCACCTTTTGTAGGTTATCGTCTCCTTCAGGAGCCAACACTGACATTGTGGAAAGGTGACTGAACTGAGGACAGATTAAATAGGAAGGCAAGTTGCGGGCACTGACAGGCCAGGAGCAGCCACTCACACAATAGAGAGCAACAGAAATACTGCACAGCAAACCACCCACACAGTGCTGTGCTGCCACAGAGCATCTTGATACAACCACCACATCAAAATCCTCCAGTCTCCCTCAAAGGCATCTCTACTTATGACAGACCCAGACTAAAGCCTGGAAATCCTCCTCCATATGTGCTTTTACATGGCCTCATTGCTATGTATATTTTAGTACTTTGCATTCATGTGCTGGGCTAACATCAGATTTTATTTTAATATAAGCATTGTTGCTCCTCTTCTACTCTTATGAGGGAGAATGTCATGTTTGGGGAGCTTTTTTAGTTAAGTGTATGATGCTTCTGTGTGAGAGACAGCAGGCCAAAAACTTGCTCTTCCATTTAGAGGGATGAGTAATAATTTAAGATGATCCTTAATATATAGAAGAGTTGTGTCTTCAGTCTGTGAGCTACTCCTCAAAAGTGCAGCTACACTGGCAGTTATGACTGAGATGAAGGATCACATGCTCTCAGCCACCTAAGCAAACTTCCCTGCATCTGCATCTTGCTTGTCAGCACCAGCTTCCACATCGTGCTCCTCAATCCTCCAGCCAGCTCTGTCTATGAATTGACTTCCTCCGTTAAGAAATATCTCGTGTTATGGACAGCAAAGACAGGAGGTATAGTGCTATGTGGGATTGCTGCTTACCACTACCCGTACTTGCAAGCTGTAGCAGCCAGATGAACTAAGTATATCACATAACTTCAGAAAAGCTTCTGGACTCAGACTGGATGGCTGCTGAGGCTTGTACTTAGGGTGTTTCTTTATAGGCATCTACCGAGTTGGGGCTTGAAAGTGACCCTAAAGTTTTCTGTAATTATCAGACATATTCTTATCATTCCTCCGGCTGGCAAATGGGGCTAACTGAAGTTCTGAACTCTCTCAAGTTGAGAGGCTTTATTTACCCTTGTGGTAAAAAGCTTCATAGTGCCTCAGGAACAGTACTGTTAACATCCCAGAGCAGTGTCATTTACAATTGCCAGGCCAGGCCACGGAGCAGCTGGGAAATCATGACTGAGACCCTGAGTTTGAGTATGGGAAGCCAGTGTAGAGAGCAGGAATCAGTTTGATATGCATGTGGGTGTTTTGAGTTATTAAGGACACACACTGCAGTGTTCTGTAGCCGTCGTGTTTCCTGAGGACTTGTGGCATCGTGCCAAGTATACAGTACCCCTGCAGATCTGAGAGCAGGTTATGTTTCAGAATGCTTTCCTCTGCCTCCAGATCTCTTTACCAGCCGAAATGAGTGTCTCTAGGCATCTTTCCAGAAGCCTCTGAACTGATGCACTCATGCAGCAAAACTCAACTGGTACCTTCGTGTCATTTTCACCTTGGCATTTGCACTGCATAAAGTATTTGCCCTACCTTTGCCGCTCCTTTGGATGCCCACTGGCCTTTTGTCTAGTTACCAAAGCAGGAAGTACCTAAGTAGGAACAAACCTGAGTTAAACTCTGACAGATCAATAGTATCTGCCAGATACTATTGGCTTGGGCTTCTTAACAATCATTACTGTTAACAAAAGTGTTAAGCTCTATAGGTAGGTGTCCCTTCTGAAGTTACACCACTGAGCTGAAATTTAACCCTTCCTCACATTTCCAAGTCAATCAGTCTGTCATTGAAACAACGGAATAAAATCACCAGTCCTTGATCTATTCCTGTTTCTATTTAAAGGTGCTAAACAGTTGATTTCATAGAAGATGTCATCAGCGTTCCTTAGTCAGCATGATTGTTCTGGACTTCCTGGCATTCCGACAAACTGAGCAAGTAAGGTTATTTAGGAGCTTAGAGCTAGGAAGGATGGAAAGGGAAAGTAGACAATATGCTGCCACCTTTTGGTTACAGAAATGAGAACAGGTATTATCTGGAAAGATCTATCTAGTGGAAATTAAAAGACATCTATGCTTGCTTGCTGTAGTAAAACAACCTGAGAGTCCACATAGTGCGAGATGCATCCCTTCATGTTCTAAACTGTTGCTATAAGCTTAGCTCACATATTTCACATTTGTTCAGTCTTGTTTGGGCTAATTAATAATTATCAATCAATAATTAATAATTTCTCTCATTTAAAACATATAGGGTTGAGTTCACTCACCTAAAACTAATGCTTTGCATCACTAAACTGATTTGAGGAACATAGCTGCAGAAATAGAAGGTACAAGATCTCATGAATTAGTGGCTTGTAAAAGTAAGTTACTACATGTCAGAACTCCCGTTTGGCTATTTATATGGACACACATAGTTAAGGCAGCCTGACACTTTCATTACTAGGCTCGTTATCAGTATGATCAGTAAGTTACAACTTTTAACCTTAACTGTTCGAGCAAGATTTTCTGCGCTGGCTGACTGCTGAGGGCCTGAAGGGTATTTTGTTTGCTTGTTTATTAAAACGTTGGTTCAGCTGTCTGTAAGAATAAAAGATGGAAGAATGCCCATCTTAACAAAAGAAATGCAAGATCGTTCTGTTAAAAAGTTTGTGCACCTTCTAGTTTGATGCAGAGCCTTGAAATTTAACAGAGGAGCTATCTGTATCAGGGATGTGCTTCTCACTGCTCCTATGAGTCACTACACAAATTTGGGCCAAGTGATAAGCCTTTGAAGCTCATAGTTCAAACATGTTCTGTAAAGACTTATGGGAGCTTCTGAGCTCAAGTCCATGAGTGTTCTGTCACTCCCAGCTCCCATGTGCCAGAGGCTCTTTATATTTACTGTGCATACAGATTCACTGAGCATGCCCCATCCCAGGGCACAAAAATCCATCAAACACTTGGTCTTCTGTTTCTCAATGCTGGCACTGAGTTCTCAATCTCTTCTGCTGGCATAGGGGTACTGTAAAGGAGGATCTGGTCTGCTTGTACTGCAGAAGGGATAGGAATTCTCCAAGCACCACCAAAGCAGTGTCGGTAGGTCTGCATTGCCCTATACCAGTGACACATTGGTCCTTGAGACCTGAAGCCCGTGACAGTCTGCAAGATCTAGCTCCGGGAGTACTTGATAGGGTGCTGAGGGTCCCTCAGGTGGAACACCAGGACAATACGCCCTAAGGGTGTCTTGCCATGAGGTCACCTTAGAGGGCACTGCTCATGCAACCTGGGCAGACTGCACTTTGGTGCACCTCCCACCTGGAGTAGCCCCAGTTACTCAACCATGAGCAAGGCTGTGCAGCAGACCTGAACTAGGCCCTTACGCCACATCATGCCGTTGTTACACTTTACACATGGGTGCTTATGCAAAATGTCCCTGTCTCAGGAAAGACTTGCAGGCCTTTAATATCCTAACGGTGCCACCCTACACTGTCTGCTGCACCACACTCCAAAAGCTGGGAGTTAGTTAGAGAGCACCCTTGTACTTTGAGGAGTTCTAGGCTCTCCTGCCATTTGGAATAGTATCCAGAGGATCACAGACATGAGAAAACCACCAGGAATTACCTTGTTTATGCACTGCTCACTCACTGACAGTCCCAGCAAAGGCACTCAACAGCTTCACAGACACTGTCACATAAAGATCAAGAAGCTGAAGGAGACCTACAAGAAGGCTGTTGGTAGGAATTTTGAGGCAAAACAACCCCCACCTATGTGTTATCACTTCTTCACCAGGTTTAGCTCCATCACCCATCAGGAAAAGGAAGAGAGGAACTGATTTTATCTTGCTCTTCTTAAGGAGGGAAGTGGTGCATTGATTTACAGTGCAGTGCTGTGCTTAACCTCTCAGGGTTGAGGGCATCCTGTTATCTTTCACAGGTCAGGATCACGCCATTAGCAATCTGGGTCAGTGGTGGGAAACAGCAAGACACATCCTTCCAGAGGTAAATGAGGCCTCCTTTTCCTACCAGTAAATCCCCCTAAGCCTCTTGGCAACCAGAATTCCTTCTCCCCATCTCAGCACTCATCTTCCACTCATGAACTGTTTTTCACCCATCTTCCAAGGGTTGTTTTTTTATCTATTTACCCTACATGCTCAGCACCAGCACAGACACGCAGTTGCCCAAAGCAGTCACTGAAGCCACATCAGGTTAGAGAGGCAGGGAAATATCGGGATCATCAGGCCTGCTAGAAATACTTGCATGGATGGGCTTTTTTTTTTTTTTTCCTTTTTCTCCCACTGCGACTTTTCCATCATTTTTAGGGAAGCATATCTACCTTGTTGGTATAGACCTGTATAGAGCTACTCAGTGCACAGAATGGACTGTGATGTGGAGATGAGTCAGGACTGTGTAATGAATCAGATCTTGTCCAGAGGATCCTGGCTCTTTTGTTGCAGAAAGTGAACACAATGACTGCAGGAAGAAAAAAGTGGTTGCTGGCTAAGGTGTTTGTATGCTGCTCAGAAGGTCTGGATTCTATTTTTGTCTTTAGCACAGACTACTAAATTAGCCACTTAAAAACCCATTTTTCATGGGTGGCCATGAACTGGATGCAGGGTTTTGCTGAAAACCTAAATTCTAACCTTGTGCTTTTATGGCTAAAAATGTAGCTGCAATGTAATGTAATTAGCTGTAATGCTATCTTTTCCTTCCTTTATGAGGATGTTATCAAAATACATGGAATTCTGTTTGTGAAACTTGCAGCTCCTACACTGTTGTACACCACTGAAAAGTCCATAACAAAATTACTAAGTCTGACTTCAGAGCAGGATTTGAACAGTAAGTAGTAAGGCATGGAGTCCCACATCAAGCATCAAAGACAGAACAAAATACTGAATAGTTGCTTATTAAGTGACTACCATCCTTTCTGTGCACTGAATGGGCTCGTGTCATTAATGACTACCTTGCAATCAAACACAAGGGAAGGCAAATCAAAGTTCTGCAAGCAACATGAATTCTGGCATTTTCTAACTTCAGAATGCTTGACTTTGCAGCCTTAAAAGCTTTCATATAATTTTTGTGTGGAATTTAAAGATACTTTATGTAAAACAAAGCATTAATAACCATAAAAGGAATCCCTGTAGATTAAAAGTGCATTAAGGCTGACATTTCTGAGACTTTAACCCTGATTATTGTGGATTAGTTTAAACCTATACATTGATCAGAGTAAGCTTTATCATAATACCAGAATTGTAAAAGGGTGCA
Source organism: Phoenicopterus ruber ruber (assembly GCA_009819775.1). NCBI lineage: Eukaryota > Metazoa > Chordata > Aves > Phoenicopteriformes > Phoenicopteridae > Phoenicopterus > Phoenicopterus ruber. The sequence continues at coordinate 9,654,771 of CM020218.1, read as the reverse complement.
CAGAGTTTTGCACTAGTTGAACTAAGCTACTGTCAAACAGTAATGAGGCACTGCAACTCTGTGTATAAATAGACTTAAGATAATAATATGAGATATTTAGAGAGATAGGGAAAGTGTAAATTAATATAGAGTATTTTGCTATTTTAGCTAACTATTCCCTTTGGAACACTACACTGATGAAATTATGCCTATAGCTAACATATTTGAGCACCTGTGTCCCATGCTTCAGTGCATAAAGTTGACACACTTGGTCCTGGGTCTGTGGCACTGCAGTGGGTTTGTCTTCAAGCTCCCTCTCTGTATTCATCAGGATATGGGTTGTTTGAGCTGTCAGTAACAGATCCTGCCTCTTAAATTCAAGCTGTAGGAGATAAAACACAATCCCAATACATCAGCCAAGAGGGTAGAATCACACTTGTAAATCAGCCATTAGAACACTATGGATTTTCATGTTTGTGGTTTTACACAGAAAACCTCTCTCTATATCTACCTTCATCTATCCTCGTACCTCACATAGCTGCCAGAAATGCATTTTCCAAAGACCTTTAACTGAATTTACTCAAAGATGCAACAATCTTGTCATCTCCGCACGTGCAACTGAATTGCCCTCCTCTGAGCTTCCTCCTTGGATTCCTGCAAGCTCTTCTGAAAAGCTGGTTCTGTAATCAATTTTGTAAAGGTTTGTATGTGAATCATCAGGACCTTTAGCATTTCATCTGTGAACATTTTAACAGTGAAAAAGCAAATAGCGAATGACAGTAAAATAAAAAAAACCTTAAATCCACCATTGTTTTCATGTTCATCACCACCCCATGCTTGGCTGGGATCAGCTTTCCCTTTGCTTGCTCATTCGCTGTTCTGCATTTTCCTGCCATGTTGTCAAATGTGCAAAGAACTGGTTTATCCCTGCCTCACCAGCATCAGCATTCTACCACGTTATTCCCCCAATTACTGTGGAAAGGTTCTGTGTAGCCTGCAGGTTAGGACTGTGATATTTCCACTTCAGTTTCAAGGCTTGCATTTTAAGTGCTAGGATTAAACGGAGATCTTTACAAGGCATCTGGCGGCTTTGCATTTGGCAGTTTGCAAAGAAGCTGGGTACCTAGTTCAATGGTGGAGTTACTTTCCTTGTTCTATATCACTTGATATGTATTTAAGATACAGTTGCACTACCAGGCTTTCCGCATGTCAGTGTACAATCTGTTCCATCTAGTCACAGTAAATTACACACTCATCATTATCCTATGAAACAGCATAGTACCAGTGAGTCAATTATACCTCACGGTCAGATTGCTCTGTGGTCAGTGTCTTCCTATTATTCCTGATCTTCTTGCCATTAAACTCAATGATGGTCTCCTGCTGATTTAAAAAAAGTAGGATTTGAAGAGATTTTAAGAAATAATGTGAAAATTGCTATCATTAACTTTTTCCAAAACATTTACGGAAATCAAAAATAATTTTTGTAATTACTGGGGTTTTTTAATTTCCTCCTTGTTTTTCTCTTCCCTTTTTTGCTCTTCTCACTCCCCTCCTCCACCAGTTTGAAAACATAAGTCCATAATGTCGCCTTGGAAAAGGGCTTTGAGAGCTGTAGATCAAAACCTCTTCTATGTAAGTGTCAGGACAATCCATTTCTAAACATCTTCCTTCAAGCTAATTTATATCACCCAACAGTAAAAAAGGGATTAACAGATTAAGCTGGATTTAAACATCCTCCTCATTAATACAACTGAAAATTGGGGAGACTACAACATTATTTTTAACTCCAGCTTTAACTCCCTGGTTTAGCCCAGTTAAATTTCAGAAGAGGAAAAATGTAGAGTAAAAATCACCAATCAGATGCTGGAGAATTGAGTTAAAGACCTGCGTCATCTAGTTTTCTAACCCAACCCTAAGCATGTAATTTAATCTATCCTAGTCCTTAGCTGTCTCTTTGTTAAACAGGGTAACACGTGTACGAATCTCGTAAAACTGTGAGAATCCTTTTTATCAGGGACTAAGTCAGTAAAATCCAATGGCAATTAGAACCATACCAACAGATACAAATAGCACATGTAAACCAAATTTATGCCTTCTGAAGCTCCCTGTAAATGTGTCCATTAGGACATCACCTCAGTTACTAGAATACAACAAAAGTCTTGCTGAAGTTATAATAATAATTTTTTTTTAAAGCAAGAAAATTCTCAGCACATCAGAGTAAAACAAATAATACTAATCCAAAATCCATGGAAAAGTAAAATTGTTTAAATAATTTACTGGGTCTATAACAGACATGCAATATCAGTTTGTACTCAGAGTAGCAATGTCTCAATAATTCATAACCAATCACATACTAAATACTGTAAGTTTGCCTGCAAAAACTGCAACATTGTAAGTTATTATTACAGTTCTGGAAGAAATCCAGCCATGCTGAGAAAATCTGTGCTGAAAAAGAAAGTTTGTAAGGAGAGGTAATATGTTTATTAAATGAAATCAAAACAAATATAAGGACAGTAAGCCTGAGAGCTTGTTTATTTTTCCAATTATATCTGATAAAATATAATGATATCTTCCTTCAAGCCTAACCTTTCTTACAGAATATAAAAGTATTACTTTAAAAGTAAAGCATTTACAAGAAACACTTTATTATGATTGATAAATATTAACAAGCAAATGGAAATATGAAATGACACAATAAAACATGTCCATTTGCCAATAAAGCCTAAGATAACTTATAACTGAAAAAGATTAGATTTATAATAATGTTCACTGTTCTCTACATAGCTCTAAAACTGTGTAAAGCTAGTAATTTTCCCCTGCTTATTTGGATTTTTCTCATAGCAATGAAAAGAACAAAACCAAAAACCTTTAAAAAGTCATTGTAAAAACATAGAAATGGGTGGAGAATATCCACTGGCATGAAAAAACTTGAAAAGCTTTTAGTTCATTTTATCTTTAAGTGACTATAGTTCAAGTTCACAGTATCCCTTAAACTATGAGAGATGTTTTGATTTCAGCCAGACCCTTCAGTTATGCATATCTTGTCATGCTCTTTGGAGGTCTCTGTATTTTTTTCCACTATAATCTGTTTTTTTCAAAAAGACTCCAGTTTTCAAAGCAGTAGCTGAACTAACGCTAGAGATCTTCATTGCTAGGCACTAACTGACATTTACTGTTTATTCAGACAAGCTGGAAAGTGTGTATGCATTTGAAACTTCCTGTGAGTGAATTTGTATAATTTTATGATTAATGATTTGCATCAAATGATATTTTTGTATGTGTGTGAATTCTCTGGCTTTATAAGCACTGTTAGAAATTCTTTGGAAAAAGTATTACTCAAACAACACCCATTAGCCCAAGCATGTCTTACTGAAACACTATCCTAAAGCCATCGTCCTGCAATTGCTAAGCGGTTCCACTGAGAAAAAAACCCATGATTTTCCTGGCTACCCGCATTGTCCTTTCTATCACACTTACCGATTGCTTCTACAGCCTGAACTACTGGTGTTCCAGCTTCTGACACACTCCTGTACCAGCAGACCTGTGTCTGTACAGCCAAGCCTCAAGCGTCAGTGTGGTGTGGTACTCAGCTCCTGATTTCATTGTTCTCAGAAAAGGAGTACTTGCCATCCTACTGGAATTCTGCCCAACAAGCTGCACAAATACAGACGCAAATACCAACAAATGAAGGAAACAATTGAAACATAAGCAAATACTGCCATAAGGAATCTCTCTTTTAATTGAAAGAGTAAGAAATACATCAGCAGTAACTCTGGAAAGCTCACTGGGTCAGGAGCTACCATTAAAAGCAGGAAATTTTGTCCGTGGGAGTTATCAACTTCTAAATTCAAGTACTTGTCTCTTGTGTCTATCTTGTCCAGGATCCAGAGCAAGCACAGACGGACTGTGAAATTCAGGTTCTCCATTGACTCATAAATATGGAAAGAGTTTCAGGCCCAGATACCTACATCTCCTAAATCACACTTAGAACATCCAGCTGTATCACACATGGAGTCTCTCAAACACTGCAATAAGGTACGTATGATACAATACAACTTTATGGTAAGTCTTAGATACCATAATTCCTGTCTGGATATTTTAGCATGTCCTTTCTCTGCCTCCTGGGCTTTTAAATCTTCTCCAAGTGCTCAGTGTGGGATCTGTGCCAAAAAAGAGACAAATTTTCAGTTCTCTTCTACTTTAATTTATACAGTGACACAAAAATGGTCTTTTTTGAGAAAGTATGGGCTTGGCCACCAGTCTGTCAAATGGTTTGAAAATTGGCTGGACCGCCAGGCTCAACCGGGTAAAGACCAATGGTTGACATGTAGCTAGTGAAGAACACAGCATTCAGCGTCTTGATCAGAGGCCCAGATGATGACACAGAATGCACCCTGCACAAATTTATAGACACCAAATTAAGGAGTGGCTGACATGAGGACTGGCAGAACTTAATCCAGAGAGATCTCAATAAATTTGAGGATTAGGCCAACAGATACTTCAAGCACAATAGAGCAGAATAACCCCAGGTATCAGGACAGGCTGGAAACTGGCTGAGCATCAGCCCACAAAAAGGACCAGGGGATCACAGTGATGTCAGCCTGAGCATGAGCCCATTTAAGCCAACAGTGCACTCTCACTGCAAATAAAACAAACTGCACCCTGGACTCCATTGAGAGAGGTATGGCAGGGAAGGTATTATCCCACAGTCATTAAAACAGAGAAATTAGGAGCAAAAATTTTCAGAGGCTGACAAATCCTACTTTAACTAAATGTTTATCAGGTATGCATAGAAAGAAGAAGAGCACCTTTTCATAAAAATGGGCATAATCTAGCTGGGAAATTAGAAGGTAGCAATCCTCACCAGAGCAGTGAGTTTCTGCAATAGTTTTCTGCCTTCCGTAGCAGGGTAAAACAATCACGCTAGTTGTAAAATGGAGTTTAATAGTTTATAATGGCCTCCCTAGGGCTCAGTATTGGGGCCAGTTCTGTTTAACATCTTTACCAACGATCAGGACAAGGGGATCGAGTGCACCCTGAGTAAGTTTGCAGAGGACACCAAGCTGGGAGGGAGTGTTGATCTGCTGGAGGGCAGGCAGGCACTACAGAGGGATCAGGACAGGCTGGATTGATGTGCCAAGGCCAATGGTATGAGGTTCAACAAGGCCAAGTGCCAGGTCCTGCACCTGGGTCACAACAACCCCAGGCAGCGCTACAGGCTTGGGGGGGAGTGGCTGGAAAGCTGCCTGGCGGAAAAGGACCTGGGGGTGTTGGTCGACAGCCGGCTGAATAGGAGCCAGCAGTGTGCCCAGGTGGCCAAGAAGGCCAACGGCATCCTGGCCTGTATCAGAAATAGTGTGGCCAGCAGGAGTAGGGAAGGGATTGTCCCCCTGTACTCGGCCCTGGTGAGGCCGCACCTCGAGTACTGGGTTCAGTTTTGGGCCCCTCACTACAAGACAGACATTGAGGTACTGGAGCGTGTCCAGAGAAGGGCAATGAAGCTGGGGAAGGGTCTAGAGCACAAGTCCTATGAGGAGCGGCTGAGGGAATTGGGGTTGTTTAGTGTGGAGAAAAGGAGGCTGAGGGGAGACCTTATTGCTCTCTACAACTACCTGAAAGGAGGTTGTAGCGAGGTGGGGGTTGGTCTCTTCTCCCAATTAACAGGTGATAGGACAAGAGGAAATGGCCTCAAGTTGCGCCAGAGGAGGTTTAGATTGGATATTAGGAAAAATTCCTTCACTGAAAGGGTTGTGAAGCATTGGAACAGGCTGCCCAGGGAAGTGGCTGAGTCACCAACCCTGGAGGTATTTAAAACACCTGCAGAGGTGGTGCTTAGGGACATGGTTTAGTGGTGGACTTGGCAGTGCTAGGTTAACGGTTGGACTCCATGATCTTAAAGGTCTTTTCCAACCTAAATGATTCTATGATTCTATAAAAAGACCAATGTAATAATGTTGCACATGACAGCACGTGGTGATGTAGGAGGTCTCATCAAGTCCTACATTCCTGAATTCTGCATGCATAAAGAGTGATAAAAAAATGAAAGAAGATAAAGAATAGTTTCTGAAACATAATAAAGAGGGAGAAAAAAGAGGAGAGAAACATATGGGTGTTGGCAAACAAAGTCCCTGGAGGGGGGAGGGAAGCAATCTTCCTTGAAAACTTGGCAACTTTCTTGTCAGAGATCACAACATTGTCTCAATGTGGCCTGATGCCACTGCCTTTAACACCCCTCATTTTGGAGCACAATTTCATTGTGAAGGCTGCAATAAGCATTACTGCTTCTAGCAAAACAGCAATACCATGTTTTATACAGCGTATGCCATGGGATGTCAAGTAACATGTGATCCTGAATGATTCCCTTGAATCCCTTATCTACAAAGCAAGGCCCTTCTACCATTTGGTCCTATCATCATAAGCAGAGACCATTTGAGGCACCGTGCATGCACAAATATATGACTTTCAAAGAGCAAGTTTATTTGTGTGCAGCACTTTGCATTTTAGGTCCTAGTGGTTTTTTAAAAACCCTAATGGTTTTTAATTTTGCACACTGTTATGCCTGATTAATGATATTTGTACTGCTCACAGTGACTGTGTTCTTGTTTATTAAAAAGTAATTGAGAAGGTAATTGAGCTCTGCATTCATAGTTTTATGTTTTAAATAACTATTTAAATGCCTCCTTTTGTTACAATAATACATTAAAAAACTTACTAAAATCAAGAGTGAAAGAAAGGCAGCATAAGAGGTGGCAAAGGCAAGTGCTGCTACGTCAGTAGAAGCAGCAGCAATGGCTCTAGGCAGAGATGTCCAGACAAAGCTAAAGGAATACAATTCAGCCAGGCCCACCAGCCCCGAGAACAAACATCCTTTTGATGACCTCTGAGGTCAGACATGGGAAGCAAATAAGACTCTAGTGAAATCTGGAAGTCCCATTAATCACCCCGTATGCCCTGCTAGCTAGGAGGGCAGCACCTTCTTCAAAGCAGTGTGTGCTAATGAAGTCAGGGCAACCCTAAGGATGATGCAGTACCGCCACACTGATTAGCTGCTGATGAGCGACACATGGAGATGGGGGAAAGTAGAAGGGGAGTTTCCAAACAGGTGGCTGTGTTTCCTCAGGGACGGGATCTGTTGTATAGGTATGCTGCTCTGCAGAGACTTCAAGAAAGTTGTTTCACCACTGCTGATAACCTTCAATTTTCCGGCGCCATTAGCCACTACTAGACATCAGAGCCCAAGAGTGGCAGTGTATCAAATGAAACTGCTCTAGAGCGAGACAGAAGGGACATGACTGTTTTGAGTTCTACCTCTCACTCTTCATGGGCCTTTATCATCTTAGGTCTGAAGTCACTACACCATTTTGAAATTTATTTGGGAAAAAAAATAATCACAGAATCGTGTGGCTGAAGTCCTAAGAGGGTATGATGGCAATGTAAGCATAATCTTGGACACAGGTAGCCAGATGAAGCACCATTGCAATAATTACTGCCCATCATGCCACGCCAATTCACAAGAGAAGATGTATCCAGGACACTTTTCATAGCTTTTATCTGTATTTCTGCCAGAATAGAGTTATATCGGTTTCAAGAGACTTTGCCTGCCAGGGAAGGTAGCTGGCTGTGTCACAGCTGACACAAGAGGTTACCATGAGCAAGCTTCCCATTTGACTTGAGGAAGTCAGATAATCCGGTTTTGTTTGAGTAAATTCTCAGACAGTGTTTCCTTTCAGATCCCATCGCTACAGCAAAGTTTTAAGACGGGTCAAATAAACTCCCACACAAAATGAAAATGTATAAACTCATAAGACGCAGCATTTTATGAACTGAATCAGTATAAAAATTATTGACAGGTATTAAAACTGACAGTAAATACCATTTTATAAAATCAACTACTGCTTAATGATAATTTAATTGTGTATATAAAGGTAGTGAAATGGATTTTCCTTAAAATTATGTGCATCTTAGACCCACTGACAAACCTCTGTTGCCAGTTAACATAAAGGATATTAGCCTGTTACTACTACCAGTTACTCCATGAGTGCCCCTGACAGCTCTAAAGGTTTAACCACACAGACAACTTATGTGTCAACCTGATACCACAGGATAAAATTTGTCCTCTTATTATGCTTTGAAAACCTAGGAAACTGCAATTTAAAAATATACTGAAATATTGAATGTACTAAAAAGCTGCAGTGTTTAGAGCTCCAGTTACAAACATGAAAGTAAAAATAAAACTGCAGAAAAGCTCAGTTATTCAACCTTAATGGAAATGTTGGTGGGGGCAGGAGGGTGTATTATATGGTAATACACAATCTACTGCTTTGTCTACCTTTTTGGGCTGGCCCCTGTCATCATGGCATGAATCACAGCCTGCAGCCTTGTTGGCTCAGAAACTGCCATACTTGCCATTGCAGGATGAGATGCGAGTGGGAACTTAGTGCCATTGCTAATGCTAATGTTGTGTTTATTGCACATGCCTCAGTGCTTCCTAAAACACAGTATAAGCAGCTTCTTGTTCAGCGAGAACTCAGTGCCAACGCCAGTCTGAAATCTCTGCCTATCAGTGTACCACTCCTCGACTTGGGTGCCCGGCTGAGATGCAGTGCTGCTTCCCCCCGAACCACGAAAACTCCAGGCTCTACCCCTGTAATGTCCTTCTGAGTATACACAGTTATTCTGAGTCTGATACATAACACAGCACTCTGCCCTCAGTAGTGCAGAACTAATTCACCCCAGCATATATATTTTTCAACAGGTAACGAGACAAACAGCAGGTTGGGAAATTCCTGGAGCACTGGTTTTGGTGTGAGATAAAGTGTCGTGGTTTAACCCCAGCCGGCAACTAAGCACCACACAGCTACTCACTCACTCCACCCCAGCGGGATGGGGGAGAGAATTGGAAGGGGAAAAGTGAGAAAACTCGTGGGTTGAGATAAAGACAGTTTAATAGGTAAAGCAAAAGCTGTGCGTACAAGCAAAGCAAAACAAGGAATTCATTCACCACTTCCCATAGGCAGGCAGGCAGGTGTTCAGGAAAGCAGGGCTCCATCACGCGTAACAGTCACTTGGGAAGACAAATGCCATCACTCCAAGCATTTCCCCCTTCCTTCTTCTTCCCCCAGCTTTATATGCTGAACATGACGTCATATGGTGCAGAATATCCCTTGGGTCAGTTGGGGTCAGCTGTCCCAGCTGTGTCCCCTCCCAACTCCTTGTGCACCCCCAGCCTCCTTGCTGGTGGGGTGGGGTGAGAGGCAGAAAAGGCCTTGACGCTGGGTAAGCCCTGCTCAGCAGTAATGAACACACCCCTGTGTTATCAACACTGTTTTCAGCACAAATCCAAAACGTAGCCCCATACCAGCTTCTATGAAGAAAATTAATTCTATCCCAGACAAAACCAGCACATAATGTCATATCTTTCTTAAAACAATTATAAAGTGGATTCAAAGAGATGAATCCTTGCCTATGTCTGGTTTTTATTTGAATACTGTCACAACTGGGCAAGTGAATCTAGGGTGTCTCCCCACAGTCTATCTTGTAGCACGCTCCAGCTCTTCTCAACAATTTGGTATTCTACATCACCAACTTTGAAAAAGAGACTTGCAGCTTAGAGAAAACATCTGCAGACAGTTAACTGTGTAATGCAACATCACGTGGGATATAAAGCACTTCCAGAGAAATCAAGTAGACCCTTTCTAGCTCCAGGAATCCCTGAGGAATGAGCACTTTTATATTTGCCATATTATTCTGAAAATCACTACTCAAACTAAACAAAATTTAAGTAAAAAATATATAAAGCTTTATTATATTCAAACAAAAAGTTAAGATACTAGTAACTAGACAGGACAAAAGGATGCTCTTACAGCTAGCTGGCACTTTGTCTTAATCTCCACAGTGTCTGCATGCCCTGCAGCTGATAGGGACAAATTTGCAGGCTCCAGGACGAGAGCCAAATTGACTATGCAAAACCTTATATTCCAGATACATATCAGAGAACAGGCTCCCTTTTCAAGTCACACTTCAGATAAGAACATAGAAGTGATTACAGTAGTTCAGACGAGATGGCCACGCAGCTCAGTGCTTTAACAGTTGACAGTGTCCAAAAATAGCTGCCTCAAGGAAAGCATAGGAACAAAGGAAGTATGTAATAATACTCCCTTAGCTTCCATCAGTGTGCACTTTGGCATTGCCTGAGACAGCCAGTACCTAATCCCACACAAAATCTACCTGAACAAAGTTACCCTTTCAAAAAACGTTCAGTCCCTGTGAACTGGTAGAGTGAGGCTGTACAACTGCACACTTTGCACTATGGAGTTGTAGAGCGTTTATCGGGTCTGATCCTTAAAAACCATTTGTGCCATCTCATGGACCCAGGTTAATGCTGTGTTAGCTACTGCTTGAAGACAACCAACTGCGCAAACCATTGCATGTTCTCTGATTTACTTCCTCCAATCCACCTTTAAAAGGAGTTGGTTACTTTTCTCCTCATATTTGAAGGTGAGAACACTGCTAGCTTTCCTTGCTTAACGAGATTTTTTTGTAATTACACTATCTCATGGATTACACGTTTTCAAAAGTAGCTGACAGCAGAAAGTAGAGTTAAGGGTGAGATATTAAGCTATGCCTCACCGACAGGTTTGGGAACTTTTGTCACAGTTGTGCCACTTTGCACTTTTTTATTACCAGAATGCTTTCTCACAGCAGAGTCCATACCCTTAAGTAAAAACAGACCTAAATCTATCAGGGGCTACGTGAGGTACAGGAACACATGCTCTCTACCCCAGCTAGCCTGCAATCCAACGCTCACTCTCCTGCCGTGAAACAAATAGTTCCAGTGAACGCAATGGGATTTTGCACTAGACTTAAGCACGTACCTAAGTCTTACCAATATTGGTGCCTACTTTAAATAGCTAGGTATAATTAATGGAGGGTAAAAGTTATTAGTGATAGTGACATGTTAATTATATGTCTAAACTAATAGCATTCCTTTACAGCTGTTTTTAAACCTTTTGCTTTAATTCATTTCCTATTCTGTTTTCAATTTAATCATTTACCCCAGTCTCTTAATTACCTTTTTTTTTTCCTCTGCAAGCTAACAGATAAATAGTTACTTGTGGATAAATAATTCTCCCTACAACTATGTACTGAACTAACATACTGAGATAGAGGTCAACCGAAATTCTGGACAGAACAATTTATGTGCTAGACAAACTGTCTCAACTCTGATTTTGCTGTTCTAAAATGTCAGCTGACTGTATACAAAAGTTTTGTCTTAAATCACATTTGTTTTGAGTATACATTGATAGTACCAACAAAATGCATGTGTGTACATTTGCACACACATTTTAAATGACCAGCCATGGGAAAAAAATCCCAATGTACTAATATACAACTTATTCACATAAAAACTCTTTGTTCTAGAACACTTCTATGCTGGTAAGTCAGTATTTCATAGCACCGAAGCGCTGCAGACACTCAGCATTTTGGATATTAGTAAAAGTCGGGAACAAGAATAAAGTATAACACTCCACAATACCATATTGAGGAAATATAAATCACCTCAGCAACAACTGCTCTGTTCTCCTAGAGAAACCAGGTTGTAAACAACCTTCTTTAAAGGAAGAACGTTGTAAAGAAAACGTTTTAGTTCAAAAACGTGGAGAGGTGAACTTGCTATGCACTCCTACAACTCCTGTGCTTTAATTTCAATTAGAAAGACACTAAAATGAACTCTTTATGCCACACGTGAAAAACTCTGAGTCTTCTGGGATTTAGGCAATTGATTAATTTTTCATATTTAAATAACAATGAGCTGAATCACAAGGGAATACGAATGTATGCATACCAAGCCCCAATTTCTGAGTGCCTACCACTAGCGTTGCAGACACTGAGGTAACCTCCTACACCTCTGAAGCATCCAGCACAAAAATCTCTGGGGAAAATGATAAAAAAGACACTCAACTCATGTCAAATCATAGCACCACCGAGGGGGTTCACCATCTAGCACCACGTCGGCAAGCTGTCCTAGCTGGTTTGGGCAAGAAGAAAGCCAAGGGCTAGCAGGACCTGAGGAAACCACGAAGGTGGGTGCACTTTAAGGTGCTATTAGCATTAATAAGCTCCCCATGGTGCTGAGTAGGGAAGATCGACTGCCTTTTCAGGGGAGGCCGACCAGAGAGAGCGCGCGCGAAAGCAGCGCTGGCAGGGGCCTGGCGTGCCCGAGCGGGCGCCGCTGAGGAACCCGGTTACCCGCCCCCTCGGGGACATGCGGGCTGTGAGGAAAGGAGACGTGGTGCTCAGCCAAACGCTCTGCCGGGAGGCCCGGGGGCCGGCCCAATCCCACGGAGGAAGGGCGGGCTGGCAGTGGGGCCCTCTGCCCTTCTCTCGCCTTCAGTGGCAGCCGCTCGGCGCGCCGAGCCAGTGAGGCAGCTCCCGGGTAGGAAGGGGAAGCCGGGAGCCGCCGGCTGGGGGAGGCCAGCGTCCTCGGAGGGGAGGGGCGGGCTCCGGCCTGCCCCTGAGCTGTGCCGCCTGGCCCCGCGGTGGCTCGGTACCCCATTTCTGGTTCTCGGCCCTTTTCTGCCCAGGAGAGCCCTGGAGAAGTTAGGGCGGACTGTGAGGGACAACGACTCGGGGCTGACAGAGAAGCTTCTCTGCGGTGAGGCGGAGCCATCTTGCGATACGGAAGAAAAGCTGTGGCGGGCGCCATTTTGCATCTGAACGCGAGATGAGAAGAGCCTCACTATTTTTCGCCGCTTGGGCGCCGCCATTTTAGGTTACGGCGGAATCTCCGCCTTCCCTATTTCAACCTCATTGGGCGCCGCCATTTTGGCTTACGAACAAGACGGCGACCCGCAGGGGTCCTCACCCCCTCCCTTCCTCCCTTTAGGTGTCTTCATAAAATGCCCGTGGAGAATCCCCTCTTTTTTCGCCCCGCTCCCAAGATGGCGTCGATGCGGGAGAGCGACACTGGCCTGTGGCTGCACAACAAACTAGGCTCCACAGACGAGCTGTGGGCGCCGCCGAGCATTGCCTCGCTGCTCACGGCTTCGGTGATCGACAACATCCGCCTCTGTTTCCACGGCCTCTCCTCGGCCGTCAAGCTCAAGCTACTCCTGGGGATGCTGCACCTGCCCCGCCGGGCGGTGGATGAGGTGAGACCTGGGTAGGAGCTTGCGCGGGAAGCTTAACCGAAGTGGGGTGCGTGTATCTGAGGGGGAGAGGTCGGTCGGAGGTGGCGTGAGGAGAGAAGGGGGGGGCAGCGGCAGCACCACCTCCCCCACCCGCCCTTTTCTTTTCACATGGAGTCTGTGGGGAGGGGAGACCCCGGGGCGAGGCGCGGTTGCCGCCTCACGCGGCCTCGCGCTGCCCCCTCCCGCGCGGCGGGCGGTTGGAGCGGGCAGCTGCCCGCGGCAGCCCCGAGGGGGGAAGCCGAGCAGCGGCTGCTCCTCAAGGGCAGGTGCCCGCCCGCACTCGGCGCGGGGTGTGTAGTGAGGCTGGTCCCCACAGATATCCCCGCTTCTCCCTTGCAGCCTTTCTTGGACAGGGAAGGGGGAGGAATAAGGTCTCGGCTGGCAGAGCGGTCCGTTGAGGCCCAGCTCAGAGGACTCGGTCCTTGGTGTGAGGAAAAGCGCTCGGATTCCCCGTGATAAGGGAGTGAGTGGAGTGGAAGCTTTGTTGCTGCTCCTCCTGCTCTTTGGGGAATCTCTGGTTGGCACTAGTCTCTAGAAAGCGGTTTCAACCTGTAACCTATCTTACGCCTCCACACAGACTCGTAGTTGTAGGGCTGTGTTTTGATACAGTTTGGGTGCCTTTGGGGAAGAGGGCTTTTCTGAGGCAGTGGCTGTTCTAGGATTAGGACAGAGAGGCATGATCATCTAGAAGCAGTCCTGTGTGTTAGGCTTCCTTCACTCTCCTTCCTTAATACTGGCAGCTGTGTAGGTGTCCCAAGTCAAACATCTCAGCTTTAGGAAGGACAGCAGCAAGTGCTGAAACTTTGGGAATGGAAGATCTGGGGTCTGCACTGAACAGTGCTTTTCCCCACCTTCTTGCAGGCAGGTCTTGCTTAAGGAAAATTGCCATGCTTTTTCTCTTCTCTTTACCTTTCTGGGAGCAGCTGCTGCTTTACTGTCCTACCCCAGCTAATAAGCTGACTGGCTTGAGTCTGAGCTAGCTCTGCAAGCAGTCATCATAGATCCAGAAAAGCTTATTCATTTGGCCCTGGACTGTACCTCATCTGCAGCTGGCTTATTCTTACTGGTAGGCAGCTACTGACGTTTGGGGCAATAGCTGGAGAATAATTGGGAAACACTTAAGTTTCTTCAGCCAGGTTTGAGGAATTCCTCTCCTATTTCCACCATGTATGGTATTGGTTCCTGGTAACAATCATGGAGGTGGTGCATAGTTAATCCTCACCTTCTTGTGTAGAGTATCCTCAGCTGTGCTTGTACCAATCTCTTTCTTGGCTAGGACACAGCTGCTGATTAGGCTTAATAAACATATATACTAGGCAGGGTGTGGGGAGATGGTATGTAACTTGGATTATTGTATGCTCAGCTTTTGTATACTTCTAAGCTGAAAATGCACAAGCATCATGTTTAAGCAGTAGTTTAGTGTATGTCAGTGTCTGTCTTGCCACATGCATTGGTATGATTGTTCACTGTGTTACATGTAATTTGTGTCACTTTAAAAAAAGAAAAAAATTCTTGTTCAGCATGTTTACTCTAACTTTTAAAACATTATATTCATGTTTAGTGCCTGTCCAGTGCACAAGCTGTCTTCTTTGTGTGTGACAAATGCAGTTGTGTTTTGGACAAACAAAATAACCAAGGCCAGAAAGGGGGATGGGGAGCCATGCATAAGCTCACATGAACTCTGCGTATGCAAAATTCTTGTGAAGTAGCGTGAAAATCCACGTAGCTTGGAAGAAATGAGTATTGCAATGTTTAGAAAAAGCTAACAAATTAGTGATGGTTTTGGATTGAAAAGAGTTTAAAAAAAGCTTAGGGACCTTCATAAATAACACTCATGCTAACTCTTTGAGGGAGCAGCATTCAGGCAAACTGAAATAATTTGTTGAAATGCTGCAAGAGTGTTCACTGGGTGGGTAAAAGAATTGATACTGAGGAAGATGGTAGCCAGCAGCTTCACTTGATCTGTGCTTTTGTTAGCCATGGAGATAAAGTGTATGTAAAGAAAAGCAAGACGGTTGCTGTGCCTTTTAGTGTGTTGTTAAAGTGATCAGTTGTGTTCCAAATGTAAAACTCTTGTTACTGCTGTAACAAAAAAATATTGTGGGATTTTTCACTTCTTTAGTAGAGTTTGTAAATTCAATCATAAATTTAATCTTTCATTGTAAACAGCACACTTGATAGAGATCATAGGGATTCAGCATATTTTTCAGTCCTTTGCAAAGTACCGGTAACATCTTAATTATTTCAGGGACATGTGATTTTTTTTTTTTTTTTTTTAAAAACTGAGAGGGCTTAAAAAAATTGTTAAAAATGAAAAACTCATGAGGCAGAAACTCTTAATGTTGCTAGTAGGTATGCTATTATCATTATAGACTGACTTCTATAAATGGTAAAAAATAGCTGGTGTAACCAAACTGCTGACAGAAAGGGATGTTGTCGTATCAGATACAACCTATTTTAGCAAACTCACCACAAATGATGAGTATTTGTGAAGATTTGTTACATAACTTACTGTCAAGATTTTTGATATTTTAACTGGCATTGGGTATCTTACATACAATACCCAGAACAGGTATATATGTTTGTGTTCAGTGTATGTGTGCTGTGCTTCTCTGCAGTATTCTGTGCTCAGTGTATTGTGGAGTGCTGAACATGGTGTCTTTTTGCTAGCAGAAATACACCAGTGTAGGATACCTGTAGCTGCCTGGAAGTGAAATTCATCATTTGGAAATCACTCCCATATCTGAACTTAACTGTGAAAGTACTTAACTGTGAAAGTACTTCGTTAATCTCTTTGGAAAGTCATATGTGTGTTTTCCATGCTGTGTGCCAGTCTGTATCGATCATGTGTGAGAAGCACTGAGCTGGCATTTGGAAACTTAATAGTATTGGAAAATATATTGCATCAGCTTTGTAAAGCGTTGGGAATCTCAACAGTGGATGCAGGATATGTTACTGGTTTGTTATGTAACACATTAAATGGTATCTATGATTCTGTGATATTCCCCACTTCAGATAACAGATTGGACTTAGTTATTTTCCCTTCAATCTTTTTTTTCCCCTGTTTTCTCTATAATAGCATTTTCAATGAGGCATAGAATAACATGGAAACCATTTGGGAGCAGACATCAGAGTAAAAAGTTCTGTGGGAATCAAGAATATTTGGTTTAGAAGGGGTTTAATTAGCTGCTGGTCCTTTCTAAATCTCTGTGAAAGCTTCAGTCTAGACAAGTGAATCTTCAATGAACTCTCTTGGAAGCTCAGTCCTTTGCTTAAGTGTTTTCTTTCTCAAATGTAATATCCTTCAATTTTCATAATGTTTTCATTCAACACTCCAAATATTATATAGATATAAGTGACTTAATCCTCAATACTCTTGTGGAATAGGTAATAAACCTAAATTTTTATCATGCTGTGAACCTCATTACTGCTTGTTTGTTCCCGCTGACTAATAAGAATAATTGGCTCCCGTTTTCATTTTAAGTTAAGTGTGTTTTGTAGGCAGTTATCAAAAATATCCTTTCCTGCTGTAATTCTCTGGGCAGAACTTGCTAACTCTTAAATCACCCTGCCCCGCAGCTTTTCATCTGCTAAATTTTTTCTAGGTAATCGTGCTTATTTGAAATGATGCCTAAAGCTTAGTGTAGTGCTGACCAGAGTTTCAGTTGTGAATTTGGCAGGCCAGTTACTTCTGTTTATTTTGTATATTATATTCTTGTTAACTTGTGCTTGCCACTGTGAATCAGGTTTTCTTTTTGTGCCAGCATTTCATTTATTTGTTCAGGGTTAGACTGATGTTACAACCAAGTCTGGAATGAGGACTGTGTGCTTCTGTGCTCTCTGAATTATCTTGAGAGGAAGATCCCTATCCCGGCAGTGGCCTGCCCTTTTATTACAGTAGCTGCAAGAGAGCGAAAGTCAAGACTGACTGTTCCTGCTAATGCTTATGTGAGTGAGGAGTCCTGTATTCATGCAAGTGGGAATTGTGGAGTACTAGTGCAAAGGAGTAAGAGGGCACATGACACTTGCTTTTCCCCCTGTGTTCAGAACAGGCAGGCTGCTATGTACCTTTCTGGCCTGCACGTAGTGTTCTTATTTTTTCTGTGATGTAATATGGTATATTCTAATCTAACGTTACTCTTGGCCGCTTCTACACTTTTTTATGATTAAAATACAAAACATACACAATAGTGATATTTGATCCTTCCTAGTTTTGTATGACGTAAATATTAATACTGTACTTTCGATCCAATGCTTTTAGCTTAATGAAAATGCTCTATAATCATACAGATACCTATTCAATATCACCACCTCTATGGTGATTAAAGATGAAAGATTAAAACTTGATTGGGTTTATTAGCCAACTGTTGATGCAATTGTCTAAAGGTATAGTCACATATATTAATTTAGGCATAATATAAAGCAAATGAAGGGGAATTCTTTGCAAGAGGTCATCTTGGACCTGTCACTTTGCGTGTTTCTGGTAACGTTTCCTTTTTTACCCCTTCCCATGGCGCTATTTGTGTATTTTTCCTGCACAGCCATTATTAATCTCCCTTTGTCTCTGTTCGCAGATTTTTTCCATCCTGACTGATCCTTTCTTGTTAAATGTTTCTAGTTGTGCCCTATGCTTTTTTTTTTTTGTGCGAACAGGCTGAGGAAAAAATACTTAAGATCCTTAAATTTTAGATGAGAGAAACGCCAGGACATGTTGCATCAGATCTTGATGTTCATGCTTAACAAGATGCTGGTTGGAGCTGATGGGACTCTTACTGACCCAGTGTTGCAATCTTATACAATTAAGAGTTTGGGATTACGGCTGTGCTCTGTAAAGTAACAGAAAAACTGTATGTAGGATTCTCTGTTATTTTGAGTTGCATTTCATGCATTCTCAAACCACAAATGAATTTTTTTTCAGCTGCCAGTTCAACAGCAAACTGGGAACATATATTTAAGTTCCTATTTGAAGACAAACCTGAGTCAAAGCTCAAATCCAGGCTTGTTAAATGCAAACCTATATTCGGGCAAGGTCTCTGGTTAGCTCACAGTACATGTTGGTGTGCTTTGATTCCCTGTGTGTGACAGTGACTGTTCTTTCACCGTGCTCTTTCTGCCATGAGGCCTTGTGATAGTGTTATTTGCCCAGTGCTAGGCAAACAAGTTCTTTCTGGGCTTCTTTCTTGAAGGAACCAAAGTCATGTGAAGCGGTGGGTTGTGGCATAAGTAGGTTGCCTGAACTTTAGCTGCCCTGAGAGTAGTGTGGATGTAATGTGCCCAGACAAGAGCTCCCTAGGAACATATGTAGTATAAGCGTGTAGCTCTGTGAATTTTTGGTATAAATAGGAGTTTTGTGGAGCAGATACGAAGCAGAATATAAATTGGGAGGATACAGGGGACATCTTTCCTCCAACTATTGCCCGAGTTTTTTTGATGGAGGAAATTACATTCTGTACACTTAACCGCGTTAGCGGTGTCCAGATAAAAGCTTGTAAAAGAGCTATAAATAAACCATAGCTTCATCAGTTTTCATGGCATGTTTTAAATTTTCAGATGTTTTGCATAAGTCAGTACTGTAATTCCTATAGGATAGATGGGAGAATAAAGGACTGTTTCAATAGTATTCACACTCATCCTCATCCACTGTAGTAGAAGTGACTTGTGATCAGCAGTTTAGTGTTAGAATAGAGAGATTGACAAGTCTGTGTGGAGTCTAGGTGGGTTTTTATGTTACTGAGAAAGAAATGAGCAATGGAGGACAAAAAGACTAGAACCTTAGAAATTGATTCTTTCCATTGGGTAAGTGTTGGTTAAATTTGACAACACAGAATCATAGAATTGTTTCGGTTGGAAGAGACCTTGTTAAACAGTGTGTGGTCATGGTTATGTGGTCAGTTTAATCCAGAGCAAATCAATAGTGCTGCTGAAGATGTAACTGATGCAGCGTCTCCTTTCTGCTCTGCTCTTTGTGGTTCTAGTGTTTGTGTGACTGTAGTCAGCCACACCAAGAGGCTGATCAAGCTTAAAGCTATAGGGAGATGCTAGTTTTTGGTCATATAAACTGATCTGGTTTGTTTCACAAGCACGTTAATATGAGTGCTAAAACATGCAAGGGGTAAAGGACAAACTGCCCCTATAGTGCACTTGTAAACCTTTCTAAAGTGAGAGGGCAATAACATTGTGTGGGTGAAAGGAATTGAGACACGTCAATATGTTTGCCTCTGCTGAGCTTTAAAAGTGCTGGGGGGGGCGGAAATAGAGAGCAGAAATTGAACAACTTAGAGTTGCATAAGTATAAGCTTATCTTATTAAACTTTGTCATATAAGAAAAGACTGGTTCTAAATACAGGGAAAGAAATACAGCATAAATGTGAAGGTGCATCTCTTGTCTCTCTGTGTTCAGAAACATGTAGACTGTAATTAAGCTGTATGTGCCACAGTGGGTTGTGAAAAGTCAACTTTTCACTTGTACTTTGCTTAAATTCTTCAATGTTAATACCATACAGAAAGTACGTCTAAATACGTAACTTTACCATTATGTTTTGTGGCTTGATAGTCACACAGTACATCTCAAACATCTTAGTTCTGTGAAGCTAATGCTTTAATGCTTACATAAAAGTTTACGTACTAAGAAAAAAAGGAGTATTCAGTCACAGCTTACCTGTGAATGAAGTAAAACAACTAATTTAAGAGATTCACTGTGTAAACCCCTGCCTGTAGTCGCCTTGATTTCGATTTCATTTCATAGTGCCAACAGACATGTTGACAAGTAATTTTAAAAAATTACTATGATAATGATTTTTTTTATTAATCTTATGCATTATTTCCCTTATTTCAAGATAGATGCTTAGTCAGAAAAAGAACTTTTTTTCTGACTATAGAAACTTTGGGCAGATGGAAAGTCTTGTTACTTGTGGCATATCAGAGGGCTGGGTGTACTTCTGTAATACATAGGTTTTGTCAAACAATACAGTTTTGATTAGCACAGAACACATTATTTTGGCCTAAGCCTGAGTAAAATTTTGAAGAATTAGTTTATGTTCGTAAGATGCAGATATGGTCTGTCTGCTATATTATTCTGTAGCCCAGAAAGGGGCGCATCTTCATTTAGATGCCTGTTCTAAATAACTTGTTGTATTCTAGTTGCATATTCTTATCACTGAATAAGAGGTGTGGATACACTGGGAGTCTAAGTGTAGAATGTAAGGAGACAGTAATGTAAAGATCTGGCCTATTGCTTTTAGTAAAAATGTTCAGTGCTAAACAAAGCTTCGAGCTGCCAAAAGCTCAAAACAAACTTGGGTTAGATTGACGGAAAGCAATATAAAGAAAAAAATTATCTTGGTTCATTCTTTACTTAGTTCTAGAGTTAATGTATAACTGTGTTGAAGCAGTCTCCCTCTTCCCTTCCCCAGTAGTAAAACATTGTGCATGTTTATGCTAGTGTCTTTTTAAAATAAAAATAATCCAACTATAACCTGTTTAAAACTGTTTCCAATTGGCTGATTTTCTTTTTCTTTTTTTGTTAGATGAAAGGGGCACTGACTGAAATTATCCAGCTCGCTACCTTGGATTCAGACCCCTGGGTCTTAATGGTAGCTGATATTTTAAAATCCTTTCCAGATACTGGCTCCCTTAACCTTGATCTTGAAGAACAGAATCCCAATGTTCAAGATATTTTAGGAGAGCTTAGAGAAAAAGGTAAGCCTTTTCTGTCGGTGAAAATTGCAGAAATATGGTGCCTTTTTTCAGAAATAACCTCTCGTTTCACAGGCAAACTTGCTATCTTAACAGTACTGGTATCAGGACAAGCAGTATGTCTTGTCTCTTAACTGCCACAGTTCATGACCTGGCATGTTACTGGACTGGGAACTGTGATATTTGAGGAATGGTAACTTCTTAAATTATCTTTTCATACATCAGCAGAACTTGCATGTCAGGTATTACCCTGAGTGTTTGTGAAGGGCAGCATGCAAGTTAATGTGGATTCATTAGCATCGCAGACAGGCTGTATTATGTGCACCAATAGGTAATAACTGACTGACTGCAGCTTAGGAAGTTCAGGTTTTTCATATATTGCTCTGTCTCATATGTTGTAGTACTAAAGAAGACGGTAAGGGCCTATTGCTGCAGTGCTTGTGTGGACAGCCTCGTGTGTGTGGAAGCACCACTGTTGTATTGGGCAGGTGGGGTACAGCTCTGCTGAAAGTTCTCCTCTAGCCAACAAATGATAGGTGCTGTGGGGGAGACTGATCACAAGCAGAGTTATGCTGCTGATGTCCAACTAGCTACAGATTGCCTAGCAGCTGAAAATACTGACTCAGGCACTTGCATAGTTGCCGCTTCCAACAATGTAGTAAATGGTGGTGCAAAGCTTCTGGTGGGTCTGATTTAGCGTGTTGCCTGGGAAAAGCCCTTGGGCATTGATGGACAGACATGGTTTTGGAGTTGGGATTGCAGCAGAGCAATAATGAAATGACTTGGAGGTGGAAGTGTTTGGTGGTCTTACTATAAACAATTGATCATTTGTCTGTTTGCGCTTTTGGTTTGAACTTTTGTTTAGTAGTTTCCTTTTTATGTGTGATTTTTAAGGAATCTGAGAATTCAGTCACTTCTATCTTCTTTTATTCTGACAATAGTAGCATATTTAAGATTCCTATAATTTGAATAGGTATAATTAAAATGGAAGCTCTTATGAAGCTAATGTAAAAAACAAACATCCTAATAACTGGTTATATACTGTGTAATAATTAGAATTAAATTACTCCTGGTGTTTAAACAAGTAATCTAAAATTTAAAAACACCTGTACAGTCTAGTTGTAAAATGTTTTGTAATTAGCTATCAAAGAGGAGCTAATACCCATGTGTATTGTGTTAACTCTTTATGCAGTAAGTGAATGTGAAACTTCAGCTATGTTGCCGTTGGAATGCCAATACTTAAACAAAAATGCTTTGACAACACTAGCTGGGCCGCTTACTCCCCCAGTGAAACACTTCCAGCTGAAAAGGAAACCTAAAAGTGCCACTCTCAGAGCTGAACTCTTGCAGAAGTGTAAGTAGTATTACAGCTAGCTGATAAGATTGAGTAACAAATTAAATGGTGAAAGGAAAATTTATATTCAGTTTTATTCACCAGTATGGGCATATACATTAAAATTTTCTGTTACAAGAGCTTTGCTGGCTGATTTTTTTTTTTTATTTTGATAGGCTGATATGTGTGGAAGAGCAGGTGCAAGTCATTCTGGCCATGATTACATTAAAATGCTAATCTTGATTTAAATGCTGTTCAGATTTCAAGGCATACAAAAAGCTGTAGCTTTTTAAAGCACAGATATATTCTCTCATGGGTATATTTAACAGTCAGTTGTGAAGACTTCTGAGGGACAGCTTTGATTAAAGTTCCTGAAACAAAACTGAACTGAGAACCTAGTTTTATTTTGCCATATGTTTTTGCAAAAGGGAGCAAGAACTGCTAATTGCTGCTTTCTTTTGCTCACTATGGCTATATGGGGTGTGAAAGCCAAGAGGGTTTTCACTAACAAAAGGCGATGTATGTGTACATATATGTATTGGTAGCTGCTTGAACTAAGCAATCTTAAAATAGTTTACTGTACCTGCTGTTCTGTTGGAGCAGCTTGTTGCTTTCTTGCATGTGACTTGAGTAGTTGGTCTGGTTAAATACAAGACTTGTAACTTTTTCTGATGTCATAGAGAACTTCCTTTAATTATTTCAGTCTCTGTCGAGTAAATTGTTTACTCTGATTTCTTTTAGCTTAGACAATCTTGTCAGTTGCATAGTTGTATTGATTTTGCATTTTCTCCAAATACTGTGTTTACCTCTCATGACCTGGTTTTTATTTAAAATATAATTCTTTCTTTATTGCTATTCCCATCTTTTTATGTATTAGTTAATAACATTTTCTATAAGAAGCAATATATTATATTTTTGCAGCACAGATTCTGTAATAATTAAAGCCCTCTTTCTTTTTAGCAACAGAAACTGCACAACAGCTCAAGAAGACTGCAGGAGTGCCTTTCCATGCCAAAGGCAGGGGACTGGTCAAAAAGATAGATACAACAAGTATGGCTCACTTTCATCGCTTCCTGGAAAGAAAATCTGATAAAAGAGCCTTGATGAAGTTTTTTGTAAAAACTTAATTCTTTTTGAAGCAAAGGATTTCTCCCTTTCTGCCTCCCTCTCTCCTGATATTTAAATGTTTCTGACATGTCTTGTCAGAAAAAACAAGGGTGTAGGGTTTTTCTTAAATGGCAAGTATATCTGCCATGCTTCTAAAATGTATGCAGCTAGATCATGCCTATAGACTGGTAAGAATTTAATTTGCATCACTCCAGGAATAACTCCTGACTAAGCCATGTTGCTCCAAAAGGGAGCAGAGTGGATCACAGTAATCTGCTGTGCTCTTTGAAATGCTGTGAAGTAGACTGGAACTATCATGTATTTGTATAATTCTGCATGGAGAGGACAGTGTGTGCTCTCTGCAGCCAAGGCTGTGCAGTGGCTTCTATTTAGTGGACATAACAAAGATGTATAATCATTCTTCAACTTTGCATTAATAGATTTCAACTGTTTGCTGAAGTTCCTGAACTGCTTGAATTTTTCAAATAAGTTTTTGACGGGGAGCAAGAGGAGCGTTCAAAATTAGTTACATACTTTAAATCAATGCACAGCTATAACTTTTCTGACCACCGATATGATGCTCAGTTGTAAAACTTGAGTGATTTCTTGGTGTGGTGGCTAGAAGCTATGAAGTACTTTGTGTTGATGCTATTTAAGATGTGGTTTTGAGCACCGAAGTTTAGCCGCGTGTTCATGCAGGAATTGCAAAAAGTGTAGTTGCAGTTTGAACTAACAATGGTCCCAGTACAGAAATTGACCATTAGTTCTTCTTGGCATTCTTTTTAGCCATTGAACTAATAAAGCTTGTTTTTATACTTGGCCTTTAGAGCCAGGCGATCTCCAGAAATCTGAGTTATGGGACCAGCTGGGGTTTACTCTGGTGAAACTTACATTGGTCAGAGGATTGTCCTATGGTGAACATGTTTTCAGTACAACATACAGAGGGATACAGAGTATCTAACCTCAAACTAAAATTCAGTGTTTATCTTCAAATTGTAGGGTATGATGAGATTGTTAGAAGGCTCAAAGACCTTATAGATATGTATGTGTCCCTAATTTTTTAGCAGTTGATGAAAGAACGCTATCTTCAGCGCTTAAATTAAGTGTGAGGTAGAAGGGTAACAGTGTAAAGTTGGGGGGGAAAACAGCTTCTTACAGGTGTAGCAGTTTCTGTTGAGTATTGAGACAGCAGGTTTTCTGTTTGCAATATAGACCCAAGTTGGATCCTCCTACTTGTGCAAACAGCAGCTCCAGAATTTCAAACCCCTGTGTGAAGCAGTAATTTACCTTTCCAGTGGATTGAGTCCTTAGCCCTGCAGAAGCTCGGCTAAGAATCTTTGATTAAATACAGTTTTACCAAGTAACTAGATCTTAAAGTTCAACGAGCAACTTTGACAATAATTGGATTCATAACATTCATGCCTGATACCTTTTTATGTGTTCAAAGTTTATTTTTTGTAAGTAAGGAAAGCATCAATGTGTGTAGGAAGAGTGTATTTTGATAGCAGTGCACCTGTTTGATTAATTCACGTAGAATGGGGTTGCAAGTATTAGCCTAGAGACTAGCTCTTACTCCTTGTTTGAAGGATAAAACCTAATCTGACCTTTGAGGAACATTTAGTGTATTATAGACAATTCCATATTATAAACATTTGACGTTAAAGGGGAGGAGGGGTGTGCGTTAAGAAGGGGAAAAGCTGAAGAACTCCTTATTGTTTTTTTGTAACTAATTAAACATATATTACAATTGTTGTCTTTTTTAATCTTCTCTAAGCACCACTCAAAGGAATACCAAAACAAGCTCCATTCAGGAGTACTTCAGCACCTAGTGTATTTAGTCCTTCTGGAAACAGAACTCCTATTCCTCCTTCAAGAACACCTTTGCGCAAAGAAAGAGGAGTAAAGGTAGGTGTGCTCTTCTTAGTCTCTTGCTTTCCTGCTCAGTTCTCCTCCCTGATCTAAAGTGAATTTCTGATGCTGTTTTGAATCAATTGTCAATATATTAAAGAAAAAATTAAGGACAATATTTAGAGAGCAACTACATAAATTTAACAGTGATTATTAAGTTCTCTATGGTCTTTCTTTTTAGCTTCTAGATATCTCTGAGCTGGATATGGTAGGTGCTGGCCGTGAAGCAAAGAGAAGAAGAAAGACATTAGGTTGGTATAGCATGCTACTTACATAGGCTAATAATATACCTGCAAATAGGATCTAGATTTGTAGTACTGTTTTCTTCATTTGTTAAAACTCTTCTTCAGCTAAACTTTAAAAGGGGGGGGGGGGAGAAATAAAAACCCAAACCAAAAACACTTTAAGAGAGGATTTTCACTTTTTTTAATGCTCCTAATCATATTGCCATGTGCCTAGGTAATAACTTGACTTGGTTGCATGAAAGGATTGAACTAGCCAGGTTTGCTTTGGGCAGGATATAGGTCTGTGAGTGGCTTCAGTACTGGAATTCTTCTGAGATACTTTGGTGTGCTTATTTCTACTGGCTGTGTGGCCAAGTAAATTAATTGAAAGTAATGTTGAAAAAACTTACAGTACTCGCCAAAATTCTGGCTGAGAGATCGTAACAAGTGAATAATATCTGATATACTGCTTTAACTCAAGTGACAGTGCAGTACTCTACTTAACCATATCAGGAAGATACGCTAGGCAGCATATTTGCCCCAAAACAATCTTTTTGTAGTTGTCACCAAAAAAATGAGTACCATCTCAGAACAAAATCATAATTACAAATTAAGTTTTTGCTTGGATTTTGATGCTTTCTAATATCACAAAATTAGCCAATTCTGCCTAATTACTCAGCTACCATATCTTGATGGATATGCATTGTGGTTCAACTCATAATTGGGCTGACTATAAAATTGTTTATGAAGATTACTGTATCTGTCAACCTTTCAGCATATACCTCTTTAAGCATGTTTTACCACACTTTGAGAAATGCTTTTTTATATCTTTGTTTTAAAAAAGTACATCTAATTCAATATTTCAGAAAATTTCCTTGAACTGACTTCTGTTTTTATGTAATAGATACAGAAGTTGTGGAAAAGCAAGCCAAAGAAGAAACAGTAGTAGAAAATGCTACCCCAGATTATGCTGCTGGCCTTGTGTCTACACAGGTAAAACCAAACAAAACCAAACCAAACAAAAACCTAACAAACAAAAAGATGAAACCATATTATTCTAAAACACTGAAACACTGTAATGATGTTTTACTAACTTGTTGAAACAAGCCTCTTAATGTAAAAATCTTTACACGGTTATTTCGAAATTCTACTCTGTTTTCACCAAACTAGATAAAAAATTCAAAGCAGGATGAAGGTAAAGTTTGTGATTGTTTTCTTGTTGCTGTTTTAAGTTTGTGATGGGGGATGTCGCTTCTGTAGCTGAGGATTCTAGTCTTCTGTCAGAGATGAAAGGGATAGGAGGGCTCCCTGACCCTAGAGAGGTAGAATCATTTTCAGGAGTTCCTGCAGGTTTCACTCTGTGCCTGGGCATCCTTTGTGACCCTGGTGGAACAGTGTCCACAGAAGTCTCAGTGAGGGGCACTTGTCATTGGCCTACGCCCAGGAGAGATAGCTGAATATAAGCAGCCAAGTAAGAAAGAAGTCTTTACAAGTCATCTGTCTTCTGGCTTGAGGAAAGGACCTACATGCTAGTACTGTTCTGTGGTTCTTTTCTCCATTTTTAGCTTGTAATCTTTGAGAATTGATGCTTAATCCAGAAGGCAGCTTTTCCTGAGGTCTCCAAACCTGCCTGTATACTAGGCTTCACCAGTCCTATTACTACTGAAAGGGGACGAGAAATACAGTGGAATTGATCTCTGTCCAAATTACCCATGGCTTATAAAGTTGTGCTTCCTAAAACCTGTAAAGTTCAGAGGTGTCCGCTTCTTCTCTTGACAGTCTTTTTTTCCTTTTCTTTTTAAATCCAAAAGTTGTTTGGGATCTACTGGAAAAGCTAACCTGTTGCTAGAGGTCATTCAGTCCAGGGGTGGGAGGTGGGGGGAGGACTTGTGTGTAGGGTTTTTTCCTATTCTTTCAGATGTGGTGCATTGGAAAAACTGTGGTGCAACTTTTTCTCAGTTAGGACATAGCTTTTACAAGAATGTTAGGTCCTCCCTCCACTTCTGAGTAAGTTTCTAACTGTTCTATTCCAGCAAGCCTTGGCCTGGAATTAATTTGGAAAACTGGGTTCTTTAGATACTAATAGATAATTTGAGGCTGCTACACCCAGTGTTTGCAAGCCTCTTGGGACAATAGAAATCCATCTCAAATCTTAAGTGTCTTCTCTTGTTCCAAATTGGAAGTGGTCATGGTTACCTCTGCCTCTTTAAGTCCATATGTTGACATCCACTGCTTGCGTTTGGAGAGCACTCTATTTAAAAGACCTGTGGCTTGGTTGGTGAGCCAGGCATTTTTTTCCTCTAGAGCCTAATGGTAAGCACATGCAACATTGGTCCCATGGTTATGGGGGTAGCAATCTATGGCACACGTGCCAAAAACAACATACAGGCAGATATTGGTAGGCCTGTATCAGGAGTGAAGGTCATTGCCTGTCTTTCTGCAGAATGCTAAGAGTATCTTTTTTGGCAAGCTCCACATTTTACAGAATATCCATCTTAAGTAAGGTTACCTTAAATGATATGTCTGCTAGACCTGTTCCCCCAAAACATCTTTCCTCTGTCACCCCCTTATGTTTATACGGCTGGATTGGACTAAAGTGAAGATCTTCATAGAGATACTATGCTGTTGTCTTTATGCTGTGTGTGCAATATCATGTATAGTTAAGTACAAAATGTGGCATTTTCTTTGGCTTGATCCTAGATGACATCTGTCATGTTGGTGTTGACTGCCTGTTTCAGTGGAAACAGGGTTTCGCCTGTGCTTTTACTGCTGCCTTCTGCTTGCTTATGTCCCAGAGGCCTTCACATTCTCCTGGGTGATATTTTTAGTAGGCCTTTCCCATGGATGAACACAGGTTTCTGCTTGCTAATAGTGAAGAGCACATTTGCTCAGGCAGGAGATTACTTATTACTATAGGGTAATTCTTCAGAGAGTACCATCTGCACAAATTTTATCATCTGGTCTCCACACTACCACCTGAGGAATGGAACAAAGGAACAGCAGCTTGACTCTTTGCAGAAGTACATTCTCCATAACGGTATTTTTTCCTGGCTCAGATTGTGCCTTTGGAAGCAACTTCAATCTGAATTAGGGGAAATAAAAGCTGCTTTTTCTCTCCTAGGGTAATTCTAATGTCTGAAGTTTGTACAGGGAGTTAGGGTTCAAAGGGCAAACTTGCCCTAACAGAGGAGTCCATAATTAAGTTCCCAAAAGGAATATCGTAGCAGAACTAATGTTGAAATTGTATTTAAAATGCAGAAACAGCATATGAATATATGCAGTATGGCTATAACACTTTCTTTTCTATTTTACAGAAACTTGGCTCATTGAACAATGAGCCTGCACTACCTTCTACAAGTTATTTGCCTGCTACCCCCAGTGTGGTGCCCTCTTCTTCGTATATCCCAAGCTCTGAAACACAGCCAGGTAAAAGATGCTTTTTTGCTTTTGAGACCTAATACCTCCAACTCTATACAGTTTTATTGTCTAGCTCTTTTATTTACAAACCTACTATCCCTCAACTGTAGTGAAACTTAACCTTAGCAGTCTGAAAATCCATTGCAGGAACCCAGCCTTTGGGTTTTGGGTAACCAGACATGTTATTTAACCTAAATAAGGAAAATGCTTGTTGTTGTTAAGTCTTAAAATGACTGCTAGTTAAGTCAATGAAGCAAAGCAATTTACTGTTTAGGTTTTTTTCTTACTTTGTAATAGAAAAATCCAGCATTTTTTTTTAATCCCTAAAGAGACACCAGTAATACACAGAAGTCTTGAGTATATACTCCATACACACATCCATATGCATGTACTTACAAAACAGTTGCTTTCAAGAGTCAGATACGTTTCTAGAGGCAGGTACATATTAGCTTTCACACAGGCTGGGATCAAGCCATCCATTTTCCTTTTACGTTTTTATAAGAGTCTGATAGATAATAGCTGGGCTCCTGCATATTTTGAAAAGCGCTACATTATTTTCAATTCTAGAAAACTGCCTATAGTAAAAAATAGCATTCGTACAAATCCTTTATTTCTGCACCTGTTATTTTAGCACACTTGGTTTTACTTTTTCTTCCCTGCTGCCTGTAAAGTCTTAAAGGAATGTATCAGTTTGCACTAACAGATGCGCATGACTGGGATTCATTACCAGACCTTGTAGTTAACAGAGAACCAATGTTTCAGTTTAATGCATTATTTTTACTCTTGCTTGTTGTGATTTGGTACTGTAATGTTTGTCTTCATGTGTGTGAGCTGTGGCATGTTGGTCGCTATAGAAAAATGCATATGCAAAACCTGGTCACTTCACTTGGCCCTGAAACAGTTCAGAATCTCTCTGAAGGTCCATGCAAATCTTTCTCTGGCAGAAAGCTGGCATCTCCAGAAGGAACGCAGCCAAGAGCACATCAGTGCTGTCAGCAGCTAGTATTATTTTCCAGAGCCTTGGCATTGTATTCAACAGCAGGAAAAGCCTAGTTTAAAATTCTCTATTGTCTTTGTTCTCTGTTTTTTCCTAACTTTTTCCTTCTGGAGTATGGGGTATCTTATGGACAACGAATATAAAACTGTTTCCTTGATAGAGATGCACACACAGAGAAGATGTACAGATTTGGTCTCTCATAATCTGAGGTTGCATAATTAAGACATGTTACTTTAAATCAGTTATTCTGACATGAGAGGAAGCCAGTAATAAAGCTTAAGGGATTTGTACAAAATTAGAGGGTAACTAATTGTTACAAATATTTGTACTCGCAAGTGTTCACTGTCCTGTTCCACATCTTGTTGGATAATAGCCACAGTGTTAAAACCCATGCTGTATCTGTGCCTAGATGCAGAGTGGTAGACCTCTCATTCTGTAAAATCTGATCTGAAAGGCATCAGTGTAGCTCTGGTCTGTATCTGCCTTTTCATCTACTGTGAGTAGGTTAGCTTAAACCTCATGAGATTTGTGAAAGGTGCTTAAGCAGCTGTGCCTGTGTCAAAGAGCTGCAAAAGAATCTAACTGGCTAGAGTGTGCACTGGGTAATTACTCTTTGCTGGGCAGATGGTAACATATGAAATCACAGTAACTTGATCATATATGTAACCTCCACCTGCAGCCAGGTTTGGACTAGTAACTCCCTTAAGTGCAGGTGAATGGATCAACTTTGAGAAATAAGAGTTAGGACTTGTCAATACTGTGGGGTTTTAACCTTCCTAGCAGTTAGTGTTTAAATAATGAGTGACTTGTAAAGACTGCATTTAATTCTGTCATCTGTTTAAGTATTTGTGTGTATTTTCAGTACTTGTTACTGGCTGAGACTTAATTACCATTTCCTTTGGAAGCTGCTGCTACATTAGGTAAAAACTGATGAAATATTTTCATGGTTTTGGCTTCTATGTAACAGTACAGCAATAATCCTAGTAGGGTCAGAGTACAGTTGTTATAGCAACATAAGGTAAAAAGTAAATCCATTTCAGTTTAATAAATCTGATATCTATTAAACACTTGATGCTAAGTGTAGTGTAATCCATATTGGACAGCTAGTCACTCAGTTGTCTAATTATTGCTAAAGATAATTGAGTGGAAAGAGCATTAGCTCTTCAATTTTTCATATAGATATTAGATGGCATATTGAATCATGGTGCTAAAATGGAATAATCAGAATTTTTGGTTTTCTTTTAAAGGCCACTGGTGATGCTAATCCCTATTTGTGGATAATAATGTTTTTAATTATCCTGATTGGTTTTTGCAGCTGGCTCTGCACGAGAGGCCTTGCAGACTAACAGACAGACTGAAGAGCCTGCAGCTCCAAATGCTACCACAACTCTTCCTGCACAATTCAAACAAAGAACACCCATGTACAATAGTAACTCTAATCCACCCGCAGCTACACCTACCTCACCCCTAACACCTACCACACCTCCTGCCATTTCCCCTGCGGCACAAGCACCACAAGTGGCCCCCCAAACTCAGCAACAGCCACCACCGAAGAAAAGCCTCTCTCTCACAGTAAGTAAAACCAGGTTCTTTTTGACTGCTGCTTTTGATGTGGATTGGAAAATGCAAATTTTTATTATTGATCCCATTTAGTATGTTGGCAGTTCCTGGCCTTTGAATCATGGCGTGGTTGAGGCTGCTTTTTTATAACGAAAGATAATGACAATGTTTTGTGGCTTTGTTAGCATTGCTGTCTTTAAAATGTTAGTCACAACATTTTTTGTTGTGCAGTGTTAATGTTACAGTAAAATGTCTTTATTTACTGCTATTTATTATGTCAGATAATGTTGTGTTACCCACTATAAAGAATTTTGGGAGAAAGGTGTATTTCCAGTAGAGCTGTTGCCCAGCCAATTGCATATAATGTAAGCTGCTAAAAAGGATCCTGTCATTGTGGTGGTAGGAGAAAAGATACCAATAGATTATTCTAAGGTGAAAGCCTTTATTTCTTTATCCCCTCACACCCTGCCTCCATTACACATCTTTTAAAGCCTGAGAGTGGGGAGGAGACTAAACTCAACAGCAATTAATTATGTCCTGAAGCTTCTTATTTCTGGTATGTTGGTATATATTATGTGCATCCTTGAAGTTAAGCAGATAACTAATTCAAGATGCAGCTGGCTTGGAGACTTTGCTAAGCACGTCTGTAAGCCTGGCTTGCAAGAATTGAATTTTAAGAAGCTGGGCAACTTTTTCTTTTCAGTACCTCTGCTTCATTTATTGAAGAGCAAAAACAAAAACACCCTCTGAAACTATTACAAGCCTGGGTTTGCTGGACTGTAGAGGAAGCAGTAGGGTTTTTCCTCTTTTTTCCTAATGTAATAAAGAACACAAAATTGATAATGTAAACATTAAGTCTCTTAGCACATGTTTCTGTAACTATTTAAAGATCTATTTTTTTCCCAATTTCAGAAATCAGTTGTCACTGCTGTGTTAGGTGTAAGCATTAAAGAGGGAAAGCCTCTTTTTGTTTGCTTTTTGTAGGTCTACAAACTTCCACCTTACTCTTGTGCTTGACTGTGGATGTTAATACAGTACCCATTGGCAGTGTTTTCTCTACTGGAATTCATATTTGTTGTATCTGTTGCAGAGGGAGCAAATGTATGCTGCACAGGAAATGTTCAAGACTGCAAACAAAGTTACAAGGCCAGAAAAGGCTCTCATACTTGGATTCATGGCAGGATCCAGAGGCATGTATTGAGACTTAATTTAGCTTACTTTTGAATACCCAAATCTGAAATACCACGTAGCACTTCTAAATGTGCATATGTGAGTGCAAGACTCTTGCTTTAGCATTGCTCTGTATGTACCGGACTCTGCTTTACTCTGGACTGTATGTAGTTTTATGGATTGCAGTTCTAACAACCTGGAAATGAGTCTTTAGGGTCTATTTCCAGTAAGTTAAACAGTCTGTCAGAGTAGCTGCTAAACACAATATATACATAACTGACCACATGTAGTATCATGGCTTTTTGGGGTTGAGGGGAAACAAGGCAGCCAGTCAGAACAGTGAACAGACTGGCTAGGTCCTAGTAGTCCCTCTAGAAGACCAAGGAATATAAGTTCTTTTGTGGCAAGTTGAGGTACAAGTTGGGTAGTACAAAGCCTCTTCACTAATTCCTTAGCATTAGAAATGTAGCAACTCCTGTCTTGGAGACTTTAGGTAACCACAGGTGCTGTGAATCACAGGGAGATAAGCTGTCTCAGAGCTAGATCCTGTCATATATTGGCCTTGATAGACCAAGGCTGTTTTACCCAGAAGATTATGGGATGTAAGATGAGAAGGGGCTTAAGAGTCCTTAAGTGAACTCTATCATCTGCACTAGCTCTGGTTTCTAATTTGGTATTCGAGGGCTCTTACCCCTGGAGTGCTGGAGCCTAAATGTGGCTTGTGCATTTGGGTTAATGCAATACATTATTGAAGATGACCAGGGTAGAGTTACTGTGACGATCGCTGGGCTTTAAGAAAGCTTTGTGTATCTTGTGTTAATGATGGTGCTCTTAGTACTAGATGCTACCTCAAATTGTAGTAGGAGGGTGTACTTTAATATCTACATGGACAGTTTTTTGTAATGCAAAGTAAAATACTATCTTTGAAGTCTGCACGTGTGTGCGTTATCTATATAAGCATATGTGCATATATATAAGTATATAAAAATATGAATTCCTTCAGTAATGATGTCAGCGCCTTCTGAAGGTTGGGTAAATAACTGCCAACTATGACATTCTTGAGCTTCCTGAGTGTCAATTCCAGTACCTTGAAAAGTAACATTCAATACTCCTACTGGAATGGAACTGAGTCTTGGACGAGTGATTTCAGTGAAGCTGTTTGGGCTTTCAGAAAAGCCGAAAATTGTTGAGGCTTTTAACTACAAAATGTATCCCAAATCAAGGCTCTGGTAGTTCAAGTTTACCAACTCCTATTTAAATATAAGCTTCTCTTATGGTTCTTGAGGCAGACAGAAATGACATTGGCATGCTTTACTTTCCCTTTTGTTCTTCTACTTACTTGAGCCTTGGGTTTCGTCTTTTGGGGTCTGGTTTTGTTATCCTTAAAACTCAGTCTGTGATGTATGGAGGGAGGAAGATCTTTGTGTGGCTATGTCTATTAGTGACATTACTTGCTCAGTTTTGGGGTTGGTTTGTTGGGTTTGGTTTTTTTTTCAGCATAAGGTTTAGAATCTCCATCAAGTGCTCTTAACCTTTTCTAATACAGTGCTGAAATATATAATTTGTTCCTGTTCTTGTTTTCACAGAGAATCCTTGCCAAGAGCAAGGTGACATCATCCAAATTAAACTTAGTGAGCATACAGAAGATTTACCAAAGGCAGATGGCACTGGCAGCACCACTATGTTGGTTGACACAGTCTTTGAAATGAACTATGCTACTGGTGAATGGACCAGATTCAAGAAGTACAAACCTATAACTAATGTTTCCTAAGAGATGCAGCGACAGCATACTGGACCAAATCAAGCTTAGAGTCAACCAGCTCATAGAGTATGTCAACTGTACAAAATGGCATTCATGTGTACATTTCTTATTACCCTCCAGAGTAAAAGTTGTGGCTCTTCAACCTTAACTGGGCTCAGTGAACACAGAAGAAGATGGTCTCAAACTCGCTTTTTTTTTTTTTAAATCTTGGGAGAGGGAAAGGTGATCTTGGGGGGGAAAGTTGTTGGTGTGTTTTTGTTTTCCTACAGTTCAAGGTGCTGGAAAAGGAGATCACAACTGAAAGATTACATATGGGAGCAGTGTACTTCTGAGTACCGGAAGAGAAGACTACTGCGCAGTCATTCACCATTTACCATTAAATGAGGGCACAGATCTTCATTGTAAAAATATTTTCTTTGGTTACATGGGTTCTATTGTAAGAATGGACATTTAAAGCACCACAGGTCGGTGCTTGATTATTTTGTAATTCAGCTGCAGTATAACTAAATATTGCAGGTGGTAGATGTCCAGTGTGTAATGGTACCCACTGTATGTTTAGCTTATTTATGCTTGGGTCATAGGATGGGATTGAGCAGCTTTGTTAACTTGCTATATTGTCAATGTCCATGCCCAGCATGAGTTAATCTGTATTTGGCATTACTTGAGATCGAGAGAAACTGAGTATCGTAACTTTCTGAAGAAAAAAACATCAAAATTAACAAAAAAGAAAAGTAGTGGTGGCTTGTCACTGCCTGGAAGTGATAGCTCTTTGCCATGTCAGTCTTAGCGTAGAAGTTGATCTATGGCTCTTGCATAACAAGCCCTTTGAACAGCATAATTTACCTGGGAGGAAGTGAAACTCTTACATCTCAAGACCAATTGCAGCTTAATTTAAAAATGGCCCTAGAAATGGTTGAGTGACACACATCTAAATATAGATGGTTGGGAAGATTTGTTGTCTTGAGGCAGTGTTAATTTATGTTTGGTTGAGCAGTCACAACGTGTTTGATTGCCAAGCCCTCATCCAAAAAGTTTTGAATGACTGTAGCTGTGGTTCTTGCCAGTGTAGTTATATCAGTATAATCACTAATGTGGCCACAATTATACTGGCACATAAATGTGCCTTATACATGTCCCCTTCTAGTAGAAGCACATTTTTGTCTTTATAACTGTGTTCACACCACTGGTATAATCTGGCTTTAATAGTACAAATAAAGCTTGCGCTTATTGAGAGGGCCTATGTACATAGTTCAGGATTCATCCTTTGGAGACTTGGTTTCATCATTTAAAGGAGACTTGGCTTAAATGTCTGGTTTCTGCCAGCACTTGTATGTGGAGCTGTGCTTGGTTGGGAGCAGTGCTTAGAAGGAAGAAATACAAAGATGCACAATGGTTGTTTGGGCTGACTAGAGGTTTATGTTCAAGTGGAACTCTTAGGACAAAATGAGGCTTTTTTCTTTTTTTTTGAAAAGAAAGCAGACCAAATCCCGTAAGTACACTTGTATACTAACAAAGATGTTTAGATGATTGATTAGAGTCTTTTTGTATTGGTGAATTTTTATTGCATTTTATTTTTAGTTTTTCAAACAAATTATCCAACAGGACAAGGCAAGTATAATAAGAATCTGTATTCTACAGTGTTTTAAGATGTGACCAAAAGTATAGATTTCTTAACTTTATTTAAGGAAATATACAGAATGTTCTAGATCCTGTAGTGGGCAAGTTTATCTGATTGTACCTACTACCATTACGGAGTGTTGTGCATGTATTAGTGTGAAAGTTACTCGCTTATAACTGTCACACTGGGAGCTCTCCTCCACATAATTACCCCATTTCAGAAGCAATGTAGATTGTGATTCTGATTGCGATTTTTTTTTTTTTTTTTTTTTAAACAGCTAGAAACCAGCCTGACAAGTGAGGATGAGTTAGTGGGTTTTAGTTTTTAGGAGTTCAGTAGAATGCGTTTTCATGGTTATAACTTATTTGATTATAGTATGTTACACAGCGAGGGCTTACAATAGAATATGAAAGTATTCATCTTTTAAAAGAAAGGTTTAAAGAAAAGTGACATTCCTTTTCTTGTCTGCATTCAGATTTTTAAAGTTTTCTTGTGATGACCAGTTTTCTGTAAACATGTATGATACTTCTGTCTTAACTGTTCCTGCTTGCTAGATAAGCTGCAAGTACCAAATACAATTTTTAAGAAAAACTTTTAGAAAATTGGCTGGCTTGAGGGGCATGTACTGTCATTGTAAATTGTTGATGCAAGACTCTCTGCAGTTCAGTAGTGATCAGGAGCTGCTGTGTGATGTGGCTTACTTGAGATTAATGGGGGTCTCTCGCTAAACTTTTAGTCCACAGAAGTCTGCGTTTCAGACCTGTGCTGTCAGGATGGAGACAGCTGTCTCTCTCCTTTTCAAGAAGCCCTTTTAGAATGCAGTGGAGTCATTTGAGTGCAGTAGTGTGTAGGAAGCTTAACCATGCTGCTACCTGTTTGTATTTGCTGCATTAACAAAGTTGGTCTCCAGGCCTGTTTGTCTAAAGTCAGTCATATGCAATAAATGGAAATTTTAAATAGAAGCATAGTATATTTTTAATTCCGTTAAGTCATTAGGATGAGACAATTTAACACTGCAAAAATAATTTATTTTTAAAAGTGACCTGATGACCCTCAGTACCAGAGCATTACTTCAACTTGATCTGTGAATCTAGTAAGTTTTTTTTAAATGCCTAAAGAAAGGGAAATTTTTGCGATGTTGTTAAAATGATACAGTAAGAAGTAAAACTACGTGGAGCTCTTTGGTTCAGAGAATGAAATCATTGAACCAGTGGCCTGAAAGTAGGGATAATGCCAGACAATTCAGAAAGGGCAACATCAAAGTTTAAATTCCAATATAATGGAATTGTTGCATACAGAACAAAATCTGGCCCTGGAACTTAATATTTTTTTGTCTTGAATATTCAGTCACTTGGATGTTAGCTGGATTCTATTCAGTGATGCTCAGTGTGTGCTGTAAGATTAAACAAAAACATTTGTTGACTCTAGAATGACTTGCAGATGTACTGACAAATTGACCAGAGAAGTTGTTCAGTTTTCTTAAAGCTTTGTTTGTGTCCTTTCCTCTTTCCCTTTATCCAAGCATGAAGTTTTAGGAAATAGCAAGCCCAAACTTCCAAAGTGCATTACTGCACCTCAGCAAGGCAGATGTCCCAGCTTCTCTTGCCCTTGCTTGTAAAGAAGCACCTGTCTGTGCAAGCCTAAGCATGATACGAATTAGCTTGTTTGGTTTTAGAGTATAGAATACTAAAGAAAGAAGCAATGAAAGTGGCTTGTGTTTTCCCTGTCCAAACTTTTTATTCTTAGGGGAGAAGGAGTACATACATGCATACCCAGGCTTCTTTAACAACTTGCCCTACAGCAAAGTGCTGAATTTCTTTAGGCTCCACTTTCACGAGTTCTGTGAGGACTAGAAAGAGTGAAATGAGTGTGTAATGAAGAAGGTGAGCCCAAGGAGGATGCTGAGCAAGAGTTCTGATCATAGAACATTGTTTCCTACTCTAGTGCTCTGTAGTTATCTCCATACAAAACAGTTTAGGCTTAGTACGGTTAACACTCTAGTATTGGGCCAGTGTTTTGTGGGTTAACTTGACTTTCACTGGTAGCTTTGCCATATAATCTTTCAGTTAAATACCATGGGATGCTGGATGCAATGGGGAGGAGCCTTTGGTAGTTGCTTGACATCTCTGTGTGAAATTGGTCACTTCTCTCGCTAAGTTGTGTCAAAGTGCAGACCACTTGTCTAGATGAAAGCTTGAGACTTTGACATTATACAGTTTAAGAGTGAATAACATTTTCATAGTAAGATCTGACTGGAAAAAAAGACTAAAAAATGTTAAGCCAGAGCCCTCTGGGAATCTGGTGCCTTTAACAAGAACTGTCATTTTGTAAAATGTTACATCTATAGCATAGCCTGTATGTTTTCTATTGGTTTTTTGTACAGTTGTAAATTCAAAATATTCTGTCTTTGGGTACGTATTTTCAGTGTAATACAGTATGTATAATAAAAATTTAGATTTTCTAAGGAAATGGACTGATTAATCTTTTTAATAATCAAGTTGCGTATTGTACTAACAGTTGAATTGGTGATGAGTACCACTAGCCTGAGACCAAACAGCCAAATTGCATGGTAATGTGTATCCATTTTGGATTTATGCCACACAGTTTCTGTAGATGCATTTCAAAGTTGACATATGCTAGTTTTGCTGGTTAGGATATTTGTGAGTAGGAGGTGTTACCAAAATACCTGCTCTAGCTTTCTGGGTGGATTTGCTGAAAGCTTATTAACCTTGGGTGATGTATCCCCACAGTGCGTGGGTGTGTGTATATTGAAGCACTCGAGCCACAGCCTAGACCTGATGGTATGAGGAAGGTATGCCATGCACGGGTCCTGTGGATGGCCCACGTGGTATGAGTGTGTGGAATAAACCCTATTTTTGTAATGCCACCTTTAGTTGGATTACAGCAATGGCTGCTTCTCTCAATTTTAGAGTGCTGTGGAGAGTGGGTGTTTTTTGGTGGTCTTTGCTTTGGGGTTGGTGTTAGTTTTTTTCAGAAATTGTTTTTGTGCTTAGAGATATGTTTCTATGGTCTAGTTTATCCTGTGATAAACATGAAGGCTTATTTTACAGTGAGTTATATGGATGTGTGTGGCTGGCCTCCTTCCAATTTTCTTACATACAGTCGTGTGACATGGCTCTGTTACGCTTGCCTGTGTCAGTGCAGTGCCAGATGTAGTCTGAGGTTTTTCTTCTCTGTGTCAGATTGACCTTATCAAATAGCTGGGAACGGAATGCTGGTCTAGGTCAACTGCTCCATTAGAACGCTTGAGACAAAGCTTTGAGAACAGGTTGAGATGCACATTTTGTTTGTTATTTCATAGGGCACTTGCTCTGTCAAAGAGATTTCCTGGTGCCCATATGAGTGAGTCGCTGATACGTTTTAGATGAATAGGTATGTACCAGTTTCCCTGTCTTCTGAGAATGGCCCATGCAGAACCAGACCCATCTATTTTTAGTGATCTCTGTCTCACTAGACGTTTTGGACAGGCTTAGCTGGTATAAGCATGTAGGTTTTTTTAATGTTTAGGATGCTGCTCTAATACTAACTTTCGTGACTGATGATTGGTCAATCATGGACCTCTTTAAGGCCCAGACAAACTAGTGTCAGATACTGTCCTGTATTCCTAATGCCTTTAGACAGAAACTAAAACATCTCAGACTTTGCTCTTCTCCCTGCCCCTGTATATGCAGGTGTGCATGTACAGGCTATCCTGAGAGCAGGAAGGGAAAAATAAGGCAAGAAGCAAATAAGTGATTGTTCTAAAGTAGATTAAGTAACTTTATTTTCAGAACCTGCTGTGTTTCGAGACTCTTGCATGGCACCAGACCTTCTCCTGAGGAACTTGGGGAGATTTCCTTCATCTGGCTCTCAGAACATGGTTCCTGGGTAGCATTTGGTGTTAAAATATACTTACTCCTTCCTGGCAGAAATTCCATGAACAACAGAAAACAATCCATTTCTCTAAGAGTAGGTGATTCAAACCCTCATTAGCATGTAAGTTTAATGACACCAAATGATCTATCAGACACACTAGAATCAAAGTCCATAGTCTCTTTCCTTTTTCCTCTTCATCTTTCAGTAAAAATTATTTTATTATTGGCTGTTTCATCATGTAGGAGAGTTGGAGACAAGCTCTCGTGACTGATTTTGCTTGTGCTAAAATGTTGTGGTCATATTCTGCGTTGATCCAGAGCTTCTGACTAGATGCTACCCAATTATACCTAAATGGAAGATCAACCTCGTTTCCTCCATCCCTCCCCCAAATGCTACAGGCAGTGACGGCAGAAACAACACTACCTGCGCTGGATTTTAAATGTCTTTCTCCTCTTTTGGGCAGAACATAGCTCTTTTGGAAAACATTTCAGTCTGTTAGAAAACGCTTCAGTCTCTTTTCTGCAAAGGCCTTGGTGGTGTCCATTAAAAGCTGTCCCACTGAGTCACAGACAGATTCTGTTTTCTGTGTCTTCTATGATAACAGTGCCTGTGAAATCCCCTCCCTGAAGTATTTTGGTTTACTCTCTTGCAGACCACCAGCTACCCTTTCAGCATTCCTAAAGTTTGAGGCCAGGGGAGCTAGTAGTTGGAGTTGTAGACATGCTAGGTGATCCATCATACTTGAGCTGTCCAGGTAAGAAGCATTGCCAGAGCAGTTATCTATGCCTTTTTTATTTTTTGATGGTTGAAAGCTGCCCACAGAATGAATGTGTACCTGTGAGCAATGCCTTGGAGGAAAATGCAAGGCACCTTACCCTGAGATTCTTTCAGCTGTGTATTGACAAATGCATCTCCCCTTTGACAGAGTCCTTTGTTCTGGATCATGGTTTGAATCCAGTAGAGCTGGAGCTCTGTAGGAAGGCCCATCCTTTTACGCATGCTGGTTTTTCATGAAGGACGCAGGTTGTGGGCATGCCCTGGGAGTTGCTGCTCAAAACCCTGACATCTTCAGTTTGGATGTTCGGGGTTTAAATCCCCACAGGACCTACAAGAACATGGGCAATGTGCGAGAGTCTCCAGTTGCTGATGAGTGACCTTCCTGACTTGGTAATGCTCTTTGTGTCTCAGCTGTGTCTGATCCTAGAGACTTGCATTTCAGATAACCACACTTTACTCCCTTTTACCTTTATTTCATTAAATCATGCTTTTCTTCTGTGTATTCTGCTCTCAGGCAACTGACCAATACGTATAGCTTTTCTTTTTTGCCTATAGCACTAGATGGGTTTGATCTGCGTCCTTAACGCTGATTACACCCAAGACACACTGGTCCATTTTGGAGTTGTTCACATTTTAAGGCCCTCTTTTTAACTGATGGGGACTAATTAAGAATTAAATGTT
Source organism: Phoenicopterus ruber ruber (assembly GCA_009819775.1). Lineage (NCBI taxonomy): Eukaryota > Metazoa > Chordata > Aves > Phoenicopteriformes > Phoenicopteridae > Phoenicopterus > Phoenicopterus ruber. The sequence continues at coordinate 9,613,477 of CM020218.1, read as the reverse complement.
CAGTACTGCTTGGGAGAAAACTTCTGGACTCAGTTCACGTAGTATCATGCCTTTGGTTGGATAAACCATCAGATCTCTGCTGCAGTACCACACCTTTCCTTTGCTATCTCTACTTTTTTATTATTACTCCTTCTAAATCCAAACCCAGAAGAAACACATTTTTAAAGAGTTCTGAGTTACTTGTTTCACAGTGACTGTAATAACTCTTTTGCCTCCTTAAATTCCTTCAGCTCCCTTCTGTGGGTTTTGTTATTCCATCTACACAACACCGATGATGGAAGTTTCTGCTGGTCCAGTTTGAGAAGAGCAGCACTACATTTTTTTGGTTAAGAGGGTTTTAGTCTTGATTCTTAAGTGTAGTGATGTGTCTTTGCTCCCCGAAGCTGTGGTGCCATCATGTGGCCATTTGGTCAGGTACAGGTTCTAATGTCAGAGCGCAAAAATGTGTGTGTTCCTTCGGGAGCTCTGATGGCTTTGGCTTTTTTCTTTCTTACCTGTGTAGAAGTCTTTTGGCCCTCCTTTTGGGCACAAAGCTGGTTTCGGTATCGTTTGGGAGCAGCACTGTATGGCAGAACTTCCCTCCTTACCCAAAATGGAAACTCCTGGTGGTCTCCTACCTGCTCCTTAAGTTCAAGAGGAGTCTGGTCATAATTCTGTAGCAAAGGTCCTCCTGAGTGGGAGGCTCATCCACAGCACATGCTTATAATGGTTTTGCAGGTAAGCTACTGAAGAGCCTTCAGAGGATGAGCTGAGTTTACATTGCTGACCTGCAGACTGTTGACTGGCTGTTGGCCCTGTGTTCCTAAACTCTGAGCTACTGTGCTGGTTTATGAGAGTCAATTTATATAACAGGGACTTGAAAGAACCTTGCATCCGAAAGGGGGTTCTGGATTCCCAGTTGTTTCCCAACCCAGCAGATAAGGGGTAGTGCTTCCCATGAATGTCAGGAATGCTTTGGTGCTTTTTTTTTTGTCCGCGAAGGAGGAAGCGGTACCTGCTGGCTGGTACCTCTTCTATATGCAGCCAGTTTATGGCATGACTTGCAAGCTGCATTGCTTGAAGAAAAGGTGTTTTCCAAGAAAAGCACCTGTCAGAAGCCAGCTTGCACTTTGAGTATCTTCCTCTTTCTCAGGCAATAGATGCAGCCGAAGTGCAGCCCAGCCCCCCAGCTACTCAGCAACAGGGTGCAAATGCAGAATACGCTGCCAAAGAACCATCACCAGTCTTGTCAAATAGCTGGATACAGTACACCAAGGACCGTGATGTCCCCCAGCACAGTGGAACAAGAGAGTTTTGCAGTAGCTGGCTCAGCTTGGAGCATGACAGTCATTTGGCACTGGAACAAGTCTTTCTTAAGCCTAGGACCCCAGCAGTGACAGTGGAGTGGTGGATAATCATGGGAAGAGTCTAAGGATACAAGAATAAAGTGATCTTTCTGCTCTCATTTGCTAGCAGTTAATAGGGACTTGTGACCTTACAGGTTCACCCAGTGACCATTACTATTTTCAGGCTGATGAATATGTCTGTCCACTTTCAGCTCATGCATTCTTCTCCTTTTCACTATCCTCACTGTAGGTGGGACCTCACCTGAGGATTTTCACCCCCACACCACTTACCATCACATCCCAGTTAATAAAATCTGGGGTGGTGGCAACTCACACTGCTCATACTTGTGGCTCACACTTGACATTGCAGAGAGGGCTGGTGTTTGAGATGTTCTTCTTGCTCGGGGTTTTTTATTTAATAAGTAAGTAGCTCTCCTTGTAAACAGACAGGTCGCCTGGATATCTACCACCCAGGTGACTTGCAGCCAATTGATGCACAGTCCTGGGCTGGCCCTCAAGTTTGTAATGCCTGGGTAGCTCAGAAATCCAAGTCGTCCCTCAGCAGATGAAATACCTAATGACCCTTACTTGCCCAGCTTGGATGGAGGTGTGTGAACAACAGCTGTCCTCTCCAGGCTAGGCAACATGTGGAAGTTGATACAAACTGCTGGTGTGTTTGAGCAGGATGCCATGTTCTTGGGACAAGTGTCACCACTGCTACCTCTGCCCTGTAAGGAGCCAGCCAAGTTTTGAGAGCCCCCAGGGCAGAGGGCCGTGTCTGGTTTATTTGGGGACACAAGGCTCACCACCCATGGAAGAGCAACCAAACTGACAAGAAGAGGGCCCTGTGCCAGCCTAGAACATCACTTTTGATCAGCCATGACACTGTTTTTTATTCTCTGTGAACCAACTAGCAAAAGCATTTAATCTCAACAGAGACTAGACAGGGCAGGTCAGGAGTTTATAAATTAACCTATTTGTACTTCTCTGCCCTGAAGTGGCATCAGACTTTTCCTGTTGGAAGAGTATTTCCAACTTGCCCAGTTGCTAAAACAAGTGAGAAGAAAGCAACCTGCCTCACCTCCCAGCTGGGCTCTGGTAGCTCATCCAAGAAGAGGGCTTTGAGGGCACGCAAAGGGGTTTAAGATGCAATTTCTCATTCTCTGCTGCGTGTCAGGTTGAGACTCGCAAGTGAAAGTACTGTCATAGTGGTGAGTGTCAACATCCAGTTCTTAAGTGCTTTTCCAGCGTGTGTGTGTGTGCACGTGTGCTGCAGCTGCTCAGGAAATGGGTAACTTGCTTCTGGAGCTTGGGGGTGTAGGGAAGGCCCAAAAATGAGGGATGCAGTATGGTATGGAGGGGACTGATCTACCCTTAGTGCCTCTAATGGAATAAATCTCACTGGATAATTGCCAGCAGTATTTTATCAGTGCACAGGGCTGCTTCATCCTGCAATGATGCTTATGCAGAAGTTGTCCACCACCGCAGACCCTCAGCCCACCAGCTGGGCTGCTGAATGGACGACCCCACACAGGTCTGGGTGGACCAGGTTGTTGTGTTATTAACACAGACTGAGATCAAGCATCCTGCGCAGAGACTTGTAAAAACCTATAAAGAAAGCCAAGGTGAGAAATGTCACGTTGAGAGCTTGCCCGCCTGCAGGGAAAGGGCAGCCCTCCACCGCTGCCTTGCCCTGAGCCCTTGGGCAGCGTCTCTGTGAGGGGCTGCTGGGGCTGAGTGCTGGGCCTGGGACTGTCTCCTTAGGTCTGATACTTTGCTTGCTAGCAGTGAGCCATTCAGGTTAAGGTTATATTTGACAGTGGGAAGCCACCCAAACTGGTGATACCAGAGTGAAGGAGGCTGCCCTGTCTCCCTGCAGCTACCCTGAGGCATGTTAGCATCAATGGACTGTTGCTGCTGGAGACAGGAGGACAAGAGAGTGTCCCCAGTAGAGCTGTGGGTACCAGAGAAGGTTCTTGGGCAGGGACTGCTGCGTGCTCGCGTCTCCTGTAGCAGGGGCTGTGCCTCTCTGTGCAGCTTGTGCAGGAAGCTCCAGTGGGCTGTGCAGGCAGAGATTGCATGGCCGCTGCACAGGTCGGGAGGTTGTGCAAGGGAAGTTTCTCATGCAATGTAGTGGAGAAACCACACAATGTGGAGGAGCAACCACACGTGCAGCACAGTGCTGCCAGGGCACTACGTGTGGTGCCAGACTGATCCTACCTGGCCCACTGTGAGGAAAGCTCAAGGGTTTGGGTTAGAGCATGCTAACTGTTGGCTCACTATGTCGAGCCTTATGGGGGATCTTGGAGCACAAAAGATGTGGGCAGAGCATGACAGTGCCTGATCTGCTCATCGAATGTGTGGCTGGGGGGGCTCTGCATGCAGAGCATCCACAGTCCTACACAAGTAGCCAGCTGTTCCTTGAATTTGGGGGAAGATGTGAGATGTGGTATTTGGCTGTATGCAAAAGCAAATCCTCTGTCACAGTGGAGGCTTGGCAATGCTGATTATTAACTGATGGGGGCAGAGGGAAATGGGGGGGATCTTTGAAAGCAGGGCTGCAAGGTGAGGAAACCACGGGGACATCTGCATCCTTGGGCAGCACAGGCACAAGTGGGAGGACCCAGCCTCAGGGTATGAACAGCAAGCAGGATAACCACCGGGTAACATGGAAAATGAGATGGGCCTCACTAAACTTAACGCCCTTACCTCAAAATCATCTTCATCAGGATTGTTGAGTTTGATCCTGATCACAACAACTTGATGCATCAAGTTTGACACTTTGGGGGCAACAAGGCAGGGGTTAAACGCTGATTGGGAAAGCTTTACACTCACCAGAGGGTGAATTTTGGTTACGGCATGGTTGGGCTCAGTTAAAATGGGAGCTGCTTTGAACTGTCGGCACTTCTGCAGTTATTTTTCTTCTTGTTTTTCCTGTTGCAGGAAATCCTGGGTGTCTAAAAAATGAAATCCTTTCATTTGACGAGGTCACGGGGGGCTGGCCAGCAGCCAGGCACAGGGCTCCTGCATGGCTCTACCCGTTCCTCTCTACAAGCCCATCGCTTCCTCCAGGACGCTTCTCTTGCATATATTTCTGCACGCCACAAAAAGAGGCTTAGATTTGCTCTTCTGCTCAATGTTTAGCTTGCGCTACGCTTTGAGGCGGCCAATAATGTCTTAAGACTCGTTGCAGTCTCCGAATATAAAAACCCCCTTTGTTGAGGGGAGGCTGACTTGACTGAGCCGCATGATCAGAGTCAGGTGACAATACTGGGCACTAAACCGGAGGAGAATAAACAGTTGGGTGTAGGAGATTAGCTGCTTGGTCTTGCCTTTTGACAAGCTGTGTTACTCCTCAGGGAAAAATGAGTGCCTGGCCCTCTCCTCTGCTTTGGAGCTTAACCACGGCATGTTTAACAGGTAAGTCCTCCTCAAGCGGTGTTTCTCTTCTGGCTGAGCACGGAGGTGCGTAAAGCCATAACGTGCTTGTGAAAGCACTGGGCTTCACCATCTCGGGGTGCCGCAGAAAGGCAAGGCAAGAGAGGGGGAGGGAAGGCAGGAAAGGAAATAAGTGTTGAAAGAGATGTAGTGTTGGAAGCGGGCTGAATGTTGTAAGTATAAAAGCTTGTTTTTCCCAAGAAAAAAAAGAAAGGAGTAAAAATAGAGCCCTGTTACTGTGCGTGTTAAGGAGTTGCAGTGGCCTCTTCATGGCTTTATCTTAAACCTCCAGGAACAGGATGCCTCAATATGTTCACTTTCTTGGGCTGTTTTGGTAACCAGGTCTTTATAAGAGAAAGAGTGTATATAAAAATGCCCGAATATTTTTATAATTGTGCCTTTATCTGCTCCTATCCTTGTTTTTCTCCTCCTTTTGTACTGCTTAGCTATAAAAAAAAAAAAAAACAAAACAAACAAAAAACCCCTATATTCTTATAATTAATATTTTTGCTATGTGGAATCTGCAAAACTTGTTGCACTTCAGATCCTGTACCTTCCAGGGCAAGTCTGGCCACGCACAACTGGAAGGTGAACTTAAGGTGAGGTGCTGCCCTGCTCCCTTCTCACTGCAGGCCCCTTGCATCTGGGGGGTCGGAGGCTGCCAGGGGCCCTGCGGCCACCTCCTGTTTTGGACTATGAACCCATCAGCCCTATTAGAACAATTTGCATTTTGCAGAGTTCCTTGGCAAGGGGCAAAACTGCTCAGAGCAATTACCTGCTGAGCCTCATCTTAGCTGTGTGCATCCAGGGCAGCGTGAGCACGTACAAGGTACGAGCTGTAGTCTGGCACTCTCCTGAAATTAAACAATTTGGGGAAACTCTTCATTTTAGGAGCCAATTATTCACCTGTTGAATTCACCAAAGATGACTGTTATCTTCACCTAGACCTGTAACTGTTGACTTGGTTGTGTTTTGTTTGGCTCAAAGGATTAGTTTTTTAGAATTGCAGACTGTGTAGTTGTGCAAGACGGAGGGAAGAAAAAATAAGGGAGTGTCCATCCTATTTCTGCATTTTGTGAGTTCCCGGCCAGTGTCCATGTGCCTCGCGAGTTGGCAGGGCTGCCTGCCTTATAAATCTGGAAGGATTAGCTCTGTAGTTAAGAGTTCAGTAACCTTCCCTGACATCCTCAAGGCTCTTGGATTGACACATGGTGCTAGGGCATCACAAAAAGTTCCATCCTTTAAGTGTCCCTGGAGAGACTTTTGTTGATTCACAGTGCCCCTGGGGGAAAAAAAAAATCTCTAGAAAGCAGAATCACCGCTCCCTGGTGTAGACAGTGTAAGTGTAGGAGAGAAAATGGTCTGATGGAGCTAAGGTTGTTTGAGCGTTGTTTTTACCTGTGATACTATAACTGGTAAAATAAAACATCACCCATTTTTACTAGTTGCTCAAAATTATTTTTTCCAGAAATTGTTTAAATAATTTATAAAGTACTGGCTACTGAAGGCTATTGATGGCTACTGAAGTTTTGTGAGCAACTCTTTAATGGCTATTTTAGTAACATGTTATGAAAGGATATTTTCAAGTTTTTTTAAAAATATCCATCTTAACAGTACCACCATTTAACACCAGAACCAACTGACCAAGAAAAGCTTATGAAGAGGCAATATTCAACTAAAAAAAAAAAAATCTTTTCCAAAAGAGGAACAAGCCACAAAATTCAGCCAGCTGTGTGCAGTCCAAAGTGTTTAAATCCCCTGCAGTGTCTCTGACTGGCAGAGCTGAGCAAATGTTGGGGACAAGCTGCTCTGGGAGATCAGACTGATCCCAGTGGTCCTTCAGAGAGCTTTTTCCAGGAGGACGTGATGGTGCCCTTGACTTACTGCTAATGCTTACTTGGAGATTAGTTTAATAAAAACCATGACTGACTTGGCTCATTGCCAGGCATGAGGAAAGAGAAGCAGACTGACTTCAGCCCTTAAGGCAGGTGAGTCAGACGAGGGGAATTGCATCTCCATCCTGGGTCGAGGCATGGCCGAGGTAACCGGTGTCCTCTGCAGGTACCACAGAGCTGCTCTCCCTGCCTAGGACCGGTGCTGGTCACTTGGATTTGGGCCTGGGGCAAACAAATATGCCACAAAAGGATCGCTGTTAAATTCAGTGCCTCTGTTTTGGGGGCTACAGCGAGAAAATGTGGGCAATGGCCCAGACAGCTGGGTGCTCATCTGCTGCTTCGCTCAATAGTTAGAGAAAGAGGGAGTTTTGCGCTCAGTGGAGTACAAAGCTGGCCGTATGCAACAGGAGGGAGCGCTCCCAACAGGCTCTATCCATGTGATGGCAACTTCGTAAGGACTCTTTTATTCGGTGCCCTGATCTTGCTGTAGAAATTTAACTAGTTATTAGTCAACTTGGGCTGCATGTTGTTGTTCATACCACGGCGGTGCTAAGCACGGGTACTCGTGGTGCCTGGCCTCACGTGGTGTAGCCGAAATTGAGAGAGAAATCAAAGGCTGGGGGAGAAGCAGGCTTGGGAAGAAGCCTGCAGGGACCCGTGGGTCTGCAGCCGCCTGGTGCTTGTGCCGTCACCACTCAAAGGCATCCCCTCCGAGTCTCCAGGTTCTCATCCTGCTCTCGTCCTTCCTTGTCCACATCTTGCTGTCGGGTGTCAGCTGTGCTCTTTGGGCTCCTTGAAACCCATAAAGCAATTTCTTAAAATAGTCCTTTTATTTTTCCTGCCAATGGCCACCCGATTTCAGCAGGCCCTCTTGCTGTGGTGGCTTAGCAGATGTGTGCTGGTTGTGAGCGTGCAAACACAATGTTACCGGCTACAGTCGCATACTGATGCTGTATGAAATTGGATGTGTTCAGAAGCTGCAGTTATTTTGGAGTAAATCCCTGCCCTGAATTTCTGACCTAAGCTGATGTGACAGCTGCTGTGGCAGGAGCTGGCTATTTTGTTTTTGCTTTGCTTCCTTTGCTTAGTATGAGACTGCTAAATTAAAAGCAACTTGCTGCTTTTCATGTTTCGTTTTATGGGTCTCTCCTCCAGAGAGTGGAAGACATCCCCCGCAGTTGTGTGCCGAGAAGTGGCTTTCACCAGCAGACAACATTTCAATCCACTACATATCGCAGCAAAACAAACTGAACTGCAGTAATACTCCTTTTCTCTGAAGATTACAGCTGTCCCCGCTCTGATGGGGGGATTTCAGAATCAAAGCAAGTCTTGACCTGTGGGTTCCCTTCTGGTTACTGGGTGTATCTCCAGAAAAGCTTGAAAAAAGAATCCCAAACCCATGACTTTTCTTTGCTCATCCCTTTAATGGAGATGGGATAAAACAGCCAGCTACTTGACAAGTGTCTTAAATCACATTGTCATGGGATCTCAGGGTAGACTGTCTTGAGCTGCTGCTAACAAAATGTTTCAGGCAATTCTCACCCCCCCTTATCTAGGAGAGTCAGACCTTCTGGACATCAGCATTTATTGAGTTGTGGCCTCATGGACCCCCTAATTTCTTTCCTTGGTAAGTCTCTTGCATGCCAGGGATGCTCAGATGCTGCCAGTGCCGTTTGCCTCCTTGCTTCTGTATTGCTGTGTAGTGGACCATAGCAGAAGGGAGTTTCTGGACATCAAACAAGGATATATGCGTTAAGCAGTTGGTAAGGACCTAATGGGAAGCCTCCATTAAAGGCAGAACAATAACTTGGCTGCTAATTATGTTTTTTCTTCCCTTAGGTATTGCTTTAGGCCAGACAACCACCACCCAGGCCCGTATTGCGTCAACACTGGCGCCTCCCAGTGCAACCACCACCCAGGCCCCTATTGCGTCAACACCAGCGTCTCCCAGTGCAACCACCACCCAGGTCCTCATTGCGTCAACCCCTGCACCTCCCAGTGCAAGCACTACCGCGGCCTCTGCACCCCCAACTGCTTCTGCGATGCTCTCGGCTGGAGTGGCGTCCACCACTGCAAACCTTGTCACGTCTGCGGCAGTGCCATCTGCTGATCCAAGCACAAAAGAGCCAGCTCAGACTCTGCCCACCACCATGGATGTGACCGTCCTTGCCTCTGGCAGCACGGCCACCTCTCAAGCATCTACAGGACTGATGGCCGTGTCCACCAGCACCCCAGCATCCCTTCCAGGTGTGACCGCGTCTCCTGGGGTCCCATCAGCAGTTACGTTCCTCACCACTGCCAAGCCCTCGAACTGCAGCAGAGTGAACGTGACAGCCTGTGCCCACTGCTCCCCCGGGACGTTTCCCAACGAAGGTAAGAGCCCACGCTTGCCCTGGCTCTCATGTTAGGTGGAAAAGTGACTTTTCAAGGGAGGTGAAACTGGCACACATTCTCCTATTGGAGGCTTGGACAGGCAGCAGGAGTGGGAGTCAATTTGTTGCACCTTTCCAAAGTTAAAAATTCGGCCTTTGCTGGCCTTGTGCTGTTCATTGGTCTTCCCAAAGCCTCCCCAGTAGGATGAAGAAGCAGTAGGGCTGTGGCTGCGCAGTGTAACACAAGTGCAACCTGATTTATTGGCAGGAGGATGTTGTTCTGACATACAGTGCCAAATATAAGGACAGCTTCCAACTACCAGTCTCAAATGTTTGAAAGAGAATCTCTGCTAAGAAACAAGCCTTTTCACTTGGGCTTAAGAAACCATCTGGTCAACCTCTGTTGTGGTCAGGAGTGCACAATATTACCTTTTTCAGAAGTTATTTATGTTGTAACATGGTTGTATTTTTTTTTTTTAAACACCAACACCTCACCCCCCAAAATATCCCAAATTAAGAAATCCCTAAAACACAAGCCATGTACATTTTGTTTACTTGCCCCACTGCAGGGCACTTTTAAAGAGAGGAACAAGCAGCTCTGATAGTTTAGGGTAAATCTGCAGAGGGCAGGAGGTAATTCCCACCACCCTTGTGTGCAGTATGTTCATCCATGGGATCTTCTCCTCTTGCCCGAGCTTAGTTGCTGCAGCACCAAGGCCTGGTTCCTGCAAGCAGTGCAATGGCAGGTCTGATGTGTGCGGCTACAGCAAATCCCACACGATTACTCTGCACAGCTCAGATTTGTTTTGTGGAGCAGAGGGGGCTAGAGCTTATGCCTGGTGGGAATGCCATAGTGTGGCAAAGAAAAGCTGTTGCTGCTTAAGGCAGATCCTCTGCTCTGGGGTTTTACTCTTCAGTTCTGCTTCTCGCAAGCCTAAATTATCAGCAATCCAAACAAGTACGTTGGTGTTTTTTTTCTTTTTTGTGTGTTGTTAAAAGAGAAAAAAGCAGACATCTTAATTACCAGAAATCCATATTGATAGACTTGAGACCTTAGATCAATCATATTATGGCTGTTCTTCAGCTTGCTAAAGATGCACAGCAGCATCGTTAGCATTAATGTTACAGTTTCTACCCTCTAAGACTGCCTTACTGGAGGGGTTGCATCCCCTCACTTCTGCATTCATGGCAGTGACCTGTCCTGACAAGCAACGGGGTTTAAGTCTAGTCTCATAGTCTTGATCCTGACCTTTTTGTTCCCATTTAGGCACCCTGAGCTGCTCGTGCTGTGCGAGGGGCTCGTGCACGGACCCCAGTGCCTGCACCTCCTGCCCGCTGGGCCACTACCAGCCTGCAAGTGGGCAACCGTCATGTCTGCCTTGTCCGCAGGGGCGTTACGCCAAGTAAGTGACTGAGCCCCTGGGCACGGGGAGGTGGATGCTCTCCCTCAAAACACTTCCTAGCCAGAAAAATCTCCTCTTTGGGCTAAGGTAAAAGTGCTGCCAGGGTGGTTTCTCAATGGGAAGCACATGGGTTTGCTTCCCCAAGAAAAAGGGCAGCTCTGGACTTGCTGCCCCAGCACCCACCCATGACGCAAAACATGCGGCAGCAGTGAGAGGCCATGTGCTCTCCAGGTTCTTACGTGGCTTTGCGGCAGGTCAGAGAGCTCGTTTGCTGCAAAGCTGAAATAGCTATGTGCCTGTTAAACTAACCTACAGACAGTCCAATGCCTGGAGAAAGCCCCAGGCTGCCTTTGGTCTGCGTTTTCAATGAGGTCCCCGTGGGGCGGGTGGAGGTGTGAAGGGGTGCACCTCTTCAGCGCTGCTAATTCTTCTCAGCAGGAAACCCCAGCGTGGGGGAGCTTGTGCAGAGGGCTTCCCAGCAGCCGGCTCCAGCTCTCTGCGGGCTGCCCTTTTCTTTTTCCACGGCCTTTTGTATCTATTAGGAGAGAATATGTTTTTTTGAGATGGAGGGACACTTGGGAGTGAAGTGTGGGTTTGTCTCCTCGGCTTTCCTCTGGGATACCTCTGGCCAACTGGCTTCATCTCTGTCCTTCACCCAATTACTTTCTCAATCTCAATTTTGTCGCCTCCAAGGGATCTTGTTACATTTAAGTCGCTGGCAACTAAAGCAACATCCCTAGCTGACAGAGTGTGGAAAAGCTAACAAGACATCCCAGCCAGAAGCCCAGCCTCGCAATTTCACCAGGCTGCCTCGTCTCGGGGATGCTGTGCAAGTGTCCTCTGGCTGCGGAGACACGTGCACGTGCTGCTCTCGCCATTTCCCATCGAGTTTTCCCTTGGTGCATCCGATGTCTTCTGCTAGCAACCGGTGGGTTTTGTCCCTCGGGCAGCTGCAAGGACAGGAGGGGTGGCGAGAGCTTCCCAGGGCCGCATCCCCTGCAGAGTGGCTCTGTTCGGATCAGCCCCGGCAAGCCGGGAAAGGGAACAAAACCTGGCTGTGGGAAAGGGCGACCTGACTATGCAGTTTGTTTGAAACCCCCGGCTCACTCCTCCTTGCTCCCCCCTTGCTGTTTGTGCTGTGAGGACCTGCCTTACCTTATTTCCCCCCCAAGTGCTTTAAAAAACCCCAATATCAGGATCAGTCCCCAGGGTACCGCACAAACGCTCCTGTTGGGATGTCGGCGAGGGCAACGCAGAGCCGGGACCAGAAAGGAAGGGTCAGCAAAGAGCGGCTGGGTTTGCGCATGCGGGAGGGGGGGACCAGAAGAAGGGGGGTGCGGGGAAGAGGAGGGGAGGGGGTCCGGTGGGCGCAGCGTGCGCATGACCATCTCCATGGCAGCTGCCCAGGCCTCCGGGGCTCTGATGGGATCATTTAACATTTTTGTGGTATTTGGAGAATCCAGGCTCCCCTGAGCTTTGAGAGGCTCTGGCAGGCGCAGGCCCTGTATTGGTTTGTTTTAAGGAAAGCATTTGCTATGTTTCCAATGGAATTTTTTTTTTTTTCCCCCACAAATCTTGCTCAGCCCTGGGGTTTCTGAAGGAATTAAAGAGCGTGTCCTTGTTTTCCTCCAAAGCGTCCCCGAGTATGTTAACAAATTCTTATACCCACATGCTTGTTGTTGGGGATTTGGCTCTGTTGGCGATGAATGCCATAGCTTTCCTTTTTCTCTGCCTTTCCTTCTTTTCCTCCCCCTCCTCCCGGAGGTCTAACATATTACATCCCTTTTCCCACAGTCCCTGTTATTTAAGGTCAGGACTCTCACACATCAGTGCCTGTGGTTTAGCTCCTTTTTTTCAACTCCTAAGTGACCTGACTTTCAACAATGGAGCAGCTCCTTTTAAAATTGCTGATGGATGCTGAACGTCAAGCACCTTTCCAATTCAATTCAATTCAATTTCCAAGTGTGGATTTAAAAGCATTACTTTAAACCAAGGTTTTTAAGCCTGGCTACAACATATTTTTCAAGATTCAGACTCGGAAACCTGTCCCTTTCCATATAGCCCCCAGGCACAGGCATCTCTAATGTTAATAATACAGAAAACTTTATTTTTTTTCAGTGGACCTTTAACGTTCAGGCAAGTTCAAATTGTTTTTCTGCCTGAACTCCTTCATTATAATTATGCTATTTCTAGTCTTGTTAGTGAAACAAAGAATTGTGCTCTGCTCTCTCCTCTTAAAGTGGATAGAAGCTCGGGTGACCTGAAATAAACTCACCTCTGCTCCCTTCTCTCCCAGCTTCACAAGGAGCACCGCGTGCCTCCCCTGCCCGCCTGGCCATTACGCTAATGAGTCCGGGGCTGCAGCCTGCAGAGCCTGCGAGAAAGGTAGGCTTTGATTTCTATTCAACCCAAATGCATTTTCATCAGGCTATGCGATGCTTTTTCCCATGGCCAGATGCAATTACCAGGTAACTTAAAAGCACCGAAGAGTAAACAGGTTCTTTTGTTCAGGCTGAAAATAGAATAGCAGATCTCTTCCCATTCTGTTATTGACATTTTTTATTAAAATAAAAAGAACAGATCTGGGAGTCATGTTTATGTTTGCAACACGCTAATACTAACACTGCAATGAAAGCCTTTTCCAGACAGTCAGGAAGGTTTATGAAATTCAGTTCAGAAATTCACAAGGGGGAGGAGAATGTCAGGAAAATAAAGTATTCCCCTATTTTTAATGGCAAAAATGAGTGTAAACCATCTTTGTTTTCAGTTAGGCAATCTTCTGTAGTCTGAATATTAAGTTTAGTACTCTCCTTATTCCCCAGACGTTAAAGACTGGGTTTTCAGCGAGCTGCTTTGCACCTGGCTAACGCAATCTGAGCCTGGTACAATGTGTTCGCAGACAGAGTAACAACATGTTCAAAACAGACCAGCATTTACTTATGCAAAAACCTAATTAGCACATGCAATGCAGCAGCTATTCTGTGCACAAATTAAGTGCTCCTCATACATGCACAACTGTTCTTTTGAAAATCCACCCACCAAACTGTTTGGCTGGTACCTAAATCTTGGCTATCGCTTGCTAATTTTGGGAGGAAAAAAAGTCTTGACCGGTGACAGTGCTGCAGTATGTCGCTCCCTTTGCTCAGCAAGTTTCAACACTGTGTTAAACCACAGAGGAGTCCATGGGGGTGGCCCCTAAATCATGCAATTATAAATTTAAAAAGTTCCTTTTTCCTTGCAGGGAGAGGGAGGTTGCTTTGTTTTCATCCTGCTCTGCTGCAGCCTCTGCTACTTGTTGCAAATCTGGGCGGGTTTGAAGGGCGTAGGGCAGATCTTACCCACACCGCTTCCAGCTCCTCTCTGAACACAGGCACCCTAATTCTGTCCCACGTGGACCGATGGCAGTGACCAATGTAGAGCTTCATCAGGCACCCTCCCAAACCCACCTGAGCTCCCAAGTGTTGTTCTCCTGCCTTTAGAGGTTCCTGTTGACGTGGCAGGGACTCACAAGCCGGGTCCTGCCTGTCCCCCTGCCTGTGCGACGGGCATTTCGCTTCTTGTGCTTTGGGGAAGGGTCTGTATGTGTCCTCCTGCCCTTGGTGGTCCTGGTGGTGCAGGGAGGGAGAGCAAACAGCAGATTGCACAGAGCAGAACCATCCTGGTTGGTGGGTCTTGCTTCCTTCCCTTTGGGGGGAAGGAGATGCACCCCAGACTTCTTGGGGTGAGGGAACCCCTGGAGCAGCTGGGGTGACTGGAGGGATTTCCCCTGGCCAGAGACCTGCTCCAGCTGAATAACGCAGGAGTCGGCACTGGGATCACCTATTTCAGCTTCATTCCCGTTCAGGCTGTTGTGCTGGGCAGGCTGACAGGTCTCTCTGCCTCCCTGGCGGGGTTTCGGATGCAGGTGACATCAGGGAAATCTGCCTGAGCCCCCCGTGCTTCCCTCAGCACGGCAGAGGTTGTTAGGAAACTTCCATTGCTCTTTCAGGGCTTTAGACAAATAGAAATCCAAATATCCTGGAATGCCACCCGAAATGTGTTGTGGGGAGTTGATTTGGTAGCTTGTAAAATGGAGATCAGCAAATATCCAGCGATGTGGGGCAGCGATGGTGGAGGAAAGATCCTGAAGCTTTACTCTTCTCTTTTTCAGGCTATTTTAGCCCCCAGCAAAATGCAGCTTTTTGTTTGCCTTGCCTGCCTGGATCATTTTGCAAGTAAGAAGTCCACACGTGACCTTGGCCGTCGAGGGGACGGGAGGGGGAGGCTGTATTTCTGGTAGCCACCACTGAGCTAAAAGACCCAATGTAGTGGCCAAAGGCAAGTCACCCGCCATTTCAGCTGGAGGGACGCTGGCGCTGAGCCCTGGTGCGAGAGGGATGGTACGATGGAGGGGAGGATCCTGGCCCGATGTGGAGCTACCCTGGGATGAGGTGGTAGAGCATCAGCTTGCAGCCCACCTCTGCCATCTGCCCTTGCCAACATGGCTGCGTTGCGTGGGCATTGGACACCACTGATAAACAGACTGATACTGGCACAGGGATCGAGCTGAGCGCCGCTCTGGGTTTTGTAGATTTAAGCTGAGCTGATGGTTTGTTTATCCCAAGTCGGGATGTGCAGAAGGCAGCAGCTAAACTACCCCAGCTGCGCTGTCACCTTCGGGGTGGGAGCGGGGGCCTGGGAGAGGTGGGGTGCTGGTGGGGTACCTCGCGATGGGCTCCACATCCTGCCATGTAGGGATGCCTGCATGGAGGTTGCGGGGTTTATATCCAAAGCAGGTGAACTGGTATGTGAATACTTGCCGTCCTTCTGACCTCGCTGGTCCATGTTACGCAGCAGATCTCTGCTGACATTTGATTAGATTGCTGCAAGACCAGATCCAGGGCTTACCTGGCTGTATCTCCAGTCTCTCTCCCAACTCCCTTCAGTACCCCTTGACCAGTTCCAGCCAAGTTTGCTAAGGAATAGTGACTTCTGGGACAGCAAGTTCCTACAAGTTTCATGCAAGTAAGCAACCAAAGAGAGGACAGAAACGCTATCATATGCCCAGTCCTGGTTAGGCATGGGAAAAACCACACTGGAGAGAGACGCTGTGAACGCCCACAAAATGGCAAAAGCTTAGTTCCTGGTAGACCCTGGAGGCTTCAGTCTGTGCATCGTAAGAGAGATGGCTTTGGTGGGCTGGGCTGGTCTTGGAAGTGCTTGTCCTACAGCGTTGTCCGTCTCCTCTGCCCCCCGCAGCACCAGCAGCTGCCCGGCCTGTCTGCCCTGCCCTGGTGGGCACGAGGCTCTTCAGGAGGCGTCGGAGGAGTGCGCGCCCTGCATGCCAGGTAACCTCCGTGGCGGAGGCGGGGGCTGCGACGGCCCGCTGGGAACGCACAGCTTCAGCACCAGGAGGAAGGATTTCTTCCCGAGACTCGCCTCCCGTGACCCGGCGGGCCCTGGGGACGGGGGGTTGCCTGAGGCTGGGGAGCAGCAGTGGCAAAGGTGACAGTCGGTGAGGGGAAGCGAGGAAATGACTCCGCTCGTTCCATCACTGCCTTAAATAACATCAAACCGCAGTGGGTGAGTCAGCGGGAGGGCAGAGCGTGCCAGCCGCCCCCGCAACCACTGACGGCGAGCCTCCTCTCCAGAGGCAGCACCAGGGACTTCTTGTAGTCAAGTTATGTTTTAAACATGCAAAAAAGCATTACCGCTTTGAGACCCAGGACTCCTGTGACCCGTCATTCCCACAAAGCTTAGGGAACTGAGCCGTGCTTTAAACTGCTCGGCAAGTTTCAAACAACTGGAAAAGGTGTTTGAATCCAGAATTAGAGAGGATGAAACACTGCTGACCTCCAACTCCAACCTTCCCTCTGCTTTAAAGCCGGAGCTCACTACTAAACCCATCTCCCACCGTACTCCTACTCACACTTTGTTTGCCAGATCTAACCCCAGATATCCTTTAGTCTCTCTGTCGCTGTTTGTTCTCTGTCCTGCCCCTTTGCCACCGAGCAAGGACCAAAGTCCAGGCTCAGCTTTTGTTATGCACATGAAGTATTTAATGGTCTTTCTCCTTGTGGCTTTGAAAGCTGAATCATCCATATGCAATAGCAAAGGCGCCGGGGTCTAGTCCCAGATCTTAATTTTGTGCTTATTTGCTATTTTAGGTATGTTCAAAGGTCCCAGCGACAACAAATGCAAGCTCTGCAGGACGGGAGAATACCAGTTACAGTGGGGCAAGGAGAGCTGTGACCTGTGCCCGGAAAATCACTACTGTCCTGTGAGTCTCCATCAGCTGGTTTGACAGCCTGGATTAACCAATATAGCTGTCCCGTGACAAGCTAAATACATTTCAATTAACACCATTTTTATCTGAGCCTCTTTCCTTTTCTTAAACATAGACAGAGCCCTGATAGGGGGAGATGGTTAAAATTATGACACCAGGAGTCTGGCTCTGTGCCACCCTTGGAGCTGCCCGGTCTCACTGGGCCACCAGGGGAAAGTCAGAGGATGGTGTATCCATTAACGAGGGGGTTTGGTGTACGGACGTGCTGTATAATGACACCTTCTGCTCTTCACCCTACTCGGAGTAACACCACAGGGGCAGACAGGCTGAACTGAATGATGGCAGGTTCATTTCTTGGTTATTTTTCTTCTGTGTTTTCAATGCTGAAGTGTCACCTCCCTTCACACTAGTTACCTTCTGCAGTCTTCCCCGTTTGCTGGTGCTGAGCGAGTTGCTTTTCCTCTTGGGTAGAGCCCAGATGTGAGCCCAGTCAAGTGCCCTCCCGATGCCTTCTGCCCCGCGGGCAGCGCTGAGCCGGCGTACTGCATGGAGGTCTTCCTTTACAAGGCAGGGGACTCCTGCCAGCTGACTCCCCTGATGGTGGTTCTCCTGGCCGCCTTCTCAGCAGGTGAGTGTCGGTCTTCTCTGTCCTCTGGTAAAATTAGACACCCCTCTGCAGCTGGGTGCCTTCACGTTATGCCAATAGGGTTGTCTGGATGGTGTATTTTATGTTTCTGTAAACCTGGATTTCTAATAAAGGTCTTTCTGGCTGCTTTCAATGCAAATGATAATCCTTTCCCCATTTGTAAGTAGAGATACTGCTGCATTTGCCCTGAAGGCAGGCTAGCATAATGCTGAAGGTTTGTTGTTTGTCCTTGGGTAGCAGGTGTGTGTATGGACCCCAAACCAGGAATTTCTTGGCTGCCCCAAAAGTAGGAAAAAGCACAATTTCCTTTTGGTATGAGACTCTAAGTTCCCTAAAATCATTCCCCCCCGTAACTCCTGCCACAGCATCCAGCCGGATGGGATGCTGTCAGCTTGTGTGGTGTTGGGTGCATCGATGCTGTAGTGCACCTTGTAACCAACAGAATAAAAGACAACCAGCACCTACGGAGTATGATGTGGAGCACTCCTCATCCCAGATGCCACTTGCTCTAATTAGCTCATTAGGGCAAGCCAATGGGTGGATGAGCTTTTCCACCTGGAAGCTACCCCATGAATGCTCCTTCCAAAACAAGGAATATGTGTTTGTAGTCTCAGCAAAAAGGGGAATGTAAGAGTTCTGTAGTTTTTAATCAAAGTTTGGGGGAGGTTTAGTCAGAGGTAACAGTTATGAAGCAAATGAGCAACTCTTACTGCTATGGATTGCAAAAAGGGCAGAAGAGCAAGCTGGGAAGAGGGACGCGTCTCCTGTGCACAGGCAGATGGGCAGGAACCTCGCTTTAAGTGCCACTTGCACTACCAGCACTCTTGACACAAGATTTTAATCTCTAAGTCATAGAGATGACCATGTCATCAGAGGGTAAGGAATTACAGCCTCATATCCATGGGTGTCTGTGGTTTAAGTCCAACACTTACGTGCCTCCTGAAGACCCATTCTCTAGTCCAGCTCACTGCTGTCAAAAGGCAGGGGGAATGTAAAATACATGTGTTACTCCCTGCAACGAGCAGGAGAGTGCAAAGCTGCTTCTCCAACCACAAAGCAGGGCTGGTTGTTCTCATCAAACTCCTCTCCTGGCACCTGAGGAGAGGACTCTATGGATGCATGGGAGGAGAAAAGGGGCTGGAGGGGCTATAGCTCTGGCAGTGCTGGTTGACTGCTCGTCTCCTGGTGGGAGCATACGAGGGTTGTTCTCATAAGCCATGGCTTGGAGCCATGTGAAAGCTCCTCCGCTGGCCCATATCCCCTTGTGCCAGGCTGTAGGCCAAAAATCTGCCCAAACAGATGCCATCTGATGTGAGTATTAATTAGAAAAAGTAGATTAAAATGAAGCATATAAAAAGCCTGCCCCCGCAGGGACACCGGCCCATTAACCAGCATTTCTGACAAACAAGTCTGAGGGTCACAGAACAGCGTTCCTCGGTGAAGTCCTGCCTGTCACAGAGCTTGCTCAGAAGAGGGGTAAAAGAAACAGCCCACACAGGAACCTGCAAATATTTCACGGCTGGTCTAACAGATCAGTTGTTTACCATGAGACTGTCTGCTCACGCAACCTAAATTTGGACGTATTTGTCTGGCCATATTGCATCACAGCGACAGATTTGTGCTCTTCTGTTAAGATCAATTTTCCCTGATTATGCTTCTGCCAGAAACAAACAAACAGAATGTCGCTGTACTTGATATTTGCCAATTATTTCCATGTCTATGCCCAACCTAAAAGTAATTTTTCCTGACAGTCCCGATCACAGTCTAGACTCAAAGTTAATCTAGGTCAGTTACTTCTTATGCTTCAGTGTTAAGCGCCGCACAGAGCAAACTCGTTTCTCAACAAGATCCTTCGGTGGGATCTGCAATTGATAAGATGCCAAGTGGAAAATAATAGTTTCACAGAGCAAGAGTAAATGGGAGTAGGAAAGCAAGTTACTGAATTATTTCATTAAAACTCATGTTATTCTCCACAGCTTCCAGAGTGAAGCTGAAACGTCAAAGCTGAGTATTTATTATTATAGCTAGCCAAACCTTTTTTGTGCAGCGTATGGAGGAGAGGAAAAAAACCAACCCCTTAATTTACCAGAATACTTGAGGTGGGAAGCCCTAGAGCAAATGACACCTGACACTTTACCTTCCTGTCTGAAAATAACTACCCTTCCTTGCCTTCCAGGTGGAATCCTTGCTGTCTTTCTAATAATTCTGAGAAGAAGGCAAGAATATAGCAAGAAATCGTTAAAGTCTCTATTGCTACCCAGAGGCTCAGGACGACACACAACTTACGGGGGGACCGAGCACACAGAACCTGTCTATGCTGGCTGGTAGCGTACGACATGCTATCAGCAAGCACCCTCTTCTTTTTTTCCATGGGGCGATACAGATATGTGTGTGTTATGGGGAAAATGTTTAACCATGAGCAATCTATTTCCGTACAGCTAAAATAAGCGCAGAGAAATAAAACTCAGTTTTTGAGTTGTGGCTACCTGTGCTAACCAACCCAGCTGCCTGCTGTACCAAAATAGATTGATGGGAAGAGCCTCCCCCTTCAATTCCTGGCTTCATTCACAAGTAAATACTTTCCTCCCTTCCTCAGGAAAAAACCCAACAATTCTGTGTCTCTCTCTCCAGTCGGCTGAACAAACTGTGGGAGGATCAACTGCTCCAGTTACTGAGGTTCCTGTGATAGAACGATCCTTTCCACCTGAGCAGGAACTAACACAAATATGCTTCCTTTTAAGAATAGGCAATTATTTTCTTTTTGACATTCTCAAAACTTACCCTTGCTTAAAGTAATGGTAAAGTCAAGGAAAGGGAGCCCAAAGCTTTCCCCTTCCTCTCAGCTGCGGGAAAACATGTGCAACTAAAATAATGGTTGATTCCTATACGAATATGTCCCTTTTGTTGCCTGCTGCAAGATGGTGTTTCATACTAGTTGCAACTGAAACCTTCCACCAAACCTCAGGGGATGTGAGATGGGCTTGTAGCGATATGACAAGGGGGCATAGTTTTAAACTAAAAGAAGGTGGATTCAGACTAGATTTAAGGAAGAAATTTTTTACAGTGAGGGCGGTGAAACACTGGCACAGGTTGCCCAGAGAGGCAGTAGAAGCCCCATCCCTGGAAACATTCCAGGTCAGGCTGGATGGGACTCTAAGCAGCCTGATCTAGTTGAAGATGTCCCTCCTCATTGCAGGGGGGTTGGACTAGATGACCTTTAAATATCCCTTCCAACCCAAACTATTCTATGATTCTGTGAATTGTTTCTTTCTCCCAAGCACACTGGTAAGACATGAAACTGCGGTGATCCTTTGGAGCCAAGTGGAGCAGCATGCTGCAGCCTCGGAAGACACCTTGCACAGGAGATGTGCCTGTACTAGACCCATTGCTTAAATGCCCATGCAAAATTCTTGCCCTGATCCCTGACACTTGATTCATTCCCCACCCACGAGAGCAGCAAGCATGATTTATACCCGTTCTCCCTCTATGCAGCTGTGGCACTCCAAGCTTTCTCCTGTGCAGCCAGCCCAGTTTAATCATCGGGTTAAACTGGTGTGGTTTGTGTTTTACAGGGATGATTTCAAACAGTGTAGGTGTTTGCATGGTTGGTTAACTCTTCTCTTCTTAAAACTGTTGTTCACTGTATTTTCCCTATCGTGTTCTTTCTCATGGTGATGTTTAGCTTTCTGTACCTGGTCCTCAGGGCCATTTGAGGTCTCGCCAGCATCGACTGTAATGGAGCCAGCTTCAACTGCCCCATGAAATCAGTACCTGGGGGTCTCTTAACCTTCCCACCTTGTTGCCTCCAGTCTCCTACACCAAAATTCACACACACAGTAGTTGTGCTGCGTAACACCAGCCAGACCAGCCAGCTGTGACCCTTTGTCACAGTGCTGTGCTTCACCGCTCTATGAGCAGTAGTAAAAATAGTATCTGCTATTAAAAGATCTATGCTTTTAAATGAACATCCACAGAGGTGGAAGCAGGTGTTACTTCTCACGTTTGTCCCGTCACTGGGGTAGTGCAGCAGCAGAGTCAGCTGAAGTAACCCAGCTGGTGAGAAGTGGTTACTGCCCTCAGCTGCTCATTCTCCTCTCCCCAGGGGAGCTGTTACTGTGGTTTTAAAAAAAAAAAAAAAAAAAAAAATCAGTTCTTTGATCTCTCTCGACTATGTCAGATGAATAAATGGATGGGAAGACAGGTACGTTGTACTTTCTGATTGCCCAGAGAAGCTGTGGATGCCCCCTCCCTGGAAGTGTTTGAGGCCCGGCTGGATGGGGCTTTGAGCAACCTGGTGTAGCGGAAGGTGTCCCTGCGCATGGCAGGGGGGTTGGAACTAGGTGATCTTTAAAGGTTCCTTCCAACTCAAACCATTCTGTGACTCTAATCTGGATCAGCAGCAACATGGATAGTACCTCTAACCATACCCCAAACTCCACGGCACGGGCAGCTCCCCAACAGTCTCTCCCTCGCTGTCGATTTAGTAGACAGGCATCACGTTTCTCAACTGGCAAAAACTGGTGGCTTTTCACGGGAGCAGCAAAAGGACACAATCCTGATGCACAGCGCCAGAGGAACTCGGCAGAGCAGTAATCCATTAGTAGCAAAGCAATTTTCTGAAACGCTCTTAAAAAAAAAACGTAGCTGCTGTCAGACGTGGGAGATTCCACTCATGAAGTCAAACCAGACCCACAGAAAAACCCATCTGGAAAAGCAAAATGCAGTTGAATTCAGACCTGACCAAGCAGGAACAGCACCAGCGACAGCTCAACGAACCCAGGGGAACAGAGCTGGTAGGACTGCGTGACTCCCGCTGAAAGTCGTTAAAGCCTGTAAAATTACGGGCAACAGAAAACAGCACTGTAACAGGAAAACCTGTGCTGCAAAAAAAAAGTCAATATTTTTGTGATAAGCAACCCTGTGAAAACAGGCCAAAGCACAATTGTTACCACCTCCACATAAGCTTAAAACATTATTTCCATGGAGTCTCTTAGGAAGTCTTGGAGTGTAAGTAAGTTTTCACTATGAAAGAACAACATCCAGTTCCCTCACTGCCAAACCACGCTTGCTTAGTATGTATCATTTCATTTTTTTTTCTTTAAAGAAAAAAAATTGGTGCAAAAATAACTATATAGAGCTGTTTTACAAAAAAAGAATTAGCAACTTCTTAAATAACTAGGAATAAATTTTAATATTTAATAAGACACTGAAGTTTCTCAAGCAGTCAGACATGGAATAATGTGACTCAACAGTGTGGAAAAATCCCATTAATACGTCTTTCAAGATATTTTGCTTTTCCAAGTAATTAAAATTAAAAAAAAAAAACCCTAAAAACTGACCATGAACACAAAGCTATTGAACAAAACAGACATTTAATTTGATTATTCTTCCTAGATTGTATGAAAATACATCTAAAATATTCAACTGAAAGTTGTTTTCATGCTTGCTCATGTGAGAAAAGAACAACAAATTCTGAATTTGGCTATCATGTACCAGCTTTGAAGAGTTGGCTGGAAAAGGAAAGACATCTTTGTACTTTGATGGGCAAGACACTACGCACATAATTTAATGCCACATAATATGCCATAGTTAGATGTTATTTAGATAAATTTATAACAGAAAATCTCTTAAGTTGCTGAATGCTAAAATGTATTGAGTTGTATCATGAGAAAGCTTAATTTTTCAAGATTGTTTTCCCTTGTATTTGAACAGCAGGAGAAGGAAAATAGTGCAACAACTTTTCTTTTGTCTTCTTTTTTTTTAACAAAACTTCAGCCTATTTTCCCAGTGCTGCAGAGTAAGGTACAGAAGCCTTCATTAAAAGACACCTAAAAACCACCTTTCCTGATTCAGAAACGAAAATTCTACCAGATCACCACCTGAGTGACTTAGCTGAGCTCACGGGGTTACATGGTCAGTACATATTGAGGGAGAACATGATCCACATTTCTTTTAAAGATCAACCTCCAAAGCACGTGGTCCGCAGAAGGAATGAATTCCTAGCGACTCAAACGCAAACTCCGAGTTTGCCGTCTCAGTGACGCAAGCCTTCATCGGCCCGAAGAGCTGGCTCGTCAAGAGCAGAGAAGAGGTAGAAGGAAGCAGAAAGTCAAACAGCCACTTGCTAAGATCTGTTTGTGTAAATTTAACGTTACGAAAAGAGCGCTGAGAGCGATTGCTTTGAACGCCAGAGTCTTTATTTACCCACAGACAGATACAAAATGGGTGGCTGTCCTGCATCCTGCCGTACTAGCTGTGCTTGTGAGCCCACCCGAGAGGCAGGCAGGGAGTCGTAGGCTCCGCGACCGATCTTAAACCGGATGGCGTTACTGCAGCAGTGCCAATCAGTAACTATTTGAGATGGTGGCTTCTGGAGGGAAGTGGGTATCTGCCTCGTAGGACCTGGGGCATAACTGTTCCAGGGTGCCAGAGCTGTTACACCTATATATGAAGAGGAAAAAGCAACGAAACAACTAAAAAATTAACAAATTATAAAAGCAATGGAATGTAAAGGTAAAATTTTATAATAACTTATTTAAAGGTATTCTTATAAAGCCTTCCTTACATGGTATAGTATTCAAAGAATGGTCCCAATGACATCAAATTCCTTCATTTTGTTTAAAAGCAATTGAGGAAAATCTTTCTGCTTTACTACCTGATCTCACTTTCCTCCCCTCAAAACCCAGTATTAGAGAAACATACATAATAGCATTTTTTGGTTTTGATTTTAGGCACAGGCCTACGCTTCAGTCCTGGTATAACAAATATCTATAGCAGAGGGAAAGTTTCCCTCAAAATCAATTAAGAAATCTTGATTTTTAGCTCGAGTGCAAGGCTTGGCATACCACTTTAAAAAATGCAAACATGTAACAATTCCCCCTATTTTGAACTGTGCTATTTTTTCAAAAGTATTTGAAAAAAATAAACCCTCCAACAGTGTTTATAAAAAATGATTAAAAGAACAAAGCAGTTTGGTCACAAAATAGAAACCAAAGAGTTCAGGATAGGGCAATGCTACATTTAAAACATCTTTCAATTAATATCTTCTAATAAAACCAAAGTTTTTACGTGTTGGGAACAAATGGGGATT
This sequence comes from Phoenicopterus ruber ruber, assembly GCA_009819775.1. NCBI lineage: Eukaryota > Metazoa > Chordata > Aves > Phoenicopteriformes > Phoenicopteridae > Phoenicopterus > Phoenicopterus ruber. Next base: position 9,589,043 of record CM020218.1, on the reverse strand, counting down.
TCGGTAATTCCAAAAACTAAATCTGCAATCAAATCCTGGAGAAATACTTTGGAAAAAAACATACACTTTCATGATATAGCAAGGCTTCATTTTCAAAAGGGCTACACAGAGTTTCTGCACTATTAAAGGCAAACTAAGCTAGAACATACACAAATTACTAAATGGACATGAAGGCGCACATTGTGTTTACATAGGCTAGATAACAATGGCACAAGTCAAAACTTACTTGTAACACTGCCTAATCACACACCAATGACATGCACTGGGAAGAAAACAGGTAAAGACATTTTTCTTTACCGTTTTTTCCTAGTTCTAATATTATTTCCATCAATACTAAATCTTGTATATTTATCTCACAGCAAGTGTGAGAACCTAACGGGAGCAAAGAATTCAAAACAGCTTTGCTGACACAACACAGTGGCGATAAGATAGTCGAGAGCAGAGCTCCTAAAAAAGTCAAGAAGAATTTCAGTCTGCCAAGTCAAGTAGCCAGTTTTATACAAACTTTGTCAAAAGGAACAGTCAGCTAAATTTCACATTAAAATTGTTCCTTATGTGCTTCTTCAAAAATGTATTTCACTTTTAGTTAGTTGTTTTGAATTTAGGTTTTGCACTTTAGTCAAGTTTCACCTTCTGTTTCATTCATGGGGTTTTTTTTGTTCCTTGTTGGGCATTTTTTGCATTATCACAAAGTTGTAATGCTTGGACTCCAAGCATTCCAAAGAAATGTTTGCCTCTGTGTTTTACTTGACATTAAGGAAAAAAAAAAAAATCAAGTAATGTTTTTCAAATAATAGGTTTTGTAAGATTTATTTTTATTAAGACACAAAAACCCTAGAGTATTGGGCCTAGACTGCAAGACAATATCCCTTTAAATCCAGACTTGTACAACTCTGCATGATCAAGTCTCTTCTATTTCGCTGGAATGAAATACAGGAAAAAACAGTATAGAAAAAAATCTCTTACAATGTAAGATTTCCCCTCTCTGGTACAGGGTGTGCCTTTCCCACCACGCACTATATTTCTTGGTGGAAGGATATTTAAAAACACGTTTGTTTAAGAATCACTGGAGAGCTATTTTATAAGAGCACAAACCAATTGTTGTGTGTGTAGTTGTAGCGAGATACGCACCTGGATCATGAATGGCATTCAAGCACTTGCTCAAAACCACACAAGGCAAGCAAATCTCATTGGGACCACAGACCAAGCCATTTCTTACTTAAAAGGACTTGAGAGCTAATAACTTCTTTCAAGGATATACTATTTTAAACATCTGTTGGTTGACAAATACTATCTCAAAAACCTATGTTTACGCCTACCTGGTTTGATTTTAACCTACCTCCAATCTGAAAGTATTTTGGAGGGAACCTTTTACATTCGTAACAATTCAAGTGTAACTGTAATGCTGAGTAATAGTTTGGTTTGTCCTGAAATTTTCTGAACTATGCAGTTCGTTATCAGTGCAGAAGCAGCAGAAGACTGCTGTGGTTGGCTCAGTGGATTTATAAAAACAAAACAAAACAAAACAAAAATCCCCCCCATGTAACCTTTACAGAATATATGTAAAACTGTGTCCTTCCCTGGTCATATTCACAACTTATCTACAAGATAGTGTTGGCAGCAGAAACTGCAGTCCATGACTATTTGCATTCAGCTCTCATCCATCTGTTCCTCTGCTTTCTCTTAGGCTTCAACTTGTTCAGTTTTTTGCGGGGTTTCTCAGTCTTCTGAGTTTCAACAGAATCCACCCCAAGAACGTGTTCAGAGCAGCATAACTGTCCATTCAACATAGAATTTAGTACTGTCCCGTCTTGGTGTTCCTTGCAGAAAGAATTTGGGCAGAAGTGGCAGAAAGAAACAGAAGGTTTGCCACAAACATCACAGTGGTGCCAAGGACACTCCCACTTTCCTGCGATCAAAACCAAAGAGCGCGTTAGTAGGGAGTAAAACACGCCATCGTCTTTTAAAGTTTTGTGTTTTAGCCGCTGAACAACGCACGACTTCCCTGACAAAGCTAGACGAGACGGCAACTACTGTGGCTAATCTCAAAAACTCCAAATGCTACATCACAGTTCTAAAGCTCAACTGACAGCAGTAAGTAGCAGACTTGACATCCTTTCATTTAGATACAGCAGTGATCTCCAGCTAGAAGAAATTATTCAGGCTTTACTCAATAGCATTTTACAGAACCCGCAGGCTGGTGGAGCATCCAAACATCCAGTCAACTGCTGCCTACCGTTGCAACGCTCACCTGTTTTTTGCAAGTTTTGCTCAGGGATGGCTGATGCACTTTACCTACAGACGCTTTTTTGCCCCAGCATATTTTACCAGTCATGGTTTTACTTGTTTCTGGGATAACAGGCTTTGCCTGCTTCACTTCTTCATATCCCTGACTGTGGAACCAGGCAACTCCTGTGGTATCTGGAACAGCAACCTGATGTCTGCTGCCCTGAACATTTTCCTTGTTCCAGATGCTGCTGCTATTCTTTTGGCTTGAACTCAACTGGCTTCATGCATTTCTCAGATATAATCAACTTTCCCGTGACAGGGCCACAGTGCTCCTACCAAGTGAGATACTCAATTACCTACATTTGTAAAACAAAAGGCTCATTTTGCCAGAGGGAGAGGAAGGCCATCTTTTGTCTCTGTACTCAAGAAGAGCTCCTCCATGATGCAGAAATGAAGTTCTTACCGTATGAAAAGAATGTTTTTGAGAAGACACTCTTGACAAGGTTTCAGTGCAACGAGTGAGGTACCTGCACAAGTTATTTATTTATATAAGTTTAAGAGACAAGCCGACTCACCAAAAGGACGTTTCACCAAACCAAGACAGGAGAGATGATAAGCTTTAGTACAAGATTTCCTGTCGCACAATACCAGCTGGCCTCCGTCACCGCAACGGAAACAATCGTCTTCAGATTCTTTCTTGCCTTCATTTTTCGTTCTGCGTCTCCGTGTTCTCTTTTTGGTCTTTTTGCCTTTTTCTTCTGAGGCATTAGTGGAAGAATTCTAAAAGAACAAGGTGCAAATCTGTAAATGCCAGTTTTGCAAAGGAAAAATATTACACAACCTAGCAAAACTGTTGGCATGCCTGGCAGACTGTGCACACAGGCAAATTTTGACTTGGTACAAACCTGTCCAGAGCATCACGGTGCAGATCTGTGTTGATAAAAAAGACACGCTGACCCTTGTAAAAAGTCATCTTGAAATCAGATCTTGTCCCTGCAATCCCTTCCTATTGGAAAGCTCCCCCACTTTCTTATGACTGAAAAAAGGTCTTCCAATTTCCAGTCTAATCTACTTGCAGCTAATTTACGTCCATTTTGTTCTTGCACCACCAATCACTTCACTTCACTATCCATTTTTCTCTTCCAGTTGTATATACTCATGCTGGAATTATGAAAACCAGCCTCCGCTTCCCTTCTTTGAGAAATGGACAGCGGAATTTCAGGTATCGTAACTGTGCCCATAATGCTAGAAAGAATATATTAAGCCTTATCCTTATTTCAATCTGACAGTCTGCTGCTTGCACTTCAACTCTCCTTCACTAAATCATATAAAACTCATCCTGGATGTTTATTCAACATCCCTGCTATCATTCCCTCCCCCTTACCCCAGTAATCATTAACTGCTTTCTTTAAAATTAGCCCATTCTATCTACCAATGCAGACAGCCCTGCAAACCTGAACTGTAACATTTCATTTCGTCATGGCTGTCTGCATAAATTGATCACAAGCTTATGTGAAACCCCACTTAAGCCTCCCCCTTAACAAAAACCAGCTAGGCAAATTCTGGAGATTGGAAATCCATCCTCTGAAGCGCCTGATACTGAGCAGTGTAAAGGACCACATGAAGGTGCAGCCTTTCTACATCCACAGGTGAGATTTTTTTCTCTTGGGAATGTACTTGTGCCTTCCCTCGCACTCCTATGCCAGCCCTTCAGGAAGCCCCATCAACTTCTCCTGGATTACAGGTTTTAAATTAACCTGACATGAATCATACAGGCCATTTCTTGATGTAATTTGATAACGTTTTTTCTTTATGTTTGCCTTTCAACCCCCCCCCTTTTTTTTTTAATTCTTCAGTTCAACTGAAAGATTAAGATGAATCTTAATAAAATAATCCTATTTTAAGGTTTAGATGGGGGAAACATAAACTGCAATGTCAGAATAATCTCACTGGCTATAGTTAGGCTAATTCTTAGTCAGTTCCTAGCTCCTACAACCCTTCCCCTCCTTCATACTTCGAACAAGACTGGGAAGGTTATTCCCTCTGCAACGCCTTCTTTTATATGCTTTTGATTCCAAATGCTAGCGACAGTAGCTAGGCAATATTTCTTATTCAGGACCTAAAGTAATTAATTTCTCATGGGAGAAAGTGGGAGAAAATATTTTAGGGTGTTCCCAAAAGCAGTATCGCCTGCTGTACTATCACAGCATAAAAATGTATTCTTTAGCACCAAGGTTATGTTTGATAAAAGAATGTTACTGTCTTCCCAGCAAGGGAAACAGTAAGTTTTTTTCTCAGAGAACAGCTAGCATTTGTTTAAAGCTGAATTCACCCTTATCATAACATAAAACTGGTCCGCCAACGCATACCCCAAAAGAAAAACAAGGCTAGTAGTTTGACAAGACACCGTCAAATACTCTTGACATATTACTTGCCTTTGGTCTGTCCCCAAGAAATCCACTGCAGTTTGGGGCACCACATTTGCAGACTGTTTTTTCATTGCCCAGACAGTCAAGGTTGTAATTAAAAGTCAGCTCCGTCCCTGAGTGAGATAAGACATAGCCTTTCATTGTGAAGGACAAGGTAACGAAGTCTATCAAAATTATTACAAATAAATAAAGGTTTCATTATCTGCCTTCTGGTTTTGTACTTGCTTGCTGATCTATTATCACAGGATTTTCCCCCTCTTTACTGCTCATAAGCACTGACAATGATTAACTAGATGCCAGTGCAGCATGATGTCTTATGCAATTACATTTTAAAATGAATTGGTTTGACTTCACAAAACTGTGCATGTGTCTGCCCCCTGCCCATGTTATATATATCCATATATCTAGACAGCTAGATATAGCTATAGATATACATAGGTGTATATGTGTATGTGTGCATGTGTGTACACAAACCAGAACACATTATTTTTAAACATTCTTCTTGCCCCATTCCTTAAGTTTTTTACCGTCACTTGAAGAAAAGATACAGAAATATTGTTTGAGATCTCAAATGATTCTATGACCTCTAAACCAAAAACTATGCTCTACAACGCGAAGTGAATGCACAGATACTGACTAGGGGTTCTTTGGTGTTCCCTTGGAAGCAAGCAACAAAAAGCAGCCATGGGACTCACTATTAAGAAACATTAAATAAAAAGCAGATCACAAAGCATCTCTTACACATGCTGTGTTCTCTACAAGAATGAGTGGCACACGACCGTCCCACTCATAACTGCACAAAAGGTTTAACTCAGGGAATTAAACCAAAACCCACATAAGCTGATATACCTGCAGGAATATCGCACACAGCAAACAGGCCGACACGAGTGTCTCCATTTACTGTCCATTTTAGAGTTTCACAATTTGGTTGGCAGCTGTGATTCATAAAACGAGAATAGTTTCCTTTGGGGCCAGCATCAATAATACGGTCCTGGAGATCAAACCAGCAACAGAATGAATGTTTTTTCTCCCCCTCTCAAAAAAAGAAATTACATAAATTATTTCAGTAGTTGCACTCAAAACAGACATGGTGTTGCTACCCAGAAGCACACAAGCAAACCGATGGTACATGTTGTATTGAAAACTGTAGTGTCTCATGTGGCCTGGAATGTGACACTCCCAAAGCAATACTCGTGCTCTCGCTCACATTTTCCCAGAACTCATCTCAGCCACGTGGCAGGATAAGTGTTCTTGTGAGCTCTATAAGAACCCCCTCCCTCCAAAAAGCCTCAAAACTCAACTCAAGTCTATTTACCTTTTACTTTGCATTCACAAAGCTGTGACGCATTTACAAATACTGTGCTTTATGGCATTTACCAAGTCACTGCATGATTACTTGCAGAGATTACCAGTTTCTCACCAGCTTTCTTTCCCCAAATCAGCCTAGTTTAAACAAAAACAAGCTCTTGGTAAACTAAAAAAATCCCATCCCTACACACAATTGCCTTTTAATTTCTATCTCCACCAAACATACCAGACATTAACAAAATAAAAGAAAGTCTTGAAATAGCCAGAACTGTGTTTCTTTGCAGAGCTGCTTAAGAAAGGTTTGCTTATTTACAAAATATTGTTATAGTTTCCTTCTAACTCATTTTTATAATGCACACGTATGACTGTCATGCCTATGTGCACATACATCCAGTCACCAACTGCACGCACAGCTCAGCCTCACAATGGCATGGGCATTTTTAAAAGACAACCACAATGAGCGTTTATTAACTACGGCAAGAGTCAAATACACGTTCAGTTCAGATATTTAACGCACTGACATTGCATATCAGTTTAGTAGAGGGGTGAGAAACTTAAGTGTTCAGAGAAACATGGTTTCATCATTCTTAGGCGATAATTCCTGGGCAGGAATTCCTCAGTTACAGGACTAATGAAAACAGTAGCTGTGGAAATACAGAGCAGGACAGTCTCGGGCGAAAGAAAGGTGATTAGGACTGAAAAACTATGCAGGACTGACGGCCAACTCTTGTTTTTCTCCTAAGTAGCTGTTTGGGGACTGAAGCAATATAATATACATAATCAATACCCCCTACTGTCCAGGTTCTCCACTTTCTTCCCCTTCTCAGGAACAAAATACTAAGAGGTGTGCACAGAGAACCACAGATGCTGGATTAATTTGCTGTGTTAATTAATATGATGGATTAATTTGCTGCAGAATCAATTTGTGGAGTGCTGGCTGGCTGCTAATGCAGATAGTGCTTTCAGACAAATGCACAAAGCCTAGTTTCTACAAAAGCACAAGCCTAGTTTTGCTATAAACAAAGAAAGGGACAGACAGTTGCAAAAAAGATGAAATGCCCAATATAGGACACAGCCTCACAACTATATTCCACGCTACTCTCAAGTGAGAATTTTTTTTTGTTGTTAAAATTTCAGTAAAAGGATTGCTAACAGTAATTCTTTCAACTATATCATTACTATCTCCTGGAACTTCATCTTTCCTTTTAAGACTAGGCAGATAAATACTTTTGCTGTACTTGATTTCAAGCAACAAAGCACAATTTATAGACCGTAATATATACTTTATTACATTACGCAGCTAGAACTAATGAGATGCATTACATATATAGAATGGAGCAAGCAGGCACAGAAGATACAACATTGTGAATACATGAAACTGTGGAACATCAAAGGTAGCAGAGTGCCCTACCAAGGTGATAACAGAAGGAAAAGAGACCAAAATAATGTTATAATTAAATAACAGAAAAAAAAACGTAAAATACTCTACCTTATCAATCGTAAGCATATAGAAGTGGGTAATGTCATTTTCATGTGCATATTTGATTCTTGCCATACATTCCTCTTCATCAATCAGCTCACCAACATACTCATTCACAAACTCTCCCTGGAAGATACCAAGTATCACTAGTAAAGTATATACCAAACCCACAAACAACAGCACAAGTCACCAATTCTTTGCCAGGCAAGAATGATTCATACCTTTTTAATGTCCCTCTTAGCGACCAGACCCCAGCCTTTCCCATCGGTTTTGATGATCTTTGTCTCAGGGTATTGACGTTTTGTAAAGCACTGGTTTTGGCACCGTTCTCCCGCTGGACAAACTTGTGGGTGGCATTCGTACATCAGCATCCGATTTAGGCACTCAGAATCAAAGCCACAAGGGTTTTCATCTGTGGGTTTGCAGTTGCACTTGGGAATCTCAGAAATGTCAGCAGTATATATCTGCACTTTACCACAAGGTTTATTCACCTGAGTAATACATTAAAATAATTCAAACATCACTTTAAAACATTTGAATTTATTGTAAGAGTTATTACAGTGGTTACTAATTTGGTTTTGCAACACTAGATGTTCCAATGGAAGCAAAATTTCATCATCTCATGACTGCAAAAAGCACAATTACCAGCACATCATTACCACCTCTCCTCCCCATCTCGCACTCGGCCCTTCCTCGCCAGTGCTGCCTCAGACCTTTGAGTATCCAGTGTAACTTCCTCAAACCTACCTTAATATGCTTGTATGGTGGAGGTTTACGTTCACTTTCTTGGGTTTCTTTGGCTTCTCGCTGTAGCTTTATTTCTCGAAATCGAGCTTCAGCTTCTTGCAAAGCTAAAAAAGATGGTTGTATCAACAGAAATGCTAGAAAACGGTTTACTCCCCCCAAGTTGACTTGCTCATTCCCGTGTGTGTTAAACAAAGAATCAGCTTCTACTTCCTAGTCCTATCATTCAATTTTCTTGCAAACAATGCTTCTGCAGTGTTAATGCTCTTAACAGATGTATCAATTCTACTCTTTCTGTCTCCCAGTTGCACTCATCACTTCCTTTCTGGAAAGTAAAAGTCATCAGAAATCATTCCAATTAGATGCTAGTCTTTTGCAACCCATGAAAATAATGCTTTCATTCGAAGTTAGTAATAGTGACTGCTGCCAGGACACCAAAACAATTTTTTTAATTCAATATTGTAAAACAAATGTACAAGACCAGACCCAAGGCTATGTGTGAAGAAAGTAAAGCGTGCATATCACAAGATTATTTTTGTTTACTTTTAGCTATGTACCATTTTTGAAGACTTTTCCAATTCCTTTGATCCCCTGGTATCTACTCCCTCTGTCTCCCTCCATATAAGGGAACACTCGTGCTTGGTGCGTCCAATAGTAATCCTTAGAACCAAAGAAAAACACAGGAAATTCTCCGATTTCATGCTTCATTTTCTGGATATTTGGGGGAACGTTTTTCGGATGGCAAACTTCTGCAGGCCACCATCTAGCACAGAAGTACAAATGAAAAAATACAGCATTTTAGTCCAGCTCTTTCGGCAAGAGACATCTTAACAAAATCACCCTAAATAGCAGTAACAGATTATTATTTCCAAGATCCAAGTGGATTTAAAATCCTTTCCTCCCCCACTCACTAGGCAACGAGAGAAGACAGGACTAGAAAAGGAAAGCCCGACACTCAAATCTGCAGGACTTTTGCCTGCCTGCAAGATAAGCATACACATAAAGCTCCTTGCATCTGGTTAGCAAAAACATCATCTTTAACAAGGGTTGCAATCACTGTAATTGTCAAAGATCGAGAGATGGCTGATAATAGCTATTAATGCTTTCTAGGATAAACCCCACCCACCTCTGTCTCACTCAAATCTCAATGAAGTGTAAACCACTGACACCCTGAGTGACTTATCTCCCAGCCTGCAAGGCAGTAATTTAGCCAATTACGAGTTATACCAGCTTAATTATTTGAAGAGATCTCTGAAACAAAAGGGGCTGAAGGCTCATACGCTGGAAGCAGATGTCAGAAGGCTACAAGGAGTCCTGTATGGGTAATGCCTCGGCCGAGAGCAACAGCGAAGCCACAAGTCTTTGAACTTGAAGCTTGCAAGGAGATGGGGTCCCTAGTTCACAGAGGAATGAGAAGTCTGTGTGCAGCAAGGCTGGCCTACAGAAGCAACCAACCGTATGATCCTTAATTAAACATGCCAGTACCGTAAAACAAAATAAATCCATTCATCAGACCTGTAATTTCCCAGTTTAACCCAAATAATATCCTGGAAATGGAGCTTCTTCCCCGCCCTGCAGTCATTGCAGTACCAGCTCCCATCTGGCATTTCAATGTTTAAACAGTCTGGGTGAAACGCTGCAGGACACGACTCGCAGCACAACAAGCTTCCTCCTTCAGAGAGGGGGGGGGAAAAAAGGTTGAAAAACATCAAGACAAAAATAGAAGTTTTGCATTCCAACCGGGTTCAAAGCAGTGTAACGCACATGTGGTAGGTTCAGTTAGAAAATAAATGGTTAAAACATGCTGGCCTGCAACAAATATATATCGTTTAGTTGTGTACAAAACCCAAAAGGTCCTTACTAATTTGAATGCCTGGCAGACTCGGATTAGTAATACAGACAAAATAACAAGCAAGCTAGCGATAAAAAAGCCAGAATAATGTACCGCAAATTATAATTACTTTGCTTTACTTTAATGACTATAATATATTTAACATAGTTTAATATATATTAATATTTCACTGTATGCAAAATTTTAACAACAACAGATTTCTCTTATGTTTTTTTTTTCCTGGGGGGAGAGGGAATGAGTTTGTTAGTTTGTTCCATGAATTATCAAGTGGAAAGTTAGCTGTAGCTTAAAAGCTGCTATGCTGCATGTTAATTTGTTAACAAATCAGGTAAACTTTCACTGCTACAGTTTAATCAGCACTATGCATTTTGTGGTTCTCAGTAAGAAATAAATTTATTGCACAACATAAATCAAAGAACCCTTAATTAGTGGCACTCCCAGCAACAACTAATACTGATGCAATTTGCTGTCTGCTGCTAAACTAAAAGCAACTCTTAAAATATTTATGTTTTAATATTACGTATTAGCAATGAAGAAACACAAAAAGCTTCAGTACATTGAACACAGGGGAAAGAACAGAGAAATACTTCTCATTATGTGTCTCTCATAAAGAATTAAATCAGGCTTCTGGTTGCTGGACAAAGTCCAAGTAAAAACGTTCTTTAATAAATTATACCTGCAAAAAAAGTATACTCAAAAACTTGAAGCAGCGTAAGCCAACCTGAAGTTATTTCAATACCTAACAGAGCCTAACTAACTTAATATGCCACATTTCTAATAATTTTCTATAAACAGATTAGTAAAATAAAATTTAAATCGAAGAATAAAACGTTTTGATGCTGCATTTATGAAAGAGTTTTTCATCAGTTTACCTTTTGAACACACAAAGCACCAGCTCACATTGACATGCGCATGATGACTTTTTCCTTTCATGGCAGTGAAATGATTCGTACAAACAATGCTGTTGGAAGCGATGACTGCACATCCCGCAGCAATGCAAACGTCTCCAGCATGGTATGCAACAGGACAGCGAACACAACGCATCATCTTTCCTAGCAAAGCAGAATACTGCCATATTATTTTTGAACAAAACGGATTTATTATTTGAGCTAAAAAACGGTAGTACTGCCTGAGGTAGCCTATATACACAAAAAAATTTATCAATTATGTTTTCAAAGTCCGAATATTTGCATTTAGCCACAATACTGAATTAACAAAGGTTTTTAAAGAACCCTACTCTGGGTTTAAAGCACTATAATATTTAAATGTGAAGGCTTTAACTATGCACACCAGGGTAGACATGCTTTCCTCAGTCATGCACTTTTGTCTACAGATGTTGCCTGAAGCTAAAAATATGCACAGCATCAAACGTCTCCACATTCGGCGAGCCTTGCTGCAGCATTTGCACATTCACAGGTCTTGCCCTCGCTCTGCTCAGCCTGTCTCTCCTCATCATGTACGCATTCTAGATTTCATTCTCTCTTGAGAAGAAAACACGGTTAACTATAGATAATTGAAAGCTAGTTAAAAAAAAAAGAACACAAACAAGGTAAAGACTAGTATTGACTAAAAATTATTCAATTATTATTTTTTAAAAACATCTGAATCAATCAATAGTCCATGCATGCCTGAAAAACTGCAGCTAGCAGCTATTAAATGGACAGATTCCTTACCTTAACATACCATAAATAGACTTAATTCATCAGTCATAAAAACGTAAAATGAAACTACCTTTTGAAATTCGTGGATGTGAGGGGTTACTAACATGACAACTTAGGCAGCTGTGGAGAGGACATCGAAACCCCCTGTTCTCAAACACAGTAAGATGAAATTTTTTCACGCAAGCTTCATGGTAGAATTTTCCGCAGTGGGATACGACACAGCGTTTCACATCTGCCTTTCTCTCTTTACACACAAAACAGGTATGCACACCTAGTGGCAAAAGTAATAAAAATAGTGTAACTAATTTTTCATCCAAACACATGAATTTAAAATGTTTCTGTCGTGAGTTTTTGTTATGCACGGGGGAGTTGCTTTTGTTGTGGTGTTTTGTTTTTTTTTTAAACAAACTCAAATCAAATTCTATTATTTGATGCAGCAATCTATTTCCTTCAACTCTTTCGTGTTAAATACTAATCCGCTCAGCTACAGATAAAACAAAGTTACAATGCAAACCCACTGCAGTTAAAGTGTACACAACGACACCCAAAGCCTCACCGATCTGCTTTTACGTTCTTAGTTATAAGCCTCAGTACGCCAAGACGACTGTGAATTTTTTATTTTTTTTTTTAAAGCAATGAAATAGGATGATGGGTTGGCTGTGATCCTGTGAAATTTGAAGTAGGTCCACAAACCAGAGACAAGCATCCTCTAATCTGCTCTCTGGACCATTTGGAACAGCTTTATTTTGAAGCAGCCTTGTTCCAACAAGGGTTACCACGTGTACTGAACTGAGCTTATAAGCAAGAACGCAAATCTTTTACGTAAAGTTTTAAGATTAAGAACTTCCAAGCAGTTATTATAGGATTAAAAGCAAATGAAATTAATAGCAATAAGGTAGTCTTTTAATAGGAAAAGCAAAAGATTGATATAGACACACAAAGGACTGAAAAAGGACTTAAAATGTTTCACTTGCTGCTTTTTTTTCTAGGATTTCTTAAGTCTTTGTGACAGATTTTAAATCTAATCTGCAACTGTACTCAGAGAGCAAATATTCTGCAATTATTAAGGCAATGGAATTCAGACTAAATCAGCCAAGTTGCAAGAGAGTTCTCACTGAAAACAGAGCGAGCTTTCTAAAACATGGCACACTTAATGGTACTATATCAACTCCCACCCTGTCAGGCACCAAAGGATAAATATGGTTTCTCCAGAGATACATACTCTGTCCAGGAGGATTTCCTAGAACAACGTATGGGAAAACTACAACTTTTTTTTTTTTTTAATTAATAGAAAGGGACAAACTTGCCTGATGTACATTCACTACAAATGAATTTTCCTGCTGGTCTTCCAGAGAGCCCAAGGCAGCTTACATGAAAAGCTCGATAGCAAAGTCCTTCACACAGTAGGAGATCACCTGTTTTTTCACACAGCTTTTACAACACAAAGGCATTGAATGTTAAAGAAAAGTTCATATGTGGAAAAAACTGTTTTCTTTATTCCTTTTCATATATTGCTCCTCAAAATCTCTTTTCCCATTGTTGAAATCAAATTTAACAAGTGAAAGATAATTTTACAAGTATCATCACATGCCCTGGCTTCCAGTCGAAACAGACAATAGTCATTAAACCGCTAGAAATATCACTCATAGAACTGCGGTTCATGAGTAAATACAATCTGACAGAAAAAAGGAAAAGAAAAAAAGCTTTAAGAAATTTTCCCTGAGCACACTGATGCATCTGAGTAGGGTTAAAAAGCATCCTTATTTTCCTTTTCCTTGGCAAAAGGAAATTAATCTAGGTGGCACAATGATATTTCTATGTCCGAGTGGTTAGCAATGACACATGCATAACTAAAAATGAACCGAACAATAATGCTGGCAGAATTTAAGGGATTAGCCAACATTTAAAGATAGATATAACCTCATCATCACTGTGTACAAGAAACGGAAATATAACTGTTTGCCCAGTCTCGTGGAAACAAATTTGATCTGTCCATTTGTATTGTGTTACCATTTCACAATCTAAGAACTCTTCTAGAATAGTTTGAGAAAGCTTTTTGCTCTCAGTTAGCATGCCACACGCACGCTGCTACCGATGCATCACTGCAATCTCTGCCGCACGCAGAAGCACAAACCCCGCTGGGTTTTACTTCCTCCTCTTTATTAACAGAGAAGCGAGCAGCTCTCCTCAATCATTTAACTAGTTACCTGGCAACACTCACGCACTTATTCTGAGGTACAAATTATGCTTATCTTACAGATCGGGAAACTCAAGCAGAAAGGCTAAGCCACTTATTGGAGATCAAGAAAAAAATAATTAAGAAAGAAGAATTCCATTTGCTGGCATAGCACCCTCATCACTAACAGACATCTCAGACACACACGATAAACCTGTTTCTGGCCTAATATTGTCACTTTCATATTTAAAAAGACCTTTTCTAGGAACCCTCAGAAAACATGGCTCGCTGCCCCAGCTAACATCTCTCACCTGACACACATATTCTTTTTTTGTTCCTGCTCCTCGCTCAGATTTTTTGGATGATATAGACACTTCAGTCTGAGTTTCATCAGCACTTTCATAGGGAGACTCTGACCGCTCATCTCCTTGGCCATCGGAGATCTGAAGATTAAACATACGTGTTAGAGAAAGCAGTCATGTATGGTCAATTTTGTACAGAACATCAACTGAAGGAAGCAAAGAGACTGCAATGCCGAATAGCAGATTCAGGCACACACTTTCAGTTTTGTTTCCCCCACCTTTAAAAAAAGCTTGATTAAAACCAGAGTGTGCATTTGTGGAAGTCTCATCAAAAGGACTATGTAACAATCATCCTCACCAACTCAACAGCAGCCAAAACACCCAAACTCTGTAATATGGCATTTTATTTATACTCAGGTTTGTAATACAGTTAGCTGGAAGTGCCTAGCCAGTAACACAGGGATATCTTCAAATCCCTTGATTAAAGTTTGAATACCTGTTTTATGAGAGAGTAACAGTTAATTTTAGAAAGAAACTTGGTAAACTTCAAACTGCATATGGAAGTCTCTGACCCAAATATTCTCCAAGAAAGTGGGAACAGTATATAGAAGAGAGGAAGAAGGAAAAAAGTGGCTCTCCGAATATGTTTAAGGAACGTTATAGCTAACAATGAATTCAAAATACTACAAAAGATAACCCTGTTATGCATAAATCTTATATAGCAGATCTAGATGTATTAAAGATGGAGAATTTTAAAAAATACTCATCATTTACTTTAAAAAAAACAACCCAAGTAACATATTTAAAAGAAAATACAGGGCAGTTTTCAGCTCAATAGAATTTAGGGAAGGAATGGACAACCGAGTCAGTTGTCTTATCTCAGTTACACCAGAAGATGCAGAATTTCATCCTGTTGCCCCCAGATAGTACTCAGTGAGTTGTGTTTCACTAAGTACATTCTCCAGGAGAGCATCACAATTTGGAATTGCAAAAGAAACCTGTCACTTCTCTTCGAGCTTGTTCTAATGCTTGTTCACACATACCATCAAAAATACTGCCTCATGTCCCTTCTGAGCTGTCTAACTGCAACTCGCAGTTGATGATGCTTTCTCCAGGTATTTCAGCTCTATTAAAAGTCCTTTGGAACCAGGCATTTTCCTCCTGTGGAAGTATGCTGCAATTAAGCCCGTTTCAATCCTTTCCAGTACGCCAGAACGCCCTCTAATTTCCTCCCTAAGGAGTTTTTTCCAGCCTCAAGACAATTTTGATGGGTTTTCTCTAAACCTTATCTGTACTTTAAAAGGTTGTTGAAAAATCAGGCATGAGAACTGGAGGCAATAGCTCGTTACAAGTCTCCTAAGTACGATATCCAAAGCAAACGAACATGCTACTCTTCTTCACCGTTTCTATTCTACTGTGTAGGGATCTCCCTAAGTCTTTTCAATACAGCACTGAAACTCACTGTGAATTGCCGCAGCACTCAAGGGATCATTTTGCCAATAGCCGTTTGTCAGGACACGGACACCCCGCTTCATATGAAGAATTTGCTTTCTGTTTTCAGACATACGATCTCATATTTATCTATAGTAAAACACATTAGAAATGGCCCAGCTTACCAAGCAATGGAGACAGCTATGTGCAACCTCCCTATCAGCCAATCTCCATGTAATGTGCAAATTTATTAGAAGTGATTTATTTTGAAATCAGAGAGAAAAATGTAAAGCCAAACCAGGCCTAGCATTAGTCTTTATAAAATCCCTTTAGAAACACTGGTTTTCAGTGATTACTTCTCACTGTTGCTGCCAGCTAACTTGCATTCCTCCATTTAACATTTGCTTTCCTTAACCATGTCTAAAAATATTTTGTAAATTAGATCAGATTGACACTTGTTGGTTGGTTGGTTTTTTTTTCCCAGATTACTTGCAAGGGTGTAAACGTATTTCCTCTGTGCAAATGCACACTATCAAAGCGATTTGTACCTGTGCTTCACCTATGAATATTTCTACAACTGGAGTGATTTGGAGATTCTGCCCAACCATTTTAGAAGCGGTTAAAAGAAACTGCATGTGAAATCATTGCTTTGTTCAGGCACCAGGAAATCTCCGTCCCCTGGAAGGAGCTGTGAAATAGTAAACTGCAAATGCAACCTGAGAGCATGGCCAGGAGCAGCCAGTTCTTGCTGGGAAGGGGCAGATAAAGAAAGGTAGCGTGGGAGTTCGGCAAAAACACAAAAACATTTTCACTTACGGTTTAAGTAAACTTACACACACGCTTATTTCTGTTTAAACTATTCCCACAGAAACATTAATTAGTATAAGCAGTGCACTACTCTAACATTTTTAGTACCTCATTATGTTCATGTTTCAACTGGCCAAAATTATTCATGTTTAGAAAAGAAAAAAAGAAAAAAAATAAGCTGGAAGGTCTTAGATCTGTATTTCTTTTCTACTTAAAAAAAAAAAGTACCCTTTATGTTGTAAACAAACCAAGCAGTCTTACGTTAACTTGACACTACGGTTGTCCCCATCTTTTCCCCACACCACAAAGTACACCTAAAACCCTGAGAAAACCCATTTGTGCAGCACACCGTAAGAGTGAAGACAGTCGTCCTTCCAGCAGCAAAAGCTACACAGTCTTGCCCTTGAGGAAAGCACTCCTCTTCCCCCAGCTCGCTACTGCTGAAGGCAGAGCAGAGAAACAGAACGTATCCAGTGACAAATACATTCAGTCACAAGAGAATAAGGTTTGTTTCAAAGCAGTGGTTTCCTGGCTTTTCTTTGGTTTATATACTTGTAAAAGGTTCAAATGAAGGGTGTAGACCGCTGTATGGGAAGGCAACCCTATTGGCAGGTGACAGTTTTTCAGAAACCCCCTAGATACAGGTCACAAAATCCCTGCCATTTGTGAGCCGTAGGTTGACAACCATCTTCCTACAGAACTGAGATTTTACTGCCTCAGAATTAATGCACCAGCTCTTCATTTAAATTAAACGGTTACTGAGCCAAAAAGGAGCAGCGCTGGCAAGAATCAAACTCGACATCACAAATGCAACCACAAACCCCAACTTCTATCAGCCCATTCAAGATAAAACTTGGCAATTTACACCCTCCTATAGATTAACGCCGGATTTCAGGCATGAATACCAACACACATAGCATGAACAAAATACCTTTAGTTCATCAACTGTATGGCTACCAGACTGAGAGTATCTTTCCAGATCTCTCCTTTACGGCTGTCAGGAGCCTCACACACTTCACAAATCAAATGCTCTATTAACCACCAGTTTTGCATCACACACACAAGCCTGGATACCTGCTCACGGCTGTTGCAACTCCTAAGAATCAATATATTCGTAAGCTCAGCGATATACTTCTACCGCCTGATGCAGGCTGCTGCTGCAGAACACATCTCTTGATCCCTGCTACCACGACCAAAGCTTTAGCCGTCACATCCAGCAGCCACGTGACGTGTAACTCATGCACAGCTCGCATCCCCTTCGCCATCATCTGAGAGTTTTCATATTGGCTAATTTTAGGGGGCTAATAAAGGGGAAGGCTAGCAGATGCCCTGTTCTAAGAGAGGGAAGCATTTCTTCAGGAGAATTCAGAGTTTGACCCTAATCTCGTCTTATTTATACCTTGCGGAAGATGAAACACTCTCTACCAGCCACCTCCCTTTGCAAATAACCCCTGTTCTACATAACCACCTTTTGGGAAAGCTCCATCTGTGAATAGAGCCAGAATTCCACTCGGGTCCTGAAGTTGCCCTGGAAAAGCTAATGGAAATATCAGGGAAGTAAAATGAGCGTCTGTCCCTTCAGGCCGGTGTAGAAGAGGCTGCGACAACCTTCATCTAACGTTTCTGAGAGAGGACTTACAACCTAATGACAGGTAGAGCACGAGACGGTTGGGAAAACTGTATTTGCACCCCGAGCAAGCTGCAGCAGCACAAACAGGTTCTGATTCACCACGGGGACAGCTGAGTTTCGCAATAAAAATACTTTTAGATTAAAACAGTCATTAACTAAAGATGATTTACAAGACGATTGCTGGAAATCAGTTCACGCTGAAGTGAAACAGCCACCTCTAAAATCAAACATAATGCTTTCATGGTTTGTTAACACAACTTTCCATAACGAAAGATGTAATAGTTCACATGCAAGTGCCCAAATCACAGCATTCAAATCAGCACAGGTTTTTGGGGGGCTTTTTTTTTTTTTTAATTCTTAAGTTACAAACGTAAATCTTTCCCTTGTGATCATGCCAGCGCTTGTCTTGTCCTTACTTTTGTAATATAATCTCCTTAGCAAAGTAAATTGCATGTAATTAACTCTTCTGATATTCAGGCCAAGGTTCAAAGTAATCAACATTCAGATTAGTGGCAAAACCTGTTAATTTGTAGCAATTGCCGGTTTGCTATTTTGTTCTGGTTACATTTTGTGTAATTTCTTATTTCTCATAAAGGCAAAATAGTATTTTTAAGAGTGCAAATTCAGGGGGAAAAAAGGGAAGGCTGTTCACTTCAGATTTATAGCAAGTGACAAGTTTCTGCAATGAAATTGTACCTGAACTTTACAATCGCCTCCACTTTTCCTTAGCAATTAATGAAACTGCAACACGGAAGATACCCTTCTGCTGCTGAAGTCAGTATCATCGCAAGCACCATCAAACTTTACATTTTGCACATCAGTCAGGCTTTCCTTCCCATTTCCTTCAATTATTGAATGTCAACGTTACTTTGGGAGGACTTGCCTGCAGAGGCTTTTGCGCCGCGCTGTCTGAACACTCAGCAACAGGGTGGGATTGCAGAAATCAAATCCGGTTCTTTTTACTGGAAACTGCACATCTGCGTACACAAACGAAAGGGAAACAACTGGCCTAAAAACCAAATCACGAGGAGCTCTGCTCTTCATTTGGGCTGGACCGGATCTTACTTCAGGGATTAATGAGGTTCAGAATACAGTTGCTCGCAGAAGCGACAAGTTTACGGTCAGATTCCCAAGGCAATCTTTCCTTTCCCACGTGTATCAGTTATTATTCACTACTCGCACACGTAAGACTTGAAGGGAACACGTAAGGACATGTGACTGCATTTTTCCAAGTTCTCTATAGCTTTGTTATTGGAAAAATACTTGTTACTGAGTCAAACTGGGACAAAATTTTGACATCTCTAAATTCTTCGGGTTCAGTATATTTTTACCTGTGAAAAGATACAAATTGTGGCAATGTGTCATTAGTTTAAGAATTGGGTCTATGCATCTCAAGGTATTTTGATCATGCGTTTTATACTACTTCAACTTTTTTGGGGCAAGTTATTCAGATCCACAACGGTACAGGAATCAGGTATCAAGATCTCGTATCTCCAAAGTCCTTTTAGTTTTCTTTTGAACTGAGCCTTTCATATATGCTAAAATTCCCTGTTCACAATAACCAACAGAAGGGTTTAATGGATTTTTTTCAGACCTGTTTTTAGAAAGACTATATAAGAATGCTTATCAAAGCAATCTTCAGCATTACTTTTTAACTGAATGAAGATGCTTTGCACACTGCACTATTTGACATATAAAGCCAGATTACACCAGCAACCGCCGCTGAATACTGGATAATTGTTTAATTGCTAAATATGAGATTTACTTTTTTTTACTGCTTCCTGAACTACTACTCCCCATTTTGTGCAAAAGGGATACACAACGTGCACACAGATGCAAGGACTGTTTGTGGAATAATGGAGTTTCCTTCTCATGATTACGTTGAGTAAGTGAGAACTTAGTTTTGATGGAAGCTGCTGGGCAGGCTAAGAAAAAAGAGGAGTAAATGTGTGCAACTCCGTACATTTAAAATAAGACTTAAGACGCTAGAGTATTAAAAGGAATTGAGTCAGCTATGTGCATTTTGTGAGTTTATATGATTACATTCTTAATTTTGTCTTTTGAAGCTCTCTAAAAAGATTGGGGGGGGGGGGCGGGAAGACGATTTGATAGCAGCATTGTGTACAAAATCACTTCTCAAATGTTTTTCCTACTGCAAGACCTTCCTCTGCTGCAACACTGAGTTTCAGTTAACTGCATAGTTCACTGCACCATCAATTAAAGGTGAAAGGATAAGCACTAACACAGGGAAGCATTTCTCACACCATTCAGCACATCTAAATGTTGAGTTCAATTCTACGGCAACTCTTCAAGCATTTTTTGCAACCAGGTACCCGATTCCAGTCTCAGCCACACACCTCAGCAGAAATGCGAGCCAACTCTTCATTCCCTCTGGCTTTTTTTTTTTTTAAAAAAAAGTTGGATGCAAGCTGGTATGTACACTCAGCTTGCATATTTCTAGAATCACGTGGGTGAACTTTGCAAATGGTATCGTTAGTTCCACATCTGGATGGCTGAAATTTCACTTATTTAAAACAAAAAACAAACAAACAAAAAAAGGTACTGACGTACTCTCAGTTGGCATCCAATCATACTGATACACGATACAAGAAAGGATAGTCTGGAATTTAAAAATTCAAATGATTCTGTGTTTCAAAGAAGTAGGTGAGGATGACGCGAAATACACATGGACACTTACTCCATCCACTCACCCACTTGAGGAAAAAAATATTTTTCCATTTAAAATTTTCTACTTCCTTTCAGACAGCTCCAAAATCAAATAGTAAATACCAGTGTCAGCAAAACTATTACACTGTAATTCCAAGGAAAAAGAGGTTCAGAAATTCTAGGTCTGAAAATAAAAGGCTGCACTCATCCAATCTGCAGCCCAGGAATTTTAAAAGTTACCATAGTAAGAACATAAAATGCAACTGTTCTGCTTGTCAAGACTGGCCCTCAATCAGCTGTTGACCTGGCTATTAAAGCTGGTTTTTGTTTTAAGCTTAGGATTAAGTCTTCATTTTTAAAAGGTGATCTATAAAAGCATCTTTGCTGGCTCAGTGTTATCCTGGGGGCAGGGTGGTGGTGGTGTCTTTTTTTTCTTTCCTGTAAATACCTCCTGGCTAAAGGATGTCCTGAAGGACTAGAGCATCAATACTTGTTGAGGCAAAAAAACCTCACACCTCATGGAGCAGAAGCAAGTTTCAAATACTATTCACTGTGTGTTAGCAACTGCAAAGTGAAAAACATTCACACTTCTGTGCTAATCAGCTTCACTAGGACTTCTCCTCTCCTAGATCCAATTCAGACAAGATTTCCCTGCCCAGTGTTTGAAGGTTCAAAATGATTTTGGAAATTTTGAGTGAAAAAGTTGCTAACATTTACGCATCTATGGTGCCCACACTGGAATGGGCTCCAACAGTTACTACGCCACCAGTTGCACACCTTTTCAGATTTTTCTAGCTACCAAAGTGCGATTTTAATTAAAAAAAAAAAAATCTTCCTCAGAAAACTCACTTTATTAACTCATTTAGTTTTATAAACCCACTTCTTATATTACTCATATATGCTTGCTTAACAGCACTTCTTAAGCATTAAGAATACAAGCTTTGGTCTTAGTCATATTCATGACAATGTTGTTGTTCTGTGACATTGTTATAAAAGCAGTTACAAAAGCAACTAAAGGGCAAATTTTTCCAGAGCCAAAAAAGTTAACCCTCCCACTTCCCCTTATTTTACTTGAGCATCTCTCATTTTATACTCCCAGCTGTAAAACGCCAAATGGAAACAAAATCCACTATGTATACTTATTTTAAAGCTGGGGGTATATAAAATGAAACCTAAGTATGGTGGAAAATTATTTCCTTCTGTTTTTTTGTTTGGTAGGCAAGTGACCTCCACAGCAGGATCAATAAAAGAAAGGGCCCACAAAGAGTGACCTACCACTCTCTCAGAGTTGTCTTAAGACACTCGCTGGCTGAAGTGGCATCCTCTCTCAGGTCACCTGCTATCTTTAACACATACATCGCGTCTTTTTATAAGCATTTTAGAAGCATGTTTCCATGACTTCCAAATGCTGTTGGCCATCAAGTTGCACTTTGCTTAAAACTAAGGACACTGCTACAAGCTCAGACTTCCTGACGTGACTTTAAAGTCAATGATTGCTATACCAGCGTCACCCAGAAGGAAGTGGTCTGGTCTGGCTAAGAGCTGTCTCTAGAAAGCTCGGAGTATGCATGTTCTGATAAGCAAACTCTTTAGTCTTTCCACAGAGAAACACCAACTGCATTTTTTTTTTTCTTATTAACAAAATCTCAATAGCTAGAGGGTTGGGTTTGTTTGTTTTTTTTTAATCTAAGCACAACTTTTATATAAGTAAGTCAATGAGCAACATACAAACAACAGATCAGACTGTATTCAAAAGACAATCTATCGTGCACCCACACGGAGACAGAAAAACTGACAGAGCCAATTGAGTTACAGTTAACATTTCCTTTATTTCAGTATAAGAATTCCTGAACTGAATGAAGAATGGTATTTTGGCCCATACTGCTAGACTAGATAAATTCTTTAAGTATGCGGTGCCACAAGTGTACACAGTACTATAATAGCAAAAAAGACGGCCTGGGACAAGTTTCATTTTTATTATTAGCAGGAGTTAGACGTTTCAGGTAAGGATATTATGCATTTCTGAATTTGCCTGGAAAGTTAATTAAAACTCTGAGAACATATTAAAACATTATAAAATTGCCTACAGATACTCATGATACTTTGGTAGGGGATGTGGAATAAAAACCTACAGTATGTAAACATTCAGTAAACAGATTCTCTGCACTATGAAGCCTAAGTAATACACAAGATGAGAATAATTACATAAGAAACTTAATTTTCTACACAGAACGTGCTGCCAAAGAACAAGAGTCAAGCCTAGAACTTTTTTCCATGTGAAAGTAGAAGCATTGTAACAGAACGGTATGATCAGCTGGGCGATGCAGGTCATTTCAATTGTTAGAGGCTTTAGCAAGAAACAAGTCCAATTACTTGCAGTGTTCCACAAAAACGTACCCCTGACTGCTTACTGGCACTTTGAAACAGGGGGAAGGAAAAAAAAAAAAATCTATAGGCATATACAAACAAACACAGGAAACAACTGTCTGCTAAGTCAGAGGATTTGAAGTGACACTGTATATTAAATTATCCTTAAGTATTGTTTTGAAGAGAAAATTAACTTTGAAGGAAGCTAGAATGAAACGCTAGAAGCACACCGATTTTGTTTAACAACCTGCAAGCTTAGCTTCAACTATCTTTTCTTTAGGGCAATAGTTTCTTTAAAATAACGTGAATTCCTTTCTTCCTTCCTGTTCTTAGGATTTCAAAGACGGTTATTTTTACCTTCAGTAAACGTGACTAGAAAATTTTAGTTGTATACTGTAGGACAACTAGACTCCAGGGTCGATAAATGGAGCTGACGTACTTTTTTAGTTGCAAGTTGTACATGGCTCATGACTGCCTTCTCAATCAAATACCTTACCTTTTAAGAATTGTACGCGTTTTCTCCATTGTGTATACATGCTAATACCCATTAAAAAATGCAGATAAACCAAATCTGCCTCAAACCAGTAATGAGAAAAAAATATACTGTTTAATATGCAGAAAAAGAGCAAAACTTAAGGCTTGCGTTATAATAACTTGCATTATTAGGCCTTGGAAACACAAGAAGTTGTAGCTATAACCAGCAATGGAGCTTGTTTTGACACTGGATGTTACAGAAAGACGAATTTCCTCTAGGGAAGAAATAAGGAACTTACGATAAAAGCAACACCTTCAAAATCTTTCACAGGCTTCTTTAAACTGCCATCTGCTGGTCAGCTCACACTTCATGAGGATATGATGAATGACAGACTAGCTAGGAATTTAGAGTATTACATGTTCTTTATTTTGTCCTTTCTTAGAAAAAAATTACAATTTCTTTGACAAAGTTCAGAAGTAGTATCTAGGCTCTGCAGGATACTATGACACTTATCTGCTGTCAACAAATCCATCCAATTTAACGAAGCCAGCCAATAACCACAAAAATTGATTGAAAAGCTAAAGCAGATATGTTTCATGCAAACACACAAAGTGTGTCAATAATCCAGCAGTAATGGTAATGTAAAGCCTTTTTTATTTATTAAAAAAATACTGGTTACACTCTACTGGCACCTACTACATTATTGGGGGGTGGAGGGCCAAGGTAAAAAAAGAAACGAGAATACACCACCTGTTTCTCTTCTCACAAGTATCATGAGCTTTTGGATGGTTACACCAAGTCTTACATAGGCAGTAAAAAACTACTCCGAGCTTTTGCAGACTCCAAAGTGTTGAGTATCTTTCTCACATCTGGCCCTACCAGTTGCTCATTAAGAATTAGATTTTAAACTAAATCATATTTCACATGAAGTACTGCAGGAAATGACTACTAATGTCAAATGCCTAGAAGTCAAATTAAGTATTTTGTTTCAAGATTAAATGCAGGTATGAAATTTATTCATGCATGTATAAACTCCTTAATGCTTCTGTCCATCCATCTTAAAACAACTTCAATTTTTCAAAGGGAGTGAAATCCTACCTTTTAATCTCTGATACGTCAGGTCTATAAATGTTTGTTCTTAAGCCAGAAGTCCAACCCCCCACCCCCGCCCCTCTTCCCTGTAAATTAGATACCCAAAGTAACTTATCAGTTGAAAATTTGGCCTCGACTGTTTTTATAATATTTCAAGTAAACACCATTAAAAAATATCCCCAATAACAACAAAAAGCATCCAAAATATTTTTAAAAAGTGTCAAATAAGATGCATCGTTCAAACAAGAAAAAACTGCGCACACCCTCCCTATTGAACACACCTTTCCTAGAACTTAGTTGCAATGGACTGACATTTAAGAGGTGTGCAGCTAGCAACAGTCCTTGACAAACAGTCATATCCAGGTTCTATTCTGGAACCAGCTGTCCACAAACGGTGTGGGGGAAAAGAAAGGAGAAAAAGGCGGCCAGAATCCACTTGGTATTGCTTGTGGAGGTGTATGTACTTGTGGAATATGCAGAATTTTTTCTATCTTTGTTAAGAGAGCATCTAAACCAACATTTAGAAGTATTATCGTGAACACAGAAATATGAATGTTAATTAGTAAATGTATTTAATGTTGAGAAGAATTACATCCTATTCAATTAGCTGAGCAAGGCTTTCATCATTGCATGATTGTGTTTATTTTTTAAACTCTTTCCCTTAACACTCTGGAGAAGGTTCCTCTCTGGATGAATGCTCTCAGGGCACACACGTATTTAGCCATTTAGACAAGTGCTAAATAACAATACAAAAGGGAAAAAAGTTTTTAAAGCCACACAATCCAAAACTTGTATCTTTCCTTGTTTTGTAGAACAGATCAATAGTAAGTTCAGAAACACATGCCTGACATTTTTGTTTTATTTAACGGGAAAATATATCTAATATCATAGGAAACAAACTGGGTCCAATCCTTAGTTGGTACAGGTTCAGGTCAGTGTAGTTTTAAACCACCTAAGGATCCAGTCCACTAACCTACTCCCCCCTGCACCCAGCCCCGCAAAATCTCCATTATTTGACAAGGTGTATTTTCTGTTATGTTGACTGGGATTGTTTTGATATTTTAAAAACTTTTAAACCCTTGAAAACAATTCACTTTCTAGTTTGTGTTTTGTGAGCAGTGCATGATGTTAATTTTTCTCACATCTTTTGCTGTTTAGCAGTAGCTGAGTATATTAAGAGCTAAGTTTTAAAATTTCCATCTCAGCCTATATAACCATATCCTTTTTTACATGTGAACTGTTAAGTCACAACCCAAAATCCTACAAAAATGAGCCTTTTGCCAAGAAAGATTTCTGGAGATTTCATTTTATAAACACAGTACCTAGGAATAGAAGAATTTTTTCTCCTGAGATTACAATATTTAGAGATGCGTATTTAGAGCCAAAAAGACAGTATGTTCCTTAAACTGGTCTGAATGAATAGATGGTCCCAAACACAAACAGCCATTACACAGCAAGTCCCAGCAGTAAAGCCAAAACAGCAGAAGCTGGTAAGCCAATTGATGGGAGTCTCTCGATTGAGAACACCAAATGAGAACAAGTATTACTTTACTTGACTGCTGCCATGGACATTATTTCCTGTGGGACTTCCTTTGCTTGTTTTATGGGGGTACAACAGGAAGAATTTGTTGGGGTTTTTTTGTTAAAATATTTTTCCAGTTACAGTAAGATATACAGCCATTAACATGCAATCTTTTTTCCCCACCCAAAGGTAAACCATTTACTGAACATTGTCTAGATATTTTAACTGCATTCATTACAGTGTCTAAGCACCTCATGCGTTTGTTACGGGAGATGAAAGAGTCTCTAGGATAGCTGGAAGCCCTACTCCCTTGTTAGCAGGCAAGTATTTTCTCTACAGCTTTTGTAACACAAACTGCTTGAAGCTGTTTGTCTATGGGTATTTTACTAAATCCTACCAACTACATTTCTGAATCCACCTGCAAAACAGCATGCATACTTCACCCTCATGCTGCCACTCTTTGGCCAATTGGTTTTAATAGTGTAGGTGACTTGGGGAATGGTTTAATGGATTGTATGAATACACTTCTGGTACATACATTTCATTTATTGTATGTGAATTGAGAAGAATTACAGTTCCAAATATGCAGAGTTAAGACTATGATTAGTAAGTATCAAAAAGATACATCCTTCACTGCCTGTTTAACTCTACTGGGGATGAAGCTATTTGCATCACAGAGAAATAGCACTTAAAAAGCCTGAAAACTAATTTGAGCTTAAAGGGGCTCTGCTCAGAAAACTGTCCAGTTCTAGATCAAACAGAGGATTAGGAAACTTGCTTCAATATAAAAGCTATGGCAACATGACAATATTGAGTTACATAATGTAACTAATGTAGTACACTTACATAAAGTCTGTAGAAGAAAATACAGAACACACTGGCATTTTACTTTGCCTCTAATAGAAGGTTACAATTCTAAAACTTTGTTGGTGAATACATTAAAAACCACAATAATATCTCGACGTCCCCAAATCAGACGTTCGTATTACAATAAATGAATTTGCAATGCACACATTAACAGGTTTCACAGAGGCCAGAACCGTGACTTGTCTAGAGCACCAACGTTAGAGAATTCGCCTTTGATTTCTGTTTTTAAACAAGATTCACACCTGAAAATTTCTGTAATTAAATGGCTGTGTGCAAACACCACTTTTTTTTTACCTCATTCTCAGTTAAGGAAGCTGAAGGAGATGAACTCTTGCTAAAAGCAAGAGTTGAAGATTCTGCTGCTGAAGCCCGATTTCGCTTCTTCAGAGGTTTACATGCATCAGACAGATTTTTCGTTGCTGTAAAATAATTTTGGTTTACAAAGTGAAGTTTGGAACTTTAAAACGTTATCTCCCTGAAGCCATTTAAAATATTCCTTCAGATAAAGGAAGGAATGATTTAGGTAGGTCTTCTGGGCACCTACGTAGGGCTGAGAGAACACGAAGTAAGTTTCTGAAACCACGTGTTTTGGCTTGATTTTAAAAATAAAGAGGTTTCTATTAATCAAATATATACTATAAATGGCTAAGAAATGTTTTCCCAGTTTTTTTGCTCATTTCTATTAAAAGCCAAGTATCTTGTGACTTATGACCTCTTTAAAGCAGAGGTAACAGTTATCTCCTCAGATAAACATTAGAAGGCCTACGTGATCTCATCACAATCTGAGTACCACTAACAGTTTGTTAAGAGAAACGTTATATACAGGAGCCAGGTACCAGACATTATCCATGGCACATCATCACTTCTACGTTGCGCAGAACTTGCTGAAGCTTACTCGTCTTTGGCATATCATTATAATACCTAAAGAGACATGCTCTTACAGAAGGTACCTTAAACTTGAGCACCATTACCAAGTCTGACCTTTGGATTTTGGTCCAAGGTTATTTAGAATTCCCTCTCGCGCTCCACACTGCCTCCCATCAAGCATCATTTAAAAGGACTAAATTCACATAGTAACTGATGACATTGATGGTCACTGCACTTGTTTTACTGGGCTAATGCACAATGACAAATTGGAGCAGTAGGATTTGTATCACCGCTCGCCAAGATCACAGAGCAATAGCTTTAATTTGGTGCCATCAAATGGTGAACTTGTGAACTGCTGCTCTAAATCAGCAATACACAATTTCAGTCAAGTATAATGTTGCAAAATGGTGGTAGTGAAGGAAGAGGGCACGCTCCCCCCCGCAACTGTGGCATAGTGGCTGTAACTGGTTATTGCGTGAGCAGAATTTAGCCGGCTGCCTCAGACAACCTGTTTATTTTAAAATTATTTAATTGAAAAAGTTACATTAAAACTTATTCTGACCACATTACCTGACTGGTTCTTTTGTGAAGAGGAGGTTTCTGTGACCTTAGAAGAGTTTGTTTTTGCTGTTTTGTCATTGCTTGTCTCCCTCTGTCACAAAAAAAAATATGAAAAAATAAAAAAACTCCTAATTTATGAGTGGTTGGATAAAACTGGCAATTACTTCTGGACTTATGTTATTAAAAAGAAAGTGTCTTTACAAATATCTGAATGGTAATGTAGTTAAGCTAGCCCCATTTAAGTGATTTTTAAAACTCATTTACAGCACAGGGTACAAACCCATAAACAAATGAGAAAAATGAAAGAACACAGTATTCCAGCATCCCACTTATCCATCCCAAACTCAGCATATCAAAAAGGGGAGCTCCAAATGCACATGAAACATGTAAATTATCCTTACTATCCTTTGCCTAAACTGGTCAAATTAAAACCTTTAATTATTAAAGGTAAACTGCAGAATTAGTATATAAATTTGAAAATAAACCCTGTGCAGAATTTTAAGTCTCAGAGAGGCTTGCTTTCAACTCCACAACTTATAGCAGTGCCATTTTTTAAATTACTATGGTTAAGATTGTTTCAGCATTTCCAAAATAAAAACACTACTTTCAAGGGAGCATAAACACCACATAAATTTGCTCCAGATTGAGAATTTATCATTAAAAGTTTAGGCCGAAAACTGGGGAAGTTTTTGTCAAAGCTTTGTCAAAATTAAGACACTGTTCCTTACACATGCCACTATCTTTTTTTTCTTTTTGTATGTTACAAATTCATTCAAGTAACAAGTCACTAAAATTGTAGCCAAGAATGCTTAACCCTGACAAACGCTCACCTGATCAATAAGAACAATTCTACCGAACAGAAGGTTTTGTGTACTTTTTCATATTCTTCATCTGACATTCAGTTTTACAAAGGATGTGCAGGTGAACACCTCAAAGGCCAGAGAACTGGTTGTCTTTGTAAAAATAAATATGAATGGCCACTATACTACAGATGTGCTACACCGTGCTTTTACTGACTTCTAAGTAGACTAAGACGCCCTACCACTGATGCCATCGGAGGCTCCCAGTATCAGTTTTGTAAGATGACTGTTACACTTCTGTGTACAAATGAAAGAAAATGTACAGTATAGTTCACTCTTAAGTTTAAAGCATGCTTTACAGAACCCCTATTTTGTTAATGTGCATTTTACATATATCATGAAAGCACTGATGAATGAATTAGTTTTTCAAAACTTCCATATGGGTACTTATGACTTAGTCACTTTGTGTGAAACATTAAGATTTCGTAAATAAGAATTAAGGACAAAAAGGAGAGGATAATGCACAACTCTCATGCAAGAAGTAAAACGTCATGAAAAAAAGTCATTAAAGCTCCTCCTATCCAAAATGATTGTAGCAAAAGCCTGCAGGTAAACAGGGAATAGCAGAAGGAAGGTGTATGGTTAGTGTTTGCTTTTTTGAATCATTACATAGACATTTTCACCATCATTCACTAAATGCTTTACTAAGCAGCAGCAGGTACAGCTAGAAGTACTCTGGGCTGGTGAAGGCAGGAAAAAGACTAAGAGATAATTCATGAAAGAAACCGCAAAGCGACCATTCTACGATATCTGACTCTTCTGTGGACAGAAGCACAAACACTGCCATAGGCATTTAGAGTTTCCAAATTACCTAATACTTACACACACCAGATTCCTTGTAACTAGTTCTGATAAATGGAACAGATAGAGGACAACACTTTTGAAATGCACATTACTAAGTCAGTGTTATTAGTGGTATGCATCTTAGGGGAATCATTCATCTCATTTATTCAGTTATTTTCCTGTTAATATTCACATCTGCATCACAGCATCAAAGATACCAGAACCTCCTCTGCATGAACTATACTGCAGCCACCTGTCATTCTACTTGGGATAATGCAGGCTAACTGTAGTGTACGAATACTGGTGGGACAGTAAAAAGTAACTTTAGGGACAGTCAAAACAAGGACTTCGTAGCAGGAATAAATTACAATAAGTAAACCTAATTATTCTGTGGATCTAGTGTATTGTAGCGGATTCAAATCAATTAGACAAGTTTTAAAAGGGTCCAAAAACTTCTCCTAGAATATAAGATGAGTATTCAACGACTAACCTGTTAGAGCAAGAAGTGCAAAAACCATTTTTGGCCCTTCTTTCAGCAAAGGTAACAACATTTCTCTAAGAATTATCTTTGTCCCTTGCTAATAAGCTCATTAAGCCTGGCTATCTGGAATTCTATTTATTTTTTATATTGAACTCTAAACAAGTTGTCTGAATATCCACAGTATCAACAGAGGTACTAAAATAACCAGCCTACCAACTACAAATGTGACTTCCATAACTCATTTAAAAAATAAATCCACTACTTTTCCTTGTTATTAGGTTGTTTCATTTAATCGCGCTGTGCCACTGAAGTCCTGAGATGAGGTTTGTGATACTCACACTACAGTATGATACTGCAATAACATATCCGAAAACACCTGTGAGCTAAGCTTTCCACACAAGTAAAACCCATGAAGTTCACTGGTCTACACGCATGACTAAATAAACCTATGCTTAAGTCTCTACAAGATTTGGGCTGTATCCATAATACACAGTTTTAGTGACCTATGTAAGGAAAATTCTCATTCTCACAAGCAAGCTAAACTGAAAAGGAGCCGGTGATTTGTGCAACAAATATACTGTAATATTTACTGCAGTTTCCTAACTTAAGAAATGGGTCAGCATGCCACTCTAAAATGTTATATAGGCTTCCAGTTCTTGAAAAGTAGTTTTTCTGTTTTGCTCTCCTCTCTCCCTCCACTTTTGTCTAAATTAAGTATTGACTAAAGTTTTTTTTTTTACGTTCTTGTATACATCTCTGAACTCCAATTCAGCAGGAAAGAAAAAGAACTACAAAGCATGACAACACGGAAAGGTCATGCCTCTGCACATTCCTTCAGGAAACAGATTTTCTCAGCATACATTTTCACCACAGTTTAAGTAGCAAGTGCAACTTGTCATACCTCCATCCTCAAAACCAAAGAAAAAAAAAACCCCACAGCTATAAGCTCACATGTATCTCTGAATATTTACAACAGTTCGGTTTGATATACAGACATTACTTTTTTAATCCTGAAAACGGAAATGCTGACAAACTTAACTACAGCAATGTGATTGGTGCTGCTATAAACCAACCCAAACAAACCAACAACATAATTACCTTCCGATTATTCTGTTTATCCATCCTGAGTCTTTTCCTAGGTGCTTCCTGAACTTCAAAATCTTCTGTAGGTTCCTTTGTCCTCTTTTTTTGGTTTCTTTTATTTCCATGTAAGTTACCTTGGGATGGGGGATGGGGGAAACTTACATGAAAAATAATCTAAAACCCACTTTCAAATTATTTTGAACTGATCTAGTTATTTAAGTTACTGTTCTTTCAGTCATTATTTTTAAAACATGGTTAAACATTAACACAGTTTGACGACCTCTTAATCGTTAAGGTCTGGTTTCTGGTGCTGAAGACTAAGTCTAGAACACATCCAAATCAACTGCTTCATACTCAAGTTATTTTAGAAAGATGAGTCTACCTGCATAAGCACTAGTTTGAGATCTGAATATTACTGCCCAGCATTTGTTTCTTATTGTCAGACTGCACATGATTGAAATCTACACAGCTTTTAACTCTTCTGCCACTTTGTAACAGTGCCTTACAACTGAAATGAATTTTTAAGTCTTCTTTAAGTTCTCCAAATGATACAGATGAAGATACTGGAGACACCTATTAAGGGGCCCCTGGAAAATCCAAACAAGGTATCACCAACTGTACAGATTAACTCTCTCTTTCTGGTATGGCAGTTCCAGACTCTCTCTAACAAGCTTACTTATATTTTACAGGAGACCATAAGATCCCTGTCCTTTGTGAACCAAAATCCTAAGAACAGAATCACATTGGTCATTTTAAACCAACGGACTTATTCACATATTTAGATGATCATTCACTGCAAAGTTCAAGCAGCTGCTAAATTACAAAAGGTCAGTGACTAACCTACATACCCCTTCCACAGGTTCAGCTATTGTTTGCACCTCAAAAAGACAGATGAAGGTTTAGGAAGTGGTCTGTTTCATGAGGATGAAACGACAACATTATTACACTCTCCAGTACTCTCCAGTTTACGAAGCTACACAGTATTATTAGTGTGAAGATTGCAAGCTCCAGGGCCACAAATATGTTAACTGAAAATTGCCCTACAGCTACAAGCATTCTATTCCAGTGGAAACAAATAGCTGTAAATATTAAAAATCTAGCAACTTGAAAATATGGATAATTTTCAAATTAATGTTCTTATCTAAACAATCTAGGACATATTCTATTATCAGACTCTGAATCCACAAAGCAGACTGAAATGGCTCCAGGAGAACCTGCTACTTACAAAAAGCCAGAAAAAGAAATCCCACAATATTCTTCCAAGTTTAAGATAAGAGGATTTGGGTAGGGGAACGATTGAACTGACATGTTTTCATCTGTAGATAACTATAAATGTACACAATATATGTACTAGAAACACCTGGTACAGGTACAATTTCAATTACATTTCTTGCAATATGACACTGAGGAAGGTGAACAAAATTCAGCACTACAGTGTTTAGATATTTAATTTGGGACCATTAAAATTCTAACGTCAAGGAAGACAACATCTGAGATAAAATAAAGAGATTATGATATGTGGGCGATTACATAAAAAAATACACTCAATAGCTACTTATAATGATGAACTATTTGCACACAACACAAATTTCAATTACTTCTGGATCTTGATCTCCTTTTAGGTGAGTCTTGAAACACTTTACGTTTGGCCTCTCCAATATTCTTCAATGATGAACCTTGAGAGATACAGAATGTGGTTTTTTTTTAAACTGATATCCAAATATTTGACACTTAAATTTTAAAGTTAAAAACTTTTCAATTTTCCACAAAATGATGTTATTTCACACACACACAGATAGTTAACAAAACTGACTGCCATTTTTATACAAGTTTTTCCAAGTCTCACAAACTTTCAAACACTCCCTCTCATTCTTGTCATTGCCCAAAGCAGCACCTGTTGGTTTCTAGTACTTCCATAATAAATCTTTTTGCAGTGCTGTAAAGCTATTTAAATTTGAAAAATGATAGCTAGTTAAATTTGATAAAGTTCATGCAAATGCCAAACTATCTTCCTCCTTCTTTCTCAAATAAGTGACTCCAAAACCCCTCAAATATTTTGCAAAATACTTGAGACTGTTTATCAAAACCAAACGCTAGACAACAGCAACAAAAAAAAAAAAAGGAGAAAAAAAAAGTATTTGCAATCTTGTACAATGTCCTAAAAACTTTGAGTAGCACAATAAAATGCCAAACGGACGTAAGTTTCAGAATAAAGTTTGGAATACTTCTTCCTGAGTTGATGATGATATGAGGTAATATACTCTAAGTATATATGAGGAAAAGGTGTAGCACTGATTAAACTTTTAAAACCACTTCCTAACTATTCTACAAAAAACCAACTCAAATTTTACTAATAGTAACACTTCATCTTCCCTTCCCACCATCCACTCGTAACAGGCAGTGGATGCAATGGCAGCTGCTTATGGGCAGAAGAAGAATGAGAAATCAGCAATCTCTAAACAGTAGAAGGTTTACATAGAACAACTTTTCAGAACAATGAGCAAGAAATGTAGACTTCATGGGTTGCGTTTATTGTAACCATTGGCATTCCTTTGCTATTGGCACAAACACCAAGAATTAAAACTGGAAAACAGTGAAAGCTGTTTTCCCTACAGGTCTCAAATATGTGCTTAGTTTAACACCACTATGTATATCAAATTTAGTTAGAGTACACTAGCACAGTTTTACGTTTACCAGAGTCTTCTTCAGATTTGGGAGAGGTCACTATGGCAAACTTTGTGTTATAGCGAGCTTTCTGTTTTTCACTAAGCATGTTCCACTGCGATTCGAGCAATTCTTCAATCTCCTCACTTGAAGCATCTGGATGTTCAGCAACCACCTATACATGCAGAAATAGGGTTGTATTAAAAAAAAGGTGACCATTGAAAAGAATGGCGTACATACTTCTATTGCTTTGGAAAAATGGATACAAACAAGTTATCTAACATTTCTGCTCTAGACAGAACTAGATTAAAACATTCTGTATCCAATTTTTCTTTGGATAACCACTTCTCTCTCTCTCTCTCTCTCAAAATCTATTAGCAGATTCAGAAGTATTAAGAATCATTTTGGAAGTATCTATTTGCCTTTTAACATTCAAAAAACAGAGTAAGTGTAATCTTATCTTGTGGTTGTTCAAAAAAAAAAAAAAAAAGGTATATTATTTCTTGATGAAGCTTAAATCTATACCACAAAAGACAGACAAGCAATATTGGAATATATGCTTGCCTATAAAGACATCCTTCAATTCATAGGAGAACTCATTAAACATGGAACTCATTACACCTATCTTAGCAGAGAGATTTACACAAGCTAGCACCTGATGCAACATTTTCCTGTATTAATTCATCATTTTTTATTATGTATATGAATACTAGGAACTCAAAAAGCTGTGCATCTTTTCTTAATAATATAAGCAGGACACATAATAGCCATCAACATGGAATTTAAGGGAGTTTCTAGAACTTTATTCAACACAAACAGAAAATCCAGTATTAAAAATGAAGAAAAAAATCCTCCCAAACTCCTTCAGTATTCCCATACTTCTACTTAAGGAAAACTAGATTTGATTAATCATAGAAGTCAGAAAGCTCTAAGATTGTACTATCTACAGAAATGAAACAGTACCTTTAAAAACAACTCCTCCCATCTCATTACCCAGCATTCTCCAAAATCTGGAGTGATGCAACCAATACCCCAAAATCATGGAGCAAAATAAAAACTAGGCCAATAAAGCCAAGCGTTCAAACAGTAACAACATTCAACAGAACAGAAATACAAATTTTCTGTGATAAGTGGAAATGATTCAACCTAGTTTCTTAGAACTTAGTGTCTTAAAATTGCTTTTCCTGTTGTCAAACAGGATACAAGTGTGACTGAAGCTTCGCCGGGGGCTAGAATAGTTGTAGTACCTTCCTTCGACTGGGATTATTCAGTGCCTAGCAGGGAAATTCACACTGTATTTTTCCCCTAGTAGAGTACTAAGAGTTCTCTTGCTTCTATCTGGCATAATCCTTTTGCATAAAGCTTGTAGAATATAACTACCTCTGGAGGCCTCTACTCAAAGTTTGATTAAAATCCAACAATGTCCAAAAAGTTATTGAGAGGGGAGAACGTAGACAGACCCACAAGATACCCCTCCCACAAATCTCACTTCTTTAGGAAAAGAAATTAACATCAATTTTGACCATTGCTGTCAAGTGTATAGTTCACTGTGCTCAACTGATTAGGAGTGCTGTGAAATGACAAGCAAAGGACACCCATGGTTCTTAATAATTAAGGGATCCTTGCAAAGGCGGCCTCCAAGGAAACTGCTCAGCACTCTTCTCCAAAGTCTTCGTACTGTAATACTCAATCCCGACATCCATACTGGAAATGACGTATTGGGTATCTTGAGGTACATGAAAATCATGCACTTGTCTCAGGTACTTATTCTAAGTCTAACTATGCTACAGAGCACATGGAAGATCTTTTCTTGCATCTGGGAATTAACATCACTATAGATGTGGAAAACATGGTAATTAGACCAGGCACAACCTAGCTCATCCAAGCAAAGCGTATTACGTTCACTCTTATTTGTCCTGATGTTCAACAACTCCTTAGGCATGCAGAAATCTTCAATTGTAAACCCTACTAGTGAAATTATTTCTTAGTTTACCTCAAAACAGACTCAAGGCCCAGATCAGTGAATTAATATAAACAGTTCTCACTGAACGATACCTTTATCTCAAGTCAGACATTCCCTTCTAATGATTACAATGGTTATATTTCACAGAGGAAGTGCCTAAGAATGCCAATAGTACAAAATACATCTTTACTCCTTTGGTAACAGCACAAAATACTTAGTGCGTCACTACAACCATGAAAGTGCTCCAAGCTTTCAACGCCTCTCGCAGGGAAGCATGCCTCTTAAATCATTAAAAACATTTTCCAGCAGTTCATCCAGTCTTCCAGCAGCTGTCATTCATTTCTAAAAATTTCAACTATTCCTCACCCTCCTATCCCCAGAAAAAGTACCACAAAAAGTAGTAACTAATAAAACCAAACTGATATATGAATCCCGCTACCGTACAAAGCTGGACTCCAAGCAAGACACGGCAGAAACAGCTCTATTTTTACGAGAGCTCATGATTATTAGAGGCCCCAGGAGAGAAGTCTTCAGTCATTTCTTTCCATTTACTTCCATTCCTTCCCAAGTCTGGGGGCCAGAGGGTCTCTTCTGGATCCTAGTTTTCCTTTCTTCTAAGTTTCTACATGCAAATACTGAAGTAGCCATACACTAAACTCTCAGATGCCACCAATACAAGTAGCTCAAAAAGAGGTCTGTTTTTTAGCCAACATTATCGCTCCTTCTAAAGCATCAGAACATCTTCAACAGCAACAAAACAAACTCTTGGATGGAAAGCAAACCATGCAAGTCAAACCAGATAAGCCTAATGGAAGGGGAAACTCCAAATACTAACTTTGGATACAATCTCCACTTTCCACCAAGGGCACAAAACTGCCATTTTAAAAGAGACATGACAGGCTGGAAGCGTTAACTAAACTCAGGTAACTTAGGTGCTGTGCAAGAAGCAGGAATATCTAAAATGGTATTTCCCCACTTTGCCAGTTAACTTCAAATCAAGAGAAAGGAAAGACAGGTTCTACTGCCCTGATCGGTCAGAGGGACTGTTACCTGCAGTCACCTGGTATCTGCAGTTTTCATACCCTAGTTCTGTACAGAAGTGCTTCTGTACCTATTCTGTACCACAATCAGGTGGATTTGGGTTTTCATGACTGATTGTCCTGCTTTATTAAAAGGTATTCTAGGCAGAAATGGTAGGATGTTCTTTCTCTAAATATACGTAACATTTTGAAACTTACTTCCTTCTACTTTAACTCTGTGCAATATTAGCCACTATCATCAGTGTGATTTTCAAGTTTATGCAAGTTTTTCAGTTTCCCAAAATGACACTGAAGACAAAGAAATTCCTCAATGTCAAATATTGTAATAGTCTTCATATTTTCCATCTATTAATTTGAAAATTACAGCATAACCACAAAAGGGAATGAAGCTTGATAACTGGCACATAAAATAGAAATATAACATCAGAGACTCAGCATGTCTCTTCTGTGATAAGATATGTTTGGCTAAGAGTCCATAAACTCAGTCATAATAATCTCATTTCTTCCAAAGTAGTAATTTCACGTCCTTCAATATTGCACAAGACTTCTTGCTACCTACCTTAGGGGCCAAGGAAATTCCCCCTTGCCATTATACAAGACACAAGGTTACTTATAGAAGAACTGGAAATAGAACAGGTCTCTCAAACACGAGACAGATAATTGACCCATGCAGCTTTTTGTAATGAGTATGTCAAAATAAGTATTTAATAGCCTGGCTACAAAACCCTTTCCTTTCTGGAGCGAGCAAACTGAACTGGCAATACCTTTCTCAATTTAACCAAAGGCACTAAAAGGTGTATGTAACACTGTGTTCATTTTCATTCTCAGTATTAGCTTAAGTTGCAATGATCTAAAAAGATCCCAAGTTGAACCACAACTAATTGACTTCCATACAATAGAAACTGTTTTTCAATTTTTCTTTATAAAGTTCCTATCCTATTTTCTAACACAAATATCGTATAATGAAGTCAACCATTCAGTAGCTAAAGAGTGTGACAAAGTCACCACTAACTTTCTGGTCGTTCTGTGGGTATTATGGAATAGTACAACTACAAGAAAATATGAGAACTCATGCTTCTTTCAGTGCATGGAACTGTACTGCAAATGGAACAGAGGGTTGTAAGGAAGAAAAATGATGGTCATGATTTTAAAGTAATGAGCTAGAGCAGCAGTACTGCTTTTATACCTCTAACAGTCTTCCTAAGAAATGTTGATATTAAGGTATTTATTCATTCTACCTTGTCTTGGAGTGTAATCCTCTCAAGAGGACCTAGTTTGTGTCTCAGCAGATTGCACACTGGAGTGATTTTCATGAGCTTTGGTAACTAGCTTCTTTTGAAGCTCAGCAAGATTCTAATAGGTAAATGGAGTTTTTGAAGAGTTCAAAGACAAGGAACACACCAAAGGAATTGAGCCACATCTTCAGAAAGAATGTACAAGCTAACTACAAGTAGATTGCCATACAGCATAACCTTTGTTGTATTTGCCGGAGCATATGTATGCATATCTACTATATTTAACATACATTTAAAAAAATTATGGCTAATGCAAAGAACTATTAGATTATGTAGGAAGATACTAACATGACATGCTTAAAGTACAACGGCATTATCACTATCTTGTTTATATTGCTCATCTACATTCCCTTCTTTCTCTGTTCCTGTCTAGACTAAGATTTGATGCAGGCATACCTTGTCAAGCCCAGAGTATTATGGATTCTATAGTAACAACTAGTTTTTGTCAACTAAAGCAAAGAAGTTTCTTTAAGTACAGAAATGAGAAGAGGCAGTCAACAACAGTAACAGCCAAAAGAGACTAACCTCATCTCTGTGCTTCTGACAAAAGACCAGAAACTGAGATACTGCATCGCCCTTTCTGCTTCGCGGAGTAGATGCTGGAGTTTTCTTTCTATTGAGAGGGGAGCCTATCCCTCTTTTGGATTCTGGCTGTTCGGATGACTTTTGAGGAGTAGTATTCTTAGTCCCCGACTGACTGCTTTCTTGCATATCATCAGTGGCAGACAATTTTGATGTCCTTCTCCTCCTCTTGTTAGGAATGCCAGACTCCTTCATCGATTTCAGATTTTGAGTGGTTTCTTCGTTTGAGTAAGATGACTCATCTATCTCCTCTAATGGTTCCACAGCAATGCCAACTTCCTTTGCCACTCGAGGATTAAGATGAGGTCTGTCCCTGACATAGATGAAGGTGTACTTGGCCTTCCGTTCTTCCACTGTCATGCCTACTGCTTCACTTGCTTGCTTAACACCCATCTCCCACTGTGGCCGCAGTTTCCCTGAAACAGGCTTTAACATCTGCAAGATAAGACGACAGTGTGAGAAATTTGCCTACTTTTGATTTCAAAACACCAACATTAACAGAAAACAATTCCAAGGGACTAAGTGTACTATATAATTATAATTCAGACATTCAAATGGAATTATATTTGATAGTACTGATACCATGTATGAATCAATGACAAAGCAGAATATTGATTTTTAAGAAGTAACAGTTGTAAATCATCCCATTCTTTGCATCTGTAAATGAAATGTAAGACTACAAGCCTCTGTAAAACAAGCTGTCTTTAAAGCTTTCTAGAATATCTATTTATATGTGTACATACCTGTAACAGTAAAATAAAAAGCTGCAAATCTTGTCTGACTTGGTAGCCTCTTACCTTTATTTTCTCTGCTTTAGTGAGGGCTTGTTTTGCACTTTCCTGGCATAATTGTTCAAACTGGTCTTTTTCTTTGAAGGGCACAAGGCTCTTCTCAAATATCCAGGCTCGCTCTGGGGCATCTCCAAAAAACTGAACATGATATTGACGAAAACTCTTTTTCTGTCCTGAAAATTAAAACCAAATGTATTTAAGATACAACTTAGGTTGTTCTCTGCAGTTTCAGACTTCTTTCAAGTCTTCTGTAAGCTGCTATAGTTACCATGACAAAAGCACAGTACAACTGGCTAACCTTTCAAAAACCCACTTAACCATCTTGAAAGTCTCTGAGCTATAATCAATGACGTTTGACACAAAAACCCAATAGTTTAATTCCAAACAAGAATATGCTTTGCTAAATTAACTTCAGGTTACAATTATCTGTCAGTGGTTTCCACATGTATTAACTTACATGTAGGCCTGGATGTTTCTGAAAATGCTACATTTGAAAAAGTTTCCAAAGCTTGGGTAGCCTGTGCACTCAGCCTTACCTCTGATATGCCTAAACTTTATCTTTTAATATTCTTGAATACAAACACATACTTCAGCTAGTTTTAACACCTGCAATCACAACTTCATCTTAACCAATCTTTTAAGGAATCAAAGCAAGAAATGAAAAGGATTTGGGTGGTGGAAGGGAAAGAAGGGAGAGCAGGAAGATTAAGAGAACAATTCTGAAACTGGACAAGAAACATACATTCTTCTAAGATTGTAAAGAGGAATACTGGCTCACTGTAGTAAGATATAGGCATACAACCTTCCCCTTCTAAAGATCTCAGCTA
This sequence comes from Phoenicopterus ruber ruber, assembly GCA_009819775.1. Taxonomy (NCBI): domain Eukaryota; kingdom Metazoa; phylum Chordata; class Aves; order Phoenicopteriformes; family Phoenicopteridae; genus Phoenicopterus; species Phoenicopterus ruber. The sequence goes on along the minus strand of CM020218.1, from coordinate 9,548,207 downwards.
TTCTACAGTGAAGGGGGAAGACACCACCTTCAAAATTCTCTGAAGAGTTCACAGTTAACAACACACTTCTAAAAGGCAGAGGTAGCAGAATCAGAGTTAAGATGTCCTCTAGCATCTCCGTCATTAAAACTCGCAGATCTGTTGTCTATGTGTTTAAATTAGGGTCCCATTTAAAAATCGAGAAGGTTTTAACTGTGATGACCTACACTTTTGTGTTTGTAAATTCAGTCTTGCTAGAAAAAGATCAGTTCTCCTCCCCTACAGTATCTATGGTTCTTCCAGGTGTCACCACATTAGTCTGTCTAACATGTAGTCTGGGAGGAAGAGGAAATTGGGTAAGGATGTCTACCCAGTAAGAACAAATAACAGTCACAGTTCTCCGTTACAGATGTCTTCAAACTAGGTCTAGATTTTGCTAGGTTATTTATACACCGCATGTCTTCTGCCTTAATCAGCACATACTTCTAGTTGATTGCTTCATGCACTATTATTATTGGTTTTTCTAGACTTAGAAAGAACTCTCTTTTTGTAATTACTCAGCCAATAATTATTTTTAAAGGGGCTTGATCTTGTCTCAAAATGCGGCATCTGGAACAGCAATATGAAATCAACCAATTAATGGTATGTGCATAAATTTTATTAACCATTACAGACAAAACAATAATGACTCATTTGAGATCAGATAGGAGAATCTAGAGGAACGGCGTAGGGAAAGGTCTTGGGACTGTATGCATCACACATCCAATCCAGTAGTCTAATACATGTTCCAGTCACGCACAGCCAGAAGCAATTCTCTTGCACAGTAATTATTTTGTCCTCATCAAGAAAATGCTGCCTGACTAGGGACTACTGAGCTCCGATGACTTTATCTGTCTATGATGAAATAAAGGATAATTTTTGTATTTTACCAGGATGTCCTAGCTGCAGGCAGAGAGATGGCACAGACGACATTTACAACCACCTGTAAAGATCTGCCTCTGAGCAGCCAACAGCCCTGTTCCAAGCAGACCTGTTCCTTTTACAATATAATGCTGGACAGCTGTAACTGCCTAATTAAGGAGTCTAAATAATACTGCCTACCACTAGAATCATTGAACCTATTTGTGCATCTTCAGATATCTTCTGTGGGCTGAATTCATATCAATGCTCCTGCATAAAATAATGGAATTCATTAAGGGTTGTTACATACAGAGACATCATTTTTGGCTCACAGAATCCAGGAACCACTAGTTATTGAAGGTCTGGGAGAATGTTCTGGGGACCCACCACTATTACTTGTCTTTTTCTGTACCCTAGCATCTGTGGTTGACCACAGTCAGAGACAGGATACTGAATGAGATGGAGCTTTAGTCTGACTCAGTATGGGCCTTCTTACATGAAAGCGTGCATCCCGCAAGTTGAAAGTTACAAACTTTTCTCAAGCCTAACCAGCTGGAATGAGGAAATCAAGCATTAGCATCCAGAAATTCAGATTGTTTATAAACACTGCTGTGATCCTAATCCTAGAAATGAGAAATACAGAGACCTAGCTGAGTCAACTAGTTCTACAACTCCCAGATAAAATAACTCTTCTGTTTTGAACAGGAGACTTTTGATAGTGCCTCAATAGTAAACGGCAAGTAGAAGATAATACAAGACTGGAAATACGTACTGATGGAAATATGCACATCAGTGTGCATTTATTAGTTATGATGGCTGCCCAGACCTAGTCAAACTTCCCAAAGGAAAAGGCAGGCCCCAAGCCAACTCCAGAGCAAATATCAGAAATGACCTTCACCCATATTACTTCAAAGAGATGGAAGTTAACATCTCAAAGTACATGGGGTGGGCCCTTCTTTCTGTTAGTGCTCCACAGGTTGCATTCAGACATATGACACTGGTTTTTGCTAGATCTATTTCTATAGTTTCTTATAAAAAGCTACCACAGAGATTCTTGATAATGAAGCATAAGCCATGCTCCTTTCAAGAAGTAGAGTAATTCAGTTAGGAACAAATGAACTGCTTTATTTCTCTTGAAATCCAGCTCTTTATCTCATAATAGATCTAATAATCCAAAGACTAAAATCACAGGATCAAAACTCTGAAAGACTGCTACAAGAAAAATTTGTCTGAGGAGTCTATAATAACCATTCTAGCAATTGAATGAATGCTTGAAAGGGTTCTCAAGAAGCCATTTAGTTTACTACCAGCATTCAGTCTACCTATAATCCCAGAGATCCTCATTCAATTTGTTCTTAAAAACCTCCCATGAATGAGATCACATAATTTCTCCAGGCAATCCACCCCAATGCTTCACTATCTTTATCCCCTCCAAGTTCTTCTTACTATGTAATTTAAATATTCATTGCTACTAAGCTCTCTTCTTCCCAGAACAAGAAAAGTTTATGCCTTTTCTTCTTTGCATGTAACTTAAGTTATTTAAGGCCAGTTACTGGGTTCTCCTTTAGCTCCTCCTTGTCAGATCAAACAGCCCAAGTTCCTTCAGTCTGCCTGTGGAGGTAGACTCCTAGATTTCTGTTCATGCTGTCTGTCCTCAGAACCCTCTCTGTTTGGTCCATGTTTCTTGAAATGAGATGGGCCAAATAGGATGAAATGAACAAAGTACTCCTGCTGAGGCCATGCTACCACTGGAAAAAGAAAGGAACTACTTCATGCTTTTTATAAGCAGCACTATTAATTTATGTCAGTGTGACTTTGGTCTTTCTGCAAACTACAATGGGTTATTACGACTCTTGGATTCCTTTCTGCAAAAATGCAGTTTTCCACTCATTTCCCAGCTTGATCACCTACCACTGTAAAAATCCAACACTTACTCCTACCAAACTGCATTTTTTTTCAAACCACACCTCCAAACCGTCAAGATTATTCTGATTTCCAACAGTACATGTTTACAGTCCCTCCACATTTGACATCTGTAATTCCAATGCAAATTTTAGATGTGTATTCAAGTCCATTTTCCAAGTTCTCAATGCAACCCTTGAAAACTACATAAAAACAAAACCACAAAAACACTCCCTTCCTAGACTTGGAAATACATAGTTAAAAGTTACTGAAACCTCTAGTGACAAGTAAATGCCCTACTCTGTTCGTAACAATGGAAGCCAATACTTTTGCTTGATCTAATAAAATACATGAAAGTATTTAGAAGCCTAAATATCAAAACAAAGCTATGTGCTCCTACTTTGGTTTGATATTCCTATTAACTTCTTGCTTTTCTTCTTAATCTGCAAGTTTGCTGGATTCCGTTTTCCAGTCTTCCAAACTTGCAGTACAGTTTGGCATAAACATAGTAAAAAATAGTTTACAGTGCTCAGCTGGAGTTAAAACTAGTGAGGGATGCAATGTGCAGCAAGAAGATTTTCTGTAAATACAACAGTAGGAAAATGAAGGCTAAAGAGTGCTCACTGGGGCAAGAGACTGAGTGACAAAGGACACAGAAGATGCTGAGGTACTCTATGTCTTCTCTGTCTCAGGGGTTTGTTTTTTTAAACTGTAACATCTGCCCCCGAGCCTCCAGGTTCCTTAGTCTAGTGACAAAGGCTGCAAGACTGAGGGACTACCCACAGCATATTATTAAGTAGTCAGGGAGCACTTAATCAAATTGGACATCTATGAGATTATGGGACCAGTTGGGATGCCTCAGAAGGAAGTGAAGATGTTTGCCTATGTGATTACAAGGGTGATCTCTGTAATTTCTGAAAGGTGACAACCATCAGGGGAGACACCCAATGACTGGAAAAAGGCAAACATTGCAAACATCGCACCTATCTTCAGGAAAAACAAGAACAATCTGGGGAACTACAAGCTAGGATGACTACCTTACTCTCAATGCCTACAAGATTATGGGGCAAATTCTCCTAAAAAACATATCCAAGCACACGAAAGACAAGAAGGTCCCTGGGAATAGCCAGCACAGACTCACCAAGGGCAAATTGTGCCTAATCAATCCGATTCACACAGTGCTAATACAAAAAGCAATGGACACAGGCTGAAACAAAGGAAATTTCAACTAGATAAAGGGAAAAGTCTTCTTGCCATAATGGCTGCCAGTCACTGGAACAAGTTGCCCAGAAAGGCTCTAAGGTCTCCATCCTTGAAGACATTAAGTATTTGACTGGACAAGGCCCTGAGCAACCTGCTCTAACTTAAGAGACCATATGACTTGTAGAAGTCCTTTCCAACCTATATCACTTTAGCATTCTACAGCCAGCACAGATAAACCTCAAAAGTTTCAGGTATCAGAACAGAGAACAAAGCTGCAAATTTGATTAAGATTTGATAAGAGATTAAGAAATGGTACAGATTCCTACTTAAAAATTTCATTAACACTTGGTGGTCCCTGCATTTAGAATCAACTAATACTGTCTGTAGATAACAGTATTGATTCTATGAATCACAGGAAATTTAGCTGCTTGAATTACAGATTGCTTTTAATAAAGCATAATCATCAGGAGTATTTAGTTCCCATTTAGCTTTCAATAAAATTTTTAGCCCATATCACTTCTCCAAGCATCTCCATAAAAACAATGGAAAGTACTATCAGACAATTGTTTTAGTAAGACTCCACGCAGTTTCATAGATCATAATTTTGATATCTTTAGAGAATGTTCAGAGTTAAAAAGACATATTGGAAAAAAAGCTCTCTCTGCTATATGCTCAAGAATAGTGTTTATATGATTTTAACACTCCTCTTACAATAAGGAGCTGATTCAGTTACTGATACAACTGAATAGATAAATGAAGAACAGAATTTTACCAAAATAATGGTTATGCATATCTGAAGAAATCTGGATGTTTATTGCATCGTTGACATACCTTTTAGTTTAGTGTAGGAATGGAGAACAGGATCAGCAGAAACCATACATGGCCACCATGGAAAACCAGACACTTTTGACCACACTAGATCTCCTATATTGTACTTCAACAGATGGACTTTGTCTTCTTTGACGGTACTTTGAGTTGAATCTCTCTTAGCAGGAGCCTTAAAAGATAAAAAAAAAAGAAAAAAAAAGCCTATCACCATATTTCTTCAAGTATGCACTAGGATTACTAAATAGCACACAAAAATAAACGACAAACAACAGTTCATATTCTGTTTAAACAGAAGAGCCCTCCCCACATACTGAATACTATTAATCAAGTTAAGCGCTATACACACAAATGTTTTCTTAGATTTAAATAAATAAAAATAATCCCAAACTAGAATAAACTGAAATACTGTCTTTATGTCTGAATAGAAATTACATAAATAACCGGTTAACACCCCCCCCCCCCCCCCCCCAATCCTTCAGCTGTCTTTTTGTATACTGAGAATTTGTGACATGAACCCTTCCCCACACCCTTTTGTAAGGGTGTTTTTTTTGTTCCATTTCTAGCAGTAAAAGTTTGTGAGTGCTTGGCTGGTGCTCTAAAGCTCTTTTAGTTATTGGAAAACAATTACAGAACTATTTCCACTTTAAGGGATAGATTTAACTACTACAAGGGAGTTTTGTGTTCCTCTATGATAGACATTTATTCACCAACTAAAACAGTGTCATGAAGTTAGTTAAATTTTGTCTTATTGGCTTCATCTATTCTATTTGATATAAATAATGAATGCCTTTATCTAGCTAAACACTAACTCTGGATGTAAGAAAGCACAGAACGTGTCTCATTACAGATATCCGTAAAAAAAAAAACCACATATTTTTAATTTGCCTTTGCATTTTTCTAGTATTAAATTTATGTGCAACATGTTTTATCGTTCATCTTGCATAGTACTAGTTCAACATGCAAAAGGTGGGCCGGAGCTTCAGGCTTTCAATGGATTTAACGTTAGAGCTAGAGCAAAAGTCTGGTTAAATTAATAAAAGTGGCAAGACTAAAGAAAGAACACTGTTAAGAAACTGGAAATCTAGAATGCAGAAACAAGTATTTGGAGCATTATGTTGAATCAGATCAGGTTACCTTGTACAGATTTTTAAACCCAGAGAATACTACCATGACTAATTACACAGTATTTTCCAAACACAAACAACAAAAATCTTTGATGTGCTGCAACAGCATAGAGATTTTTTTGCTATTCAAACACAGAGGTACATCCAATCAAAAAACCTAGAGCTTAATGTACTCAGAAACTCCTTTCCTCAAAGCTTTTAAAGCTATGCCTGGTAAACGCACATGATGCTATGTCATCTGATTGTTAGGGACAGTTACTCATCCAGTGATTCAGCTTTTCTGATGAATTCAGACTTGGTTCATGTGCCTCCAGCTAGAGCCATGTTCCCATGTCTCAAGGTTTTTGGCTCTCTAAGGATTCTGTAAGACTGTCAGAAAACCCCTCCTGCTGAGCTTGCCCCGAGTCCAGCACTCTCAATGGACCTAAAAGATTCCAAGCAGATGTGAAAAATCAAATGCTCCTTCTAGCAGTTAAACATGACATGAAAAGTTACGCTCAAAAGCTAAAAATTAAGAAATAATATGCCGAGAGCAAATCTGGAAAACCATTAATCCCAACACACACAAACCGACTTCAGCATTTAAACGAAATAGGTGGGATGAAAATATGTTTCAATGAGTTAACTTTTCAGGAACGTGAAAGTTACTCAGGATTATGAATCTCATTTTAAATTTATGAGTCCCTGTATTTTTCAGAAAGTGCAACTAAGCTGCAAAGATTTACGACTACAGTCTGAGAGGGAGCTGGCTGTAATAATGAAAAGGCTCTAGCAGCGCTTCTTATTGCAGCATAATCTAAAAGGGGTGGCAATACAGGGGTGAATATCACATTTCAATATATCTGTAAGCACTTCACAAATTTAAAAAATGCCCAGAATTCTTTTACTATACTGGATCATGACAATATCTTGAAAATGACAGGCTCTGATAAAAGCTGCAAGGTTTAGCTACACCACGCTTGCTGTATTTATGTTTTCTTTTATTGATAAAATGTGCATACTTCAAAAGAATGGCAAAATACAGCACAGAATTCTAATACATAATTATTTGAAGAGCTCTCATATGAGGTTATTTAAAAACCTACAGAAAATATCACCAGGAGCTTGCTCACTTACACCTTACTTTCTCACATCACTCTGGTTTAGTTTGATTTTCTCATTCTGGTAATTAGTCTGATCTATTTAATAGGTATCTCAACAGTAAACAGTGAGGTGAAATTCCTGGCATATGCTTCTGAGACAAGCAGCTGTAGGACATCAACAGCCTCTTTAATATTTTCTCTCAAAAATATTCTTGCAAACTGCCAGAATAGCGTTAAATGCTTAAATACTTAAATTGTTTAAAAACATCAGAAAATGCTAGATACTGGAAGGCAGTCATAAGCATAGATTTTACTTCAGCATCCAGGTTCTGTTTTTTTAATTATTGATGAGATGGGATGGGAGGAAGAGAGCATTTCAAAACAAATTTGCCACCCAGTCCTCTGATGGCATCTATGTTCTCACATGATGAGAGCTGGAGCTTCTTTACGAGACACTTGTACTCTCTGCAATTTTTAAGAATAGGAAATCACCATTCAAGTTACAAGGTGGTATAGAAAAAAGTAATTTGGCTTGCAGATTTTTTTCCTCCAGAAGAAAACAGGAATTGTTGTTTAGGCAAATTTTTATTCCTAATAATATGCAGTCAGACAGAACAGGGCATCTGACTGTGCACCCGTGGAAGATGGAGAGACAGGACTGGAAGCGCACTTTTGGTGGTCTATGTGAATGCACCAGAAGACAGGGAATACCTCCTCCTGCAATAGCTCATCAATTCTTTCTGTGATAATACTTAAACAAGCAAATTAAGGTGGGAGACTCCCAGTTTAGAGCACAACTGTAAAGCAAAGGAAGGTCACACAAAATCAAACTATTTTAAAATACCTTCCCCTCAATTTTTGGCTCTTTGTGTCTTTTTGATGATTTATTTCTTGAAGTTTTTCTCATTTCTAATTAGATTTCCTACCCGTAAATGTCAACAAAATAAAGCCTGTTGAGCTTTCTGTGCTGCAGAGGAGCACAGAACAGTCTTTGCTTGCCACCATTCCTAAGTAAGTCTGGACTGCTCTGCATATGCCCCATCCCATTACCTTTTACTGCAGTTTTGACATACACACATTTAATCATAGAATTTCCCCTCCCTCTCCTTCCTTAATTATAGGCAAGCTCTGCAGCCTCTGAGATAACTACCACCTCAATCACCTTAACTTAAACTTTAAGCCAGTTACGCTAAACAGAAGGAAACAGCTTGTGATCATATTTCTTTTCTACTTTGGGAAGGAATGCCAGGGTTTTTTACCCTTTCAAACACTAGACTGCAGAGAAGTTACATAAATGGGCAATCAAAGCCTGGGTGAGCAGGTGATGACTCCCACACAGACCAGTCCTAACACTGAATACTCAGGCCATTTGACAGGCTCTGCACTACTCAGTGTGGCAGACATTGAAATTCCTGACTTTCTGGATTAGTATCCTAATGAAAGACTTGCTTTGAAAGGCAGCTAGATGGATTTTAAGTTTAGTTTGTCCAGGGGGGCTTGGAGCGTGCAACAGAGTTTTTCTGTGAGAAATTATGCCTTTAAGAGTACCAGCATCCTTAAAAACCTCATCTGGGCCAGCAGCTGCAATAGGCTGAGAAGGACCAAAAAAGAAAAGAAAATTTAACAAGCCTTTCCTCTTCCCATAACATTTCACAGATTTGTTTGTCATTTCTCTCAGCACTTTCGTAAGCGGTGAGTGACAGGCAGATTGACAAGAATTTATGACACAGCTGTCAGCATTCTACCAGCCCAAAGTAGTGACTTGGCCATAGAAAACACTGATATTTAATTAACTTTGCCTACATCTGATCAAAAGAATCCAATCAGTTTCTATTTAGTTCTGGTCTGACTAATGAATATGATAAGACAAGAACATACCATGAGCGATGGGTAATTTCAAAATTTAAAACTATCTTAAAATGACCAAAGAAAAATGCATTTAAGGGCAGCATCTTTACTGTACTGAGAGCTTCACCTTTGTTTGTAGACTCTGTTATGAAAACACCATGATGAGTGTTTAGTAAACAAGGGACAAAGGTAATTTAAAAAAACCCCCAACACCTAGAAGGCTTACTAGGTGGTGTCAGATTGAGGTAACTTTATTCCTTTTAAAAGGATCTGTGGTAGAGATACTAATACTATCATTATCTATTTTGTGTGTATGTGCACGTGTGCATACATGTGCAAGGAATTATAACCCCTCAAAATTATTGCAAATTACTTAAGGCATCAAAAAGCTAGTATTTCACTATAAAAACTTGGAAAGCTATAGAAATCATTAAAAAAACCTTCATCTAACTGTAAATTGTCAAAAAGGGATTAGACAAAGAACAATGTTGAGAACTGATGAAGAATACACTACCAGAATTTAATATCGAACAAGGAAAAAAGAGAAAAATTAAGACAAGTGAAGACAGTAAATGCTCTCCTCTGTGTAACGTAACGGGGAAGTACATGTTGAACAACTTGCAGATATCCGATATCTCCCTTTCTGTTTTCATTTTCAATTCAGTTCCATCCTGTACCAAAGAACTTCCACTGGACTGCACTATAATAGAAGGCCATGCTACAAACACAGATTGCTTGCACTCCAGAATAAAAAAAAAAAAAAAAAAAAAAAATCTACTAGCATTACAAAAAACCTAAACCAAAATCATCAAGGTCCCTAAGCAGAATATATGCCATTAAAATGTACTTTGAATCAAAGTTAGAACAGACAAACTTAGACAGTCAAACATGTTTCTTTACTATGGAAAAGATAACATTGCTTGCTGACAAAGATCATGTATTTTTCTGATGCTGCTATCTACTTGTGCTGTGTTTCATCCACTAAGACTCCTATTTTCTATCATGGACTTGTGTAATAAAAATAAAAGTAAAAATGTTTTGTCTTCTCTTGCCTCTCTATCAGGAAAGACAGTGAACTAAGGAAGTGGTCGTAGAACAAACTCCATTCCTTTCAGAGGTTCAGGAGAGGTGGTAGCTTGTCTGGAGAAAAAGGGAGCAACAGAGCAGAAAAGATTATTTTTGTAATGATGTTCTGTCACTTGAATTCACCAATGATTAAGGAACTATAAACAAGCAAAGAAACTATGTAATGGGACCATGATTCCAAATGTTTCTTCCTTGAAAAACCACCATCACAGTTATGTTCTTAGGAAAGCTCTTGCTTCCTGAAAAATTCAGGACTTAATTTGACAAAAGGCAAATCACCATTCAGTCTTCAGGCAAAGGAATGGATGGATGCAGCTACTCTCCCCATGAGTGATGTCCTGTCATTCAGGACAGAGCAATGGCTTCTTCTCACTCTGTGATTGAGGACAAAAATTTCACGAAGTCAAATCACTTCAAAAACAAAAATTACAACTACAGCTGATTAAAATCTATGCAAAACCCTCAATATACACTATTGTTTCAAATGAAGAGTGGCAACTTAAGTCTGTTAAGAAGTGGCCAGTGCTTATTCTAAATGGTTCTGTCTATAAAAACACAGTATCCTCACAAACATAACTGCCTTAGTGGTTTTGCGTGGTTTTGTTTGTTTGTTTGTTGTTTTGTCGTGTCTCCCCCCCCCCCCCCAGGTTATAATTTACACGTTATAGTAAATCTGTTTACCCCAGAAGGACAAGTCCTTAGAGGCCCTATGTTTATCCAAATAGCTCCCACCTTCTGGGATGTGAGGGAGTATATTTAGATAGTAAACCACAAGTAACTGAATGTATTAAGAATAAAAATAAGTTTTTCCACTTGGTCTTGTTATATTCTGTTTATTATTTAATGGAAGAATGCCATGTAATTACATATTCAACAAACCACTGCCTACAGAGAGAATGTTTCAGGCAGAAGACTAAAGAGTAAAAACCAGACCCTCGCAACAAGATTAAGAGAAAATGCTGAATTATTACTACAAAATGGAGAAGGATGAGGAAACATGAAGAAAGAAGCAATGAGTTAGCAAAGTTTTGCGTTCCATCTTTAGTAGAACAGAAACGGACACTTCAGTAGAGCATCCAAAGACTGCAGCCCTCAGAAGGCCATTGCATCAATCTCTGCACAATTAAATCTGCAACACCCTTGTAAAATATTCAATATATTGTGCAGCGAGGTGAAGACTAAGGGGGAAGAGGACATGAAAAGTCCAGATTAAAACAAAAAAATGAACAAACTATTCTGGGGTTTGGTTTGTTAGTTTTTCAGATTTCTAATTGTTTTATACCAAGCCAGAGATTTAACTAAAACCTTCTAAATTCAATTTTGAGAGCAATTACATTAAATGTATTTCTTCAAGTTATCTTGTCTTTTCTTCTATTACTAACCACATACTACTTTTCTTCTGTTACTAAAAGGGGGTCAAATCTGGCAGTGTGAAGAATTATATTTGCAGAAGACATTAAGTTTCAATCTTCTTGCCACAACCAGGATTTATTTATTTTCTTTCAATGTGCTTAGATGGTAAAGCTATAAAAAAAGAGGACAGAAAATGCTGAAGAAAATCATGATCCCCTGAAAACTCTTCTATGCTGGCTGAGGATCTTTGAAACCAAATATAAATTTTGTGACAATAGGTTTGTTTCCTCCATTTCTTTCCACAAAGTGATCTAAAGCAGTTCATGGACAGCATGTTGAATATCACCACGCAGGATGCTCCCCTCCCAAGAGGGAAAGCAAGCAGAAGAAAATAAAAATCCATTTAAGTTTACACAGGGATTCATAATGTAGATTATGGATTTTAAAACAAGATAAAAGCTTGAATTTGTATTTCAAATCAACTACTAAACTCCTGGTCACATTTCAATTCTTTTTTTCTGGCTTTGGTTCCCTCATTAGCAAGTCTCCAGCAGATGAGAACTTTTTTTTTTTTAAGATGTGTTTACATTTAAAAGTAAATCTGTCTATCCAAATCAGCAATCTTCCTTTGCAAACTCTAAACGAGCAAGTATTTTAGAAATAGACTTAACACAGTATTTTAGTAGCTAGGATACAACCCTTTTTTTCAGAGTAAAGAGTTGAAGAGAAACAGATTCAATCATTCACAGGTAGATCCAGTAAGATGCAAGTTCTAAAACACTTCTCAACTCTCAATCTTTCCTAAAAATGTGGAGAGCAGTTTCTTTCAGCTGTTTTACTGAATTTCTGCATTTACATTTAGATGACCTCTTAAATTGTAAGTTACTGGCTTATTATTGAAAGGTTCTATGTTTTAGAAATAGGTATTTAAATTAGATAAGGCTTGATTAGAATGAATGAAAACTTCTTTTCTACTGAGTATTAGAAAAAGATTTCTGCCTACACCCAACTTGTCTAACCTTCACCCACCCTCAAAAGTTTAAACTTTTCATGTGGTATCTGGGTATATAAGACACTGTGGATATGAGAAGCTACAAGTCTGGAAAAGCATGACTGTAGAGCTATGAAGAAGTTTGGCACAGGAAACAGTTATTTCTGAATAATTTCCATGTGAATTTCACATAGGATAACAGAATGAAAGCTAAATCATCTCAGTGCACCTACAGCTTTTCAGAATGCCACATCCGTATGTATTTTGTTATCTGCATGTACAATGGTACAATACTTTTAAGATCAGAATCTGCATCAGGGCCTTACCCTTAGCACTCTCCTACACCCTTACAGAGTTCAGTAGGAAAGAGTTTTCCTGAAACACTTTAACAGATATCTTCCTCTTGGTAGCTCACAAACATCCAAGGTAGCACAGGTAGATGTTCTGAATCCCAGTATTCTTGGTAGAAAACAGAAAAAACCAAGCCCAGGTAATAGTGCCAACAGGCAACTAGATTTACAGAACATTGTTTTCTGGTAAAGGCAGATACTTATCTCTACACTTTTTTCACAACAAGAACGCTTCTGAAAGAAGCTGTCTAGGCTTAAACAGAACAAATGCTGATTTGGCATAAAGGGGCTCTGTTAGTTAACTAATAATTTGACATAGTCCAAGTACTACCTTGCCTCTGAGATTAGACCTTTAAAATGAATCCCCATACGTAAAAGCAGGCATAAGAGGTTTCCATCCAGGTTGTGTTGTTACATATAACTAGTAGGTTCTCCTTTTCTAGAGATTAAATGAAACAAACAGTATCAGCAGTTAATCTGCCTAGGGGCAAGTGCAGGAAAAAAACCAAACCCCAAAACCTAAACAGATAGACATTACCCTGATTTGGAAATGCTGAAACATATTCCTGAAACATTCCTTATTTTCAGCGATAAAGATGTCCAGAAAACCTGGGGAAACCCCAAGCAGAAATGCCCCAACCCCATATGAATACTAAAATAGAGCAGTCATTGCAGTAAAACATTATGAAGCACATGATCAAAGTGCTATCAATTCTACAAGAACTAAGATCCCAAATTATTTTACTTCATCACAAGCATCCCCAACATAACACTTGAGTTGTCATTTATTTACCAAAACAAACAAACCAACCACCAAGAACAACAACAAAATAATAAAATAAAAAAATCAAGCTTTTCTAGCATTGGTTCCTGCTACGAGGCCACAGATTCACTTCCCTTCTTCATACAAGTGCAGCAGGGCGTGTTTAACAACTGCCTGTGGAAGATCCAGTTTTCCCTCTTGCACTGCGCTTCCAAAGCAAAGCACTTCTATATAAACCCTCTTTGTGAGAAGGGAATGAATTCCTTACTATTGACAACTTACAGTTGTAGTCACTACCTATTTTATGATGCCCCAGAGAACAACTCCTATAGGTACTTTCAAATATTTACAAAAAGCAGAGATATAACTGCTAGCCTGGTTGGATCTATTTATTTATAATAGGAGGATAATGAAACATAGTAATAGACAAACAAAAATCAGTGTCTGTGAACAAAGACCTCTTTTGGAGGTCTTAAAGTTCACGTGCTCTACATGAAATCCACTCCAGAACAAGGAAACTTGTGAAGGAAGCAGATATCACTGTTCCAAAACAGATCAAAATATTTTGCCTTTGCTACTTTGCCTAAGGGTTACTACAAAGCATCTTTCTTTCTTGACAAAAAGGGGCTTTAAGGGCCAGAAATGACATCTGGTACAGATCACTAAAGTTTCCCAAAAATCTGCCTGTAAATCCATCCAAGTAACATAACCCTGAACTGTAGATGTCTCAGCTAAATATGAAAGTTAGACATGCATTATTTTGGTTAAGCAGAACACTGAATAGAGCAACAGAAAGGCTTCACCATATCTTTGACAAAAAAGCAGTGAAAACAAGCAAATTCCTTGCGACGTCAACCAGTAATGGTCAATACAACGTGAAGAGTAGATGCTGGGATGACAGTATTCACTTAAATCATGACACTACCAGTGCAACGACTGAGAATAAGTTTGGTCAACTTAAAAAAAAATTAAACCAAAAAAGTGTCATTAACCTCTCAGCTGTGTTATGGCATGCAATCTGCTGTTAAGACGTAAAGAAAAGTTAGTTCTTCCAGAAGATGGCCTGCTCACCACTTTATTGGAACTGTTATGTCCACCATAGTGCCCAAAAGAGCAAAATAAAATAAAAAAAAAGTCCTGGAATGCACAAACTAAAGATGAGCATAAAACAATGCAACAGTTGCTGACACTCTTTGAATTTGAGTTGGATTACACCTGGTCAGCTCTGTTCCACAGAAAACTGGCTCAGTGTTCAGAAGCAGTCAAGAATCAATCAAATGCTAAGTATTATTTATAATGAAAAATAATGACATTGAGAACAATACAGAAAATCATTAACATGCCACTGTATGCATCCACAAGACATCTGTATCTTGAACGTCCTTGTACTGTTCTGGTCACTCAGAAAAAGAGACAGCAGAACCTAAAGGGTATCACAGTTCAGAAAAAGGATGACAACAAGAAGTAACATTCTGGAATGGCTCCTATATGTGGAACAACGCACTAGGAGTCTTCAAGCTGAAATTAAAAATTGAGCAGGTTTGTGAGAAATCTATAAAACTATCAGTAAGAGATAAGTTTGTCCATGATCCCTACTTCTGGTATTATGAGAGCATCAAGTGAAACAAGTAGGTGGCAAATTGAAAAGGAAAAAGAGCTGCTCTATTGCTCTATTACTTAATGTCATGGATGCAAAAAGTTCACACTGGCTCAAAAAGAAACTGAGGTCTTCTTCCATGAATTTAGCCATCTACAGCTATTAAATACAAAGTCACCAGCTCTAGAAACCTCTGAGTCACAAACTGCTGGAGGCTGAATGTCTTTAAAGAGAGCATCACTCCATGATTTGCTACGTCTGTACTCTCCATCATGCATCCTCCGCTAAACCTCACCCCCGAGCTGAGGTGCTGAGTTAAATGGCTCCTTGATCCAACTTGGTAGAGCTATTCTTATAGAACATTTTTGTCATTGCTTCAAGACATTATTTCACATTTGATTTGGATTCTTCCACCAATGTGTTTAAGAAGAGAGGGGGAAAAAAAAAAGTATTTACATATTACATACTGAGATGACAGTTTTACGCAGAAAGTGTACTTAATTCAGCCACTTTTACCTACAAGAACAGGAAGTCTGGTATGTAGAGCCTTGAACAAATACTTAAGCTTTCTGTAATTAATTTTGTAGCCACTCTGAGACTACTCATAGCTTCTAATCTCACCCCAAACCAGCATACTCTTGACGCAGTATGCTTTTTGGTGCTTCTTAACCTACAAGTAGTTCTTTAAGATACTTTTCCAATGAAGCATTAAGAATGAACAATTTAAAGTTCCAAAGTAACAATTACTGCTGCACAGTGTGAGCTGCTTAGCACAAACAAGTTTTCAAGGCGTAGCTAAACATAATCCTTTACTAACAGCTAACACAAAACAGTAGCTCACGAACCCTTCCAAAAAGGGTAAGAAGCTACTTCTTTTGCTCCTGAAGGGATCAACCAGAAGAGATTTTTAGGGTTACTCCTACTCCTTTGAGATTCTGACGATATCAGCCAGACAGCCTGTGTTACCACTCACCTGAAGACAGGATCTGATACCTCAAGAAGAGCCAATTAAAAAAGAAAAATTAATTGAGTTCATTTTACCCTACAACTACAGATCCTGACTCCCATGGTAGTTTAGCTGCACATTTTATGACAAGTTCAGTAATCGTACTTGACCAGGAATTCCTAATAATTGATGATGAAACACAATCAAGCAAGTCCTCCTTCTGAAAAAGACACATTTGTTTGACTTTATTTTTTCTTTTTACTATTTTTGAAATTAAAACAAGTCACCTCAGGATCTGGCTGTAACAACTACAACAGGATAAGCAAGTACTTGAGGAGCACAGCTCTCTAATGTTACAGAGGGAACTTGTTGGTTTCTGCTCATCTCTACTGATTAGATACAAGCATTAGAGCAACATCACCACCTTCAGTGGTCCCCATCTTCCTGTATTTAGTTAGCACAGAAGCATAAAAAGCAGCAGATAATTCTCAGACTGCTTCTGTTCTACCCTCACAGGGTTCCTAAATCTTTGCCATTCACTGAGAAAGGCACTATAACATTATGTAGACATCAGATATAATGGAGTTGGCCAGAACAGTTTTTCGCCGTGAAGACGAAATGGCAACATAAACACATGACAAGGACTAGTGGACTTCCTCCAGTAGCTTGCAATTGCCCCCCACGTAGCTGCTGCAAAGTCATTATAGACTGTACCGAGCAGAAAGAGTAACAAACTGCCAAGTTTCTGGTATAATACTAAAAAGAGGGCTACAAGAAAACTGGATAGCAAGCTATGTGGAAGGTACAGCTTTTGGATCATGTAAATCTTACACAGCTGAAATCCCTAAACTGGCAAGTATAGCAGTGTGTGGACTTCCAGGTTTGCTCTGGATGCAGCATTGCTGCTTTTCTGAGCTACTGCACCCGTGCTAGGAAGACATGCCAGGAAGCCATGCCAAAAGGGCAAACTGCCACTTGTAGGTCCAAACCGGCTCATACTGAACAAGCTCAAATGTGCCAGTATCACATACTGAGCTGTTCTTAGGGTTAGAGAGCACAAACCTACTTTGGGACCATCAGCGTGAGAGCTACAGATACATGCACTCTCTCTATTTCTCGTACAGAAACTCTGGATTGTTCTAGGGATTGGACTTGGATTACTTCACAGAACCATAGAATCATTTAGGTTGGAAAAGACCTTTAAGATCATCGAGTCCAACTGTGAACCTAACACTGCCAAGTTCACCACTAAACCATGTCCCTAAGCACCACATCTACAGGTGTTTCAAATACCTCCAGGGATGGTGACTCAACCACCTCCCTGGGCAGCCTGTTCCAATGCCTGATAACGCTTTTGGTGAAGAAATGTTTCCGAAGATCCAATCTAAATCCCCCCAGTGCAACTTGAGGCCATTTCCTCTTGTCCTATTGCCTGTTACTTGAGAGAAGAGACTGACCCCCACCTTGCTACAACCTCCTTTCAGGGAGTTGTAGAGAGCAATAAGGTCTCCCCTCAGCCTCCTTTTCTCCACACTAAACAACCCCAGTTCCCTCAGCTGCTCCTCACAGGACCTGTGCTCTAGACCCTTCCCCAGCTTCATTGCCTGTCTCTGGACACGCTCCAGCACCTCAATGTCTGTCTTGCAGTGAGGGGCCCAAAACTGAACACAGTACTCAAGGTGCAGCCTCACCAGGGCCGAGTACAGGGGGACGATCCCTTCCCTACTCCTGCTGGCCACACTATTTCTGCTACAAGCCAGGATGCCGTTGGCCTTCTTGGCCACCTGGGCACACTGCTGGCTCCTATTCAGCCGGCTGTCGACCAACACCCCCAGGTCCTTTTCCGCCGGGCACCTTCCAGCCACTCCCCCCCAAGCCTGTAGCGTTGCCTGGGGTTGTTGTGACCCAAGTGCAGGACCTGGCACTTGGCCTTGTTGAACCTCATACCATTGGCCTCGGCCCATCGATCCAGCCTGTCCTGATCCCTCTGTAGCGCCTTCCTACTCTCAAGCAGATCAACACTCCCTCCCAACTTGGTGTCATCTGCAAACTTACCGAGGGTGCACTCAATCCCCTCATCCAGATCATTGATAAAGATATTGAACAGAACTGGCCCCAATACTGAGCCCTGGGGAACACCACTTGTGACCAGCCGCCAACTGGATTTAACTCCATTCACCACAGCTCTTTGGGCCCGGCCACCCAGACAGTTTTTTCATATTAGTATATGAAGTAAACCTCTGCCATTCTCCTCCAAACAGGATTGTTTCACTTCTACCAAAAGCACTGAGTGAGAAAAATCTAAGGAAGTCCTCATTCCTAACTGGTAGCGTTGCAAGAGCTGACAAAAACAACGACTCAAAAAGCAGCCACCACAAAATTCAGTACTGAAGCATACTGCCACTCTCACGAGCAGCACTATCAAGTGGGCAGCTATTGGGAGTCCATGGGTTTGGCATCAACTCAAACATGTGATACCTACCACCAATAACACAGAACATTTGGAGGTGGCGTCAGACCACTACCAGCATAGTGCCTTGGCATGAAAGTTGCTAAACCAGGCCTTATCAGAAGAGGCCTGGATTTTAAAGTAAACTCCTCAGGTGGAGAGATACGGGGAGTGGGGGGAAGAAGGGTGAAAGGCAGGAGGGGAGGGAGGAAAGAGCCATGGCTTGTCCTACTGCCTCTCCTTTACCTTGGGAAAGTGAAAGCAGTACAGCTGTTTCTCGGAGGCCTGGAAAAGGTGGTGGTTATCGACAGAAATCTAACTCACTTCAGAGCTGGGCAGATCACATTTATTCCCAATTGAAAACTAACTTGCAGACAAAGTTTTAAACAGCCTTCCTTTGTGTTAACAAAAAATGCCCAAACAAGAAGAAAACCCAACAACAGAGCACTGGAACATTTGTTAAACGATATGCCTCTCACCTCAAGCAAGATAGTAATCTGCTATGTCCATCAAACAGAGATATAATTACCTTACACAAAAGGCAGTATTTGAACCATGGCAATTTTTGCTAAATCAAAAGAGTAAGAGCTTGGACAACGAGAAATTGAGAGAAACCAGCCCAGAAATAAAACCAGACAAACAGGTTCTACATTAACTTGTAACCTACAATAAACAGGTATCTAAGTGCAAAATTAATCAGCTTTTGCTCCAAAGGTATTTCTTTAACTTCCACTTTGCAGCCACAATCAGCTACATAAAACCACAGTACGATGCACTAACATCGAGGCTTTGGAAGTTGGCGATGAAATAACAGCTAGAGTGGGGGCCTGAAACCAAAGAACACTGATATTAAGGTATTACAGTTATGATCACAGAGAACACATATATATCACTAATCTACGTGTGGACAAACATTTGAAAAATCTCCTTCAGCATGTTCCCAATATTATGTTTTTCTTCCTTTATTTTAAACCTGCAGAGTTGCAAACCCTCCCTGTGAGAGAAAGAAAAGCCCCAGACTTTTTACAATCAAGGAGTTATATCATAAAACAACATCCTGTGACCTTCAAATGCTTTTCCTTTTACCCTTTGTGCTTTTAAGTGCACTATGCAAGGAAAAAAAGCCAGAAGCATGACCCTCTGTTTCAAGTGCTCTGAAAAGAATAGGGTTATAATATTGCAAAGCCTGAGATCAAGTGGGTGGTTGTCCTGATTTGGTAGTTTGGTAGCTCACTGGTTTGGCACAGGAGCAAATAACCCTATCACTCTCCAGCCATCAAGTCTTAAGCACTCTGGGAAACAGTGTTGATGTGGTTTTCTCCTGACCATTTCTGGCCAAAAGACAACTCGGAGAAGCCAGACCAACCTTTCTTTTAATCTTAAATGAGCTGCTCACCAGGAAAAATTAAAGGCCACCCTTAATCAACAACTGATGCGAAAGGCCTCAGAATAAACTGTGTAGATGGGCATATTAAGTATTGTCTTTCTAAAAAAAAAAAAAAAACCCAAAAAAACACCCCCACAAAAAAGCCACACGAATATGCTAGAGTTGTTGATGATAATAAATATACCGCCTTTTATTCCAATTTATCCTCATTAGCGATGAGCAGGACAAATAATTACTCCAACTATTCCAACTATTGACTGTGCCCATACTTTTTACCTCTGAGTAGTGATCTGGAAAAGTCTGAACCAATTAGTGTTAAAACAGCCTCCTTAACAAAATTAAAGAAAACAAACACTTTAATAAAATTCCTGAAAACATTAGTATTGATCATTCTAGGATGAATAATATATTCAAATCATAAATAAATGATAAATATTTCTGATACTTAGAAGAATGTTTACACAGTTCTGTAAACTCATTCATTAAGTAGTCTTAATGAAAATAAGGGTAAATAAAACCAGTAATACAGCAGCAATGTGTGTGGTGGTTCTCTGCACACATGACCCTGGGAGAAAGTAAAAATCAACATTAACTAGTAAACCTGCACTTGACAGAAACCTGTAACGTACATTTCACATTTAAGGTGTGTAAAAATAGGACCTGTTCACTAGCCAAAGCATTCATTAACGTTTACCATTGTTATACAACACTATTCTGAATTACTTATTGAGAAACTTAATATACACAGAAGTATCCCTGCTATGTAGGTTTCTTCCTCCAAGATGAAATGATTGCAAATCCCATTCCTTTAAATGGAGTCTAGCAACAAAAACTAAATAAAGGGGGAAAAGGGATCCCAGTAGCATTCTTATTTACAACTTCGTAAAGCAAATTTTAGAAAGTGAAATTTCCATTTCTGCCCATGTTTAAAAGAAGTGAAAAAACAGATGAGCTTGACCACAAAAGTTAATGACATTTAATACAAGCATCTAGACCTCGTCAATGAATACAATTCACAATGTTACAGCAAGCAAAACCAGCTCTTTTCAGATGACAAATAAGGGTAGGGATGACATTCCAGCTGCCAAAATCTGAAGGCAAAGAACTTAGCTCATCAGCCAACTGACAGCTGAGTACATTTTTCTTTAATTCAGAACCAGGAATACAGAAATAGTTATTTTTTTCTGAAACATCTGGTTATTAGGAAGCCAGAATACCTCATGCTCCAACAGATAAAGGCTATCTCTAAATTTAGAGGCCTCCCCAGCAACCTTGCCCAGGTGCAAGTCCTCGCTAGGTCTTGGCTGCATGTCTGGATGAAGCTTCTGTTTCATACATCCCATACTACCACAAGCCCTGATTTGCTCTGGAGACTTATTTTACTTCTATGGAAACTGAGTTTATGGGGTACTCCTAGTCTAGGCAAGAAATGTGGACCAGAACTAGAGTGCAGCTGTCCTTCGTTAAAGACAAACAGAGAGTATCACAGAAAGTGACCTGTTTGTGGGAAGCACATATTGAAATACCTGAAATGAAGATTAGCATATGAACAAATGAAATCTCAGTATGGTAACAAACCTAACAAAAGAAAGAATGTAAAAAACGTACTACCTTCTTTTCAGTAGGGCTTGAAGTCTTTGATACTAATGCTGCTTCAACAAGACCCTGCTCAAGTAAGGAGTCATATTTTATGCTTCTTTTTCTGTTTCTCCTCTCCTTGTTTGCTGGCTTTTGTTCATTTTCCTCTGACTGAGACACATCTGCACCATTGTCTCCACAAATGGAAGATTCAAAAAGAGGCTTTCCATTCATGTAGGTTTTAGTGATTTTCAGCTTAATTTCTGGAGAGCCATTCTTGATAGGAGTAGTGTTGGGCGGTGTTCCGACTCCCTTTATTTCCTGGGGTTCAAAGCGCAGCTTGGCATCTTGGGCCCCAGATTCACCATTAAACACACGAGAGGTTAGATCTTTCAATTTATCAGCTGGAATAAATGGAAGAGCATCGTGGCCATTATATTTTTGCATGACACCTTCTTGTAGAGTGGCAGAAAGTTGTGCTTTGCCCAAGTAGACAGAACACTCACGATTCACTTCACAATTCTGAGTTTTCCCATTGGTATTTCCAAGGATCTCTGGTACCTGCTTCATTTTGATGTAGTTAATTTTTCGAGTTAACAGTTGAGAACTTCTTTTGATGCTAAAGTCCATTCAGCCCAGATGTTTCCAGTCTTACACTGCTATATTAAGACAAAAAAGACAGAGAATATTTTTAATTAATACAGAAATGTCAAAAGCTACCAAGTATTCAGATAGATATCTCCCCACTAATTTAACAATGTACTTCAAGTTTTACTAAAAAAAGTGTTGCTTACAATCTTCATAACCAAAATACTTCAATATCTGTTAATATGTATTACAAAAAAGTCCAAGAAAAATAGATTGATGAATCATCAATTTTATTAAAACAAAAGCAGAAAGCAAAAGCACAGCTTTCATTTTAACAATCTGTTAACAATCTACAGCATGAGTCTTACCCACACTAATTACACAAAGGTATTGCACTGTTTAAAACAAGTAAGAGTTAAACCTAAGATAATATCATTAATAACAATGTAAACCAGATGAGTTTATTTCTAAGAGGTTGTACCAGCATAAAAACCCCACAGGCTGTGTTACTGTAGCAACTACACCATGGACAGCAGCATCACAAGCTTATCCTCCTCACTCTACAAACAGGCCCTCAATCTTCCATCAAAGCACGTCTCCTGAGGAAACAACACAGCTCAGTCTTCAGTTGTATTCCAAAGCGTTCTGGCTATGAGAACGAATAACAGGAGCATTTTGTGTCATGAACACCAGTCCACCGGGAAACAGCTGATCCTTCAGGCCAGTGGCCACACTATGCAAAATTTAGTCAAAGCAACTGCTGGAGTTTCAGCTTTTTAACAACAACAATATCATCATCTAACACCCATTTTTGTACAGAAATTTGAAGACATCCAACAAGCTAAAACTGCACTATTATCTGCCCTAGACAGGTTTTCCGAGGGTTCTAAAAGCTAACCCTGCCCATTTCAACATTATACTATCTTAGCAAACAAATGAATCTGACAGAATGACTCCCTTATGCTCCTAGACCAGGCAAGATGGTCATTTTCTTTTTTAAAATTCATATGCACAGATTTTTCATATTACCAGGTCCAGTGTATACATGATATAGAGAAATACACCATCATAAATATTATGAAAGGTCAGCACAATAATCATCATATCCATGCTCAAGGTAACCAATTTCATATAGGATTAAGTCCAAGAACTGTCACATCGAATCAAAGATTCATCAAATCTAGTCTCACATGCTTCCAAAAAAGTGCAGTAAAAACCCCAATGAATAACTATTGAATTGTCAGTTGCTATGGAAGAAATATCTTCTGAATCTCACCACCTTTTTTATTAACATACACAGTTATAATGCTTATAACTGACATTTTCCTGAAACTTGCATATTTGCTACCTCTGCATCTGGAGTAGCAATGTACAAATGCTTACAAGTAAGCATTACCGTAGACTGGCAAAGCTTCTTAAGGGTGTTAAGGCTGAACGCAAAGCAACTGGCCAACATGAAACCTTTTCATGCACAAAGATGCAGGAAAGAAAAATAATCTAAAAATCTTAACTCCATCACTCCTTAACAAATGCTCCCATCTCCACAACAAGCTGCTCTAAGGTACCTACAAGATAAAAGGGTATCTCTCCATACAAGATATACAGACTCATTTAAGAGATGAAAACCATTCTTCAGGGACAAATAGCAGCCTGAAAAGCTGGCATTAAACAAGGTAAGAAGAGCAAGTATACCTGAACTCCAAGTCTGCGACAGGAAAGGTTCGAATCTTTCTTTAGCCAGGTAAGTCTGAATTATCAATAAAATCTCTGATAAAGTGAATGGAAACCAGCCAGCTGTATTAACCCTTTTGAAGAGGAGTCAGAGGTAAAAGGAAACTCAAAACTCCACCAAAACAGAACAAAGAACTCGCTCAACTGAAAGAGAACTTACGTCCTTTCACAAGATCTTCTCTGAAAACATGGACATGACACAGACTCTCAACCCAATTAATAATACAACAATGTTTCAAGCTGTGATTCAGCAGATTTAACTGAAATCATATTTATTTTAAGAAACAACTGATGACAAATTCTATAAATCTCTAGGCAAAAGGCAAACCCATTACACAACATGTGATGCTTATGGTTACAGAGGTAACAGCAAAATTCCTTAGAAAAAACCCAAAACACTGAACTGTTGCAAAATCTGTACTTCCTTCCCACAGATTCTTAACACAGTAAACCAGAATGCAAACCAGAGATTTGATTTGGGCATCTAAATTCCCTCTATCTAAAAAATAAGCCTACAAGCGAGCAGCTTTTCTGCGGCTGCAGACGCCCTCCAGTGGTTGCCTGAACCAGCCAGAGCAGCAAACACCACAGCTCCCACTCCCCTGCCTGACAGACTGCTGCTAATCACAGCTTCTCGCAAGAGGACCAGCACCAAAAATGCCTTGTGTGACTTCCTCCTGTCCATCAAATACACAGTTAAATTGAAAGCCATTTTTTAATATGGCTCCATTAGCTGCTTACCAGAGTCTGGATTTCTGGGTCGAGTCATCTGCATTTTGTAACTCTGTTGTTTTCATCCATAATTCTACTAGTATTTTTTTGTCCTGCTGAATAATTACTCTTACTCTCACCACTTACTTCTTTAAACTAGAAAGCCATCAAGCTTGAGGCAGACCAGGACAACTTAAAAAAGGCAACAAATGATCAAATTAGACTACATTACTGGTGCAGTCAATCTCAAAATGCTGGATGCATTAAAAAAGTGATAGCTTAAGAGTTTCAAAACATAAAAATCATCACAGAATCACAGAATAATTTAGGCTGGAAGTGACTTCCTCAGATCATCTATTCCAACCCCCTGCTTAAATCAGGGCCAATGTAGATCAAGCTGCTCAGGGCCTTGTCTGGACAACGACCAGTAAATAACTAAGTGAAAAGACACGGCTTAAAGAAATTAAGTTACTCTCTTTCTAGCTAATAAACCTAAGGGTAGTAATTCCATATCACAAAAATATGAAGACCAGTAAGACCATGTGGTGAAAGACCCTAAACTTTTAAGGGTTACCTTGATTTGCCTAATACATCTGAAGGTACACAGCACGCAGACTCTAGAACTTCAGTAAGTGAAGGTTCAGTTAATGATTCTCACTAATACAGGTCACTACGAACAGCTGAAAGCACTGAAAAAGGCCCCTCAATTCACTGGAGCCTAGAGAGACAACAAATCCAGGAGTGTAACTGGTAAAAGGAAGTCAATGTACCCAGGCCAACAGTAAATGGGAAGATGAAGACAAAGGCAGTCATTTGAGATAGTAAGGTTATCCAAACCAGTAGATACAGATTATAGAATATGGAAAATAGTCCATGTTTTTACAAAGATTTAATGGGGCCAAATGAGAAGAGGCTTGAAGTAAGAGGCAGAATAATGGGCAAAGATAACAGATGTGAGTACCTATAAGCAAATATAGTCCCACTGGGGACATGAGACTTGTAGAGAGCGACTTGGAGGTTAGTCACCATCTCTAGGACAACCAACGGAGGGAAATTGTTGATACGCATCTCAGTCCTCCTCATAAAAAATAAGCTTAAATGGAAGAAGCTAGCAAATCTACATGCGGGAATAACAAAGGGTTTCAAGAAAGAAGGGCAAAATTGAAGCTGATTAAATTTTGCACAACCTTTGCTATCTAGAATTTATGGTAGTACAATACCATAAGCAAGAAAAAGGACTAGGCTCTTTGTGAGAAGAGAACAATAGAGCAGAAAAGAAGAAAAGGGGCAAGGAAATAAAATGGTCAGCAACAGATAACCAAGCAGTACTGTGAGCTTAGAATTAATGCAAGGAGATCTACAAGACAGGACCTGAAAGAATGAAGTGAGATAGATCACAGACAAGATCTGGTTGATCAGAGTTGTAAGAGTAAGGTCCTGAAGCAGCTGAGCATATGATTAGATTTGGTAGTTAAATTAAGTGCACTCATGCTGGACCACCATATCACATAGAAGCAAAAGCAATCCCTTATCTTTTTCTAGATGACTCTCTATCTATAGAAAAGGAAACTGGGGGGAGGGTAGGAAAAGGAAGGGGACAAAAGCGCCACACACTAGTAGCAGCTAATGAACTTAAGCTAGTATCATCCCATATTGACTGTCTGGTGATCCAACAAGTACCATTTTCACGAACAAAGAGGAAAAAACATGATAGCCAAGGAGTCTGCTAAATAAACACGACATTTTGGCCTGTAAACAAATAGCTTTCAGTAAGCAAAAGGAGATTTGACTTATCAGAGAAAGGTCTCTAGGTATTTTAATCAGACAATGACAATCAGACAATGGCTTTGTACACATTTTCATACTAAAAAAACAGGTTCTACATAAGGCAAATTATTTTGCAGACACTTTAAATAATGTTATTAATTACTTGAAGGTCCATCATCTGACAGGAGTCATGAGCCAAATACAGTTAGTCTGCATGTCAGATTCCTCCTTCACTGTCCAGGCCACTATCATTTATGTGATATTTATTATTCATTTCTTCCACATCTGCTGCAATTTCAGAGATGCTTTTCTTGTGTGTCAGAAATAATGGAGTAGTCCATTCCTTCCAATTCTGCCAAAGGGAGTGAACAGAGTAAGTAATCAACAACAAGCGTCACTATTAAATACCACTTTTGTTTTGTCTAAGGGTTTTCTTAAAGCCATTTCTCAGGTGAATTACCCGGGGAGGGGCAAGGGGAAGGGAAGATGACACACCTAAATACAAATTCACAGTAAGAGAACTTTATCCACAAAAGCTATTTTTATTACCTACAAATCAGGCTTTCAGCTGGCACTGAAAAAGCTAATAGATGGCTGCTGCTTTTTTCTGTAAAGATAGCTTTCTGACAAGTCTTCTCCATTCTCTCATCAATTTTAAGACCAAAGGTTATTCCTATTTTCAGATCAGAATGAGACAAAATACTTAAAGGGATTAGTAAAGTTACAACACATTCTTGCTAATACATTTGAAAACTTGAGTATGCTTATTCACATTATCTTGTATAAAAAAATCTAAAGTATCAAATAGGAGTAGAGACATATTCACGATCACGCAGTACCTTGTGACTGTTCTTCACTATATTAAAATAATGAAAAATTACTACAGGGTCTAAACAGAATTTACTTTTAGAAGAAAATGCATAATGGAAAATTGCATCGTGGGTTTGCAAAAAATTGTTACACACCAGCTCTATCCAGCAAATTCAAAAGCATTATCTCTCATGAAGAAAACCATTACTGTAGTAGCTGATAGAGAACTGAAAATAATTATACCAAAACTTTCTAACAATTTACCACTAGTCTTAGAAAAGATTTAGGAAAGAAAAAAAAAAAACCAAACCACCAAAACCCTTTAGTCCAAAGCAGCCAATTTTAAGTTTAAAAGCACCTGAAGTAAAGACTTCATTAGTCTTGCAGTAGACAGACAATGATTTCAGTTAACCAGTCAGCTGGCAAGGCTGACCTACAAAGTATTTTGAAATGAGTACATGAAAATTTCCTGACACTTATAGTACATTATGATGTTTACATAGATACATAATATACATTTGCACAAAAAAATCAAGCATATTTTGAAAACTGTGTGAAAAAGGTTAGTGTACTTACAGTTACACTTACACTTATTTGCCACTAAATATTTTAACAAAAAAATTAGTATCGATCTTTTCTAATTTGGTTTGGGTTTGCCCCCCCCCAATGGTTAAAATTTCAGAACTTAATTGTTACAGACTATTTTCATCAACCAAAACAAGTGTTTATTGCCTTCTCATGAAAGCAATACCAGCTTGTACAATTAAGAACTGTAGAATGGCAAGCGAAGAATTTCTTCACTTTACATGTTACTTGCTACTGCAGAAAGCAAGCTTACAAAACTGATGGTCTTGACTTTTTGTTCCTCCTCAGGAAAAGCTTTTGCAACCAACCCTTGCTGCTGAGGATAAGGCTAGAAGATTCTGTAACAGGACTCCTCCCCATTAATTCATTTTCTTCAAAATCAGAAGAAATATTCTTTTTCCACTGCTGCAGAAATTTAATTTTGTCAGTTTCACTCCTGCTGCTGAAGATGGGTGGTGAAGGAAGGAGACAGATTTGAGTAAATTTAAATTCTTCTAAAATGTTGTATTTCTGTCTAAAGAGAGTATAGATACTACTGTGGTGGGACCACAAATCAAATAGAAAAGAATTGCTTCTCCTCTGCAGATAAGCAGAGAGGAACACTGGTGCCTAAAATGGTAGGATCTACTGGATTTACCACCAGTATGTAATAAACGCTAAAAGGTAGTCCTCAACAGTTGCTTAACAAACGGCTAAAAGTAAAAAAAAAAAAAAGAAAAAAGTTATGTTTTCAAATGCAAACTTGAGACTTTTCTGTCTCCTGGAGAGTTCCAAATGATTCAGCTGAAGGGAATGGCCCCTCTAGCAAAACAGAACTTGACAATTCAACACAGCCAGAATACTCATTCAGTCTAGGTCTTTACTCACCAATGAAATGACGTCTCTCTCTGTCTCTCAGGTGGGCCAGAGTTGTGCATGTGGCTTCTACTTAGCTTGGGAATGAAGAACCAAATGCAATCTCAAATAACTCAGCACTTAGATGCAAAGTTCCTTCCTTATTTACACTGCTTTTTCACCTGGTCCAAGCCTAATTTCCCACCCCTTCTTTAATCCCACTGCTTTTTCTTTTCAGCATCCTACCTCTGCTCCTTGAACCATACCTTCAGGACCTGGATCCTCTGGTTCTACATAATACTCACTGCAGCAGATAAATGCACTATAATCTGTTTGTTTCCTCTTCACTGTGGGCAATGATTCTGCCCTTATTCCCATATGTAGTCATGACAGCACAGCAATTGCCTGAAGCTTCACCGCGAGTATCATGAAAATTTCTGATCATGCAAATTCTGAGAAGGGAAGATCAAATCTGGTATGACACCACAAAATGAGTTATATTTATAAGTAATGAATCAAATCGTAGTATTAACAAAAAAGTTATCCTCTACACCTCTACAGAAATAAACAATGTTGCTCAGATCAGACCAGACAGCAACTAATTTTAATACAGAGGATACAATCATTTTGCCTAGATCCTTAAAACTCTGCTACGTTTGTCTATCACGGCATTAAAACCTGTTCACCCAAGTGGGTGGATTTAGATGCCAGAAGCACACTTGGTGCATTGGAATCATTCTAAAAAGCAGCATTGTGACACTGGTGATATACGAGGCCTTGTCAATGGTACAAAAGCCTAGCTGTATCTATACGTAGGAGAGTATCATAACCTTCATCACAGAGCAGTATTTGGCCATGTCTTCTGTTGTTTATGAAAACAGCAACACATTGCACGGATAATGTACCTCTCTAACGTGGATAGGTAATGTGTAAAAATATGTATGATTTCTTTCATCCAGTACATTCAACTTCACATCCCATAACATTAGGTAAAGAACTGAAAGGTAAAGT
Organism: Phoenicopterus ruber ruber; assembly: GCA_009819775.1. Classification (NCBI taxonomy): domain Eukaryota; kingdom Metazoa; phylum Chordata; class Aves; order Phoenicopteriformes; family Phoenicopteridae; genus Phoenicopterus; species Phoenicopterus ruber. The sequence goes on along the minus strand of CM020218.1, from coordinate 9,518,804 downwards.
TCAGAAGTAGTTAATGTTGACTCAACGGCACTATGGAATTTTACTTATAGACTTGCACCTTTCATCTATATATATCCAGATTTGATCAATGTAACTATGTCTATAATGTAATCCTGGCCATACTGTGCTAATTCTGGTCTGCTTTACACATAGACTGCAACTATATACATGCGATTATGTTAATTATTCTATCAATGCATTACCTTGAAGCAAAACACACACACACAACTGGCAGACGTATGCCAGGAACACTCAAACAAGGCCCGAGACTTGGAACACTAGACACTCTCCAAACAAATCCAAATACTTGCTATTAAGTGGCCTTTCTGGTTCGGACATTATTTGAAGTATCTGCCTGTGCTGGGGCTTCAACATGCTCTTCCCAAAATGCATTACCACCATTCACATGGTTCTTAATCCCCTTTCTATTTCTTTTGCTACTTCTACATCAAGAATCTCTCCAGAAGAGCAATTAGCATAACCGTGACAGGTAAAAGGTCTGGAATTTGAGGCAAGTTTTAGGTTTTTGCAGATATAGTGTAGCTTACCCATTTAACTTGGAGACAGAAAGACAGAAAACTTTCCTGTCCAACAAACCAATTCTTTCTTGTCCACTTTCCAAAACTTCTGTGTTGAGAGGTTTGCCATGCATGCATCTTGCCATTTTTGCTGTCCTTCCTCTCAGCATAGCACTAGTTCTGTGGATTACTTCTCTGCCTTATCAAATTCAGTTCTTTAGACAAATTCTGTTGTACCTGCTTCTTATGGGAAAACCTAAAAAGTTTTGACTGTAGGAATAAGTCATGTTAAGCAATTGTAGTTGCTATGCTTACTTGCAGAGTTTCTGTAGACTCAACTATCGCTACCACTTTTGAGCCAAGCATTCACCTGATGAAGAGATACTGTACACATGCCCTTTCTGCTACACATTTTAAGCCTACTACATGTTTTTTGTGCTATTGCTGAATTTCAGTCAGGTTCCACGTTTAATCACATCATTTGTTTCCGGTTTGTTCAGGAGTGCTACTATAAAACCACTTCTGATGGTCTGCATTTTGCATCCACAGAAAAATCACAACATTAATTTCATTCTGAAGTATCTGATTGGAAGTTCTTGGCAACTACACCATATAGCGAAATGATCCATATTCATGTCTTTCATCCTACACTGCTCTCCAAGGTTCATACTTTGGCTTAAATCCCTCTGGCTTTATTATCAGACTAGAATCTGGGCATTCTTTGCTACAGAGATAACTCCCCAATTTAGATGTTTCTGAGTGCCAGTGCAGTCAGGTTGTCTACTCTGATGGCATCCCACCAAGGCTGGCAAGTTCCACAATTGATTTATCTGATACACGATCTTGGGAACCTCAGCTCCGCAGACTAACCCATGCCACAGCAGGAACATTTACACTTCAACTTATTATAATGCATAAATAAATGAAATGGGTCCAAAACACTATGATAGGAGGCTGCATTATTGCATCTCCTTCCTATTGCTTCTTTTATTTTGAAAAGCTACTGATAAAATAGTATTTCAAATGGCATTTAGATCACATTTCTAATAAAATCTTCCCTAACCCCAGCCTTCTTTCTTGAAAATATTTTTGTCACAAAATATTTCATCTTCTACTCCTTGGTGTATCTCTTATTTAGTAAGGCAGAACTCAGAGAACAGGACAATATTGACTCTCTATTATGTTTTTGACCATGGCAAAGAAAACACGGAATTCTGATGTTAGCCCTCAAGGTCAAATATGTCTAAAGATGATTATTATTTTAAAACACAAATTTTCTAATTTGTTATGTGTATTTTAGCACAGATGTGAGATGTCAGTGATGTAGTCTTTTGATATGAGGCACAGGCCAGAAGAGGTTTCACGAAGACAGTTAAATGGCCATCTCTGTCAGCCAACAGAACAAGACTGCCGTGTGCTTCTCCAAAGAGCCACACAGAAAACTGACAGTATCCTTCACAGACAGCAGAAGAAAAAAGTCAAAGCTTCTATGAAAGTCTATTTCAATAGCATATTATGCTATAGTTTTCCAGTCATTTGCCACATATGTATCCTTACCCCAAATATGGACGAATATAAAATAACTCCAATTTGTGCTGGTGAGCTGAATACCAAAGTTCAAAACAAGATCAAATTGCTATCTTGCAGTAAGATAAAAATAGGACAAGTTAAAAGGATGGGGACAAAACTAGAAACTGAGCCATCACCTGTTGAGTAACCCTTGCAATTTAACATCTGCTTTAAGTCATCTATATATTTTATTAGTTTCAAATTATGTCAACTAAGAGAACCTACATCAATGGTGCCCCAGGGCAAAGTAATTTTGCCCAAATAAGAATACTGTGAAGTATGTATGGGCTAGCGCTTCACTTTTCCATACTTAGTCAATTAAATTTGATTGCTATGAAACGTTCAAAAAGATTTTCAAACACCTACTTTCCACACGTAGCTCATCACACCATTGTACTGTCAGAACAATTTCCATGTAATGGTATTATTTCTTAACATTAGCAAGAAGGATAGTAGAAACTTTGCTTTTGGTTCAACTATGATTAACAGGTATTTGTTTATTGCACACAAAATGAGTTTTAAAAAAATCAGTTTATGGTATAATCTATTATATGCTTCGGACAGAAGCCGCTTTTCAAATGTACCAGAGAATCAATAGGTTATCTGGTGCTGAAGTTTAGAGTTGCTTGCGAGCAAAGTAATACATGATGGACTATGCATTAACCTATCATCACCATACACAAGGTATTAGTATATATGATCTGTTCTCCAGGAATCTTGTGTATTTTTGTAGCTTGCTACTCACCAGAAGGGTAGCAGAAAAGAGTATGGTCTAAGTTTCCCTTACAACACGTTCCAAAAACTTCCCTTCCTGCTGATGCTAGAAAATATAAAATAACTATGCTGGACACCATCAACTTGGTAAAAACATTAAAAATAGCACTTGATATATCACTTTTGTAATTTCTGTCAATGTAAACTGAAAGGAAAAAAGTAAATACATTTATACAGCTGTCTTATTACCGCCAATGACTGCAGGTCACAGAGAAGCCAATTTGAAGGTGCAGTGAAGGGTGAATTTCAGTAGTTTCTCTCTTTTCCTTCAGAAATGTTCTCAGAACCAAAGCCTCCCAAGTAACTGTTAGTTTTATATAATAGCTGACCCATTCAACCAGCTATACGAATTTACAAGCTGCGGGGTAACTACTGGCACATTAACAAGGCTCTCCTCACCCACCCCCTTTCTCCCAAGTCCTCCACAATGATGCGCCAAAGGAAATTTAGACCACCATGCCAAGCTCTGATGGGAAATTATTTTCTCTCTCCACTTTACCACCTGACTGCTTATCTTGGTGCCATATTCCATCTCTGCATTCTCATTTACACCACCAAGATTTCAGCACATCCTTGGTGAAGACATTTCTCAAAGCTACATCCTAACTGGAAAGCGATGCTTCCTAGAAACACAGATTTACTTGTCCACTTACACCTACTTCAGTATCTCCATTCTTCCTTCATCCAAAGGCTAGATTAGCGAATTATACCAGATCTATCATATTTACTCAATCGTAAGGCCATTTCATTTGTCTTTGCAGAAAACTAATGAAAGAGCTCAAATACTATAGCCACATAGTATTTAAATACGCAGTCATCATCAACTACTGCATTATAATTAGTCCCACCAAGCATTTCGTTATTGATGTTTGATTACTGAATGTTAAGGTATCTGTTGTTTTCAACAATACCACTTAGTGGATGCTTCCCATTGTGCAGCACAGTGCTCTCAAGGAGAGGTGAAAATTTTCTTCCCAGAAAAGTCTAGGTGCTTTACTTTGTTCTACACAGAAAATACTTGCAGTTTTCATGCATTCAACCATCTTCTATGCTTAAAACCTAAGAGATGCCTTGTAGTTACGTAAGCAGGAGTGACCAGAGGTGACCGGAATGCTGCAAGAATTGCGCTTGTATCTTCTCCTCATCATAAACTACATTCTTGATCCAGTAACCTGACCAGAGCAGGTGAACCTTTACAAACGCATGGAGTCCCAGTGCAGTCAATAGGCTTTGATCGACCACAAGGAAAGACACGCATTTATCAGTCTGCAGAAATAAGGCCTCGCTTGGGAAACATACTGACACCGGTGGAACAAAAAGCAGGCTCAGTGCAAAAGTGAGAGGTGAATGGGCCACAAACAATAGGGCACTGAAAAACAATCCCTTCTTGCCATTCCTTTGCTATTTTGTTAGCGCAATGTTTTGGACACAAACTCATATATATAAAAATACACACACACACACACATACATGTATGTATACTCGTACGCATCAATTTCACTGCCCAAATATTAGAAAGTAACCCCCTCAACAATCATTTTTGCTTCCAGTCTAAAACAAAGTGGGGTTGGTTTTGTTGTAATATTCAGTCTATTGCATGCAGGCAGTAATTTAAATGCAATAGTCTCATCTGCAAAACAACCACTGGCTTCAGAAAAAGCATGTACAGATATTAAAACACAATTTTTTTTATTCTTACTAGCCATTTGTTGGATTTGTATTGAACTAAAAGGAAATATATTTTACATTTAATTTCCATTTTCTAAACTACTTTAAATCTACACCCTTAAAGTATAATGACCTAGTTTCTTCTGACATTTTCAAATAATATTTGATAGATTAGTAGGTTTTACTGTACTTTTAATATCTGAATTTTTCCGAGTATGTATGAGGGTGGATACTCCTATAACCGTCACAAGAACTAGCCATATAGCCTCCAGGAATACCCAGAGCTTTTCTATTCAAATACTGAAAAAAATTGTCGTATTTTCTGATGACTGCATAGTAGATGAAAAATCTCAGCATGTTTTAATATACGGGATACAGATGCTTACTGGAACAACCAAAAATTGCATATATATTGAGCCCTGAGTAGTCCTGCAAAACAGTGGTTGTATTCAATGATTACATCCAACAGTCAAATAATACCACACTGTGAAATCGAGGAGTTTATTAAGGTTGATATGCTGCATTTCCTGAGCAAAATTCCCACAGCAAAACAAGCAAATAATAGCTTCAGCGATAAATTTACAGAGATTCTACTAACATGAACATTTTGGTGAAGAACCAATTTATTCTTGCAGCTGAAGCCACACACTCCATGTTTAAGGAATTTGAGTAGGCATGTATGTCCGCATAAACCACCAGCAAGGACTCTGCAAAATCTATTACAAACTTCATTGCCACCCTACAGTGTTTACAGTTACCTTCCTTAGATGTCTGAAAAGCCTAAACGCCAAACATTTTTTTTTTTTTTTTTAAGCAGACCTCATTTAGCTTACTCAGCGCAGGCAGCACTAGCTCCTAAATTTAAGCATCATTACAAACCAATTTTAATGCAAATGCCAATAAGGAAACTATTCACGCACACAAAATACATGGGCAATGACTGATACCAGCCTCTTGCCTGTTTAATGCCTGTTAGCAAGAGGCCCATTTTCTCTGAAATCTGTTTAAATACGGTGTTTACTGCCTCTGTACTTCTACTAGTATTTACTCCTCCTTTCAGCCGACATATTTAAAAAAAAAAAACAGCACAACACAAAACCAAAAAGCAAGTATAAATATGTTCAAGAAGTGTGGCAAATTCCCTTCTCCACCCCCAGAGCGGTAAAGCCACAGCGGATGAGCTGTAACTATGGCCTTGGGAATACAAGTTCCCCAGGCTCTTTTACCACACAAATATCAATTCAAGTTACAAGAGCCCTATCCTCTTATACTTAATGAAGATTGAGCCAACGAGCCCGTACGCCTTTGCAGGAATGTTTTCTTTCCGTTTTCCTAACAAGGCTCTCCTCCCGTACAGGTCCAGGATGGACTGCAGAAGGGTGTAAGTGGAAGGATCATCACACCAGTGTTTAGTGGAGGAATAAATCAAACATGGCTTCCCCCTCCATACATTTCCAGAGTTACATTCACTCCTGCTGCCGTACAATCCCAGTCCTACCCGGAGGGAAAGGGCAGGAGCAGCCTCCACCTCCCCACACCCTCACCGCCACGGGGGGACATTTGCAGCCACCCCACCCCTTAAGGAGGCGGTTTAAACCCTTGGGGGAGGCTTTTTTTTTCCCTTCCCATCGGTCCCCCCCCCCCCTCCGGTTTTCTTTCTGATTTGCACTGATTGATCCCCCCCCTCCCCGGAGGAGGGAGGTGGGACGGGTGGGCACCTCTCCCTTACCCCTTTATGCTGCCCCCGACCTCCCGCAGCGCTGAGGAGGAGGAGGAGGGCAGGGGGGGAAAGGATGAAGCTGCAACAGCCGGGACTCCGGCTCGGCATCGCTCCTTTCCGCTCCTCCGCCACCCAAGAGTCAGGCCCAGCCAGCAGCAGAAATCCTGCGGCAGCCTCCGGGGGGGGGCCGGGGGGCGGGCGGGGGCGGCGGGGGGGGCCGCGGCCCCTCAGCGAGGGCCAGGTAGCGGGGGGGGAGGGAGGGAGAGGGAGAGAGAGGGGGGAGCGAACAAAAAAGCCCTCCTCCGGGGAAGGGGGAAACGGGAGCTGCGGGCTGCCTAGGCAGAGGCGGGCGATGGAGACGGCGGGGCGCCGGCGGTAAGTTTGAGGGGAGCGGAGCCCCGGCGGAGGGGGAGTCGCCGGGGGAAGGGCCGGAGCGGGGGGAGCGGATGCCCCGCGACGGGACCCCCGGCCCCCACGCCGCCTCCACAGCGCCCTGCCCGGCAGGGCCTGCGGTCCCAGCCCGGGAGGGGACTCCCGGTGGCCGCGGCGAGGCGCCGGGCCGGGCGGCAGCATCCCCGCGGGCGAGGGAGCCTCGCCGCCGCCGCTCCCACCTCCCGCCCGGGGCCTGCGGGAACGTGCCCCGGGTGCCTCCTCCCTTCCCCGGGGAGGCGGGGGGGGGACAGCCAGCCGCGCTCCCGGCCTACTGACCTGTGCCCTAGCGCATCCTTCTCCCCCGGGACCCGGGCAGAGGCGGCGGCGGTAGCTCAGTGCCGGGGAGCGGCGGCAGCGGCGGGAGCTGAGGCGACACGGCAACAGCAGCGGCGGCAACGGCGGCGGCTCCGGCGATCCTGCGCGGCGGCCCCGCCCCCTCCTCCGGCCAGAACCAGCGCGAAAAATCCGGGCCGCTGATTGGGCGCCGCCGCTGCGCTGCCCCTGGAGCGGCTGTTTCAAATCCCCCCGCACGGAGCCGCCCGCACGCGCGGCCCAGCGGCCCAGCGGCGGCCGGGAGCAGCGCCAGCCGCAGCGCCAGCGAGCGCGCGGGGACGGCGGGAGCGGGGCCGCCAGCGCAGCCGGCCGCCGGCCCGGCGCGCGCCGAGGGCCGCCCGCCGAGGGCCGCCCGCCCGCTCTGACAGGGCCGCCGGCGGGGAGGAAGAGGAGGGCGGGCCGGGTGCCAGGGGAGGGAAGGCCGCGGGGCGAGGTGGGGCCGAAGGCGGGAGCTGTGTGGGGCCCGGCCCGCTCAGGGGGGGCCTGCCTCGCCGTGGCGGCGTCCCCAGGTGGGCGAGAGGGCGTCGAGGGCCCGCCGGCCCCGCAGAGGTCGGTGCAAAACACTTTTTTTTTTTTTTTAATATATATATTATCATTTCTCTCTCCCCCTTGGGCACAGGGACGCTCGCCATGGGCCGCACCGCCTGGTGAACGTGCCCTCCTCACCCGCTGGCCTCAGCAACCGTACACGTGCACTCTCTGAAAATGCTGATTTAAGCCAAATGTTTTGACTTTCCGTACAACTGCACACAATTTGGAGGCTGTCGGATAGTTGTAAGAACCCAAGTGCGGCTGGCTGTGAATTACCCGGGCTGTCTCTTCTGGAAGTATGGCCTGGTTTATTTATTTTTTTTTTTTTAAAGCTTTGCATCAAAATAAGTACATGTGCTTGCAATTTGCCAATTGAAAGCACAGCGATTTTTTTTTAGGCCAAATCGTTAAATATCTGTCATGTTACGATAGGAACAAATATTCTCATGAACCGTCGCACCAGATAATGTAAAGCAGGCAATGGCCAACTCTTTCGAGTTTTTGATGGCTTGATAAAGGATTCGTGGAGCACTGAGAACCTGTTTTCTGTACAAGGCTGAGAATACAGTTCCTCGGTGCTATGGATACTGTATTAACCTGGTAGCTAAGGGCCTAACGCAACTCCTGTGGAAAGTAAACAGACGATAATGGAGGAGGGGAACACACCAGCATCATACTTTCTAGATAATGGTGAAATTACACCATCTGTTACAGAAAGGCTCGGATTTTTTTTTTTAATATAATCTTTAATTTACTTATATATGTTAGTTTGTTGATGTTTTTACATGTGTGTTTAATGGTGGGTGCACCTTTCTTAGCATGGCACTTAACAGTTGAACAGTGCAAACTTCGTGTTAATTACTTGGTAATGAAAAACTTAATCATCAGCTGATTAAAACTTTAATCTCAAGGTGGCTGAAGGAAATCTGTCTGTAGTGATAAAGGTACTTTAACTTGTTTTACAGCGTTTCTGTAAAAAAATACACAATCTTTAAGGTGTTAGACAAACAAGATTTAGCTTCTGAATGTTACTATTTACAGTATGAAAGATAAAGTGCCATCCCATTTTAAAATAGCTAATTTGAATTAAGACTCACAACAATTTTATCTTCCAGCTTCCTTTCTAAAGTTCAGTTATATGCATTTACAGGAAAAAGATGTTTTCTAATTAAAAATAGAGGCACCATTATCAATACAAATAAATAGAAGTACAAATATGTGAATCCTGTTGTTTTGCTACATAATGGCAAATACAGGTGTGCTTTTCTTCCATAGCTGAACAATAATGCTAATGTATTAAAAGCATGCTATGTTTGCAGGGCTGCTTGCTGTCCTGTCCGTCTGTTGTCCTGTTCCCCCCCCCCCCCCCCCCAAACCCCCAAACAAAACACTTGGGTAAGAAATCAGGTTAGTTATCAATAATTGGCATGGTACAAATGCTTTATCTACTTTCTTTTGGGAATAATGTCTGTGTTCAGGCTCAATTATATAAATCCATCTCTATGTATGACTTACCAAAGAGAAACAGATTTTTATTCTGTACTTATTACTAATGCCTAAGAACCTCCAGATAGTGCGGTTCTCATGTTTGTATTCTCTGTCAGTTGTTTAAGTGGAAGGATTTTGCTATCATGGTCGAGGTGACAACAAATCTTCCTTAGTCCTTTCAACTCCTGTAGATCATTGGCCTTGTCTACGCTACTAAGATTTGCAACCATGTAATTACCTCCTGATAGACCCACCATGCAAACTTACAGGAAGGCTTATGCTGGGAGTTAGCACCTTTAACTGGAATAGCACCAGTTAATACTGTAGATAGGCACTGGTGCAAACGCCTCCAATGTCATGACCCATTTGAACAGAAACTGTGCATGCAGTTTTTTTCATTTCAAAAACAACTGTCTGTTTTCTTGAGCTCATATCATGGTAATAAAAATCTCTCTGTTTTTCCACTGCAGTACACAAAGAGGCTGATTCTTTGAAAATGGATATAGTTACATTACACTTCTGAAAACTGAGTTCAAAAACGTTTTAACTTCCGACGGTGTAAATGCGCATGCAGTGCAGAATGAGCTTGTGCTGACAAATAACAGGCATGCTGCATTATACTTGAGTGATGGCTTCAAAATAGGTGAAGTAGAAGTCCTCTAATCTGTTTCTGGTAGTTGCAAATTTCCAGACTGAACCTCTTGGAGGTTTTATTCTCTTTCATTACATTTTCTTCTGATTTTGAATTAGCCAATATTTTTTAACAATTTGATGTTTCTTGGATAGCCAAACAGGTCATTGAAATCAAAAGATGTACAACTAGGGCCGATAATAGCATTCACTTACTAATGACTCCTGTTTCATTTGGTATCTAAAATTTCATTGCTCCCTACTTTCAACTGTTATGGATATATTGTGTTAAGAAATAGTATCAAGATCAATATCCCTCTGTTCAACTCAATAAGGGAATTTAAATAAATGCAGTGGTTGCGTATTGTTCTAGAAACATGTAAATATTTTAGAGATTATCCATTAGTTACTAGGCCGAAAGATAATATACAATTTAAACACTTTTTCAAGATAATTTATTCAGCAATAATGGTAGTCGGTGCCCCTGACCTTAGGCATTTGTTGGGATATGCTGCAATTCTGAACCTGAAGGAAGATTTTTTTGTTGCCACCACAGGCACAGACAGTGCCAGAAAGGCGAAGGCCTACATTGCAGCTGGTGTAGTTTCACTGCGCTAGGCAGAGCTGGGAAACAAATTCTACATGCGTGGCACTACTCCATGCAACAGTACAGAACTCTCTCCCCTGAGAGTTTGGTCAGCTCTGTTAACGAGGGGATGGAGCATGTTTTGGGGTACTTCTTGCTATTAGAAATAATGGAGATTAGCAGTCCCTGTGCTAAAGCTTTGCCTTTCTCCTGGCAAAGGCCAATTGGAATGACGGTGCAGCTAGCAAGCACGTTTAATCTCATTGTAGATCTCTGTAGCAGGAGCTTCATGTTTACATTTGTCTCCTGTAGAGATTCTACAGACTGATTGCTTTCTGAACTCCTTTCTTGTATTCCTTTTTATTTTTGTTTCAGGATTTTATATAATCATCTGTTTAGTAAATATTTTCCTGAATGCAGATCATCTTGGTGGCAATGTAAACATAACTACAAGTAAAGTTAAACTGAAGTTACGTGAGTGCAGTCGATGGGTTAATCAGCTATTCCCAAGTTAGTACAGCAGCACAGCATATCCACAGTGTTTATTGTACTACAGGTCTTTAATGAGATAAGGACTGTACTAGGCCGTATAGAATCTACAAATGTAGGTTTTTCTTGTTTTGCAGACTTGTCCGACTATTAGGGCTAAACACTGAAGACATTGTAGTTCTACTTCAAAATGGGAATATACTGGAAAAGTTAATGCTGCCTGTTGTCCTGTTTTGTTGTAGCACTGATGCAGAGATATCTTCCCAGTCTTGTCCTTCTATCACCGTTACTGCACGCTCTTTCACGCTGTCAGCTGGCAACCCATCACCTGAGCGCTGACTTTGGCCACCAGTGCATGTTTTTCCTTCAGATTTACAGTGAGTAATCATTTCCAACCTGCTTGAACCCTGTCTGAACCTATCCTTAGCTATGTTAGGTATAGCTAGATGGAGCTGATCCTTCAGTATGTCATTCCATGTGTCATCACGACTGTTAAGAAAAATCTTTCTCGGCATATATGCATTTATGTTTCTGGCCATGCAACATCTTGCATGCTGTTTAATATGGAGACAGAAAGCTGTTGATGTAGAATTAAGAAAGAATGAAGTATAAAACTTAAATCAGTGTTTCAAAGTATTTTATATTAAATGTAGCATAGTCATCCTAAAATTATAGTACTAAAGGTGTTCTTGAGAACCTACACATACATTTGGTAATTAATTTGAATGAAAGCTCATTGAAAATGGTTATTTAAAAAATTCAGCATTGTGTATTAGAATTGCTTTTACTTTTAAATTAACTTGAAAATGAGAAGGTACCGGCTTTTCAGACTTTTCATATGTTTGGTGTAATCTCATATAAAAATGGAGTAATAGTATTTTTTAATTGAAAGTTGATTCTCTGGGAAAAAGAAAATCTGCTTGGAGAATTTCGAACAGAATTAATCTCTGTCCAAATGCATCTGAAGTGCACCTATAGCTTATAGTTTAAATACTGTTCAGAGTAAGAAATTACAACCTTGATGAGAATATACAGTTAAATGTGAATCTTCTTCATACTATGAGTTATGCACCAGTCTGTTTACCAGATACATTTTCATTTAGGAAAAGAATGGAGTAAATGTCACTTTTCTCGCAAATACCTATTTCTGTTTGCATCATTTGTGCTAAGCAGAAGGAAGGGAAGTGTCATTGAGGGAGCAAAAGTAAGGGGAAAGTTGAAGACATGAGGGAGTGGGATACATCTTCAGGGGAAGGCAGAGGCCAGGAGAAAGGAAAACTGAGGAGCATGTCCCTGCTGTTTTCCAGTGTTGGGATGATAAAAAACAGCTGCATACCCGTTCTAAGCAGCTAACATGCTCCAGCCTGGTATAAGTAACTTCAGTGCGCTAATAAATTTATCTATAGAAGTTATGTGTGTCTAATTATCTTCAACATCAGTATGACTTAATTTAAACATTGTTGACATTCAGAATAAAATAAATCTAATCTATGTAGAAACACAGAGCTTGAGGATTCAAAACACATTAACTCTTCTATTGATAGCATAGTATGTTACTGTGTTTATAAACATAAATTTAATCTCATTTAGAAGTATAAATACTGAAATACATTCATAATCAGAATTAATGTTTAGCTCTACAGAGCAAAACTACAGTTTTTTTGCAATATGTTTGGTATGCATTTCTAGATCTTAGCTTGTTAAGGCTTAACTCTGTAACTCTAGTTTTTGAGGAGCCATAATGTAGGTTTGAATGTTAATTCTACTGCATTTCAAATTACTGACTTACGCTTAATCTTCATGTAATTATTGTTCAGCGATAAACACAATGTGGTAAGTTATATAGCAATGTAAGTCTTAGGGTTTTTTTTTTCATTTTGGCAGAGAAGTGACTATTGATATTTCCACTCTATGCCAGTGCCAAAGAATAAAGTTTGTTAAGGGTTGAATAGGCCAGATAGATAATGCTACTTCTGTTTTCAGCAGACTCTAATGCAGTGTTTTATTTTGCACATATATTAATCTTTGCTGCCTCAGTACGGAATGGTGAGGGTAACTATGTCGGTCCTAAAGGTTAATTTCATTCTTTTTTAAGGCATGCCATTATTCTGTTAACAGTAATTGCTCTTTTTTGAATGATTAATTTGATCATATGAACTGTTTCTAATTATGTTGGTGGCTGGCAATTTCCTGTACTGAGAAATTGTAGCTGTGATCATATCCCATTTACATAGTATATATGCCTTGAGAAAAATGCTCATTGACAGACATTTTCAGAAATATGCACTAATTTTGAGAACTGTTTGGAGACTTTATGTAAGATGCCTAGCACTTGTTTTATATTGATGTTGAGTACGTGCAAATGTACTTGACAAATGAGGGCTGGAGCAACTGGATTTGAGGCATAGGATGAGCAGGTTTTGCAAATGCAGGCCTAACTGCTAAATTATCACCTGTGCTGTTTTTGCTGTGAAAACTGAAAGGAGTGGGACGTGCTTCTTGCACATTTTACCATGTTCTTACACTCTTCTTGAGCTCGATATGCTTGCTCCTCTAAGCTATATTTGTTCGCTTCAGTTATTGTTAATGAGCCAGAGCTTCCACTTTGCAAATCAGTGCAGGCATTTTATGAGACACCCTTGCTTGGTGAACAAGCCCTAGCAGGGAGTGAAAGGTGGCTGCTGAGCTGCCTGCAGGAGTTAGACTGCGGTTCACTGTCAGCAGCTCAACCCTAAATGCAAGAGTGATCCCACTGTGGCAGTTCTGGCTCCAGCGCCGAACCTGCATCCAGTTTACGTACAGTAGAAAAACATTTGACTATCTCAGCTGCATTTACAGCAGCTGAACTGAACGGTGATTCAAATAAAGAATGTACTCAGCAGAGGTGAGGTGCTGGGCTTGGCCAGCATGTAGGAGACAGCTTACATGAAGATTCACCCACTCTACGTTGTCTCACCCTGAAGCTGGGCATGGTTGTAGTACCATTGTGCTAATAATAGCATCATTCCCATGGACACAAGCCATCATGTGTTGGACACTCTTCCTTTTGCAGTTGCTACAGCAATTGGGCCTGTGGTGTTTGCTGAAGGCCTGAGGTTACATGCGTCTTCTGGGTTTGAGGTGGTTCTTCAAGGCAGGAATAAACTGCGCTGGTCCAAAGGAGGAGATAGGCACTTAAATGGCACTCAGAATTCAGGAGTCTAACCTGTGATTCAAAGCCCCAACTTCTGTCTCACCCTAGAAGTCCTTTGTAGGGGCTAGAAGAGGTACTTTTGCCTCTGACTAAAAGTACACCACTCCTAGCATGCAACTCGCCTAAAATACCAGGATCCTGAAACTGAGCATTCTCTTTGGTGATGTGACACAGAGGCCTTGAAAGCATGACTAAATGCTTTGCCACAGTATACCACCTTAAATGCACATTCTACATGTGTTGTTTCATGTACACTTGTAAAAATGTTACATTTGACTTGGATTTGGAGTCAGTCTGGCAAATCTATGTACTTAGCATTACGTACGTGAGTTGTCTCTTTGCAGCTCCAATCCTATACATTTCAATACAGCTGTAATCCCCAGTGCCTGTGGGAAGTCTGGTCTAGCCCACTCTAGACCTGCAGGAAGCAAGAGCTGCATGCCTTTTTATGTGCTCCCTGATTTGCCTGTAACCTATCCCCAAGGATTTTTACAGGCAGGCAGCAGACAGCCTGTAGGCCCGGTATGGACATGTCCCTCATGATACATTGAAGAATTTCCTCAGACTTTCACTGGCTACTTAAAATTGGACCTGTGATCCCTGCCCCCAGACGCACACTGCCTCTCCAGCCATATATCGCCCTCACTGATTACTGTTGCCACCTCTGAGGCTGGGACATATGATCTGTTTGTGAATCAGCATGGGCACTGCTGCAGTTCCCAGCCTGGCGTGCAAAGGTAAACTAACTCCCTTCATGAATGGATCACAGGTTCCTGCTTCAGAGTCTTGGGCCAGGGGCCTTCCGCTGCCTAGCTACGATCCACTGTTGCGTGGCTGTCTGCCGTCATCTGCCTGATGCCATCCTAAAAGTGTAATAAATTAGGAGGCATGCTCTCAAAATTTACCAGTTTGCTGACTGAACAAACAGCAAAGAGAAATCTGAAGGACACTTTGGAGATCCTTTTTACAATGCAATATAAACATAGTGACTAGGTCTCTTGAAAGGTCTATGGATATGCCCACACTGGGATAGTTGCTGGGCCTAGCTGATTCAGGAAAGAACATAAAGAAGTCATTGATTCAGCGGGAAACATTTACCCAAGAGTAGTGTTTGAACAGCTCGGGTCTCGGAACAAAATTCCACTTTGATAGTGGTCAATATTCATTTAAAAATGTACTGTGGCTTGTGAGAATTAATTTCTAGGTCAGCTTAAATAATCAGTTACCCTATTCTTCCATTTCCCTTTCATGGCATTGTAGGCAAATTAATTGTATGTTAAGTCTTAAATAATTTTAAAGATTTGATTTATGACCCAACTATACTTGCCTTTTAAAAATTCTCAAGGGCAGAGACTTAAAAGTCTTACGTGTTTGTATGGCACCAGTACAGAAGCCCTCAGCAAGCAGGTGTCCTGCAGGCAATATTGAAATATAAATATTAAATAATGGTGTCTTCTGAAGGTAAGAACCATGTGTTTTGCAAGCTTTTTGCACACTCATGAGTATGTGCCAGGTAGACAAGCGCTCTGGAGTTTGAAAGATGAACCCCTTTTGAACTGTAAGCATCCCGTCTCAGTGTGATTCTTAGGGAGAAAATCTTCTCTTGTCCAAGCTTTTTGGATTTATGTAGGCCCCGTGGAGTTCACTGGTGGGTTTATTTGGCAGGTGGGCCTTATTAACCTGCCAGTAAGGGACTACTTGACCTGCTTAGGTTTGTACAGCTTGTAAATAAAGATTCTGTCAGGGAAGAGAGATTCTCTTGTGCTTTGGACTATTTATATCTCTTATAACTGTGGCTGTTAAAGCTTATAAAGAAACAGAAGGTCTGGGATGTGAGACAGAAAGCCCTGAGGGAGTCTTACGTGTTGTATTTGGATTGCTGTGTTAATATCCGAAAATAAACACAGCATGCTAGAAAGTGGGGAATACTTTTATTGTAATAATTATTAACTCAAAGACCTAAATTATTAGTTATTGAATGGAGTATGGCTGAGCTTGGCTGCAGAGGACAGTAAAATAACCTCTTAATTTAACACTAGCAGCTATTGGCAATCAATGGGAGCCAGACATTTAATCAGCTTCATTTCCCTCTTTCTTTCTTTATATTTTTTTTGCATTGTTCTCAAGTTTAATAATTACTAGTATTAATATTTTTACAGCTCAGGTTAATAATGAATACAGTAAGTTTACAATAAATTGTACTCAAACTATGATAGACTCGCCATCAATGGAATTACTTTAATTGGGCAGAAATATTATATTGAAAGGTACGTTGTATTTCAGATTAAAAAAAAAAACCCTTCAAAAAGGCTTTCTGTCTAGTGCAGGTCCGATGATAGGGTCCTCTCTAACTCTATAACATGTAATTTTTAATAGGTGTATCTGAATCAGTGAAAAGACTTTATGTTATTTTATCTATATTACTTATAATATAAGAAAATGTTTTTCTCTTATTCAGAAGCCACCCATTTTGGACTAGTTGAACGACAGCAATAATTTTTGAGAAAGGTTTCCTTCTGCTTCAGCTGACCTACTCAGACACCCAACTGCTACTGCAGATCAAATGACACTGCGTTCAGTGTCTGCCAGAGTTGAGATTTTGAGTCTGTATCCCTTGTTCAGTCATTTGGAAGTCAATTTTGCAACGTTTCTGCCTTCTGTCCTGAAAGGGCTCAATAAATGTTCTTTGACCTTAGTCAGGTTAGACTGATCTGCTACTTAGGCATTCTAATGATATTTTTAAATATTAAGTCATCAGTTTATAGAGAATATGTTGAATTTACAATTACAAACATACTGTCTGCAAAAGTACTTCACCCAAGAGTGGCTGCTGTGGCCCAGGAGAGCTTGATACTGGGGAAGGAGAAGTAGGGTATTACCACTGATGTGCACTGAGCGGAGAAAGGCTTCCAAATTCTACTAGGCACCAAACCTTTACCAGTGGAAGCCACACAGGAGAGATGCCAAGACAGGCAGTGCCCTTTTTTGTTTTGTTCCACCTCTCTTCTCAATGGGCATCTCTTTTATGAGCTGGATCCCCTGGCTCCCAGCCCTGCTATGATGTGGGACTGGCAAACTGCTGTGCACCTGTTCCAGCAGGATTAGCCACTGGTGACAGCCCATACCCAGAATTTCCTCCACAGATGCTAGTACCCTTCAACAAGTGAGTCAGAACCATTTGACTTAGAGCTTTTTATAGTTGTTGTTGAGGGTAATGATAATCATCCTAATAAAGTCTCGTTCTTAATCTCTCATACTTAATGGTTTGCCGTTGGTCGAAGAAGATACCATGCTGCTCTTCACTCCCATCCCTATCTGCTTTACCAGCATAGCTAAACACTGTTAAGCTTTTACGATCATCTGTCATTACGTTGGAGAGTGAGTGTTGTCGGGTGGATAAGATGCCAGGCTGAGTCCAGAATTGACTCCGCCAATGAATTCACCATTGGGAAATCTAAGACTATATTACTTCCTCTGCTGTTTTGATTTTCCTATAGATAAATACATTCATTTGAGAATTCAGTAAACAGCTCATGCTGAAAATGAAGCATGCCAGGATTGGTTTGCAGAACTGGGCTTTACATTAAGTTTTCTAGTCCAAAGAATCAAATATTGTCTGTATTGCATACATATATGTTGATATGCATCACATATGATTATGGTACTAATTGATTATAAAAATAATATGCACTGTTTTATTCTCTTTTGTCCATTGCTTACAGGACTTTATGTCATTCTAGTAGAAAACAGGTTTTGATATAAATAATTTATTTTATTACTCTTGAAAACTGTGTCCATATAGCTGAAGGAATAAATGTCCTAAATTTGATTCTACCCAAGTTCTTTTTGGTTTGTGGTTTGGTTCCCCCCCCCTTTCTTTTTCCTTTCTACAAATACACAAAAAGAATCAGGCACTTCCTGCTATGCCCTAAGCACAAATTTAGTTCCTGGTATATCCACTCTAACATATTCAGGAAGGAAGGAATAATCTCTCCGAGGCTGTAGTGCTTTTACAGTGGCTGCAGTCGCTGTAGCTCAGATTGTCCGTAAGTGAAAAATACTGGAGGAACTGTGTAATGTTTGATCTTTGGGAGTAATAAGGAACAGGCCCATTCATAGGTGAGAATAATATGCTTGGACTAGCATTGTGCAACACAGTGAAGCAGACAAATGTTCCTGCATAGAAGCGACTACCATCTGCTAGAATTAAACAAAGTATTCATACTAGCCACAAAATGCACCGAATAAAAAGATTTTTTTCAAAAATAAACCCCTCCATTTTCTGGCTAGGATAAAGTGAGATTGATTAGGTACCACTTGTAAAAGGTGGATTTTGTGAAAGAGGAGGATGTCAAGTGCTCTACAGAAGAAGGATTTGCAAGAGAAGGGTGATAAGATAAAGACTTGTCCAAAACAGGACTGGGAAGTGGCTAAGTGGGAACTGTGAGCCGAGTGTGTGGGAGGGAAGGAGGCAAGCATTCATTTCACACAACACTAAGAACAGAAAAAAGGTGCGGGTGGGGGGCAGATTTCTGTTTCTTAGTCTGCTTAAAATTAAATGACCTGTTGATTTCAGTTCTGGAAGGTATTAAAACTGTGTTAATTGGGCTTTTAATGTACATTTATCAACCAGTTTGTTGTGAATCGTTTGTATCTGTCCTTTCTTCTAATTGCTCTCTTTACCTCACTGAAAAAAATCCAAGAAGTAGCACAACCAACCTGATTCACCTTTCAATTCAGTAAGATTCTACTTGATTTAGATCCAGCTACTTTGCTTTAAAGATATCAACTATAATTTTTTTAAGCAGCACACTGTAGGGCTGCTCTAGCTTTCACCTGCTAGCAGAGGCAGGTCCGAGATACCCTCATACCACAGATAAGCCTTCCCCAGGCCCCCGTGACAAGCGGCTGTGAGGACAGAACAGCATAGAATAGATTATACTGCTGGTGCGGGAGGAAAACGGAGCTGCCTGGTAAAGCAGCCTTTTGTGTAGTATATTGGGAATTAAGCTCTGGCCCTGTTTTGCCATGAATTAGCTGTTTTAATAAACATTTCCTGCAACTTGTAGTAAACAGATTTGGTTCATGCTTTAACTGATTAACATGCTCTTATCTTTGCTATAAAAATGTATATAATCAAGAGACATTTCTGAGTGACGGAGTAGATTTGTGAAAACATCCGCATAATGTTTTTCCACTTGCTTTCAGCCCTGTTCTTGGATTTGCTGGCTGAGACAATGTTTGGAGTAAAGTCACATGATCAATCTGCATTTTCTTGCGGTCTTCCTGAGCTGTTGCACCACTCTTTTTCATGCTAGGTATTCTGTTGATCTATAGATCTAAGCTCTTTCTTTTAAGGGTAATAAATCAAAATTATACAGCATTTAGGATTTCAGTCAGAGAGATTATGTCAGAATTAGAATATTCCTGAGTGAAGGTCATATAAATCAATCCTTCAGTTATTCCATTTTCAGTTTCATTGTAATGAACAGTACCGTGCTTGCAGTGAGAAAGCTTATGGTGCTAGAATACTGATAAGATGATATTGCATTCAGAGTACATTTTCTGCTATTGGATGAAATCTGCAATGCGATACATGACATATATGCAAGGGTCTGTGTTGGAAAGCCTTGAAGTTGTCAAATTATAACATTCTAGGGATGAGGTTGGTTTGCAAAATCATTGAATCATCTTTATTGCAGAAAGAATTTTAATGAACAAAGTAATAACGAAAGTCTTATAGTAGAAATGTAAAAAAAACCCCCATAGCACAGTTTCAAATATTAAACAAGTTAATGGTATATTGTTGTGTGTTCTTAACACTGGGGTATAATTTTTACCTGGGTAGTAATGCCTAACAATTAACATCACTTTTCATATTTAAAATACTTGACAAGTGATGTTGCTCATAATAACATAACGTAGCTAAGTAGCCATTTTAATTACTTGTGAAATTGTAACACAGAGAAGTAAGGAACTTGGGATTGGGATCAGACTGATGGGATTTGGTGTGTGCTGCTGATTATTCAGGTTGTTGTCTAAATTCCTTGATCATTCACACATACAACCTATAAATACTTCCTAATGTATATATTGAACCTGTGCTCACAGGACAGTATAAAGCAAATATTACTCTTTGAACACACTCCTACTCACTTTACCCTGGGGAAATAGCTAAAGCATGTGTACCTGTATTTATTTATTTACTATACACAACCCTCCACTGACATGCCAATATACCAGGGCCTGTAGGTTCCAGCCTGTTTGTTCACTTACTTCCCTCTCGCTGACTCTGCTCTTCCCACCAGCTTCCCCCTGGGTTAGACATATTTGGTAACCACTCAACCCTGATTTGCATGTGGGTCACTCCAGTTTCTGTGCACCCCTGCCCGTGCAGAGACGCAGCTGGGGGCCGCAGGGAGGAGGAGGAGCTCTCCAGGGTTCTGCTTAACCTGAGGTGCAAGGATTTGGGGAGAAATACCTCACATCTGTCCTTCCATCCAGCCAGCCTGAATCAGCTTGCAGAAGTGAGGACGTGCCCAATGGCTGTAGAGGGCAAGCAATACATCAAACTGGTAAAGGCTCTCCTCTGCAAGGTTAAAGATGGAAACAGGAATTCTGGCAACTCCCTATCTACCCGCCTGCATTGTGATGTTCTGAGTAGTGCCCCGAGTGTGGAGCTTGCAGTCCTCCACATCGTGTTTCTGGAAGGACAGTTGACCAATGGAGGTGGGAACAATGGTTGCACTGGAGGAGTCAGTTGAGAAGGAGGTGGCAGAGTTTCAGGAGCAATAGTGAAGTTCTGAGCTCACTGGAAGTGGGCCTGTAGCTGATGGATTCATTTTCTGAGGGTCCATTCAAGAGTGATCTCATGGTGCTGGGAATTGCAGGGTAGTCCTGAAGCAAGGTGGAGCATAGTTTTTAAACAAAATTTTTAACAGGAATTTTTAAGGAAGTGACTTAAACATTATCTTTCTGGTTGTACTGGAAATCTAACAGCATCACCTTTTTATCAGCAGCTTCAGCCGGGACATTTGAAAGAGTCAGCCTCTCCATGCTACCTGATAGATTGACCTTGACTTGGGCTATGCAGTTGGGAAAAACATTTGCAGAGTTTTTACACTGCACTGAGCCTGCTGTTCTGGAGTGTAAGAACTGAGGGATGACAAGCTTAAGATAAAGCACAAGGACCACAAAGACAGGTGATGATAACCATGTGAAAAACAGAGGAACCAGAAGGAATCGGGGAGAGAGAAAGTGGCACAATAAGAAGTGCACCAGGATATTATGCAGCTCTTCAGGAAACAATCACAGATGTTAAGCAGCTCATTAGGGAGGAACAAATCTCTCCATAACACCAGACCTGGCCAACTACAGCGTGAATGCGAGCGTGGGTACATAAGCGTGGGTTGTGTGTGCCTCTGCAGTGCGGAGGCTTGAAGACAGGTTTGCCACAAGCACACATGCACATGAGCTGGGACACAGCCATATACAAGTAACCTTGGTGACAGAGGCAAGACTGAAACGCAGATTCATAGCTCCCAGCTCTGTGCTCAGACCACTAGACTACCTTCTGTGTTTATCAGCAGCGATGAAATACAACAGTCACTGCTGCAGGCAGAGTAGGCTAATGGCAGCAACACTCTATGCTTTGCCCTATTTCTCATACTCTTTCCCTAAGCGCTCGTTTCTGACTATGACCAGAGATTGGATAAAGGGACTCACAGGCCTTTGGTTTAGGCCAGCACAGTTGTTCTAGTTTCCGTAATGCCAAATGAAGCCCTCATCCAACCTAAATAAAGAACAGGATGTGGCACTGTAAGTTTCTTTGTTTACAGTGTCTTAATAAATTCTAGAACAAATGTACTCAATTTGGAAGCAAAAGAACATTTTCTTATTGTCAGCTCTACAAGCTGGTCTTGAAAGCTGATAGTCACTGGATTCTTTTTTTCCTGTACATCAGTGCAAGCAAAGCTCTGGAGACAAAATCCGTAAATTTCTTCTGCAGTACCTTCTCCCTGCCTTCACATCCTGTCTCAGTGCCGTCTGCAATTCTTACCTTCAGCAGGTTTATGAAATGTCTCAGCTGAATACAAATATGTTGTTACTGATACAGGAGAAGGATTGGAATTCATTTCATCTTTATTACAGTGAAATGAAATTAGTTATGTTGACATCTCAGTTATAAAGGGAGCAAAAGCTACAATATTTTTTTACCCATGTAAGTAAAATGACTCTGCTGATAATCCTGATATGCTATATAGCAAAATTATTTTTGTATGATGCTGTTTCACAAAATAATGTAAATATATGGATTGCACAGGTGTTAGTAGGAACAGAATTTGCCCAGAACAAATAATCCATGATCTTAACTTTGTTTCAGTTAAATTCCAGTTTATCTTCATTTCATTCATTCTCCTTGTGATACTTAAGTTTGCCATAATAAAGACTCTGTTGGGATTCTAATTAGTGACTTTTGAGGAACACCATTATCACAGCGAATTGAGAAAAAGGTCAATGCCTCAAGGAACCTGGAAAATACTTGGACTGGAGCAAAATGTCTTTCCCGTTGGTTTATTTAGATAATTCAAAGTTTTAAACAGAAAGATAACAGATAATGATTAATATGAAGCCTACTATCACTTGAGAAATGTATTATTATCAAAGCCTGACCTAAAAATTTCTTTCAACCAGTTCTGTCGTTTGGACAATATGGGCTTGTTCATCTTGTTTTTTGAAATGTGCTTAACCAGACAAAAAAATCAGAGTAGTCAGAGAAAGGAAACACCTTTGAGATTCATTTCTAATATATTTCCATTAATCTCAATGGAGTAACAGCAATAGTATCTAGCCTATATGCTCTGCATATAGAGAAATGCAGTTCCATAGACAAAAGGCATGGTCTGGTTAAATCAATTTCTATAGCATCTTGTCTCGACATATTTGAGAGTACTATCTTTCTCAATTAATGTCAGCTCTGCTCTGGGAATACTCTTTGGTAGTTAACTGTTGCTGTTAGAGAGCTAACTTCAGATATAACACAGCTGGCTTATGTATTTTGCTGTTAATATTTTTGGTAATGGAACAACAAATGCAAAGCGAACAAACTACTAAGCAGAATGCAGAAGATTTACCACCCAAATAAATCAACTTTAAGGATAAGAAAATCCAACTGTAAATTTCTTTTGACTGACTCCACATAGAAAAATTACAAATGTCAGGAACCCACTTAAGGTAGGTCTTAGGGTTTTCTTTTTCCCAGATTTCTAAGTCTCCAGCATACTGGGGATTGCACACATGCCTCTGTGGAAACACCACTAATCTCTAGAATATTTAATTTAAAATTCATTCTTGGGCAGCTTCTTTACTTTCACTTCCACTTACATCAAAGTCAAATAGAAAACCCTCGAACAGCCCAGCTCCTCACATAGCACAAGAATGGAGGACGAGCAGACATGACGTTTAGAGGGTATCAAGAAAACACTGAATGTATGTGTGAGAAAGATCACGGAGCAAAGAAGAAGAAAGCAACCTGAAGAAAGAAGATAATGGGAAGCAAGTGCAAGGCAAATTTTTAATGCACGTCTCCTTGTGGCTTTCATGGGTAATTACCCACTAGAGGGAGATAGACTGTAACTTGTTGCCAGGTGGATTATGGCAGAAGTTGGCCTTTGTAAAGTCCAAAGAGGAAACACTGTGGTAAGAAAATCAGAGAAGATGCGAGTTCCCTATCCTGGTAGAGTTTCATGCTGCAAAGTTCTGTGTAAGCTACCAACTGGACTGAAATCCTTTCCCTTTCTGACCTGGCTTTCATTACACTTTTCTTCGAAAAATCCTCATCTCTATTAACTTGTTTGTTCTTTTGTTGGTGACAGCAACACCTGGAGTTTTAAGGATGGCAGAAACAGTGTTGTGCTTGTCTAGGACTAACTGAACTGCCATAGCCCCCCAGCGTGGGGTGAGCCATGCGTGCTTCAAGTCAAGTGGCTTGAGACCCACCAGTAGTGACCCTTCAGTCCACCGCACACACCTCCTGGGTTCCAGTTTAGGACTTGCAACCTCTAGTTTTCATTAACTGCCCATGGGTAATCATTTATGGTCTCTTGTTCTCACCTCTATTTGTGCAGAACGGAGAAGGCTTTTAAAATTCAAAGCAGGCTCCGGCATGTCCTTTCCTCAGGGGAAACCAAGAAGGCAAGTAGTAATGGATGCTTGGAATTGGAAACAGGGCATAGGAAAAGTAGCTTTTACTTGCTTGTGTCATTCCTGCTTCTGAAAATCAGTAGTTTAGGGGCTTCCTAACTTCTGAACCAGACATTGCATTTAGATGAGCATGTGTCAGAGACTTCACTAAGCCTATCTCCCTTGAATTTGTCTATTTTCTTTTTGAACCTATTTATTTATATTTTGGGGGTTTAGAACATCCTGTGGCAATGAGTTCATATGAAAATGTATTTCCTTCTGTTCTTTTTTAAAGCCTGCTCCCTGATAAACTGATTGAATTAATATGGTATTATGAGCAGCAATAATAACCATTTTCTATTCACTTTCCTCCCACCTTCATTATTTTCCAGACCTCTATGTATCCCCTTCCTGTTGCAGTACAAATGCAAGCCCCCGTCTGGCTCCTGTTTATAGTAGGATTTTTGAATGATATGAGGGCTTTTCAGAGTCAAGCTATTAGCAATGACAACAGTCTTCTCTTAACTCTAACCTTGCCTCTCTGCGTAAGAACTGTTGGATAAGTAAGTACATAATGCAAACTCGGAAAAGATGTATAATTATTTCCACACAGGAAGTCTGCAGTTGATAGTTCAGTGTCACAGATAGAAATGACTAGTCTAACGTGCTGTGAACTAAGTCAGAGCCAAAGCAATTATCTAATGCCTGTGAACCCTCAGGGTCAACTATACTCTCTGCTACTATGCGTAATGCCAGAAAAGTTTGCTGACAAACACCACCCATCAAAAACACTTCTTCCTCCCTAACTCCATGTCACTAGTTTCCAAAGTGGCCCGCGGTTATATCCTGCTCACCTTCAAATTCCTTCAAAAATAGTACAGGGGTGCTGGGCGCTACTGGTTCAACAACCCTGGTTTAAGGATTACCGAAAACATGGCATGGCTCCATTTGTCAGTACCCTGATATGATCCTTAACACAAACCAAGTTAAGGTAAATGTAAAACAGTGTATTTGCAAAAATCCAAATATAAGCAACACATTTGCATTGCTTATCCAAAGCAATACACAGAAATGAAAAGAAATAGAGTATACAGGACATTTGCAGACCTGGAAGAGCAGCTGGCCGTGCTCTGTAAGAAAACTAGGCACAGGTGCTGGGATTGAGCCCAGGGCCCTGATTCCCAGCTGGCACGCTGAAAGAGGCTTCCCGCTCAGGGAGAGTTAGATGTCTGTTCCTTGGGAGGAGAGGCCTCAGAAAGGGGAGGAGGTTGTTTCCTTGGCACGACAGGAAAGCACTGCCGGCTGAGCCAAAGGGGAATGGAGTCTTTTTGTTGATATCTGTTGGGTGTATTTCCTCTTTCAGCTGTTGGATTAGTGATTAAAAATGAAAATGATATATGTCATATTGGAATGAGCGTGGGGCTTGTCACCCTGACTGATGAGCAGTCTGAATGACTTACTTTTTTACCTGTTGCTCAGATTAGTCCAAACGAGTTCCTCTTGCTTTATCCAGCTGATGAATTGCTAGATATTTGCAACCCCTAGCTAAGGCTTCAGTTTGTACACAGTTCCCTCTCGAAGTTGCTTTCAGAGGAGAGCGCCTGGTTTGAGGACCTTTACTTCCCCTGGATGCTGATCAAATCTAATGATAAAGCTCTTTTATGTCAACTTTGTATTTTCTTATATACGCATATAATTTGCTAGCCACACTTTATACACTAATGTAACCAAGATTAAAGCATGTAGTGCATTACTGAGAAAATAACTGATCGCTTTAAGGTAACAGGACGTTTGGGGGTGAATGCCTCCTAAGTCTGTCTCTAGGGGATACTATAATAGTAATAAAGTGAATAGAGGCCTAAGACAGGCAAGAGAGAGGTTGCTGATTACATGGGAAAACCCAGACAAAGCATCTTCTGTTTCTGATGCCTGAAATTCAGCCGCCTAAGAAAAAGGCAGGATACTGGCAAAGCACCACTGGGATGTACTTGTGCTGATGGCTCTTTGTTATTTTTCTATAGCTTCACATCACACTTTACCAGGTATTTCCCCTCAAGATTCTCATATACCTACAAATCAGTCCAAACCAAGTGTTGTCCACAGAGCTGCTGCTTCACTTGCCTTGGAGGTTGCCATTCTTTCTGTGTCACAAGAACAAAGATAAAAATGTTATTTTTTAGCTCTTTCCAACACTTTTATGATATTATCTGGCAAGCACCAGGATTTGGTTTTACAAATACATAACTGAGCTTGTTCCTTTACCACTCTGTGTCTGTGAATGTTACTGATAGCAAAGGGACATGGCATGCATATGCATGTGTAGGATTGGGGCCCAGCAGCTTAGGTCCTGCTGAGGTCAAGGCACAGACATCCAGACAAACACTGATTTAGAAAATTTACAGTATAGAGGACGGTTGTAGAAAGGGAAAGCGCACTGACCATTCCAAAGGAACCAACTCCTTTTTTAAATCTCTTAATCTGCTTTTCATTATCTCTGTGGGGAGGCCTCTTGAGAAAAGCAGCTCTTTGACTTGAATAAAGGAGGGGCTGTGGGCTTGCATGCTGGAATGGGGAGGTCATTGTACGGCAGCACCGAAGATGGGAGTGTTAGTCAGGTCAAGGAGAACAGGATAAAAAAGTGTGAGATCTGTGTTACAGGCTTGGTCTGGATTATGTAAGGTAGAAAGTTTAAATCCGAAAGGTAAACAAGAGAGCGATTCAAAGGTTGGAAAGACATATTCTGGTAGGGTCATGCAGGCTGATTGATAGGGAAAAATATGGGCCAGGGACTGATAAGATCATCGGCAAAACGAGCAAGAAAGAGGTAACAACAGCTGAGGCCCAAGAGGGCTAGATTCTGCACAGGAATATTAAGCATCAGGCTTCAGCAAATCAACCTATCCATCTTCAATATCTTTCTTACCTGTTCTTTTAACAGAAATGCGTAGTTCTGCTTCCCTCCTTAGAGGCAGACAAAGCCCGAATATGCCTGGGGGACAATGGGACTACATAGCATTTTGCCTGCTACCAAGTCATACAGCTGTGTGCGTGCGCTGGCTGTAATCCTCTCCCCTCTAAACCGGTGCTTATCTCAAGCAGCCTCAGCCTTGCCAAATTGCTAAAGAAAGTTATGTTATTGCCACTAAAATGGCCCTTGGAAGTAGCCCGTTTTTCTCGCTTTTAGAATACAGAGGTAAAAATTCTCCTGAAATGGTGTGCTGACCTTCTGCTGTTTCTTTAATGGACACAAACTGAAAGGTATCTCTGGTTTGCAGGGACCTCCTATTTTTCCAGCACTCCTATAATACTGTCTGACTTCACCAGGAATTTGGAGATATATAAGGAGTACAGGATCAGGTCTACAAAATCTGGGATGGGGTGGGGGGAGGGCTTCCCTGGCCGAATGCACTTCTTGTCTTGCTTCCTGATGGGTTTATGAAAGCAGAGGTGGCAGATTTAGGGCTTTTATTGACAGTAACACAACATTTGGTGTTTTCTTAAAGACCTAACTCTGAGAGGCAGATGATGGCATAAGATTGTCGGCTTTCTGTGTTTCTAATTGCAGACAGGAACTTGCAAACCTTACAGACTCGAAAAAACCTGGAGGCAAAGAATAACTCTAAATACATATTTTTAAAGCCTGTCATTCATAAAATCATACTGACGCATTTGGAAGCATAACAGGTTATCTTAAATACAGCATTGGTAATTTTGCAGCAAAATCTCAGACCTCCTCATATCAGCTGGAACTAACAGGTTCATTTTTGACACTAGAGACTCCTTTTGTCCTTTTTTTTCCCTTTGGATTTCTCAAGGTCTAAAAGAATTTACTCATTATAGCTACGTTTTTCCCTTTTTGCTATGCATACAGCCTGAACACTGCCTGCCCGCCCTCCTCTGCTCAGTCCTGCCTTGGCCAGAACCTTCTAGCTTTTTCCCCATGTCCTCCTCCAGTCCTGTAGACAGCAGCGCCCCAAAACCCGGCTTTGTGCGACCATTATGCATCTTTCCCGCTTGTTTGTTTCACATAAGCTCCATCTACTGGTTAAAACTAGAATCTGTCAGATTGTCACTATGAACTGCAAATGCTACTTTTTCCTCAATTTGAAAAGATTTTCAAAATTATCTGTTTGTACTCTCCCAGCTGCGTTCTCCTTGTCTGCCTGCATGTCAAATTTAATTAATGACAACCTAATACGTTATTTTGTATTGCTAATTTGGGTCAAGCCTATGCAATCTTTTAAAATACCACTTTTTGACTAGAATTTGAGCAGGTAATTATTCTTGGATCTGGAATGACTGTTTACAGCACGTTATTACTGTCAAGGAAATCTCTGAGTAGCTTTTCACTGCATTGTTTGCAGAGGCACCCAAGGCAGATTGTTTCTGTGCTAATGTGTAGCTACTGTCGCTTGGTTTTGGCATATTACAGACAGGAGTGAACTTGTGACCTGGACATACATACAGAGCAAGTCTGTAATCCAGCAACCACTTGAACTTTTACCTTTGGGTTCTAACATTTACGGAGCAACAGGCTTCAGTATCCCGGGAGTCTCTCCTAAAAATCCATGATGATGAATGGGAGTATTTTTTAAAGAACTACTAATAATCTGTTGGTTTTCTCCCTTGAGTGGAAACTTAATGCAACTTGCTACACAGTAATGTCTTTTTTTTTTTCTTTCTTCAGATTTACACTGAACAGTGGTGAATAAAGATGAGGTTAATCCCATATTGTTAAACCTATTCAAGGAGACAACCTGGGGATTGCCATGGAAACAGATTCTACAGACTAAAAAGCGTAATCCTACTTTTAAATACTGTATATGGACCTGTACCACTATGTAGCTTATAGAATCACACTGTGTACACAAACATGATGTTGCA
Organism: Phoenicopterus ruber ruber; assembly: GCA_009819775.1. Taxonomy (NCBI): domain Eukaryota; kingdom Metazoa; phylum Chordata; class Aves; order Phoenicopteriformes; family Phoenicopteridae; genus Phoenicopterus; species Phoenicopterus ruber. The sequence goes on along the minus strand of CM020218.1, from coordinate 9,489,807 downwards.
GCAGAGAAACAGCAAACCTGTCTCCCGTCTCACCAAATGCTAATTATGCTCCCGCGTGCTCCTGCTTACAGCCCAGAGCACGAGCGCTGCACCTCCTTCCCCTCCACCCGCTGAATCTTATCTCCCCAGTCCCTTGCTGCCTCTGCTGCCAGCTCGGCTTGTCGTCTGGGTGTAACAGGGAACCGAGGCCGTGCCTGTGGAATGAACGTGGTGGTTCTGGCAGGAGTGTCATAGATTTGGTATGGCTACACAGCCACTTTCACAAGCTATGTGGCAACTGACCGCGTATCTGATGTTGGGAGAGGGGGTTCTGTTACCCATCCTCCAAAAAAAATCAACAGGATCTAGGAAGTGCTTCCTGGGACATGGCCTCAGGGAAGGGGTGACAACTGCGGTGAGCGTGGAGGGGTGCCCCCTCCAACTGTGCAGGTATTTTTAGCAGGCCACAGAGGAATCCTGTTCCCCATATGCATCTGCCTGCCACCCACGAGAGCTCGTTAGATGGTGAAGAGGGAAGGAGTAAGGGACAACAGCAGATAAGAATTTCCTATAACTATTTACTATAGGAAATCTGTTGCACTGTGAAACAGAGATTTTCTGAAAGAGAATACTGTCTATATAGCTAGTTACCTTACAGTTTTGCTCTCTGTTCACATTGACATTTGCCCCCCAATTTCTAGACAGATCTCTAAATTTCCTCAATGAGAATTATAGGTTCATCTGCTCCTTTTTCATGTCTATGCAAGTAATGCACAGATGTAGGCATATCCTGTGCTTTTATAGGTCTTACACACATACCTCTTCTACACCAGTAAAACATTCTTGCTTTATTCATATCACTGGGGTGTGCTCGTATATCAGTAAAATACATGTTTCAGTATTCCCACAGACTATAACAGGCATCACGATTTCCTGTTATTTGGAGTTTGTTTTGTAATTGTTTAGACAACTCTCACCTTGCTTTTGCTTCTATTTAACATTCAGAGGAAAAAATGTTGACATTTAATACTAAATAATAATCCTAATTTTGTTTAAATAGTACATTTATTTTAATCATTCTCAGATCCTTATTAAATCCGTCTAGAAAGGTAGGTTTGTATTTCTTCCTTTTAGTCTCTCAGCCTATTCCTGCTAGAAAACACATCACTTTCAACAAGATGGCTGACAACTTTTCCAAACAACATGGTTGCTTTAAGAATCAGGTCTAAAATGGCCTTAGCAGCTTAAGGTTTTTAAAAATAAACACCTAGGAACTATGTGTATTGTGTTTATTCTGGGGATGTTTTCTTTGTGAACCTGTAGACTGTTGGTCTGAAGAGACTAAAAGATGTTTTTCTTTAAAGCAAAAATTGACCTGCATGGAAGGCCGATGTATCACGTGCAGTCACTAGGCCTTTTCATCTGGGAGCAATTTGTACAACTACTTGGAAATTATTAATACTACGTCTTTTCTTAAGCATTATTTCACAATGCTTGGTAAATGCACAAAATCAATTAGTATTTTGAAACTGTATCCATTTAGGAAATTTTCACAGAGTGTATTATTGTTCCTTTTCATGTACGGTAGAAACCCATGTAACTTCCAGGTGTAAACAAATCTGGAACAAAGGACTGTACAAAAACATAACGGATTCAGCTCTGAAAAGGCTCATGCATGTACATTGTCTGCCGCCCTGAATACTAATGAATTTAATGAAACTATTGAAAGTCCGGTTACTTGTCTGCATAAACGTATTGAGACCTCTGTAATCATCTGTTTGCTGTCTGAAACCGCTTGTCAATAGTTTAATGACTTCAGAGCATATTATTCTTCTTGTATGGGCTTCATATAATGTTTCTACATAATTAAGCAGCTTTGTTAGAGGAACTGCCATTAGTTGCCCCATTTCATTTGGTTTTGTTATCAGCCAAGCAGAAAGAAAAAAGAATAACGAGAGAAGGCTACAAACCCAGTCTAGTGAGAGAAATGTGTAGGTTGGGAAGACGTTTTTGTTGTTGTTGTTGTTTGGGTTTTTTTTAGGACTGCCATATTAACATAAAGCACTATTGTGAAGTTGCACATTTTAAATAATTTTAACCATTTAAATGTACTATGTATTTAAATACTCGTAAAGCAAACACAGCTGCCTAAAAATCTTGCGATACATTTGGGAGCCTAACACTTTAAAAGTAGCTCTAATAATAAGTAAATAAATAATAATACCAATTAACTTTTACTAGTCACTAAATTTAAACAACACTAGTGTTTCTGTAGCCAACACAACCAAAAGATATCAGAAGAGGGTGTCTTGATTTTTTTTTAAAGATTTGGTCAATTGAATATTCCATCTTCGCATATTTTTTTAATTAAAAATATAAGTAGTATAAATTTAATATAAATTTCTCATACTTAGGAGTAACCCTGAGGATTTTCTTTAAATACATAAAAGAACTTTAAAATATTACTAATTAATTTCTTGCATTTGCCAAGTCTCAAGCATGAAAGGATGACTGCAGACACGTTTGCTTTTTCCTGCTATATGAAATGCTGTTTCAGTCATGTTTTGGGTCAAACCTGAAGCTTCTGCTACCCTTTACATATAAAGTTAAATAGCACCTATTTTCTTTGGGGCTTAGGTGGGTGTATAGGTGAACAACTGCCTGGCATTATAAATAACCTGTGAAATACAAGAGGTCTGAAACCACGGTATCCTTGTCACTTTTGAGTCCTGTCCTTGAGGCAGCCATCTTGTTGACAGGGGGTGTCAGCCATCTTGTTGAAAAACAGTTCCAGCAGCTTTTTCTTCATTTTTTAGAACAAGGAAGGCATTAACACCCAAACCTCACAGACGTAGTTTTAAAAATTTCACTATTCTCAGATTAAATTATAATTCCTGCAGTTTGATTCTGGTTATTCCCTGCATCTGTCTATACAATTAAAAACAAAGCAAAATTAACGGTACTATTTAATAGTGTATTAACTGAGTACAGAAATATTTGATAAAAGATCCTAATGCTGGTCAGGAGTAGACTGATATTTGAAGAATAACGTGCTACCTGCAGCCAAAGTATTAACCCACACTAGCAAAGCACTTCTGTTGATTAACTGATTTGTGTACTGTATCAAAAATACCTTAGCTCCACAAGGTATTTTTTCTGTCACGTCGTGAGATGCACAAGCAATACACGTGCGTGCAGTGAAACAACTGCTGCCAAGCAGTACTTAATACCAGCGTAAATTCCGTGTTTTGGCCCCAAACACGACGGAACGTCATTGCCCATGCAGTTTGGTATTGGCGTTCTTAGAGCTACGGTTCTTAGAGCTCGTTGGCCACACTGGCCTAAGCCGCTCAGGACGGCTTCAGGAGGCACCAGCGCCCTCCCCTGCGGCAGCGGTCCTTCAGCGCACACGGCCTGCGTGACCTTCCCGGTACCGCGGGGGATTAGCGGGCTGCGAGCCACGGCCCCGCCGCACGCCGTTTCCACGGCCCGCTCGGATAAAGAAGCCCCGCGCTGCTTCCGGGGCGGCTCACACAGCCTTCTGCAGCCCCGACCCCCAGTAAGTCCCCGAGAACCTGCCCACCCACTGCTCCCTTCCACCGGCTGCCGGAGAAACGGCTACACGGCCGGCGTGCCTGGGGGAGGACTACATGTCCCAGCGTGCACCGCGCCTTGCCGTCCCGCCCCCCGAGCACCTCCTCCGAGCTCCTCGACTAACGTCATGCTGCACCATTTAGGACTACAGATCCCGGCATGCTGCGCGCCCCGCGCCCGCAGGCGGCTTACCATGCGCCGCCGAGGACTACACTTCCCGGCGTGCCCAGCTCCGCGGGGCGGGGCTATGCAAATGTTGCCGGCGGTCGCGGCTCGGCGCTCCTGGGCGTGTGGGGATCGCCGCGCGGGGCCCGGGCAGCGGGACATGAGGAGGCCGGGAGCTCGCCGCCGCCGCCGCTAGCCCGCCGCCGCCGCCCAGCCGCGCGAGAGCGCCAAGATGGCGTCCATGCTGCTACAGACCTGCGGCCGGCGGGCCTGCCGCCTGCCCCGAGCGCTGCGCCGCCAGCCCCAGCTGGGTGAGGCTCCCCGCGGGCCGTCAGGCGGCTCTGGAGGCGGGGGAGGGAAGCGCAGCCGCCCCGCGGCCCGGCCCGGCCTTGCCCTGGGGTGCGGTGCGGCCGCGCTGCCGCCCGGCCCGCGAGGCCTGTGCTGCCGGCGGCACCGCAGGCCTGGGGGGGAGGGGGAAGGGAGGGCGGGCCGAGGCAGCGACGACGTCTGGGGGCTCCCGGTGTGGGCGGAGAGGTCGTTGCGGGAGGGAAGGGCCGCAGCGGGGTCCCGGCTGCGTCCCCGCCGTCCCGTCCTCCGGGAAGGCCCCTCAGCGAGCCGGGGCTGGGCACGACGCTGCTCCCCTGCCGCCCTCGGCCTCCTCCCGCTGCTCCTGGCGGGGAGCTGCTGTCGGCTCCGCGGGTCGCCAAGCGGGGCCCTCGGTCCCTGGCTGCTGCGGCCGGGGATGGGCAGCTCGTCTCATCGCATTTGTTTCGCTGCCAGGGTGGTGTGAGGGGCTGCTTTCCCCTAATGGCAGTTAGGACACATGCATCTCTTAAATGCCAGCTGACTGAGGGAGAAAAAACCGTGTTTTTTATTAAGATACAGGAGTAACTTACTATGTTTCATTTTTGCCTGCCTTGTTCTCAGTGTAGCTTGGCTCCAAAGGCGTGTTCACGCTAGTTACAAGCTTCTCAATACCCTTTAAGAAAGTACATGAGGTTATTTTCTTAGTCTATGTTAGGAAGGAAGTGTGAATTTGCCTTTTTGCAAGTGGCTTTGAAAGCTTGGGAAAATAAAAAGGAAACACAGTGCGTGATACTGTTTCCATTAATAATCAAGATAATTTGGCAGTTTAAATATCTTTGGGTGGTGAAGTTTAATGACATGAAACAGCTGATAACTTGTGACGTACATGAGGCCTGTGGTTGCTTTTTACGTCCATGAGTTGGAATGGCAGGGGTTTAGCGAGGAATGAGTGAAAGCTTAACAGGCAGCGGTTTGTCACTGACATTGAGCCCTGACTTGTCACTGAAGTGTTGTCAGTGAGAACAAGGTATCTGCACATTCAGGTTCTGGCAAACCTGATCAACCGTATGGATTCTTGTTCATTTTGATAAACAAGCTGGCTTCTTGGTTACCAGTAATCGCTCAAGTGTGGTAGCTTCTTGTTGATGGGCATTTTTTTTTTGCTACTGTTGTAAAGACATTTATTTAGGCTGAGCTTGCACAGTGACCTGAACAACAAGCAGCGATATCTTAGCTATCCAGTTTGTTTAAAACAGGGAAGAAACACATCCACATACCTTCAAATTAGATAGGAGCTTTGATTATTCTTGTGGCATAGCGTAAGAAGAAATGCTAATGATTGCTATGTTTTTGCGTATTATAAATCTCACCCCATGTGAAAATTCTCATTTGCTGAAATACTGCGATAGAATCAACTAATTTGTGTGCTGTGATACACCATGCTTATGGTATAATCGATGCTTTTAATTTGAATGTTAATCTATTATTAACACATTATTCTATGGTATAATTTTTTTTGTACAGTGTTTTGCTTTACTTAGCTCATCTTCTTTGCTTTACGTGTAAGTAGTCTAAGACTAAGTTAAAGCTAAGTGCTTCTAAGAATCCTAAATGTTCTTCCCGTAAAGATCAAGCTGTTAAGTACTGCAAGCTTATACTTCTGTAGGGACTTACTTCACGTTAGCCTTTTCTTTTTAAAAACTCTAAACATAGTAATAGTACACAGATATTCTACACTTAAAACTTTGGGTTTGGTGTTTCATTAAATTTAAAAATAAAGTTTCTCATTACTTCTTTTCCATGAGGAATATGTTAACATATAGATTTTCTGGCACTACTTCCAAACCAAGTAATTCTAATGCAGGTTCCTTAAATGCTCAATGCTTTAAGTGTAGTGTTGAGTATGGTGAGCTACATTGACCTTGTCCAGACACTTTTGGATGTCTGTATTATCCTAGAAGCAAGGAGTATGGACTTGGCTCCTTTCTGAAGAGAGTATATATTTTATTTCAAGTCTGGCTTGTACTTAGGTACACAGTTAGAACAGACACTGCAAAACATGAAGAGCTCTTGTCAGAACCGGCAAAGTTGAAATTAACAGTTATTTTACACAATCTTTTGGTGAAATTATATTTCTGTGTGCCCATTCACACTCTGAATGGCTGTATGACAAGAAGTGTTTGAGTCAGCACATTTTCTTATAGTAACCTTGGAATTTTGTTCTTTGGCCCCTTCCTTAGCGTTAATGAGTCTGGTTGGAAAAACAATAAAGATAAATGAAGTGAAAGTGTCTTGCTGTTACGGAGTTTTATCTAAGAAACTCCAAGCAAGTTTTGATCTCCAGATCATCCCTCTTTGTTCTAGGGGCACCTGTCCACAGCAGGTAATGTCCTCTACTAGTAGGACTCTGATTTTTGGTACATAGGCTTTGTGTGCTTCCTGACACTCAGGTGAGAGAAACAGATTACCATGCTGCGACTTATCCCTCAAGACTTTGAGTACTTCTCTGCTTTGCTCAGCTGTTCCTTAAAGTCAGGGACATCATTCTGAGATGGCTAGACTCTTGGGTCAAGCTACTGATACTTCTGTAAACATTGGAGACTATCAGAATGCCTTCACAGATTCTCAGGGCTTGATTTTTGAGACAGAAGGAGACAGTTTTTCCCCAGACTCTACTTGCAGTGGCAGTGAGTACCTGTTAGAGTGTGATATAACTTGAGATGGGTAAATCCTTTTCATTTGACTTGACAAGGCCATAGCTTTTGCTGTAGTGACATCAAAGCCCACTTAGCATGGGGCATCCCTTGATTATTGAGATTTTCTTTGATAAGTTAACTTATCTCTCCTCCCCCCTCCCCCCCCCCCCCCTTTTGATTGCCCCACCTGATGTTGGAGGTATTTCTTTTCCTCTAATAATTAGGATATTTCTGGGGGAAAGGTTTTTGGTGATCAGCATTGAGTGCTGCGTTTTCTCAGATACAACTGTCTACTTCAGGTTCTGTCATAGGCTATATCTTAGCTTTGATGGTGGAAAAAATGACCACTAACCTCTAAAATGACCTTTCTATCCTGCTGTCTCTGAGGATTGACCAGAAATAGTAGGCTGCAGATGGGAGAAACAAACTACAGCATGCCTACTCCATCCAGGCTTCTGTTTTTGTTTTGGTTACAGTGAATTCTGAAAAGATTGGCCAAAAAGAGTCAAGGCATTTGGAGTCTTGCTGGTGTGATCTTCCTTTGTTCTGTTCAGGAGTCTTTCTGCACTTGGTATGGGCTAGCTATTGAGTTATTGCAGCTAGGTATCGATACAAGATTTATTTTTTTAATTGCATTAGGGAGATTGATTCTTTTCTAGTGGGCTTGAGGATGATTTTCAGTGATTGTAGATTGCATAAAGCCACGAGGTAGCATTTTGTGTAGCTGATGGTCCTTCCATGGTGTTGGATGGTCAGAAGGCTTTCAAGCATGGCCCTTTACTGAAGCATGTGAACAGACTTAGATAATTTATCATTTGATGGTCTCCTCAATTTATTACCAGGATGAATGCCGCTTGTCTCTGTACCTGGATAGAGGATGCCCATGTATAGGTGGCAGTCCTTCCTGTGGATTTTATTAGTTATTATTGGGACTGATTCTGAGTTAGCGTTTCAAATAAAATTCATTTTGAGGAACGCAAAGTTTGCTGGAGGGCTAACCTTTCATGTTTTTTGGGTCAGTTTCTTGCCCTTCAAGACAATTTGTATCCTTTGTGGAAAGATCCAGGGGTAGAGCTATTTGTGCTAATCAAAATGGACAGCAGTTTATTGAAATGGTGGTGTGGTTCCACCTCTCTAGTGAAGTGTGTTTAGGTTCCTACTCATGTTTTATTTGTTGTCCTACTTAAAACAGCCCCATTTTCATCCTAGACACTTGGCAAGTGCTCCATTTGGATCATCTAATACTGCATTGTCATAGAGCCATTCAAAAATTACATTTGCTTTCAGTGAAGTTTTTCTGCAATATAGTTGCTTGTCTGAGGGACTTGGAAACCTGTCTTCAGGCAATTGAACAAGTGCAAGCAGTACCTCACACGTCCACAGAGTTCAACTGCATGTATGCACAGTTTGCTTGAACGCTTATGGAGATGACGGCTGCGTTACAGAATTACTTCCCACCTGTTTTCTCTTTTCCATCCTATGAGTCGGGATTACAGATTGAGAAGTAAGAAGAACAAGGCACATGCTTTGACTTGTGTTGAAATAGGATGAGGCGTTTGGTCTTCAGTACTTCATTTGGTTATTGTCAAAGCAAAAAAATTTTGAGTCTTGGCTGCTTGTGATGCACAATCATCCAAAATGTGAATGTGCTTACAAACAGTGCACCTTCAGGAAGTCCAGTTGCTGTTAAGCAGCATCATTTTTGTGCTTTCATTAGTAGCCATTCTTAAGTAAACGTTGGTCATCTAAATCACATATTTGTGTACAATTCACTCTATGGATAAATGTCTTCCTGGATTTCAGAATTAATGCTAATTGTTGGTATTTTTCTAGGTAACTTGGGGGATCGAGCATGTCTTAGCTGTACATCCCTGAGGCTGGCAAACAAAATGTGAGTAAATATGAACTTTTTTCCTAAACTCAAAACTGTACAAAACCATCAGTATACTGTCATAGAATGTAGGTTTAAATCTTCAAGATAAAGTGTGAAAATATTAGCTTCAGCTTGTGTTATTGACAGCTGAAAGGAAGTCTGAGTATTACTCTCTTCACGTACTTGGTTGTGTGTGGGAGACGGAAAGTGAGATCTTCCTTTTTTTGCCCATTTCCTCCTTTTTTGTTTCACTTATGATGTGAAAGCAATAGAATATTAATTTTGTTCTTGAATGATACCCGATGACATCATGGGATATCACGGGCTTCTTGCATACTTTCTCTGTGGAGTTTCATAGAGTACACATTCAGTCAAATCTAGTTTGAAAAACACAGTTGACAGTAATGTAGATCATTTGGGTTATATCTTTATTAAATCAAAGTGGTTTACTCTATGTTACAGCCTTGGGCGAGGCTCTCCTAGGAGATTATGTCCTCTTCTGAAAACGAATCCAACTGCTGTGTGCTCTTATGGAATTTAAGGAGGTGGATGTTGGCAGAATCCATTCTCTGTTCCTGACTTGGCTCACAGGGCATACTCATGGATGTGAATTTCCTAATGCCTTTCCTTGGAATGTTAAAATATGTATTCTCTAGTTTATTTACAGTCTAACTGCTCAGGAAACAGTGACTATTCTTCAGTTTCCTAAGTTTCCATTTTAACATAAGGATGTGTCTCTGGACATAACCTTCCGATATGAAACAAAGTAATTCCTTTCTTTTTTAGTCATGTTAGTTCTATATCACTTACTGTATAATTAGTGTATTTAAAAATCTCTGCTTTTTAGTAGATTATTATATGGGGCCTCTCTCTTGGAAAAATGGAAACTTACAGTTTTAAGTCTGTTACATGAGCAGCAGAATATTGGGACAGAAATTCTTGTTAGTCGTTTGAGAAGTTTTTTTTACCAAAAGCTGCTATTAATGTAATGTTGCTGCTTAAAATAAAACAAACTAGTGCCCGCACCCCATGTGACCCAGATCCGAAAGCAAGGGACTCTTATGATACAAGTACTGAGGACAGCTTGGGATAGAAGTTCTGTGTCTGACATCCTGCTAGTGAAAGTGTGTCCAAAGAGGCACATTTGTTGTGAAAATTTTTTTTCCCTGCGGATTCAGAACCAGTTCTGCTGGCAGAGCTCCCTTCCTCTCTGCATGCAGAAGAATGTAGATGTATGTAGGTGGAACTTGGTCTGTAGGCCTGGAGCTCTGCTTTTGGGAAATGACTTAGAGTCAGGGTGGATTGATTGCAAGTGTTTTAATCTGGTTTTGAATATGTACTTTATTTTCTTAAAGGAACCGTAATTCTCAGTATCTGTGCAAGTGTGGAGTTTTCTAGCTAATCAAGAAAATGTTTTGTGTAGCTGTGTACGTTTCAGCAGTCGGCTGACCGGTGAATGGTCAGATGCTTAAAACTTTAGTTTAACCTAGAAAATAATCATGTGTCTTTAAAAAATAATAATTTAGTAATTTTTTTTACAAAGCTCTATTTGAATAACATTAAATGGATAAAACCATTAAAGTAATTTAAAATTCATCAGATGCATATGGTAATTGAGTTTATAAGAGCACTTCTGGCTGAAAATTGAGTGCGTGAGGCTAATACTTATAAGTGTTCAATAAACTTTTTTTTTCCTTAAAGTGTTATCAGAGCTATAGAGCCACTTGCACCTATTTTCTGTTCATTGACTGAAGACAAACACGCATCCTGATTTTTGTTTTGGTAGTACCAGGGCTCAGTGAAGAAACACCCCAGTCATTTCTGTTCTGTAGATGACTTAATGTCATTTCAGTTTGAGGGACACCTAATGGAACTCATTTATATAACAAATTTTTTCTACTATTTTAAGTTTGTCATATCCTTTAATAAGTGTGTACAATCCTACTATAATGAGTAGTTCTTCTGTGTGTATAATGAGTGTTTAGGATGTTTGAGCAATGCTTTCCTTCTAACTTCAGTTTACATTTAGTTAAATAAAAAGAATAAAATTCTGAATAAGGAAGAAGAGTGTTGGTTCTGTGTGCTCCAGCTCAGTACCATGATGCAAGTTTGTGCATAAAGTTTCTGCTAAAAAAGGAAAACTAGATGCATGGAGGTAGTAAAAGAAGAACTCTAATGAAACCAGATTTCTCTGATACTAATTATCTTCCCCTAACTCAGCACCTGTTGCAAGTCTACAACTTGTACTTTTTTCTCGAGTGTTTTGTTCAAACAGGAGAAGTAATAGAAGGGGCTTTATGTTACTTATGGATTTACAGATTTATTTTCAAATGTAGCTTCCTAAATGGAAAGCACTTCTGGTTGCTACTCTTTATGTAATTGAAAAAGTAGCTTATTCTACTGCAGTTGTTTAATGGAAAATTCCCTGTGGATTATTTTTTGTCATGAAGGACAGCCAAGTGTTCTTTTCAGGTATAGACATCCTGGTCTTGAGAATCATGGGTTTGTGGTTTTTTCTTAAATATGCAGTAGATATTTCTCAAATGATGCATTTTTATAAATACACAAATTTATATAAAGAGACAAATATATAAAAATAGCTTATGATCCATTGCTAATTCTTGAATGCTTTTTTTTCTGAAGGACTGTACACCTTAAATATTGCACTAGTGTCCCTCCTGTTTACGCATACTCCAAAAAAGATCGCTACTGTTGTTGGACTAAAGGATCTGAACAAATATACTTTACTCTCACGAGCTCTTCTGGCTCATGGACGCCACTAGCAGCCATGGGTGTTTTAGGTCCCCAGTATGTTCCAGTTAGACGGTGGCATTCTTCACGTCCCCTTCAAGATGACTCCATAGTTGAAAAGTCACTGAAGTCCTTAAAGGACAAAAACAAGAAGTTGGAAGAAGGAGGTCCTGTATATAGTCCAACAGAAGTGGAAGTTGTGAAAAAATCTATTGGACAGAGGATTGTGGACGAACTGAAGCACTATTACCATGGTTTTCGATTACTGTGGATTGACACAAAAATAGCTGCAAGGATGCTCTGGCGAATACTTCATGGAAACACGTTGTCTCGTCGAGAACGGAGACAGGTACTGAATAAATACCAATTTCATTTGAGTATCCTTAGTGATTGCTCCATTTTATTTGAACTGAGTTGGTTCTTTCTGTTGTCTTCTATTCCTAGAATTAAAATTGCTAGGCGTATTTCCCTCTTCCTCCTTATGTGGATAATAAAAATTTTTGATTTGACTCCAGAACATTTTAGTCTTGTTCCCCGTTATTGAAGATAAATTTGGTATTTTCTAGCTGGAACACCAGAGGATTCTTCTGTTTTGTCATGTGGACAGCTCTTGTGGTTTGTTCTCAGGTTCCCATCCATGTGCTCTGTGTGTGTACATGGTCACTTTCTCTGCTTTTTCACTCCAGCTGGAAAAATAGAGGGAAAACACTTCTAGGGAACATTTGATTTGTGCCAATTCTGTTGTGTTGGTTTTTTTTTTAACAGAAGAAAAGCTGCAGGCTGAAATGCATGACTGATAACCAGATATTAGTACTATCTCAGTTCTAAATATATTTGTGAAAGAATTTTAGTCCAAAGAAGATAATTTGAGGAAAGTTTTTGTTTTATACTTTTGTTTTTCTTTATGGCATGTAGCTTACATTTTATGAAACTGTAAACATGCAACTGATAATTTTAAAGAAAAAGGAAGAGGGGACGGACATGAAATCTGGAGTGCAAAATGAGAATGCTTTCAAATTAGAATAATATACATGCATTTCAATAGTCATTTCAGTTTGTGGATGAAGTAAATATGCTTATTCAACTAGAATTAAAAGATATATGGATATTTAAAAACATTTGACATGAGCTTTTATATATGGAAAGACTGCAAAATAATAAGCTGTTTTAAAACTAATATAGTGTAAATTTTTTTAAAGAGTGCATTGGTATTCAGCTTCACCAGTTCATTAGCAATATATCAAATATGCTGATTTAATAGTTCTGATTTTACTGTTTTTAAAGACAAGATGTTTAAGCCGTTTATACAGATAAGCTATTAAAGTTTGTCTTCCTGCCCTTTTTTAAAAAAAAAAAAAAAAGGCATTTCAGCTGTTGCTGAAAAAAATGCGCTGGAAGAAATGTTGGAGTGTGAAGAGTGTATGTACTCTGGCAGCAGGAGTGAATAGTGCTGCTTGCAATCATGGTCCAGTTCTCTGCAGTTTGTACACTGTACACACTGTGTTAGGTTCACATCTCTGCCTTCAAAAATGTTATTAAATGATCAAAAATATGAATATTTCCTCATTGTTTTAATTATTTTTTGATAAAATTCGGTACCTAGTTGAACATTTTCATGTGTACTTAAAAAACATCACATCTTAATGCAGTATGCAAAAGTTTTTTCTCCTGTATTCGCAAGATTGGACAAGTAACAAAAATTGTTAAATGCACATGTAGCGGTTTTCATCTGTGATTACATTTGGTCTCTTTCTACAACAGCACTGGTTGATGGTATGTGATCTCAGCATCTTCGTGCTACTTATTTTTGCCCTCTTCCTTATGCTCGTACAAGAGTATGTTTGGCAGGCGATCCAGCTGATACGTTGCTCAGCAATAAATACAACAGTCTCTGCTGACCTAAGAGAGGGGATTATGTAGTGCCAAGAAAGAGTAACTGAGGATAGAGGGGGAATAAGGACTGCAGGACTTTTTGAAGTAGCAGTTCTGGCTTGTGCTGGCTTATTGAGAGCTTTGGAAAACTTTGAAAACCAAGTGAGGCAAATTAATTCATGGTTTAAAACAGAATCAGAAATCCCCCAGAGAGCAAGATTGGAAGCATTAATTTTCCTGCCTGTTTCATGTTCACTGAGCCATGCTTCTGAGAAATTATACAAACAGTAAAATACTGATATCATAGAAATATTTCTGCTGAAAGATCAGGACTGTATTCTAGAAGGCATGAACCTTTAGAAGTAATGTTATCTTTGGACACATGTGCATTATTCTGTCAATAGATGGATTTATTAATATGATTGCCCTTTAGTTTCATCATCTAGGGATGATAGAGCTGTCTTTCTTGTATTTACGTAGTAGTCTGGCATTTGGCCTTCCTGAATTCTTTTTTTTTTTTTTGTGCAGATGTGCGATTTCAGTATCAATTCCCTTATTTAAAATAAAATAGAAATTTATTGTGCAGGTATAAATTAGTGTTTACATTGATGTAGCCTGTCTCTTATCTAATGATGTGTGTGTGTGTGTCTGTATGCGTGCAATCCAGTGTAAATGATGTGGAGAAAATAGTTTTAAGAACTACAGTAATGTTATTTTCTCAATTGAGGTTTCATGTTTTCTTTATATGGAGGTAGAGGATGTCCTGTCTCTTGAATGGAGTCACGGTGGGTTTAGAACCCAGGGTCAGTGAAAGGCAAACCAGCCTACAGCTGAACAAAACCCTTTACATGTGCTTTTTTAAACCTTATTTTGTTTCAACACAGTTCATTTTTATCAGTTCAGCCTTAAATTGTAGTAAACTGACTGATTTAAAGAAGGCTTAAAACTTAGATGCCAGATTAGCTACAACTTTGCAGAAGTTGCTCCTGAATGTTAAAAAAAAAAAAAAAAAAAAATTGAAGTACATACTGCTTTAAATGTATTAAACTGCATATGAGCTGACAGTCCTAGAGAAATCTTATCTTTACGCAGACTGACAAATGAGTTATTTCTGCCTGCCCTTTCCTTCCTCTTTGGAGGCAATAATGGAAAGATATCCAAGTAATCTAACCACATTAACAAGCAATTGCAGCGTGGCTAATGCAAGGGAGCTATTGCTTATGTAAACCACAAGTCAGTTCCAAAATTCTGCTTCTACAGTTGCTGGTAGGGTTTGGATTCAACAGGATCACTTATCTGCACTTAAGAGAGAAGACAGGAAGAAGGAAAACATGCAAAATATGATACTGGCTGTTAAAAACTAATTGCTCTAGTGCTGCCTCCTACAGCAGGGACTGATCAGGACATGGAAGTGAGATGGCAAATACTACAGAGTTTGTGGCAAGTATATCAGCTTTACAAACTCTTCAGCCCTGCAGAGGAGGGAAAAGTGGAATACATGAGCTGTAGCAGCAGATACAGAGTAGTCACAAGTTTTTCATGCTGTGCTGCCAAATAATGTGTGTGTAATCATGCACCATTGTATTAGGTTCCTGTGTGAAGTTGTTTTCCTTGAGTTAGCGGAGGGTGCAGTTTCATGATTTATGTAAGATGACCCAGGACAGTGGTGCTGTGAAAAAGGCCAGTCCTGCTTGGTTCTTAATTCAAGTTTTCCAACATCCCCCCTAGTCCACCCCCACTTTTGGTTTGTACTGATCCTTTTTCCCTTGTCTGTGTATGTATTTATGGGTTAGTTTTAGCTGTATCAGTGGTGTATCTTCACATTGTGACTACTAGTGTGCGTGCATGACTCTTTATACATTATCTCAGGTTAACATTAGGGTAGCTTAATCTGGTTGTAAAACGGCTTCCTTAGATACGGATTTTGCCTTGTACAAATACTTGCTTGTGCTGTCTAAAAATAGGTAGTGAATAGAAATAGGAACTCTGTACTGCACTCTATAGAAATTTTTGAGGGTTTTTTTTAGGGAAAATGTACTTGTTGTTCTGACTTTTAAAATTTTCTTCCAAGCTTTCTTACATATTTTGGAACTCCGTGGTAGTCATTTATCTTCTACTGTTGGAATGAATGGAAACATCTTTGAGCCTGTAAACAATGGACCAAAGCATCCCTTCTGGGAAACTGAATTTTTTATATACAAAGAAAAACGTCAGACTTTGGATCTGTGGAGTTTGTGCATTCCTCAGACTGTATTTAAGATTTTGTCTGGTTTCATGCTAAGAAAATTATGGTTAAAGTTTTACTGGTTCTGTATTCTAGCAAAGCAGTCCTAGCGACGTGCAATCTGTGCTGGTTGTTGCTGCTGTTCCCCTGGCTTGGTGTGAGCTGTGGGGAGGGGATGGAGGGGGAAGCATGCATTTACTTGTGTAATAGTGTTTATGTTGCCAGTTTTTGCCAATCATAGCTGTGTTTATCAAATCACATGTTGAATGACAGTGCTGTGTCATAGCGTACTGTAGTGTACGTCTGACCTTCAGTCTCTGATTTAGGAACTGACATTATTCCCAATAACCGGTTATTTGCTTTGTAAAATGAGGTAGAGTCAAGCAAGATCTGCACTCCCCGATATAAACAAGTTATTAAGCTTCCAACGAGTGCTGAAAGATTTGATTATAGACTGTACAGCTTAATATATACATTTGTGGGTGCACAGAAATCAGAAGGACGATATTTATTTTATGCAGTTCAAGATTTGGTAACTAATGCCTTGGCCTGCTTCAGAGGATTGCTACTCTAGAAAAGCAGTGATTTTTAAAAAAAAAAAAAAAAAAAAAAAATCTACCAAGCTGGCCTCATTACCCTGGATTTAAATGTACATTACAATTGTTATAAGGCAATGGGGGGAGGGATCTTTAATTTTATTCTTGATTACTTAGTCCATAGTAGCTCATGCATGTAAGAAGTGGTGGAGCACAAATAAAGATGAATAAAAGAAGTTAAGCAGCTTTAACGACAACAAATGACCACCTCCTGTTTTCAGGTGCTTTTAAGAGGTTTAAATGAGATACTTGTTCAATAATCCTATTGAGACACAGTGAGGCTTTTGAAATACTTTCTATAGAGTTGAAAACTGCTGAAACTCTGGCACCCTGGAGTATATAGCAACTGGAAGAAAAAGATACTAAAAACTGACTTTGTCACATTCTGTGTCATTTTAAATTTCCTTTGTAGCAAATACATATGTAAGCGTAAGTGATAATGTGATGATCATATCAAGTATTTTTTAAATAAATATTAAAAAGTTTGCCTATCAATACATTTTTTTTTTTTTTCCCTTCTAGTTTCTTCGAATATGTGCCGATCTTTTCCGCTTGGTCCCTTTCCTAGTTTTTCTTGTTGTCCCCTTTATGGAATTTTTGCTTCCAGTAGCTCTTAAGTTGTTCCCTAATATGCTTCCCTCTACATTTGAGACAACGTCTAAAAAGGTAAGCAGGTCTGAATTTATAATCCAGTAATATGTTTTGAAAAAATCAGAACTTTCTTTGGTAAAGAAAGAAATTAGAAAAATCAGAATTTTTCTTTGGTATTTGGGGAATGCTTTTGTCTATGTTCTTTTGATAATCTTGCTGTTAACATCTAATAATGAAACAGTGCCACCCTGATTTATCTTTTTATATGTGCAGGTGCTAAGCTATCAGGGCTGTAAGCTTCTCTTGTCTTTTTCGCTATTCTTATTTCCATTTTCTATGACCCTTACAAAGCAGAAATGAAAGCTCTGAAACTTTTTCTAGTTTTTATTAAAATGGGCAGACTTTGTTTTAACATTTGTAGTCCTTATTCTTGATGCGAGGGTTTTTGTGGGTATACTAAATATTTAAAATAGTTTCTGATGTATTGTTTTGTTTAAACTTTATTACTTTCAGTTAAGTTTTCTAGGAATTGTTTAGAGCTTTGTAAAAACAAACCAAAAAGCCCCAAAGTTTTCACTTTCAGAGCACAGAATACTTACATGAGGTTCGTACGTAGTGAGCTCCCAGTCAGTCACAGATCTAATCAATCATGATTGTATACTTGGATCTAAGTAACCATTAATTTCTAGTTCTGTGATAAATTCCTCTTTGTTTGGATGAGATGTAGTGTAGGATTTCTGTGCTGGGTACAAGAGTTTGGAATTACCTTAAACTGAAGTTGGTTAGTTTCTATTTTTTTGTTACTAATTCAGAAGGTGCATGTTAGTTTTAGCAGGTGAGGCCACTCATGCTGCACTTCACTCTGGCATTCCATCTCATGCTTCATGCAGGTTTGAGCTGTGATTTGGGGATCTTTGGTAAGAGTGAATGTCCTCTTGTGATGTGTGTGTTATAGCAGAAGTTCAGAAGTACTCCACATAACTTGTCTGAGGGCAGAAGAAGTGGTATTTAGTGCGCATATTTCTGTAAAGAACTTTTAAAACCACATTTTTTTTTAACAGGAGGAAAGATTGAAGAAACAATTGAGAGTGAAGCTTGAATTGGCTAAATTCCTTCAAGACACGATTGAGGAGATGGCCTTAAAAAATAAAGCAGCCAAAGGAAATGTTACAAAAGATTTCTCAACGTTCTTTCAAAAGGTAAAAATATAAAAAAATGTATTTTCTCTTCCTACCAAAAAAATAGCTTGGTGTTTTGTTTGGTCTATGGTAGTCATCAGATACCTTTATTCTGTTGGACTTGAAGGAGCAGGATGTAATAGTTTTTTTTGGGATAGATTTCTTTTTTGCAAGTAATACTTCAGTGTGCTGAAGTTGTACTGTTCTTAGCTTTGGTATTCTAGCTGGTACTTTCACTCACTGTTTGATTCTAGAAGCAGTGTATTTCTGCTCATTCACTTCTCATTCTCTTACTTTGTTAATAAGTTAATTCCAACATCAAAACCATTATGTGCTCAGTGATCACTCAGGTGGTTTTTGACCTCTTTTTTTTTTTTTTAACACTGGGTATAAAAAGTGGGAGAAAAGTTCTTTCCTAATTAACTGATTAAAACTTAGTGGGGGAAAAGTAGAATTTTTTTTGTCAAATTTAATTCGGCATATAAAAACAGTTTTTAAATGCACGTCTGCTATACTGCTGAAATCCTTTTGGATACTGACTAAAATGTGGTATAATCTGGGGTTTTGCTAGAATGTGAGTGCTGTGTTTGGTACAAAATTTTACTATTCACAAGCAGTTGCTGACAGAGACTAAATGTCAGATATCTGCCTCCTACGTTGATGGCCTTTAGGTTTCACAATGTTTCCTCTCACCAAGTTGTAGGTAAGGGTAAGGTATTCTCTGGAGAGATGAAAAATACCTTCTTAAATCTTCTCAGGATAGAATTTATTCTAATTTCTCTAATTGTAGGGCTGTTGAATAAGAGATCGAGCCAAGAATCATCATCTGCTGCTGCCAGGTGGTTGGTTTTTGTTTTTTTGAAAGTGAGAATGTAGTCTCTTCCTTTGGGGAGTGCACAGAAAAAGGCACATAAGCCCAGGAATTCCAGACCTGAACTTTACAAGTCCTGTCAGCTAGCTTGAGCTTTTCCTGCTTCTCAGTGCTGAGAATAGTTTTAAAGGGTGGGGTAATAAGATCATGTTGATAGTGCTGAGTATAGGTTACCTCAGATAATGATATTGGCAAGTTTTGCCAGTCAGTGTCTGCTTGCAAAGTCCATGTTCTTTGAAGCTTCTACGCAATCATCTGTTTCTGTTCTTTTTCATCTGCAGAAAACTTTAAATGGTTAGTTATAGCAGTTAGTAGCTGAACCACTGACACTGCAGACTCTGGGAGCATGCCACTGCCATGCTTCATGTTTGGAACATTTCATTTTCTTCTGAAAGAACTGCTACTGAGAATTTACATTTGGCGGTTAATTTCTGTGGAAATAAATGACGTATAACTCCACATTTGCTGGAGGAAGTCCCAAGTTCCTCTGACTAAAAAGAAGTTTCAAGCCCTGTATTTCTTATGTGTGGGTGTGCTTTTTACAGCTATAAATTTCTCATTTGTGCCATGGAGACAAACTTTCTTGATCTCATTTCAGTGTACTAGATAATAAATGTCAGAGCAAGAAGATGCTTAAATGTTTCCCACCTTTTTGCTATTTTTTTATAGCTGCTTCTGCAGTGAAGTATTTGATGCTGCAAGAACCATTGACTACAGGCTTAACATGTTTGTTGCAGAATTCCAGAATTTATCTGGTTGCTTTGTAGCTAGTGATGTCCTGGAAAGTTTCCGTTTGTACTCTCAAGAAACATATGCTTGGCTCTGCCAAAATTCAACTTTAAACAAGGAAGAAAATACTTCCTGTATTTTCAAAGTCCCATTTTTGGGTCCTGTAGTGAAGGAGCTGGTGAAGTGGAACAACAAGGCCTTTGACCTTTCTTTCTCTGGGCTGATTTCTCAGCTACACAAGTATCCTGGAGGTAAATGGACTCAAGACCATCTTGTCTTCCAAATTTTTATCTTTTCCTGTACTTGGTAGCTGTTCACTAAAAGATTTGAGTTGGCAAGTAAAACAGGTGGGCATAATAAATCAGGCTGTATAGGTAATGTTAGGTTTGCAGACTACTTGATGTCACTTAGCTTATGTTTTCTTTATAGGACTTAAAAAGGTAGAGCGATTGGGAAAAGTGGTTTTTGGATATCTACATCCTTACTGTTTAGACTGAAAGTGTTAAGTGACTGGGAGTACTTCATTGTTAAGTTCTGTAGATTTTAGATTCAGTAATGTCACTAATAAGCACTTGATGGTATACTTAAAATAGAAAAATCAACATTTATACAGATGATAATATTTTACTATAACCTGATGAGACTAGTGAATGATTTTTTTTTTTTCCTGCTGCTTTGAACGGTTATTTCTGCTTCCAGTATTTGGATGTAATTACTATGAAGTGCCATTTGGCAACACGTGAGTTAAAAGCTTAACTTTGCATTTGTACAAGCAGTTACATAGAACCTTCCATCAAGAAGGATGCAGAGTCCCTTCCCAAATGGTGGTTTATACATTGGAATGACTTCCAAGTACAAGTGCATTTGCATTGAGGTGCTGCAGAACAACTAGGAACTGGAAGCAAAACAGTATTGTAACAAATGTGGTTGTGGAGAGAATGTAGGTAGGTAAGTGTCCAAATTCGTGTTTCAGAGGGACACCAACGCTGCAAAATTTTTGCCACTGGATCTACTTCTCACTTTGTCTTCGCAGGGTGATGCTTTTAATGTGCTTTTATGTTTAGTAAGTATGGTACCAGAAAGAATACTTGCCAGTGTGACTTCTGTAGCAACTATATATTTGCTCAGATATATTTATTTTTTTGAGGTATTTCACGGCAGTGCCAACTCAGACCTACTCATTAGTATACAGATGCATCTAATTTTTGTTTTTGTTAGTTTTATCTTAAGTATATTACGCAACGTTGTTGGAAACTATCGACACCATCAATTCTTTTGCCTTTTATAGTAAATAAGTTTGTTCGTTTTAAAATTTCTTTCATGTCTTCCTTGTGTTTCTATTTCCTATTATTAAAATTGATGTGAAGTACTTGACAAATGAGGAGGATATTTTTATTGTTCAAGATAATGCCTAACCATAGCATTTGGTTTGAAAAGCTTTGTGTGTGTTTGTTTTTTCTTACAGATCAGGGAAACTGGCGAAAGACCCAGTAATGAGGAGATCTTAAGGTTCTCCAAACTGTTTGAAGACGAGTTGACTCTGGACAATCTAACCAGGCCTCAGTTGGTGGCACTTTGTAAATTGTTGGAACTTCAGTCAATTGGGACAAATAACTTTCTTCGCTTCCAGCTGACTATGAGGTTGAGAAGCATAAAAGCCGATGACAAAGTGAGTCATTCTAAATAGGCACTGGTTAATAATTTTGACATGTAAGAGTAGCGAGTGTGTGTGTATATATATGTCTGTCTTCCCAGGCGTTTTCCTTTTTTGTCTTAATTGTCTTATTTGTGAGCTGATAACGAAAAGGCTTGAAGAGCTTAAAATCAGAAGTGTCCTTATTTGTAAAGAAAAAGCTGACCTTTTTTTAATCTACCATTAATTGCAATGAAAGTAATCATGTTACAAAGAGAAGCATTTCTATGAAACTATAATTTTTAAGGCAGCTGATAGAAATACTAACTTAGAGGGAGATTGACCTTACTGTTACGGAGCTGTTAAGACTACAGTATAATGGTCACAGTTAAAAAGTGGAGGCTATTGTGTGTTATTACAGCAGCCTCTAGTGGCCATTGTAAAAATACGGACTTGGGGGTGTGCATTGATGGTTCTTCAGTTTTGAGCTGTTACGCGTTAAAGTTTATTTTATGCTTTGTGCAGCTAATTGCTGAAGAAGGAGTTGATAGCCTGACTGTTAAAGAACTGCAGGCAGCTTGTCGTGCCCGAGGTATGAGAGCTCTTGGCGTGACAGAGGAGCGTCTTAAGGAACAGCTTAAACAGGTATGTTTTTGCAAGACTGAATACACAGACCTGACTTCAATAGCTAGCTCTGATTTTTGTTGTTATTCTGAGAAGTCATTTTGCTTCTGTTCTCATTAAAGGCTTGGCCAAAACAGTCTTTCTCCTTAATAAGCTTTTGCAATGCGTACTGTGTAAGTATGTAGTAGCAGTGGGCTTCTGGTTTTTGACTGGGCCATAATGTTTTGATGATGCAAATAGGTACTTAGATGTAAGCATATCCAAAATATGTTTGCAATTTTGGCAGTTTCTCTTGTTAATTGTTTGCATTATTCTGTAAAGAAGTTTTCTCCAAGTAGATCAGTTCCTTGTCTTTTGGTGTTGCCTGGTTTAGAGGAAGATGCATGTGAAACAAAACACTTTTTCAAATAACCACTCAATACTTCTTCATATACTTCAATGCAATTGCTGTAATTCTTCGCTGCTCATAACCTGTAGTTCCTGTGCTAGGATATTGACTGATAAGTAGTGGTAAAAAAAATTAGTCTTTACATTTTTTGTGTATACTTGACTTGATCAGTAAAAAAGAAAAAGAAATCCAAAAGTTGAAGATTTGTTTTATGTATTGCATTTATAGTGGCTAGATCTGCACCTGAACCAGGAAATCCCTACTTCATTGCTTATTTTATCCAGAGCCATGTATCTTCCAGATACTCTTTCTCCAGCTGATCAGCTCAAAACAACACTTCAGACCCTACCAGAGAGTGTTGTAAGTATTGACGTACATAGTCTGTAACCAACTTGCAGTATCATCATCGAAAATCTGTTTAGAGAAGTAGTTGTTCTTCTTGGTTCCTTTCTTTTCCTTGAAAAACTAAACCATGGATTGGTTTATTTGAGCGACCTTCAAATACAGAAGAAGTTGGCTTATATGTGTAGGGGTCTGAGAATAAAGCAAATGAAAGGCAATATTTCATTGCATGAGGGAAGACAGTAATACCATAAGAAGATTTAGAGTACGCTTTTTACTTACGTAAAAAACAATCTACACTCCAGGCAATATAAAGACATTAAGATATGAAAATGTTGATGCTGTTGTGTAGAGGGAGAAATTATCTGAATAGATTATTGGTAGTCTTGAGAGAAAGAGAATGAAGAACATGTATGATTTCAGGGTGGAAAGTTCTCGTTTTCAAAGAAAGAGAATTGTCTTTTTCTGAGAAATGCAAAAAGAGGGTAACTTTTGGGGGTTATAACTACTCATTAGCGTACCTGTACTACCTATCTCGATAAGGATATATAGATTTCTTACATTATGTAGACATACACGTATAGACTTTAATGGACTTCTTACGTTATTTTTAGGCCAAAGAGGCTCAGGTCAAAGTGGCAGAAGTTGAAGGTGAAAAAGTAGATAACAAAGCACGGCTGGAAGCAACACTTCAGGAAGAGGAAGCCATCAGAAAAGAAAATGAAGAAAAGGAGATGGAAAGAATGTCTGAAGCTGCAGAGAAAGCCAAAGAAACCCTTCAAGTTGCAGCCATGGTAAGTTCCGCTCTTGACTATTGAGAAATATATGTCAGTAGTGTAAAAACTAGCGTGTTATGAGTTACTGCCTCTGTTCTGGGTGTTACCTGCAAGAAACTGGACTTTAAATCCACATATGGAAGATGTGGGAGAATATTAAAACAGACTGCGACACAGAAGGGTTCACTGTGAAACATAAAAGATAGTCTTACATATCTTTGATTTCTCTTTCCTCTTAATTGGAGTAATAAGAGAAGCCTTTTATTCCTGTAGCAAAGGTGGTGGGTTGGTTTGTTTTTTGATTTCCCTCACCCTGTACTTCCTTATCTTTGGCTTTTTCTATTTATCATTAACCTGTTAATGTCATTGTATAATACTTGACTATAAAAGCTGGTGGCCTGCTTTACTGATGAATTATGCCTCAGGTGCTCACAGGCATAGTTCATTAAGTGCAAGTGGGTATTTTAATGTGAAACCACTCAATATGTTGCAGCTCTTTTAACATTGTCTTCTCATAAAAATGTTTGCGTCTACTTTGGCAACTATTTCTATTTTGAGAAGTCATTCTTTACTGATGCTAATACAGATAACATTATCTTTGTTTTAATTAAAACTTCATGGGTTTTTCAAATCTAGAAAGAGGTGGAATCAGCAGTAGATCTTGAAGCAGCTGCTCTACAAGTTAAAAAAAGTCAGATGGCTATGGATACTGAACAAGAACTGGCAAGGGCAGATATGGCGATGCACTCAGAGACACTGAAAGATACAGCACCAGTATTGGAAGGCATTAAGGTAATCTGGATAACTGTACCTTTTTCTACTTTTTAATGTAAAGATTCAAAACATCCATGTAAGAGCCATGATAAGTTGCCTGGCTGTCCTTCAGTTTTAACCCTGTCACCACATTCTGCAGTTAAAACCAGCTAATTAGTAGATTGCAAACTCTTAACCACCAATGCAGAAATTGACGTTGGCACAAAACATCTCTGAGTATCTGTGTTATTGATACTAATACACCTGTTCTGGGGGGCATTTGCACTGGCTGTAGACGTAATGGATCTGTGCATGTTTGATCTGTGTATAGTTAACACACGAGGAGGGAGAGGGCAAGAGTTCATAAAGATTAGTGTTGCCTTCATTTGAAGGGTGTATCTAAGACCAAAGGATTAAGTAGAGAACTAGGTTTGGGCTAGACTGTACTAGATTTGTATTGACTTCCTCTTCTAAGCTGATATGGGCAGTGTATGTACACTGTAAAAACTTTTTAGTGTACTCTTTCACTATCTCTCTGGTATGACGTTGAACATGAATTATACCACCATTAAAGTAACAGGTTAATTTCTAGGATTAGCATGCTTTGTTGTGATCAGAGCATGCTTTGTTACAGACAGAGCATGCTGTTTTTAACCATTTGTTACCTGGCTGGCCTGTAGCTCCCCAGATTCTCCTCCTTGCCTTTATTGAAGACAGGAGTGACATCTGCTTTCTTCCAGTCCTAAGGAATCTTCCCTTATGATTATGTCCCTTTAAAGATAATCAAGCCTCTCAATGACATCAGAAACCTCCCTCAGCACTTGTGGTTGTATCCCATTAAGTCTCATGGATTTACGTGTGTTCAGTTTGTTTAAACATCCTCTAACCTGATCCTCCTCCACTGACAGTAGATCTTGCTTGCTCCAGACTTCCCTGCTGGTCTCAGAGACCTGGGCTTCCTGAAGGCCAGTCTTACCAGTAAAAGCTGAGGAAGGCATTGACTACCTCTGCCTTTTCTATGTCCTTTTGCACCAGGTTCCTTGTCCCATTCAGCAGCAGGCCCACATTTTCTCTTATCTTCCTTTTGCTCCTGATATACTTGCAGGAGCCCTTCTTGTTGCCCTTCATGTCCTTCACCAGATTTAACTCCAAGCAGCCTTTCACTTTCCTGAACCCATGCCTGCAGGCTCAGACAGTGACACTGTATTCCTCCTGGGTGACCTGTCCCTGCTTCAACTTCTTGTATGCCTTTTTTTGTTTCAGTTGTACCTTGAGTTTTATTTGTAGCTGAGCACTTTATTCTTGTCCATAAGGTTTGGTGTCAGAATTTTTCAAAGTCCCAGCGTTACTTTGCAGAAAACCAACATTAATTTAAAATGGATGTTTTAGGATTTCAGTTTTCCTAGACAGCATCGTTATCTACCTGCTATTATTATAACATTGTTTATTTACTTTAGAATGCTGCCAAGAAGGTTTTAATAGTAATAACAAAATGGAACTAATCCACATTGAAATCATGCATTTTTGTGTGATGAGTTAGCTGACTCAGCTGACTGCATAGCTGGGTGCATGATAGTGCAGCCGTGAGGAATGCCGTGGGAGGGAGGCAGGCGAGGCTGGGATCATCTTGTTTGGAAACAGCAAGGATGTGTGACGTTGCAGCTAGCTTACACTGCCACATCTGGCATAGCGTTCGCATTGCTGCCTGCCACGCCGCCAGCACCCTGAGAATGTGTGACACTGGGCCACAAGAAGGGCTTTCTCAAGAGCCCTAACTGATAAGAGAAAACAAGTAAAGTTAGCATGGCATTTCTTAACCAAGGTTACAGTGTGGCCTGTCCCCTAAAGATGCTTCCAAAGATATTAAAGACTGTGGAATACATTCTTGCCTCTTAGGGGAAAAATGTAAGATTGCCAGCTTCTGGAAGATGACTGATTTTATTTGAGGCAGAGGAATTTGTTTTCAAACTGAGTTGCTTTGGATTTTCTTTTTTTTTTTTTTTTTTTGGCTAAGTTGAACTATAGATACTGTATTAAAATCAGAAGTGATGTTGATGCCCAGATACTAATAGTACACTGAAACTCTGAGTAGATGAAGGGGCTGAATGCCTAGTTTGTGAACTGTTCTGTAGTTGTTTCTTGGAAGCATATCATCATTCTGCTCTGTGTTTCTGTCATCCTTGTTTGCACATGTCTTTCTATACTCCACTTATGTGGCTGTTCAGGGTTTCAGAATTTATCCATTCCAAATAAAAGCTGGTGTCTGGGTAAGATTAATATGCTAACTGTAGCTAGTATTATGGGATTTTAGCATTTTTAATGAATCATCTTGAAGTCTTATTTTTCAAGTATTCAGTTGAGGGTTAGATTTTTACTCTCAGCTTTTCAAGAGACAAGTATAACTCACAAAGTATGGATGTTCATTCTCATTCTTACAAAGGTTGTTGAAGATAACTTTGCTTCAGCTCAGCTTCTTGAACTTTGCTCTGCAAATTTTTTTGTGTAATCTCTTTCCTATATGTAGTGAATTGTTTCTCAGTTGTTTGGATTTTTCACCCGGCAAAGAAGGAAGTAAAACATTCTTGAATGAGACAGGTACAGAATTTCAATTAGCCAAAACCTACATAATGAATCACTTTAGCTGAACTTACTACTGGTGCACTTAAAAAATATGTACCATAGCGAACTAATTGCCTTAGCATTTAAGATCTCAGCATTAGCCTCAAAATGCACACTTCCGCATTAGTCTCAAAATGCCAGTCTGTACAATATTGACTCCAAACATGGAAAAAGAATCTTGAGTCTGTCTCTTCTGGTAGAAGACCCCAAATCTTTGAGGAAAATCACAAATGTGTCTTTCCCTTATTTGTATATATTTTCTGTTACAGGGTGAGGAAATCACTAAGGAGGAGATTGACATGCTCAGTGATGCTTGCACCAAGCTGCAGGAACAGAAAAAATCACTAACAAAGGAAAAGGAGGAGCTTAAGGAATTGAAGGGTGACATCCAGGAGTATAATGAGGTGAAGAAAGGGGCATGGAAGTTTGTTTTGAGGTTTTGTTGTGGGTTTTTTGTTGGTTGGTTTGTTTGTCGTGGTTTTTTTCCTGTTTGGGTTTAGTTTTAGCATAAATGATCCACAAAATTAAAGATTATCTTACTTTGATGACTGTTAGCCTGTATTTGGTAGCTGAGTAAATGAGCTTTACACTGTTTTGTACGGAGCCTCATTTGTAGAATGTGTTTAAAGCTTAGTTAAAATCACTGGGGTAGTTCTCACCAGATGAGAATCCTGTTCCTGCTGTTATTCCCAAGGTGACTAGACTAACAGGTGCTAACTGCTGCATGCTGCAGTTCGTTCTTATTAAGCATAGATGTCAGTGTTACAGATACTTCAAGTTAAGTAAAATGAATCTTATCCAATCTTAAGAAAGATGTGGAAAATAACATTTAAGGGGTGCATGAAAATGGCAGTGGTGCTGGAGTTTATTGTTCTAATTCCGGTTTGGCTTTATATGTCTATATGTTTGCATTTCATTTACAAATGGCTCCTGTCTTGAAATGCTAGTCGAAGTCAGTAGTGTCTGTTGTTGAGAATTCACACCGATAAAAGCTTTTCTCTCTCTTGACCATTTGTTTTAGGATTTGCAAGAGATAAAAGAGCTCTCTAAAACTGGCCAGGAAGAGGTAGTGGAAGAGTCAAAGGCAAGCAAGCGATTGACCAAGAGGGTGAACCGAATGATTGGTCAGATAGACAAAATTATTAATGAATTAGAGACAACTCAAAAGACAGTGGATGTAAAACTGGATGGTGGTGATAGTCCTCCTGCTGGGTAAGTGACTTGAGAGCACTGAATGTCTCTCTGACTGTTCATCTTCAGTCTCGCTTTTGTCTGATGTGTGATTAGAAAATAATTAGCAAAAAAGTAGTTGTTGTTTAGAACATTAAGATAATTTATTTTAAGAATACAATTAACAAAATTGTGCTGTAGACTTTCTCTTCTAAGGTACGTTAAATATGGTTGAAATGAGGAAGGAAAAAAGCAGGTGTAATTCCCGAGGTGCTAGTCCTGAGGGGTTCTGAAAGTTAGTGTGTTGATTAGTACCTTACCATCTTGTTCATGCCCCTAGCGCTAATGGTGATGCAGGTGAAATCGTGCCTTTAGTCATGCTCCTCAGGCAGTAGGTTTGCCCTGTGTCATTGATTGAAAAGGTGCGCAACAGTATGGTAAACGTATTCATGTTTCTTGTTCCTTAGTAGTGAAGATGTCAGTGAGGAAAAAAATTGCGATAAAGTGTATTCTGTCTCTGGAGAGAAATGGGGGAACAGGTCTAATGGAAGTAAGGAGATAATTTTACATGGTCCCTTTCTGAAAATTTGCTTCATTTCAAATTTAACACACTTGCAGATTTTCAAAGAAAGATCTTTCTTGATAGTTTCATTGCAAAATTCATTTATCAACACTTCTCCAGGTCTTAATGTTACTGGAGGGTCTTGCAGGCAATCATATGTTGAATGGTCATATGTTGCATATTACAGGCACTGAAATGCCTAAAAACTGTGACTATAATTCTCACAGTTTGATTATGAATGCTGTATTAATCTAGTTTATGCTTGCACCATTTTGTGTGATTCATTAAGAGAGCTTCCCAGCTTCCATAGAGCATAACCTAAACAGAAATAAGGATACTGTTTTTGTTGCTTCCAAACTTTGTTTTTTTCCAGTCCCCGAGGCAAACGGTCATTTGTTTCAGGTTTTGTGTAATAAGATTAAGGCGGCCATATGAATGGTGCTATAGAGAAGTTGTTGATCAAAACCATCCAAATTTGTAAATTAAAAATACAATATAGAATCTGCTTGTACTGAATGTAATTATACTTTATGTAATGGATGGTTTTGTGGATAATTTTGTAGGTGATTGCGGATGACTGAGAATTATTAGTTTAAGTATCGCTTAATTGTCAAAGGCTTGTTTTTTAACCTTCAAGTTGGTGCAGTCGCTACCAAGCCATCAAGTGTCATAGAAATGACACAAGTCCAGGACATTTAGTGGCATCTTGAGAAATGCTCCTTGAATAAAAGTCAGTCTGTACCCAGAGGTTAGGGACAGGTATGGAGCTGGAACTATACTGATAAAGCCCTTATTTAGTACTTACTGGGTTCACTGTCTCGTGCATTTCAGCTTGACCTGTGCTGGAAGATGGTTCTTCAGACTAACAAAAAACTACATAGGCAAGCAGCGGCTTTAGGTTGCAGAAGACAGACAACTTTAGCTTTGTGAGATCAGTAAGCAGACAGACGACAACACCTAAAGTATGCTAGTCATGATGTCAAGTTTAGTCCTTTCTTCTACAAAGTCTGTTTCTTGATAGGAGCAAATGAAGCCTATTTTAACAAAACAGCTAAATTGCTAAAGCAATTAGTTCTCAGCTTTTGTCTTCCTGTGACCTTCATTAATTTTGTGTAGGCCAGCCTCTCAATCTAAAAGGCTGACAGGTGCATGGTACTGCATCTTTGGTAAATGGGGGGAGCAAAGGCCATTAGATACATAGTCTGGGAAGCACAGAAACTGTGCTAAACTTTATTTCAAACGCAACTGGATACCTGTATTTGTGCAATAAATCACATGGAAACCAAAAGTGGGAGATTCAATGGTAAGATAAAGATTCATTTGAAATCTGCTTGCTGATCAGTAACTCATTTTTGCTTTTTTGCATTCTGTTCAGGATTATAAATAATTAATTAATGTTTTTTTACAAATGACCTGCAGCATAGTGACTTTCAGTACTGCCTTTTGTCAACTTTACTCCTTTGGAGTAACTGCTTGCCATGTACAGATTGTGCTTCCTCTTCAGGGAGAATCTCATCAGTATTGCTGAGCTGATTAATGCGATGAAACAAATTCAGAAGATTCCAGAGGAAAAGCTAACTAGGATTGCAGAGGCACTAGATGAAAACAAGGATGGAAAAATTGATATAGATAATGTTGTTAAGGTAAGTCTGTGAACTACTTGAAGGATGGCCAGCCTTATTTTCTTTAAATGTTGTACCTGTTTTGACTTAAATTTGTATTGCTGTCTTTTGCAAAAGTCTTTACTTGATGCCAGTGAGGGTTTTGGTAATGTATTGTAAATAGATCTTATAATACATATTAGCATCTTCAGGATTTATATAGTTATTGGGGGGGGGGGAATCTTTATCCCGTGTGTGTTACCCACGTTACCTTTAAAGCTGTAGGTTTTCCTCGTATGCCTATGCCAAGTTCTGTAAAATATGGTAATTTTGTTGTGCTACTTATGAATGGGAGGGAGGATAGGAAGGGGCTTTAGAAGAACTACTTTAGGAATACCGCTATTAGCCAAAGTCTTGACATAATGCATATAGGTATACTTTATGTCAACACAAGATATAATAGCTTCTCTTGCCTACTTGTATACCTTAGATACTTCATTGAGACCTGTATTTCCTGTGCTTGAAAGACATCAGACCATCAGTTGTCCTTTAGGTCCATCGTAAATGACTTGTGTTCTTTGCCTGATTTGTCCTGCTTTCTCGTTTTGCAGAACATTCTCAGGTTTTCCCTGCATTTCTCCATTTTCTTGTTTCTCTTTTACTTGGTAAATTTAGAGCTGTCCTGAAACTTACTTCCTTGCAAGTAATTTTCCTACCCAATACAGAAATGTGCTTAAAGTTAGGACACTCTGGCCAGCTAGAAAATACATTATCAGCCTTTTGAAACACATTTTTCCTGTCTACTGAAGTTGTCCCAGGGGTGATTATCTTCCCTGTTGCTCTAAACAGCTGTTGTACATTTAGCAACCCAGGTAAAATATACTTCTGATTTCTGCACATAATGCAGAATAATTCTAGGAGCTTGAGGAGCTATGCCAAGAATACATTTGTACAAAAAGCTAGGTAAAGGAATTTGGAAGCACCTGCTAAATTATATTTTCATTTTGCTTTCAGAAAAGGCCCCCCCCCCCCCTACTTTTAAGTTTTTGTAAATTTATGCCTATTTAGTACGGTAGCTTTTTTGATAAAATTAAGCCTATAAAATAACTATTGTCTTAGATACTGTTTCAGCAGATACTGAATCTGAGCTTTCCATAGAACAGATAGAATAAATGGGTCTGTTTTAGTAATGCTTTAAAATGCAACTCTGTGTGCTGAGGTCAAAAGTTCTACATCATTTGCTTTAAATTTGACTTTTTTTTAATACTCCTGATACGTTCAAGGCACTGGTTGTGGTTTGAATTTGTTTCATGTAGGAAAAAATACTGTTTTTCTTGACGTGAGAGAACCAATTACTTTTTTTTGTCTTAACAAAATTTATGGTATGAAAATGCCTCAATCATGTAAAAACTAAATGCTCTCTCAATTTCATTTTATGTTCATGTAGGTAGTAGAATTGATTGACAAAGAAGATATTGATATTGGCACCAGTCAGGTTGCTGAGATTATGGCACTGCTTCAAAAAGAAGAAAAACTGGAAGAAAAAGAGAAAGCAAAGGGAAAGCATGATAAGGAAGCTGCAGAAGCAAAGAATTAAGCTTCAGAATCTGAAGCTAATCCTGGTTGTAACCAAAACCTTGTATATCTTTCTGTGTCTAATGGCTACATATGACTTATGCTTTTGTGATTATGGGAAGTGTTTTGAGCTGATTCTAGTAATAAATCGTAGATATGTTTTCTGACATATGGAATGAAATTTCCGTTCATCAGAGAAGTGATTTACTGTCATTCCATGCAGATGAAAACAAAATATGCTTCTTTAGCAGTGCTCCTGCCCACAAGATCATGTATTTGCACTTACTGTTGTGGTACAGTGATCCATTAAACTTGCAAGTTTGCTGTATAAATTAAGTGTATCTATCATGGAAAAATGTTTCTCATTTATTTCCTTTCATCATTACATGGGGCCCAACCTTGCTCTGCTTCTACCTTTTAGCTTTTTCGGAATTTAATACAAACTTTCCCTTCTGTCACAATATAACTTATTTTGTAACCTGTTAGTGAAGATTCCGTGGCTTCAGTAGTAGCTCTTTAGATTGAGTTTTATTTAAGCTCGATACCACTAAGCTGTTGCCTCACTGACAGAGAATGTGGCATTCTAATCACTTTTATGAATTCATGATTATTATTTTTTTCTGTTGAAGGGAAAATAAAATTTATTTTTCCCTAGAATGGAAACTTCCCATGAAGTTTGCTTCTTATGGGTGCCTTAAATTTCTTAGGACTAGGGAGTAGAGGATGTCGCTTCTACTCAAAATTCCATGAATTACTAAAGCATTGGAATCACAGGAGCCTTTAAAAACACAATCTGTCACACAGTAAAGTGAGTTAAAGTGTTTGTCTAAATAGCAAAATGAAAATAATCACAAGGGGAAAATGTCAGTTGTGATCTTTTTGCATATATTTTTTAAAAATGCAGTTATCTTTGCATGTTTGTTGTTTTTCATCTGATAATTATTTACACCATAACTAGTTCTCTTACCTCTCAATTTTCATCTCAGGTATAAAATCACTAAGCAGGTATAGTCAAGGTACATAAATACTTTCATCTCATGGCCTTGCTTACTGTGCAGTCAACAAGTCATGTCTGGTATTGCCAGTGCTTTGATTGCATCATTTGGCTTTCTAATTAATTGATTATAGTTACTGTCTTTGACTGTATGATTAAATACTGACAGTAGGTCAAGGTAGGTTTACTCATTAGTGTCCGTCCTTAGTAGTAAATTTTTAAGTTTAAAAACTAAAATACCAACTCTGGGATGTTCCATAATTCCTGGTAGCCTAAGTTTTCCACTCTTTCTTAAAATCTGTTATGAAGTACACATAGTATGACTTGAACCAGCAGGGTTGTGGTTTGGTTTTTTCCTATTATTTTTATTTTGCACCCAGTATTATAAAATATATGAACATCCTTGATTTTGTGTACACCATAGAGAGCACATCTTACAATGGCGCTGTACACAGTGATACTGAGGTGGGCAGTTAGTGCTTAATGCTTTTAGTCATAGTTGCGTATTTTCATAGAAAATGCTGACTCCCAAGCGTATTTCAGCATAATTCCATGTTCAGTATTTATCTAGATTGGCTAAATTATTTGTAAAAACTCATTTGAAGTTAGCGGAACAAAATAAGTTTTGACAGTCTCATGGCTTGCATGACGGACCACTGTATTTAGTCGTTTCCAAAGCAAGATGTACAGTACAATTCTAGAAAAAGGGTCAGTTGTTAGTTCAAGTTTTGAGTTCATATTCTGTACAGTTTTCAAAGAAAGCTGCTTACAGTCAGTAAGATTCTCCTGAGAATTACTGTAATTGTATCTGAAGTGTAAAATTGCTGTGACAAAGCTGAAATTTCAAATCAGTACGATCTTTGCAGTTAATGTGCCCCTAAACAAGGGGGCTGTTCTCTTCCTTGTAAATTGAGATTAACTCGGAGATTTCAGCATGAAAGTCAGTTTGTAGATTTTGAAGATAAGACTTCACTAGGTGCTTTTTTAGGCCAAAACTTATCTTAGATGAAAATGCAAGAGTAAAACTAATTTTATGAAAACACAATGTTAAAACTAATTTTACATTGTATAATTCACAATTCAAATTAATGGGCTTCAAAGTACACTATGTTTTGCAGTTGCATATATCTTCAATTTGAAAACAGTATATAACAATCTTACTTGACATTCCTGAAACATGATAAAGATACTCTAAAATAGTCTGCTACCTTTCATGGAATATCAAAAACCTAAGAATTGTATGCCCTTGAATGCATGCAAGTTTAAAACAGGGAAGTGGCAGAAAAAGCTGTTTTCAAAGATTTATTGATTAAAGTTTTACAGAGCTTTAATTGTACTTACAGAAAATGATCTGATTTTAGTATTTGGAAGTTTAAGACACTTTGCTGCTGTTCTTTTTCCATGTTTACTGTTCACTTAAATTTTCTGTGGATTAAATAAGAAGGGAGCCAAAAAGAGCCAATTTTTTTTTTTTTTTTTTAATGAGGAATATCCTGATTAAAATAATTGTGATACATTTATTGAACATTTTTAGCTTTTGGACTTGTTTGAAATTTGGCATATTGTGAAATTTTAACATGTTACCTAAAATACATTTAAATGTCCATCACAAATGTCAGTTTTCCCCTGTTACCTAAAGCGTTTTAAGGGACGTACGCATCAACCATAGTGAAGCATTTTCGCCGGGAATGTTCTCCTTCTGACGTGGAAAGTAGGCAAACCCACGACAGCTGGACTTGAACAACACATGTTCTGCAAGCGTAAAAGGATTAGGAAGCCCTCGGTGATTCCCGTTTACCCGGCTTTGAACCTTCCCGAGCAGCTCTGTCCAGGCGATACAGACAGCTCCAGCAAACCGGTGGCTCGAGGACCAGCTTCGGGTGACGTGCTTTGTTGTCTTTCCTGTTGACCAAAAAAACAGAAGCTGCAGTACTTTCCGAGAAAGGATGACTTCCGAGTGTACAGTAACCGGTCAGAACTTATTCCTGAATGCATATTTAATCAGGAGATGTAACATATTTGTTTAAATAATTAAAAGATGTGCGAGATTTCGGTGACCTTGTGACTTACACAGGCAAAGCCTCTAAGCTCAGAGTTAGGTAATCGGTAAGACCATTGTTAGGGTTGTTTCAGATTCAAGTAAGATCAGATTTTGATTATAAACTATTCAGGGGAAAAATATAAAACAAAAAGCTTTTAAAAACAATCAATTTAGCAAGAGGGATGAGAAGTGAGATGTAATTTCTTTTTCCCCTTCCAAACAAGCAGCTTATAGGACCTGTTTTACTGAAAAATTTGTTTCCGTTTCATGTTAGTTCAGAAGATGGTTCTTACTGAGATTTTCATCACTGACTGCATGCTGTGAGAGTAAATCCGCCTGCAAGTTAAGTACCACAAAGCTAATTTAATAGGTAGTTTGTCGGCAGGACTGCGTGCAGGTAGAGAACGTTCTCTTGACAGGATAGTATCTTACACTTACGTGGGCTTTGTCTGGGGGAAAAGTTACATCTTTTATACAACTCCAAAATACTTCTTGTAACTTTGTATCTACATACCTTGCTAGTAATTTAACCTTTAGCTACTTCAGCATGTATTTAAATACTTTTAAATTGTTTATATCAAATTACTAGGTATATTTAATTAAAAGAATAATCCCATATTCTTTCTTTGTATGTATTCCAAGTTTTGCTTTTCAGTTGAAGACTTTCAGCTCGTGTTATAAATTTAAGTTGAAAATCATTTGTCTGTCCTCTGAGCATACTGGTCCTGTGTTTGCCATAATGCAGTATAAATTTTTTAAGTTAATTGGAGCTTGTGTCCTTTGTTTAGTTATAATAAATGTATTATTTTGAAACATAATCTCTCCATTATTTTTCTGTTGCTTTTGATTATTTAGTGTTAATTTATTGCTGTTCAGGTGAGATGCCAGTCACAGAGCTGGACACTGATGAGCCGAATAATATAACTGAGATGTTTGGGGTAGAAGAGTGTAAGTGAAGTACAGATCCTTAAAGCAGGGAGGGTGGTGGGTTGTGTGGCATTTGGGGGGGTGTTAATTCTTGCAGAAATTCTCTTGATGAACGTGGAACTGCTGGCCTGGCGTAGTGAATTGTGCTAAACCATTCTTTCTAACTATTATATTTTAGGTATGAAAGTGGGGAGCAGTGTACTCTTTACTATGATGAACTAATGGAAAGGTTGAGATCTATTCCAAAGAGAAGTAAGTCTCCTCAGGAAGGATCTGTGTTTGGTCTTTGTCCAAGTTAGGGGAGGAAACATGTCTGAAATGGTTCCAGAGATTGATTATTTTATCCCATGCTGGGTCCTTTGCCCCTGGTTTTGGAAAATTGTATGTATTCCTCTGTAATATTCTTCACAAAGTTCATCTTGGCGTACAGCAGGCAAGTCTTGGGCATATCCAGCAATATGCTGCTTCAATTAAAAGCTGTTAATGGTTTATTGTTACCTCTCCTCCAGAAGCCTTGGCAGCCTGGGTGGGAAGGCAGAGAGAGCCTGAGCCAGCAAGGTGTCCCGTGCACGTTGGTCCCTGCGAAATAATGGAGCTATCTCAGACATAACTTGTGTCACTACTGTTCTGCAGGCCTCAACGCTCATCTTGGCCCAGCTGTGGCCAGCGCTTACAGAAATGCACAGCAAGGAAGATCCAGACCCAAAAGATGTGGCGGTCCTGTTGCACGGGCCCGTGTTGGCAAAAGTGGTCTCCTGGCTGCTTTCAAATGGGACTTGGGAATGTGCAAACATTAAATCTACTTTATAGTGTGAAAGTATTTCAACAGATACCCCCTGCCTTGAGACGCTTTTAAAATAACTTAGTAGATAAGCTAGGTTGGGTTGCAGATTTTTCCTTTTTTTGCTTAAAGCCAAATATCAAATAAATGGCTTAAAAAGTGGCAGAACTTGTTCCTTTTAAGCTTTTGCTTTAAAAATTTCCTTTAATGAGAGACTTATCTAGGGTGAATAGGACTGTTGTGCAGCAGTGTGGTAAAACAGACTAGCAGAGAAATTGTGGCTTTGAGTTTGTAAATTAAATGTGGACGTTGGCAAGTGCCCTTGATTGGTTACCCGTGTCCTGAATGCCCAAGAGAGAGAGTGACTTCTGGATCCAGTGTTGTCTTTGCTGAGATATATTGGTTATATCAAAGAAATCATACTCTTTTCTGAATCTTTATTACACGTTTATAACCATTATGCCTAGTTATTTTTTCTTTGGATTGTAACAATGGGATTTTTTTGGACTCTCTTGCCTTGACGTAGGGGGAAACAAACCAGTGGTACCCATGACCGAGCAGAGCGCCTGGCCAGTCTGGTGGGTGCGGAGGTGGTAGGCGCAAGCCAAACTGAAGTCTCAGAGAAGCTGAGGCTGGAAGGGACCTCTGGAGGTTGTGTAGTCCATCCCCTGCTCGGAGCCGGTTTCCCAGGGCTGTGTCCTGTCGGGGTTTGAGTATCTCCAAGGATGGAGACTCCACCACCACTCCGCATCCTCTCTGGATGGGCCTCTCCATGAGCTGTGCCAGTGTTTGGTCAC
The DNA here is from genome assembly GCA_009819775.1 of Phoenicopterus ruber ruber. Classification (NCBI taxonomy): domain Eukaryota; kingdom Metazoa; phylum Chordata; class Aves; order Phoenicopteriformes; family Phoenicopteridae; genus Phoenicopterus; species Phoenicopterus ruber. Next base: position 9,452,799 of record CM020218.1, on the reverse strand, counting down.
TCTCAGGAATAAAACCGTTTTTTCTTTTATTTCCCTTGCAACAGATGCGGATAATCTATTATTACAGATGTGAATTTGTGCATTGTCTGCAAATACACACAGAGGGAATGGCAACTGACTTCACTAATTAGAAATAATAGCTAATGGAGATACTGCTGTAACTTCACCAGATGGAATCTTCTTTTACATCAGGCTGGTAATGCAGGTGTGCAGAAAGCTGACTGGAAAAACCTCCAACTTCATGAAATCAGAGTCTTAAAAGTATTAATATAGAAGGAGTTTTGTTGCAAACTATTTGGGTGAAACATCACTTGAAGGGTGAGTGCGTATGCATATGGTGGGGGAGAGATGGATAGTCGTGTGGTTGTTTCATCGACCTGAGGCTTGAGAAATCTGTGCTCGGTTTGTGCTGATTCTTTCAATAATACATCACCTGGCTCTTGTGCCACGGTAACATAAAACCTCCTGACAGTGACTGGGCAGAGGACAAGTTCCCCAGAGCAGAGTTTCTCCGTGCAAGGACCTGTTACAGTATTCTGTAGTGATAAGGCTTTTAAATGCTGAATGCAGACAGTGACAGACCATACTGTACAGTTTTCCTGGCTAAGGAATCTTACTTTTCTCACTGCCTATATATCGAAAAGTGTTTCTGGTATTTTCTTGAATTATTCCTCAACTCTGATGTGAGCAGGAGGATGTTTGTAGTGTGTTTCTAATTCCCCATACTCTGTGCTCACTTCCATTTTTGTGTATTATTGGATATAAATCTTTCTCGGTAGTTGAATATCCTTCACAGGTCAAAATTCTTTGGGGGCTCATTAGCATGTAAAATTTTACCCTTGCCAAACCTTCTGTGGTTTTCAAACATCAGTTTCTCTCATCTAACTGGCGTAAAGGATTTCTGCTATGCAAGAGATGGATCTAATTCAGATTTGCCTCTTTCCGTCTAGTATTTCTCTTTATGTATATTGGCAGAGCAGACCCCTTCATGAATGGCCTGATTTATGGCTCAGTGAATGCTGCAGCCAGCAGTTCAAGATGTCAGGTCTCCCGTGCGTGTTGGGAGCGGCGGCGGATTCTCCCTCCCCCTCCTTTTGTCTTCGCTCCAGCCCGAGAGCCATCCAAGTTCCTAATATTTTCTAACCGTGTTTTCAGATCCTCGGTTAAGTGAGATCTTCAGACCCCATGCAAAGGAGAGCTTCTGCAAGGAGCAGAAGATGGAGATGAGCAACAAAATTATTATTATTATTATTATAGTCCTAAGTGTCTTACTAAATTAAGGTGGGAATTAACAACCTGTTGTGCAGAAAACCCAGGGGTCTCTGCAGCCTACTTCAGACTTGAAAATGTAAGATTCCCCCCCCAGATTTAATCAGATAATATATCCTAAAGAAGTATGCAGATCAGCAGGTTTTTCTTCTCCGTCCTTCCTATCCCCCAACCTTTCCCTTTTCTCTGTCCCTTACTTAATATGCAGGACTAAGTAGGCAAGATTTATGGACTCCTTGCTGCACTTTAGTTTCGCAGTACCTTGCTTTGCGCTGCTGGAAGTAGAGTTGAAATATAGTGGCTATTAATCTTTCCAATGAACATATCCTCACTAGATGGCTTCGGGTGCTTGGTCTACGTAAGCTCAGTCATTAGTAGCCTTCATCAAGCTCCGCTCTCACCCTGCTCTATCGTAACTACACCAGCTCCACCACGGTCGCTGTGCAGTCTCTGCATGCAATGCTTGTAAGAGCAGAAGGCTTTTATCCTTCCCTTTGAATCCTGTGCGCTCTTATCACAGGGAGCTGCCTATGCCCTTTCATAAGCCACAGCATTTCAGGGGACAATATGCTCTTAGGATGAGTCTTCCAAATCAAGAGCGACATCGAGAGGAAGGTACACACATCTGTATTTTTAGACCTACCTTCTGCAACCAGAGTTACCCATCCAAATTCTGTGATTAAACTAACACTGTGGTGCCTTAGTGACTCAGTATGACTTAATTTGAGGTGTACCTAAACCACTTGGGTCATCTTTTTCCCCAGAAAATCTTTTGTACCCGCTCTGAAAATGAGATCCTTTTGGGTATCTAGGTTTTGGACTTGCAAACTCAAGAATTGACTGATGTCAGCCCAAAAAAACTCTTCAAATAAATGACAGGGGAGGAAGCATTAACAGAAAAGCCTTATTTGTACCTCCTAATATGTTTGCGATCAAGAGAAACCTGGTGTGGAAATATCTCAACTACCCAGGCTCATATGGGATCTGTAGCAGTGAAGGGAAATAGATGATGGGGGGAGAGTCGATGGTGTCAGCAGTTTGGTTGTGCTTTCTTTCCTGTAGTTTGCCCTTGAGTGAGCAGGGTACCGTAATAGCTATTTTAATTCTGTGCATATGAAGGTATCTTCAGTCAAGAGAAATACAATATATTGTACCACCAAGCTTGATACTTTTATTGGAGTCCTTGGTGAAACTTGGGCACTTCAAGGAAGCGGGGTTAAGTCTTTAAAACCTTATCTCCCCCGCGCCCCCCCCCCCCCCCCCCCCCGCCTTTTTTTTTAATTACTAAGCAGTAACACAGTGGCTGCTGAAGCAGATACCTGTCCCCCGCGGTCTGCGAAAGGCGAGAGTGAATTTGCCTGTCCGACCACAGGGACCGGCACCGCCCGGGGGTTCCCACCCCAGGAACGCCGTCCACGCTGCAAAACACGACCCTCCCGCTCGGCCCCCCGCGCGGGTGCCCCGACCCCGCAGCCGCAGCCGCAGCCCCAGCCCGGGGGCTGCTCCCAGCGCGGCCTCTCACTAGATGGCGCGCCCCGACCGCCCACCGCGCTCCGGCCCGGCGGAGCCCCCGGGCGCCTTCCAGGCGCGTTTCTGCCCTCATTTGATCCTGTTCCCGATTTTCCCCAGCTCGTCTTTATGTCTAGTTTCTTGTTCTGCACTCACAAGCTCTGCTTCCCAGCTTCTTGTTGCTCGAATCTTGCTTTTTGTTCACTGAGGATGCTGTTAAGGCAAGGTGATGTGTGGCTGTTTCTGCACTCAGTGCTTGGTCCCCTCGTGCTCCCTCTTCCCACGTTTCATCTCCTCTCTGTTTGTCAACATGATAACCCTTGCTTGGAAAACAGAATAAACCTTTGCTATCCAGTCAAACGACCTGGTATAATCAGCCACTGGACTTCCCAAAATTAATCCCTCCTCAAAATACAGCATTATTTCTAGGAAGTTCTCCAATCTCGGTTTAAAAGTTGACAGTGAAAGAGAATCCACCACAAACCTTTGGTGAGCTCTTGTACTCATTTATTGCTATCACTCTGTGGTTTGCGGGGGTTTTCTTGCGGAGGAAGGCAGAGCGGAAAGACTCTTTAAAAATAGAAAAATAAATTAACTTCCCACCCTTGGAAAATCAAGTAACAAAAAGCCAAACTGTCTCTAGTGAATTTGTCTAACGCCAGTTTCTGTTCATTTGAGTTCAGTGGTGGAAAAGCCCCCGACAATGTTTTCATTGTGGGGCTGCTTACGGGCTGCATCAACGTGGGTAACTCAGGAGCTGCGCAGCTCCTCCAAAAGTTTCCTGAGTCTCTCGTAGGGACCTGTGTCCTGCCCTGCCCAGAGCCCTTCCCTCTGGGCTGGTGACGTGTAGCGTTCGCTTATTACCTCTTCAGTATTGACACTGTGATCAAGGTGTTCAAACGTGCCTTGTGGGCTTTTTGCCTACCTTGGCTGCAGAGCATTCCATTTGACTCCGCATCTAGAGGTGACATCCAAACACCTCTGAAGATACGGTCCTTTTGTGACGGTTTAAATTGCTAATCTGGGTTTGCATCTTCCCACAGAGCCCAGCACTTTCCCATTGCTACAAAAGCAGCGGTGGTGCCGCCGTGTGCTCTCCTGTGCAAACAAAGGCAGGTTCGGCTCTTGTCTCAAGGGCTTAACGAATGCATTACTCAGAGCTATAAACACTTAGTTAACAAAAACTGAAAGTCCACTCTCATTTCTTTGGTATGAGGCATTTTTAGGACCAAATGCTAGGTCAGGTTAGAGTGGGTTACGCACATGTGATTCAGCGGTTTGGATGCGATGCTTCAAATGACTCAGGCATGTTTTAAAAAAATGTAGCTTGGTGAAAAGGTATGAATCAGAGAATCAGAATAATTCAGGCTGGAAGAGACCCCAGGGTCATCCAACCTTCTGTGCAGAGCAGGACCAAATTTAGATCAGGTTGCTCCCGGCCTTGTCCCGTCATGTTTTGCTTATCTCCAGGGATGGGGGGTTACACAAATCCCTGGGCCCTGTGACTGACCACCTTCATGGTGATAATTTTTTCCTAAAATCTGGTGGGTATGTCCTATGTCACAACTAGTGTCTGCTGCCTCTTGCCCTATTGCTGTGCACCCCTAGGAAGAGTTTAGCTCCATCTTCTCCGCACCTTCTCATTAGGTAGTTGCAGAGTGCAATAAGGTCCCCCTGAAGCCTTGTCTTCTCCGGGTTCAGCAGGCCCAGCTGGCTCAGCCTCTCCTCATACTCTTTGTGCTCCAGCCTCTGGCCATCCTGGTGGCCTCTGCTGGATCCGCTCCAGCATGTTCATGTCTGTGTTGTGCTGAGGAGGCCAGAACTGGACCCAAGACTCAAGGTGTGTCTCACCAGTGCTGAGCAGAGGAAAAGGACCATCTCCCCTGACTTGCAGGCAATGTCCTTCCTAATGCAGCCCAGGACACTGTTGGTCTTCCTTGCTGCAAGGGCTCATTGCTGGCTCATGGTCAACTTCTCCACCAGGACCTTTCTGCAAAGATGCTGTCCAACTGGTCAATGGCCACCCTGTTACTGGTGCATGGGGGTTATTCCTCCCAGGTCCAGGGCTTTGCATTTGCCTTTGTACCGCTTCATGACGTTCCCATCGGCCGGTTTCTCCAGCCTGTCGAGCCCCTCTGCACGCAGCCCTGCCCTCTGGGGTAAGGACCGCTATGAACACAACGCTGAACAAGAAGGGTTGAAATGGAAACCAGGAGATCACACGGTTAATGCACGATGTGGAATAGTTGAGTCTCACTTGCCAAATCCAAGAGGTTATTCAGGGTAAAACCAGTTTAATGACAGGCATGGAATTGATGACAATTTACGCAATTATTATTAAGTGAGCAAACTACCATGTGGTGTTATAGAAGGTCTGAAAAAAAATATTAATAGACTGTCGGTTCAAATGTGAAAGTGCTAAACTCATCGACTGTGATGTGCTCTAAAAATAGAGACTTGAGCCTCTGCATCAAAAAAAAAAAATAATGCTTCCCTTAGGAAGACTTAACCAGGTCTAAACAGAAAGCTTTCTGGCTGATGTCCAACTATTTTTTTTTAAAGTCCTGTAATTAACTTTCTTTTCATTACTTTCGGGTGGGAAGTTTTCTTTTTTCTGTTCCCCATTTCTGTTAAGCAGTGGTGTGTGTTCAGTTGCTACGATGAGGAGAATAATGGCATTCCTATCACCGTGAAACGTTATGAGTTGAAAAGTTTATGTGATTTTTGTACGTACTGGTCTTACAAGTTATAAATGACTGTTCATTATTTACGCTACATGGGGTAAAACTTTAAACAAAAAGTTGTTCTTCAATTCACCTTTGAATTGCACGTTTTCTGTCCTAAATGTTTTCTAGATGTGAACTATAGCAGTACAGATTTTTTTCAACTTGTTTAACAGTGCTGGTAGCTGCAGTTTAGAAGCTGCTGTGCAGCAGAGCTGGAACTCGCTAGACCTTTGTCCAAAGTCAATGGGTTACGGGGGTTTTGTTCAATCTATAGATACCTACGCTGTTTGCCCCAGGTCTCCCTGCCCTACAGCAGTGATTTAAATGCTGCCTCGATAGTTCAGAGCTACTGTTTGCTAAAAAGCGCTCCACAGCCATAGGGACTGTTGGGTTGTTTGTTTCCCTACGGTATCTAAGGGTTATAAAAAAACAGATTAAAACCCTGAACCGTCTATTTCTAAAAGTCCAGGCAGAGCCTGCATCCAGGCGAGGATTCCTTTGGGATCGGGGTCACAAGGCAACCGGGTGACTGCAGATCGCAGTGAGAGCAGTGGGTTAAAAAGTATTTTCAGATTGTAATGAAACAGAATGTAAAATATATCAACAAAAAATATAGTGATATCTTCCATATTCAGTTGTGCACTCGCTGGCTGCCAGCCCCAGAAGACTGGGTTTACGCCATGGCTTTGCCTGTAGCTGCTGTCTAGCTACCAAGTCTTTACATCACGCTGTAGCCCTGCCCACATAAAAACCTCCTGAGTATGTAGTGCGAGCTGAAAAGTGGTTAGCTGGAAGTTAACTGTTGAAATAAACCCTCAGGCAGTGGTCGAGTCTCCCTGCCTTGCTGTCCTCAAACCAAGGTCTAGCTGTCACTCCTTACATAGGATGCACAACTCCTGGAGGGGGGGAGAGATTACTTTTCAGAAGGAGTTAACCACAAACCTGCCGTCAGCAAGACAAATTTCAGCAGAGACGTAAGCAAGAAGGTGTGATCCAGTTCATGAATTCCTGAAGAGGAGGCAACAGCTGGTGAGGCTGCAGCGCGACGGAGAAACATCTGGAAGCTATGGGAGACGCTAATCCAAGTGGGACAGTGTGACGCCGTTTGTCTGCCTCGTAAGAGCTTTTGGGCCAGCTTCACAGGAAAGCTGCATACGAGATAAGGGAGGTGGCTACACCGGGTGTTGATGAGGTCTGAAGTACAGTATATTGAATCCAGGTTTGGGTATTGCTCTTCACCACTAATACTGATGAACTGGAGCAGGTCCAGATTAACGAGAATAACGAGCAGTCGGTTGCTGTGTGGAACAGTTAACACCATTGCATCGCTTTAATCTAGAAAATATGGGGCTGAAGGGAGGGAACACCCAAGTTCAGAAGCGTTTGCTGCACGGGGCCCGGTGCTCTGTGCTCCTCCACAGCTGCTGGGGTGAGACGAGAGCAACCAACTTAATTTTCAGTGAAATTACCGCAACAGTGGGGTTTCTGCAGACTCTCACTAGTGCAACTCGAGGCATTGCAGTTTCTGGTGTTGCTGGAGGTTGCTAGGTCTGTAGCTAACTGTAAATGCCGATCTGTGACAGCTGCTGCAACTCAGCAGTTGATGTGTTAATTTAAACCAACACCACTCATGCTTTAAGTTATTGTGCCAGACTATGGCATAGGGGTAGGACCATGGGATGTCTCTCGTCCAACACCATGCACAAAGCAGGTCCCAACCAGACCAGGCTGCTCAGGGCTTCATCCAGCTGAATCCAAGGATTCGGTCCCAGGATGGAGATGCCACAACCCTTCTGGACAAACTATTTGAGATATTTGACCACCTTTATAGTGAATTTTTTTCCTTATATTTAATTATAATTGCCTGTGTTGCAACTTGTGTCCATTGCCTCTTGCCTCTCGCAGTGCAATCAATAATGCTAATTATTAGTTAATAAAACTCTCGATTAATAGTATGTTTCTTGGGAACCACCTGCTGGGCTCTAATTTCATGATGCTGTACAAATGGAGGACGTGAACCATTCCTGCATTGGCCGGGTTTGAGTATCGTAACAGGGCAACTGTACCGGCTGAGCTGCATAATCTGTTCTCACAGAATCACAGAAACACAGAACGGTAGGGGTTGGAAGGGACCTCTGGAGATCATCTAGTCCAACCCCCCTGCCAGAGCAGGGTCACCCAGCGCAGGCTGCACAGGGCCGCGTCCAGGCGGGTTTTGAATATCTCCAGAGAAGGAGACTCCACACCCTCCCTGGGCAGCCTGTGCCAGGGCTCTGTCACCCTCACAGTGAAGACGTTTTTTCTCATGTTCAGGCGGAACTTCCCATGTTCCAGTTTGTGCCCGTTGCCCCTTGTCCTGTCGCTGGGCACCACTGAAAAGAGTCTGGCCCCATCCTCTTGACACCCTCCCTTGAGATATTGATAAGCATTGATGAGGTCCCCTCTCAGTCTTCTCTTCCTCAGGCTGAACAGCCCCAGCTCCCTCAGCCTTTCCCCACAGGAGAGATGCTCCAGTCCCTTAATCATCTCCATAGCCCTCCACTGGACTCTCTCCAGTATTTCCTCGTCTTTCTTGAACTGGGGAGCCCAGAACTGGACACAGGACTCCAGATGGGGCCTCACTAAGGCAGAGTAGAGGGAGAGGAGAACCTCCTTCAACCTGCTGGCCACACTCTTCTTAATGCACCCCAGGATGCTGTTGGCCTTCCTGGCCGCAAGGGCACATTGCTGGTTCATGGTGAATTTCTTGTCTACCAGGACTCCCAGGTCCTTCTCCACAGAGCTGCTTTCCAGGAGGTCAACCCCTAACCTGTACCGGTGCATGGGATTGTTCCTCCCCAGGTGCAGGACCCTGCACTTGCCCGTGTTGAACCTCATGAGGTTCCTCTCCACCCAACGCTCCAGCCTGTCCAGGCCTCGCTGGATGGCAGCACAGCCTTCTGGTGTATCAGCCAGTCCTCCCAGTTTCGTGTCATCAGCAAACTTGCTGGGGGTGCACTCTGTCCCTTCATCCAGATCATTGATGAATAAATTGAACAAGACCGGGCCCAGTTCTGACCCCTGGGGGACACCACTCGCTACAGGCCTCCAATGAGACTCTGCGCTGCTGATCACCACCCTCTGAGCTCTGCCATTCAGCCAGTTCTCAATCCACCTCACTGTCCACTCGTCTAGCCCACACTTCCTGAGCTGACCTATGAGGATGTTATGGGAGACAGCGTCAAACGCCTTGCTGAAGTCCAGGTAGACAACATCCACCGCTCTCCCCTCATCCTCCCTGCCCGTCATGCCGTCACAGAAGGCTATCAGATTGGTCAAGCATGATGTCCCCTTGGTGAATCCATGCTGACCGCTTCTGATAAGCTGCTTTTTCTCTACGTGCTCTCTTGTCCCTTCGCATGGGTGCCTCTCCCGCACGGCTCTGCTCGGCGCGGCCAGCTGCGGCCCTGGGAACAGCTGCCTTTGGCAGGGCGACGAATTCATCCCTGTCTGTAGTTGGTGCGCAGTGGCTGAAAGCACTCTGGGATCCGTGGGGATGAACAGCTCTGTAAAGACTGGAGTTGTTTATGATGATGATTACTAAAATAAAACTTTAAAATGCCTTAATGTAAGGAGTTCATTGGAAAGTTTACAATTTAGGGTGTTTTATGAGGGGAGAAATGATTTCCAAGAACCAAGTTAGAGTAAGTCCCCCTTAGGACGATGCAAAAGGAGAGTTCCAGTGTATTACAAAATTAGCATGGCTATAGCTTTCTAAGCTTTTAAGATCCCTTCGTATCAGGGGGAAAGGGGAAGGGAGAGTCAGGCAGCCAGAACAGGAATCTGTCTCTATTGGGAAACCATTAGAAAGACGCAATGTGGTGGCTGGGACCCAGGCAGAATTTGAATGTCATCCCTTTTCTATAAATAATGCATAAGCATCATCATATTTTTTAATGCAGACCCCAGAAGGAAATAATCTCTCTTGATTGAACTGGGATGTAACATTTTGGACTGGAATTCAGAGGTCCCAAGTTCAGGGGTCCAGGGCGGTGTGTCCCAGCTGCTGGGTGCTCTCCTCTCCCGCTCGAGCATCTCAGGAGCGAAGGGATGAGGACGCTGCACGAGAAGTGGATCAGAGGGCTGCAGCCTCTTGCTCTCAGGGTTGTCCCAGATGTCCTGCAACACCCACCAGGAAAATGGGATGTTTACCATGATTTTTTCACCTCTGGATCATGGGTGAAGTATTTACCACCTAGATCCAAAGTCACAGGGCTGTATCTGTGTCAGCTCAGAATGATGCATCGAACAGAAACCTTTTGGGGCAAATATTGGAGTTTCCTGTGGGAATTCAGGGTGAACAAAGAACGGAGGGCACGTCCCATCCAGCTTTCAGGAGTGATGCTGCTCTGTGTCTGGGACACTTACGTGATGCTCAGTCACTGTGCTGGCCAAGTCACTCATGTATTACTGTCATGATAACCGAGGCACTGTCCCGTTACTGCCATGATACCCTACGCGCTGTCCCACGGGTGACGGGATGATGGAGTAAGGCCTCAGCGGTCTACGCTTTTGCAGTTTCGCGAACCTGGCTTCAAGGAGGTGTGCAACTCTGTTTTTAGTGACAAAGTTACGCAAACAAAAGTCCTGGTGTTTTATACCATGTCAGCTTAACCCGCATGTCCTCGTGGCGTAGAGCACAAGGTCTGGCTTTGCCCTCGTTCCCTTTTAAAGCGCATTCACGTTGTCGTTATGTGAGTTTGTGCTGGGCATGGGAGTTTGGCTGTGACTTGCCATTGCTCAGCTCTGCTCCTTTGCAAGCAAGGAGAAACTGCTGTAATGTTTTACCCTGCTGCAGTCTCCCAGGGTGCTAGGAAATATCACAGCCCCTTTCCGCTAAGCACTGAAATCGGAGACGTACCCCTTGTTTAGCGTTTATCATGTGAACAGACAAGGCATGCGCAAGGGTTTGAGAGGGAAACCAAAATACAGGAGGGGTAACCAACTTGGCAAGTCAACAGACGTGCAAAGAGGCAAATGGGGTGTCCCACGGCCCTGGCAAAGTGCCCCGTCTGGTAAGAGGCACTGCCTTGCTCACCTCCTACCTTGCTGCCTTTGAATTGCTCTACCTCCAATACATTCCTGTGAGGACTGGCTGATTTATGCAGCCTGCCCTCTCTGTGCCTGAACTAGAGAAGACGACTGATGGAAAAGAAATGAAGTGGTCGCTAATTAGCAATTAGTTCATTAATAGAAGACATCTGCTTCACATGAGGCAGGGAGAGATGAAGGCGGCTGAACCTCACGTCCCCAGGGACTGGCTGTTTATGGAGTCTGCAATAAACTAGAGATCAGGCTTTTGTTTAAGGTTGATTTTGTCCACCCTGGAGATGTCTATGTACCGAGGGCTGAGCGGTGGTGAAAGCTGGTGATGAGACAGGGCATCACGCAGCACAGGGGGCTCGCCTGTGAAGGATCCCCATTCTGCCGGGTGCAGGGGGGGGATCCACCCTGCTCCACAACCCGCTTCAGTGCTGCCTCTGCCTCGTCCAAATTCCTAACCTTGGTATGGGCAGAAATGGGAAGGAGGCTTCTGGATGTGGAAGGAGAAACTGGAATTGCCCCTGCAGTGAATTCAATCAGGCTTGAGCCCAGGCTTTGAGGTACCGATGAGAGCAGCCTCCTGCAGCAGGTGCCCAAACGCCCTCCCAGGACACGCAGCCCGCTCCGGGGCGGTGATGGAGCTGAGACTTAGTTTGCTCTTGAGAGCTCTGGGTGCAAAATCTGAATTACTGGAAGAACACCAACAGCTAAACGACCAAACCAGTTTTTAAAGCACTTGGAATGATTGGCTTCTCCAGCCACCTGGGTGCTTTGGGAAATGCCTGTCACTGCACTGGATCAATATTTCAGGAGCAGGAGATGGTATCAGCTTCTCCAGAGCAGCAGTGGTTTTCTCCTATAAGACAGGGAGGAGGAGGATGGAGACTTTCACACGGGATGCTGTAAAACTGAAATACCACGAAGGCCAAAGGTGAGCTCCTTGAACCCAGCCTGGAGAGCGCTGGGCAGGAGATGCTGGGAAAGTTCTTGCAGTTTTATCTTCTGTTGGAGAACTTGGAAACCGTGCGTGTGAGGAAGCAGGGCTGTCAAAGAAAACAATTATCAGCAGTGTCTGGGAAAATGCAAGTTATCTTTCCCTGGCCGTATTTCTTTAAATGTGCCCCCCTCCCCTAAAATTTCCCAAACTCTTCTCAGGTATCTTTCTGTCCAAATTTCCTTCCCTTTTAAAACTGAAACGCTTTCATTGTATTGAAATTAAATGGAAAAAGAAATCCCCAACTAAACCTGAAAGTGATTAAAAAATTTTAATATAAAAAGCCATTTTTCCTTGAAAACCATTCAACTGACCATAATCAAATCCTCTCCTCCAAAGGAGAAAAATTCCCATAGATTTCAGGAGCTGTGGGATGGGCACTCAGCAGATTTTGACGCCGACAAGGGCAGCAGACTCCTAATTGCATCAGCTATGAAACTTCTTTCCCCAGTCACTGCTGGGATTTTCTGCCTATGAATCAGGAGCATTTGGATTTTGGGGCTTGTCTACCAGGCAAAATTGACCAGAATAATCAATTTTCCAAGAGCCGCTCCGGAGCTGCTGCTCATCTGAACTCTGTTGAGGGAGTGTATTCCAGAGCAAGTATTTTGCTCTGGAAGAAAGCATTAATTATCCCACGTGAAATGACTCTTATTGTGGCAGACAGCAGTCTGAGGAGGGAGCTCTTCCAGAACGGTGACTGGGGAATAGCTTATTCTGCAATAGCTGCTCTGGTCAAGTTCCCCGCGTCGGCAAGCCGCGAATCCCCGCGGCAGCACGGGTGGGAACGCGCCCAGCACACGCAGCCTCCGGCTTTACGGACAGCTGCGTGGCTGCGAGCTGATGAATCCAGTAACGTTATTACCATGCTTGCCTTTGAGTGAGAAAGATCTCCGTTAACACCGCTGTCTCCTGGATTTTTCACCTCCGTTAATCACTACGCACTCCTCTGTCCCCACGCCCGTACGCAGGGTTGTTTGCCCCTTCTCCCCTTCCCTTCCCACTGAAAAATTGACTTGTTTTATCAACGTTTCTTAACTCTCTTGACCTTGTGGGTTTTATCCCTCTGCCCAAATGGATGCAACCCCCTTTTGTTTTAACTGCACGTGGGACTTTTTGTCAGTGCTCCTTGGATTCCCTTTTTTTCCCCGGACGGCTGATGGGGTTAAACCGCAGCAGGCAGCTCTCCGGCCCCACGGTGCCCACAGCGAGAGCATCGCCGCGTGTCATTACCCCGTGTTTATGGTCTTCTCAGGCAGCTTTCAATCGGCATGACAGTGTTTTCCTGCTCGAGCCAACTTGAATTAATTTGGAGCATAAGATTTCGGGAGACAGTATCAACTCCTTCAGTGAAATCCAAATAGATTGCAGCTGCTCTGCGCTCTATTAACCCCATCATTTTGTAATTTTGTCCAAAAAACTGGGGGGAAGGGCAAATAAAGCTGGAGTCTGGCAGGATTTTGGTTCCACAAAATCAAATGTGAGTTGGAGGGAGCGTAAGAAGTGCTTTCCTGGAGCAGGGTAGCAGGTCGGTGTGGCAGATGTCCTTGTCCATAACATGGACTTCTTTCTTTACCTCTGCATGCCCCTTTTATCCATAATTAATGATTGATGTATCCCCCAAAGTGCAAGTATTTGTGTCCATCAGGGCTAGTACAACATTTTCTGAAGCACCTCATGATTTGGCTCATGTTCTCAGTCACTATCAGCTTCCAGGGGAACTTCTGGTCCTTAGGGATGGGTCCTTGTCCTTGTAATGGTCTTCGGTATTTTCTGGTCAGCACATGTAAGCGTGTCCTGGTCTTCAAGTTCATGATGAGAAACCAAACCAGAAACAAACATCTTGATGGTATAAAGACTAATTCCCTCACTGGGATAAAAGGAGTGGAGAGGAGCTGAGGAAGCTTATTTGTGTATGTTTACTTTTTCCAACAAAAAGAGATTTCTCTTCCCTAACTACGAATCTGGCTGGCAGTTGTCCTTTCCCGATAAAATTTCCCGGCTTTGCACTTGCACCCTCCCCAGCGGAGGAACCCGCAGCCCAGAGCGGATATTTCTGTGCAGCGTCTGTGGCTCGGCGGCAGCGAAGACGTAACTGAAGCCGGGAGCCCGCTCAAGCTCCTGTAGGAAATGAGACGTTTGCTATCGCTTCTGCCGAGCGGGGCCAGGATGCGGTTACACGCTTCGGCATCAGCGCGGGCTGCTTTGCTGATCTCAGGGTTTTCTCAATATAGTTCGTATCAGAGTATGGAGGGAAAGAGATTAAGGATAAAACCTTGGGAGATGATTTCTGGGAAGCTGCTGCATTCATTTTGCTTTCCTCTCAACCACAGCGTCTCACCAAAATGTCACACGGGAGCACTGAGGTGTCTTTGCTGCCTACTGTCATGAGATACCCTCAACAGCCAGATCCCTCTCTGCTGCTCATTCTCTCTTCCTCTAAAAAAAAAAAAAAACCCACCAAAAACCAACCAACCAAACAAAAACCAAAAACAAACAAACAAACAAACAAATTTCCTCTTTATTTTCCCAACTCTAATGTATAGTTTTAAAAGGAAAGGCTCCTTCTGTATATTACTTTCCAAGAAAGTAGTTTCTGTTAGGACATTTCTTTATTAATACCTGTAAGGTATCTTAACACAGATTTCTTTTTGCTGTTCAAAAGGAACAGCAGAAGTTCAATAAGAAATTGTTCCTGTAGAAGTACTTCTGATATATTTGAATAGTAAAGGATGAAATAAATACCTGTCATGGTTTGACCCTGGCCGGACACCAGGTGCCCACCAAACCCGCTCTGTCACTCCCCTCCTCAGCTGGGCAGGGGAGAGAAAATACAAGGAAAGGCTCGTGGGTCGAGGTAAGGACAGGGAGATCACTCAGCAGTTACCGTCACGGGCAAAACAGACTCAACTTGGGGAAAAATTAATTTAATTTATTGCCAATTAAATCAGAGTAAGACAATGAGAAATAATAACAAATCTTAAAACTCCTTCCCCCCACCCCTCCCTTCTTCCCGGGCTCAACTTCACTCCCCATTTCTCTCCCTCCTCCCCCCAAGCGGCGCAGGGGGACGGGGAATGGGGGTTGGGGTCGGTTCATCACACATTGTCTCTGCTGCTCCTTCCTCCTCAGGGGGAGGACTCCTCACACTCTGCCCCTGCTCCGGTGTGGTGTCCCTCCCACAGGAGACAGTTCTCCATGGACTTCTCCTACATGAGTCCTTCCCACGGGCTGCAGTTCTTCATGGACTGCTCCAGCGTGGGTCCCTTCCATGGGGTGCAGTCCCTCAGGAACAGACGGCTCCAGCGTGGGTCCCTCGCGGGGTCACAAGTCCTGCCAGCAAACCTGCTCCAGCCTGGGCTCCTCAATCTCTCCACGGGGCCACAGGTCCTGCCAGGAGCTTGCTCCAGCGCGGGCTTCCCACGGGGTCACAGCCTCCTTCGGGCATCCACCTGCTCTGGTGTGGGGTCCTCCATGGTTGCAAGTGGATATCTGCTCCCCCATGGACCTCCATGGGTGCAGGGACACAGCCTGCCTCACCATGGTCTTCACCATGGGCTGCAGGGGAATCTCTGCTCTGGCGCCTGGAGCACCTCCTCCCCCTCCTTCTCCACCGACCTTGGTGTCTGCAGAGCTGTTGCTCTCGCATATACTCAATCCTCTCTCTGGCTGCAATGGATGTTGTGCAGATTTTTTTTCTCCCTTCTTAGCTCTGTTACCCCTTAGGCGCTACTGCCGCTGCTGATGGGCTCGGTCTTGGCCAGCGGCGGGTCCGTCTTGCAGCTGGCTGGCATTGGCTCTGTCGGACACAGGGGAAGCTTCTAGCAGCTTCTCACAGAAGCCACCCCTGTAGTCCCCCCCCGCTACCAAAACCTGGCCACGCAAACACATACAATACCCTACACCAAAGTCAGAAGAGGAGGATCTGGGATGCCTTTATGCTGTCTCTAGCTCTGGTACTAACTCACCATGGGAACTTTGCTTAGACAAGACCCTGTGCCAGAAGAGGGTGCCTCGCTGCCCTGAAGCTCTTGGAAAACTCAGGTTTAGCTTCTCTGTGTCTCATTTTTCCTGTCTCCAAAGCATAGGTCATACCACAAACCCAGCTCAACTCCAGATGTTCAACTGATGCCAACCAAAACAGCTCCAGCACAGTTGGTGTTGGCCATGTACTCCTCTGCTTGCATCGCTTATAGCTCTTATCCTTCCCCACGTCATCTCTCCCCCGGTGATTTATTTGTCCCTTCATGCTGTCACATCTTGATTTATGCCATTGCCGCTGATGGCAAGGCCTTGCCTGGATGCTCCGCGCCTGGCGCGCTCTGCTCTGCGGCAAAGGTAATTACCAGTAGCAGAGAGCAAGAGGTTAATTCCAGGCTCCTTTCCTCTGCCTGGACCAAGCATAAATTCTTACTAGAAACAACTGTGCAAGCAGCTGCCACTCAGTACAGAAATTAATAATTTTGGTTTTAAGAAAGCAAAATTTTTATGCAGTGCATAACTGGAGAGGTAATATGTAAGGCTATTTTTGTGCGTTTGGAATTAAACCTTCTATGTAGAGGTTTAAATACTGATTGTCTCAGTCCATTTTCATTCAAAACCCAGCACACACAATCTGAAGGGAGCAAATATTCCTAAAAGGGTCTGGAACAATAAGCCTGATTTTCAGACTGACGGAGAAATGTTAAATATGTGTTTTCCTCTTTCATTACCCTTGCTTTAATTAGTATTATGCTTCTAGTAAGGGGAGTGAATAGTATTTCCCTGTTTGGCACTCTGTTTCATTAAGCAAACTGCTTGCTATTAAATCAAATTTAGTTGGCTGCTGTGATTTAAAGATTTTACCTGTAGCCTGTGAAACAGGCTGGCGACTGGTTCCATCAGAAGGGGGCAAAATGTGTACGATGAAGTGAGGTTTTTCCTTACACACGATGGTTTCAGTCCCTCAGCAGGCTGCTGCGCACACAGGCTCAGGTCAGTTTGTACATGGGCACACGTTGCACGGAGAATCTTTGCACAGAGTGTGAGCGCTGCATCTCTGTCCCGCTGGCTCAAAGCCCAGAAGCCAAAGAAGACAGGGGCCAGCACGGACCCTGCAAGGGGAAGATACAGGTACATTCCCAGTATTTTTAGAAGATCTCACTGATGCTGTAGGATCACTGTCTATGGTGCAGCTGTGGTGCCTTTTATTCAGCCTGTCTTACCTGGCAGTCACCTCTTGCAGTAGCTCATCTATTAGTGAGAATTTTGCATAATTTGGTACAGCTGGTTATCTTTTAGACTTCATGAAGGGAACCAGGACATGGGCTGCAGAGTCCATGGGTTATATCTGGT
Organism: Phoenicopterus ruber ruber; assembly: GCA_009819775.1. Classification (NCBI taxonomy): domain Eukaryota; kingdom Metazoa; phylum Chordata; class Aves; order Phoenicopteriformes; family Phoenicopteridae; genus Phoenicopterus; species Phoenicopterus ruber. The sequence continues at coordinate 9,435,885 of CM020218.1, read as the reverse complement.
GGTCCAAAGCCAAGGTTAAGGTGCAAATGCAGCCCCAATGATCTGATGCCTGCTGTGGAGCTGGAGGAAAGCCTGGAGCAATAGCCACAGGTCTCAGCTAGCGTTCGACAGGGCAAGAGCTCTCAGCAGCAGAGAGGCTGTGGGACTACCCAGCTGAAATGTCTTATTCAACCAGTAATTGTGACTGGGCTCACCTGGAGAAAACTCTGCTCCAAACCCCAGAGCCCTGAGGGTGTCGTCAGGACAGTTTGCTTCTGCGGTGCAGCCCTTAGTTGGAAAGGCTCTAAAGCAGCTGAAAACGTGGATCAAAAGCACGTGGGGGATTGCACCAGCAGCAGGCAGCTGGCCAGGCAGAGCGTGGGCTGGCACTGCCAGATCCTTGTAAGTACAGGAGTTGCGACAGTGATGTGGGAATTTTAAGATGTGAAAGATGGATTTGGTGGCAGACCTGGGGAGCGGATCAGAAGCAGCTGCTGGGGATGCAGCGGCAGCAGGCGATAAGGGAAAGTGTCTGACTGAAGGCGTTTTGCAAAAGGAGCTGCTTGAAGAACACGCCTTTTATAAATTGTTTCCTTAATGGTCTTGGCATGAAAAGCTGCAGTTTTCTGGTGGGAATTCCTCCCGTGCGTTTCCTGCTGCCGCGCTGGCTTGTTGTTCGGTCTGTGACTTGCAGTTAGTAGTGTAGCAGCCTCAGGTTGGGGGTTCACCTGAGCTGGAGAGAGAACAGGACGTGGCTGAACAAAGCACGAGAAACGTACGTTCTCAGCAGACGGCAAGAAACTGTTCCTTGAGCCACAGGAACCACTGTACCAGGCAGGTCATCTTGGAGATAACATGAATATCTCCTCTTCCCAATTTTGGGGCTAACGGGTTGGGCTCAGGTGAACAAACATATAATTAACAAAACATTAACTTCATGTTTGCTTATTTGTCCTTTGGGCTGCAAGGAAAAAGCAGTGAGAGGAGTAGGTAAAAAGTGTAGCGTCTTTGGATGAAACTTCAGGTTTGGGACTAATGTAGAGGTGGCAGGAGGGGCTCAGGTCAGGAGGAGCAACAGAGTAAAGCCTGATGGAGGAAAGTCACATCTTCAGAAAGGATTTAGGGGTTGTGGAGGGACTAGGTAAAGAATCAACAGCAAGATCCCTAAAAAGTGATTGTTTCTAATCAGCTTTATTCTATGCGTGTCTGCCCAGGCAGCTCACATTGATTTGATGCTGAGCAATTTTTCCTGACTTTTAAAAACTGCAACAAATAGCAAGCGATTGCACATGTGCTTACCTTTAAACACTCATGTAGCTGCATGTCTGACTGTAATTATACTCCTGTGAAAATTCTTGGTGGACTCAAGGACTTAATCCCACAAACCTCACTGATCACATCACTGTACGTGTGAATTTATGCTTGCAGGATTAAACGCTGCCGTCAGCTATGAAGCAATTAATAGTTATAAGCAGAAAACATGCAGGGGTGGGGGAAGAAGGGCCAGGTTAAAACACACTGTAAATGGAAGACAATCTTTCAGTACTGGTAGGTATGTATGTATTTCTGTTGCTAAGGCTTATTGCTGGGGAAGCCGCTGTCCCAAGCTCCTGGCTTCCGAGGCAAACGATGATTTACTCTGTGTGACACAGAGAGGGAAATGAAACCTGATTTTACTTCCAGCTGCGTAAGCGTGCGTGTGCCAGAAGCACTTTCCCCAGGGAGTCCGTACAGTTCACTGCTCTGGTTTGCAAATTCCCCGATAGCCACCGAGCTGCCCGAGCGGAGCTGTGCACGCTGCAGGCACGGGAGCAAACCGCTCCCACAGCCAGGAGGTAACCACCCACCCGAGACTGCCATGGACCAAACCAGCTGGGAATGCCGTGTGAATGTGTGAGGAGAAAGCACGGGAAGAGAGGTTTGACTCCGAGTCAAGGACTGAGGGGAAAAAAAAAAAACAGATGAGTTGGTTCAAACACCCAGCTCTGAGTACTGCTCCACAGGAGGTGTTTCTGCTGAGGCTAGATTGGAAGAGCACGGTGGTGTGCGAGTGCTTAGGAAAGGGATTGCAATGCCAGAAAGAGATTTCCCAGTTACCTCCAATGACCTTCACCAGCTCAGCTGCAGACTTTAACTTGCTTTCCACTTGTCTGGGGCTGTGCTCAGAGCCCTGCTCCTGTGGAAAGGATCTTTCTTCTTGTAGAAAGGATCTTTGCTTGGTTCTTCTCCTGAGAACCTTCCAGGATGCTTCATCCCATCCTCCCAGCACACACAACCACATAAAGATGAGGTTTTTCAGAGGACCGTACCTTCTCCTGTTACTTGGGTGTAAATGTGAGGTTCATAAGTAAAACATACTGAAGTCACCTGGTTATTGAGGAGGCCTCATCTGCATCCTGATGGTTCACCTGCTGCTGGTGAATCCCATCCCTGTCTGGTGTAAATCAAGAAAAACACTAGTTCACCTGTTAGTGGCATTATCCCCTATTGTAAATGATCACTATCCTATTGAAGTCACCTGAAGGTCTAGGCCAAACTATTTATCCCTTTCCTTCCTCAACACTGAGAGGATAAACTGGGTTTTCCAAGAGGAGCAGTTTGGACCTGGCCTACAGCCCTCTCTGCTCAGGAGAAGGTGATCCTTTGCCTTCAGTATGTTTCAGAGTAGTGAAAAGGTTTGGTACTGGCATTGCAAATGCATGGAGCAGCATTAAGCTGCTGCAGCCATGATGGTCTGAAAGGCAAAGTTGGATTTTTCCTCATTTATTTCAGCTGAATATTGGTGGGAGGAGGAGAAACTCTTAGACAGCCGGGCTTTTCTTCCCGTCTGTATCTGCCTGTGTCTTCAGAAACAGTCTGTGAGCCCTTCTAGATAGGGAGAGATGGAGCTGGAGCAACCACAATTCCTGGGACATGAGGATGGGCATCTCTAATAGCTTTTTCAGAGCTATGTGCTACAGAATTTCTCTTACCTGTTTTCAGTTTCTCTGCCATTGCTGTCTAAGAGCTGAAGGGGACAAGCTAACCTGGAAGGGCAGCTGGAGGCAGCTGCTGTCCCGTGGTCTTGTGTGACCGCTGACCTACACAGGGTGTCTCCCCTAAGAGGTGTTTGACACCCGTATTTGAACAAGTAGATCACAGACGTTCAGGATGTTCTGCCAGAAGCCCCAATGGTTTGGCAGATTTCCTGAAGCTCATGCCCCTTCTTGCTTTCATTGATGTCCGTCTTAATTATTTTATATATACCGTTCCTTGCTGCATGAAAGAGTGTTTCCACAGTTCTGAATGCGTGAGAAGGAGACTTTGTTGTCTGTTATTACTCATGTAATTAGGCAGTACTGGTAACTTTATGTAAAGGAATATGAAAATAATTAGATTGCTTTCAGCCAAGCTCATTGCAAACATCAGAAACTCCAGAATTCAGATTAATTTCATGTTTTTCTAGGGTTACTGTAGTCTTTAGATGAGTTTAGCTAGCCAGGTTGACAGTACAGCCAGTCTCTTCAGGGCTTTCTGTCCCTTTGTTGTTATATATCAACCTCTTAAATCATGCATTAAGCCACTACCATTAAGAATGGCTGGGAAACATCCTCCTAGTTAAAACTAAAGTAGCCCACACGCTTTAACAATCCGCAGGGAAAATGCTTGTCACCAGCTCTGCTAGCAGTGGAGCATGTAAGTCTTAAACAGCAACGGCTCTATAGGACTAAAGAAACAAATGGAAGGCTTGCTGTTTTATTAGCTCGACAAACTGGATTTCACTCCTGTCTCTAGTTCCCTTTCTGCGTAGCAATATATGCCCGGTTTCCAAAATGCTGATGTAAACAATGGGGAGGAAAGCCTTTTGTGTGGCTTTCACTAAGATTGCGAGTTGTGTGGGCAATACAACTCAACAGAATTTCAATGAGATTTGCAAGCCTGTACGCTTATGCATAGGGAAATATTTCATAACTCATATTCTCTCTTAATTGACTTTTTTTTTTTTCCAGACCATAATTTATATGAAGGCAAAAAGGGAAAGTGCTTTGACAAAACAGTCAAGACTGTCTTTGAAGAACCCAAGGAAATTTTGTCTGGGTAGATATATTCATTCTGTAATTAAAACACTTTGATGCAAACATGGCATACTCCAAAATTTGTAAACCACTGCTCTGCTTGGTGCTCTGAAGGTCTCTTCTCTTTCCATTAGTCAATGTTCTGCTCTGCATTGTACATTGTGCATTGTTTTGGGGACCACTTGAATTATTTTTTTTTTTTTTTAATTTTGATGTTGAGTCTTTACCATTTGGCTCCAGATGTTACTGAAGAAGTTCAAGCTCCTGTTGTCTGTGCTGTGTCCTCATCCAATCTTGATATCTCTGCAGCCATTGTTTTATTATAGCTGAAGAGGGACATGGGTACCGCTTGCAGCATCCGAATCAATGTGCATAACGAGCAATTCAAACCGCTACCTGCTTTACAGTGTGCAATGAACAATCTAGACAATGTGTGAGTGTTTGAAAGTCTGACAGCCCTGGACAGTAAGGTATGAACTTAAGCAAAGCAGTGGGGCTACACTGAGTTTATGCTGGGCACTCCAGCAGACTGTGAATGTGCCTTTCTGTCTCCCGGTTCGCAGACAGCTCTTTGCAGGGCTGAACATTTGCACATTTTTGTTTTGGCTTTGGTTTTCCCCATCTCCCTCAGCAGTGCAGCGTCTGTTTTTGTGTACTGGTGGCAGCTTCAGAAAAATGCAGATCCTCCCGTGATTGATAAAATCTCACATTGCATGGACCACAAGACGGGGACTAGGGGAGCAAAGTCCCTCCCGCTGTAAGAGAAGATGAGGTTCATGACCACCTGAGGAACCTGAACATGCATAAGTCTATGGGACCTGATGAGATGCATCCCAGAGTCCTGAGGGAATTGGCTGATGTAGTTGCCAAGCCACTCTCCATGATATTTGGTAAGTCATGGCAGTCAGGTAAAGTCCCTGGGGACTGGAGAAAAGGGAAACATCGCACCCATTTTTAAAAAGGGTAGGAAGGAGGAGCCTGGGAACTACCGACCTGTCAGCCTCACCTCTGTGCCTGGGAAGATCATGGAACAGATCCTCCTAGAAGCTACGCTGAGGCACATGGAGGACAGGGAAGTGATTGGAGACAGCCAGCATGGCTTCACCAAGGGCAAGTCCTGCCTGACCAACCTAGTGGCCTTCTATGATGGAGTGACTACATCAGTGGACAAGGGAAGAGCTGCGGACGTCATCTGTCTGGACTTCTGGAAGGCCATTGACACAGTCCCCCCCCAACATCCTTCTCTCTAAATTGGAGAGAGACGGATTTGATGGGTGGGACGGTTCGGTGGATGAGGAATTGGTTGGATGGTCGCATCGAGAGGGTAGTGGTCAATGGCTCAACGTCCAGATGGAGACTGGTGACAAGTGGTGTCCCTCAGAGGTCCGTGTTGAACCTTGTTAATGTAAAAGCATAAAGGGCACACCTTGTAGGAGATGGCCAAGGCGCTTTTGTTTGAGTTTTTGTTTGTTTTGTTGTTTTTGGGTTTTTTTGGGTTTTTTTTGTGAGCTTGGGAGGGGTTTGTGGGTTTGGGTTTTCTTTTTGCCTTGCCATCCATAGAATCATAGAATAGTTTGGGTTGGAAGGGACCTTTAAAGGTCATCTAGTCCAACCCCCCTGCAATGAGCCAGGACATCTTCAACTAGATCAGGTTGCCCAGAGCCCCGTCCAGCCTGACCTTGAATGTTTCCAGGAATGGGACTTCTACCACGTCTCTGGGCAACCTGTTCCAGTGCTTCACCACCCTCATTGTGAAAAACTTCTTCCTTATGTCTAGCCTGTATCGCCCCTCCTTTAGTTTAAAACCATTACCCCTTGTCCTATCCCATGTGGTTAGGCTGGGCAAGCCTGGTCCTTGGGAGTGGTGGATTTACATATGTTGGAGTAGGTGGTTATGGTCAGAGTAAGCAGGTGTATCTCAGAGGGCTGAGAGTGGACTGAGGTCCCCAGAGTGGTGGTGGTGACTTGAGGAAAATGTTGACCCTTGGGAAGGGCATCCAGCCTGTGGTGGCCAGTGAAATGGCTATCCTGGATCTCGAGGGGCTTTGTTCTAACTTCAACTACATTTGATGTGCTGACAGTGGAAGGGTGGCTTCATGGGACCTGTCCCAGGAGTAAGGGCCATGTTTATTCTTTGGCATCCCTTTGAAATAGGCAATGAGCCTCACTAATGTTTCTAGTTCACCAGTGAAGAATAGGGCCACAGAGCTTGGAGGTGCGACCCTTGGGGAGTTACCTACAGGGGAACCCAGACACCAAGCCTAGTGTGGGGAACTCCCTTTTCTTGGGAGGGTCCTTAGGAGTGATGGGAAAGATGCGTCTTGAGAGTCTGGACATTGAGACTGCTCTCTTTTCCCTGCCCTGTTGCAGAACAGCTCAAGGTGCTTCACTCTTTCCAAAATCTCAAGTGCAAACTTTCTTAAAGCCCATTAGCCAATTTTTTTCTGGTGTAAAGTGTGGAACTCCCCACTTTTGAACACAAAAGGAAGACTTGGAGAAGTCCCACTGGGCAGAAAGGTGACTGCCGCAGAAAACCCCACCAGCAGTAATGGAGGCATCTCCAGTGGCGTTGGCATAAGCAGAGCCTTTTGCTCTTGGCAAACGCCAGTTGTGCCGGTTTCCTGGGTGAGAGGGTGCAAAGCGGAGCTGTGCAAGGTGGGATGTGGGGCTGGGGTCCCCACGAGCCCAGAGCAACTCCCACGGCAGAGCTCCTCGCCAGGGAAAGCCTCTCTGCTGAGCCTTGTTCCCATCAGCACTGCTGCAGTCACTGCTTCGGAGCATCAGGCAAAAAAACTGCTTTCAATCTTGTAATGTGCTGCCCAAGCAAATGTAAAATATTTAATCTGGCATTGCCAAAGGGGTGCTTTATGACTTATGCCAAATTACATTATATAAACATAATTAAAGGGTTAGCTTTGTTTGAATCTGTCATTCTAAGCAATAAAGATGTCAGATAATTTAGTGTTACATTTTGATACTCACCCTATTAAGCTAATAAGTGTTTTTGTGTGCGCATGTATGTATATGTGAGCAATCTTCGTGCAGTTAGGTTTTTTAAAGGTGACCGAGTCTGAAGATGTTGCTGCTGGAGTCCAGGAACTTTGTCTGCTACAAACCAGGCTTCCAGCATTTGCTTTTGAGCCCGGATGCCTGTGGTTCCCCAAACTGCTCGGGGAGGCTGAGAGGGGCAGGGGTTGCTCCCCGTGTGTCCGTGGCAGCGAGGGTCTGGGGAGGGGAGCAGGGAGGTGCTGGCACCACTGCTGGGGCAGAGCTGGGCTTGTGCTGGGGGAGCTGTTTGCATTAAAGGTGGGACATGACTCCTGCAGACCAAAAATGGTCAAGCTGTGATGGGCAAGGATTTAACAACATGAAACATTAAAAATGCATGATGCTTCTCATGAAAAAAAGGATTTTTAATGAGCCATCTCTTCTGCCCTGTAGACCCTTCATGTCTGACAACGTGTCTCATTTTGCCTAGTAGCAGGTAACATCCGCTTACCCAGTGTGCTTCACCGAAGTTCCACCACTTTGGCCAAGTCTTATCCTTGTTTTCGAGGCAGGGGAACGGAGGTGTAGCTAACGGGCTTACTGAAGATGGGCGAGGATTTGGCTGGGTACCTGCTTGTGCTGCGGGTACCAGCCGTGAGCAGCCCTGGCGCAGTGCAGGATGGAGCAAAGCAGTCGCCAGAGCCCAGGGCACGTCCATCCGTCCTTAGCTGGAGGGGACCTGGGGCTGTTTCAGCTCACGACAGTAGGTGCTTCGTACACCGGGGCTGGTGCAGGCCGACGGACTGGGTACACACTCAGCTTCTGGAGCGAAAAACCACCCTCCCTCCCCCGGGTGCTCTATTTCAAGATCTGTGTTACGACTACTAAATCAATGGAAAAACAAACCCAAATCCTGTCGAGTGTTAGGACAAATATTTTCAAGGTTATTTTAAGGTTTATAAAAAATATTAAACTAGAGAGTAAAATGCACTTTACATGATTAAACCGTCTTAATTTTACAGCCGCGCACATGGACTCTTTACTGGGATACAGAAAGTAAAAATGCCTCTAAAACTTGCATTATCAGTGTTAGGGAGTATTTATGAATTAGTAGGTGCAATTATCACCTCAAAATCTGTTGTCAAGATAGGCTTTGTTTAAAGCTGGCTTTCCTTTTGGCCGCTGTTGAGTAAATGCACCGAGCCATAACATGCTGTTTGTTCACCTCTCCAGAACAGCGGGTGCACACAGAGCTGAGCTTGTCATTCGTTCATCATTCATATAGCATAAAGCCTCCTATTTAATATTGAGAAGTTGCTGTTGGATGCCTGAACTGCCTGGGCATACTAGAGGATTAAAAAAAAAAGTTCAATTAAAGACCAGGGCAAAAATAGATTCAGGGGTTTTCTGTTTCAAATTAAACTCTTAAAAACCTCTTTCCCAAATTTCTTCCATTCCAGTTTTGGATCCAGTCCTAAATGCTGGGTCTGAAACCCCAAATTACACCGCAGTTTGTGCCCACGTCAGTGACAGGCTGGATCCAAACAGCAGATACAACCACACCGAAACCCAGGGGGGTTTTGGGTCCCCTGCCCAGGTTCAGCAGAGCCCCTTTGCCTCGGGGGTCCTCGCGGTTGCGCCGGACCCCCGCCTGTTCCCCCACAGCCTGTCCAGCCCTGTCCAACCTGCCCAGGGCCAGCCTGGGTAAATGTAATCTGTTGTATAAATATAATAGGATCTGTGTTACCTGTGAGGACTGGTAGGGGTTAAGTCGTTTATAAGTTCAATTAATAAATTAAACTCGGTGGGAGACCTGCAACATTTCCCAGTTATTCTCCAAGTATCACAACAAACTTTCTCGTTCGGGGAATGATATCTAGGGGGGTATCTGGCTTTCTAATCTGGGGTTTGGTTTGGGCTCATCTCTACCCAAAATATTATTTTAACCACTCTTTGTATTTCATTTCCATACTTTTCCTTCAGTATGCTTTAAGAAATGATTCTGCCAAAGACAGAAATGCTTTGAGCCCTGGAAAACATTTTTTGCAGTGTATATGGAAGGCGGTGTTTTGCTTGGCTTAGCTTGTGAAATACATGGCACAACCTGCATGAAATATTTGAGGCTGTGAGGAGACATGAGCAATTCTTGAAGGAAAAAAAAGAAAGAAAAAAGTTATTTTTCATTCAATGGTCTCATTTGCTTATAGCCACACCCAGACAGGAGGTGCGGGGCAGCGCAAGGAAGAAGAGTTGATTTATGAACTTGTAAAATTAAAGTTGTTATAAAGTTAAAAAGAAACAAAACTACTCCCCCCAAAAGCTCAGACTCAGGGCAAGGTTTCTACATATGTGAGCAGGAATTAAACCATTAGTGTCTGATAAAAATTCATGAGGCTTTCGAAGCACCAGGGGTTGAGATGAAAGGTCTGCCTCACGTGCCCGGGTTGGGGGGAAAGGGGCTGCCAAGTGCCCCCGTCCTCACCTGGGTGGGCTTTTCCTGCGGAGGGTTGCAGTATGGGGTGGAAGGGTAACGGGGAGTTAATAGGGTCTTAGGGTAATTTAGGCTGGCAGGGACCTCCAGAGGTTTCCAGTCTGACCCCCAGCTCAAAGCAGGGTCATCAGCGAGTCGCTGCCTCCGTGGGCTCCTCTTCTGCCCTTGGAGTGGTCAAGTGGCTCCCAATAAAGATGGGGAGAAGAGATGGCAGAAGCAACTGAATCTGGCTCAACCTGGTCTTTAGCACTGAGCCCAAACTAAAGCAACCCCTGGGTTGCCTCGTTTCAGGCTAGTGCTCCTTGAAGGTCCCAGCATGATGGGGGGCTTGGGGGTAAAGCAGAGGTGTGGCCACTCAGCCTGCAGCCCATGCCCGTTCCTCCGCGGTGTGGTGCAAAGGGGCTGTTTGACCTTGTGTCTGATATGTGCGACTTCGACCTCCATCCATCAGTTCTGCCTGTGCCGAGATTTTGGCCACAAGAAGAGGCCGCGATAGCGAGCACTGCTCCCAGGTTGTGTGTTGTCACGCTGCCTGCTGGCCACACGTCGGGTCGAGGCAAGGGGAATTGTCCAATGTTTGTACCCTGATACTCCCAGGGCCCTGTGATACCATGCCAGAGCAAACCAAGACCAAAATACTACCTCTCAGATTTCCAAATCCAAGCCACAGCTCTGCGGAGGGGTAAGGTGTGGGCAGAGGAAGGCAGAGCACCGGCGGCGGCGGAGTTGGGATTGCTGCAAGACGCAGCAGCTGTGGGACATTAGCTGGCTCCTCGGCACCGCTCCTGCCTGCAGCCGGTGGGCACTTTGCGCTCTAGTTTGCTTGTAGCTCCTTGCTTAATGCCTTGCCTGGCAGTTTTCCTGACATGCCTCCACCTGCAAGCGAATGTCTTCTCCTGCAGCCCCTGGCAGAGCAGACGGTGCCCCAGTTTGGAAAGTTTCTCTGTGAGACGCTGGAGGGCCTGGGAAGGAGAACCAGAGCTTGGAGGGGCCAGCTGACCCCTGGACCACCCCCCTCGCTCCACCCAGGCACCTTTCCACTTGTCAGGGGAGCTTTTATTTCTCCAGAGCAAATAAGATGGTTAGGATGGCAATAAAATAGTAAGGCTGAGGCTCCATGGGCACCTCGCGGAGTGCTGCTTGTTCGCTTCTGAAAAGCACTGTTTGGTTTTGTTTTTTCCTTAAATTGCAAAGTGTCCTTTGGAGGCGTCCCAGGGTGATGTCAAGGGCATTTTCTTCAGCTGAGGGGAAAGTGTGTGGATCTGGTAGCTGTGGGACAGATGGGATGAACAACCTGGCAAGTTGCTGGTTTCGGGAGGTTTGCACAGCCAGTAGTGGCGTGGGCCACTCCATTCCAGTGGCCTCCGTGCCAGCAGCACAGTGTGGGCTCCACACCAGCAGTTCAGTTGTGTCACGTCTCTTCAATGCCTCTTCATCTAGCTGGTTGCTTGCAAGGGTCTGATAGGCAAAACTGGTGTGCTGGAAGGGGAAGAGAAGATTTATAGACTTTTCAATTAAAACCAAAGTGTTGCAATGATATTGACACTGACCAAAATGCCTTGACGCCACCAGTCCTGCCAGTAGCCCACGCTGTGGCTGGAGCTACAGCTTGTCCTTCACAGTATGCTGGTGCGTGGTCCTTAGCGTGTCCATGTGTTATTTCTGGAGGCTTCCAGGACTTCATTTTCCTCTGCAGGCCCCCACAACCCCAGTGCAAATCTAGTCAATAAACCAAAAAAAGCTAGAAACGGCACTTCTAGCAGGTGGTGTTGGAGACTAGATGATGCTCACAGTTGTTCCTCTGGCTTCTCTTCTCAAAGCCACCTTTTCCTGCAGCTGGAGCAAATCTTAGTAGAGACACAGATGTTGCACTGGGATGAATGAGAGCAAAACAACTAAGAAGACGCCGGAGGACATCTGGTTGCTGATACAGTCTGTCTGTGCTTGTTCCTCCCAGCAGAAGCAGCTCCTCTATCAGTCCTTGAACCATCCAGCCTGATCTCTGTAGCTCATCTTCAGCTTGAGCTTTTATCATAACTGATGGGAAAAAATTGCCTTTTGAGTGGAAGAGAGGTTCTCCCCGTTAGGCTATGGAAGCAGAGCACGTGCGCGGGGCCCTGGCACGTTTGCTGCAGGAGTAATTAAGTCTGTTTAATTTGGCCATACCGATGTGCCTGGTGCCTGCTGTGTGGCAGGTGAGCAAGCGCCGGTGCACCAGCACTTCTGCACCCTCCTGCAGAAAGACCCGGGCTTCAGGAGGGCGAAGAAGGGAAATGGGAAAACCACTCTTCGGGGAGCGATGGTTTGCCATCGCTTGATTAGGATGACTTAAATAACCCATTAGGGAGCAGGCAGGAGGAAGGAGCATCGCCCCCCGTGCTCTGCCAGCGAACGTGATTTGTTGCTATTATCTAGCGAGCAGCTGCTTTTTTTGGAGCCAGGTACAGAAGCTGCAGGGCCTGCAGGAGGCTGGGCTCGGGGGATTGAAAAGGATGTTTTTGCTTAGGAGAGGGGCAAGTGTTGAGCAGCTGAGCCAAGGGGTCTCAATCAGCTGAGCTGTGAGGGAAGGGCGAGGAAGCCGACCTGCTCCCCGGGTGGGGGGAAGAAGAGCCTTCGAGGAGGCAATAAAGCTCTTTGAGACTGGGGAACAGTTGCACAGCGCAACACAGAAATGCTTCAGGTGGGATTCGGGAGGAGCAGGGCTGGAAATGGAATGTCCAGGGATGAGTGATGGAGCTGCGGGGTGCGTGTCCCAAAATGCTGACCACCCAGTCAGAGGGGTGTTTCCACCTTCCTCATCCTCACCATCGCGCAGTGTCATTGCGATTTCTCTTGGTTTAGTGCATGGCCTAGACATAATTTGGAAGAATTAAAAATTGGACAAAAAAACCCATCCAGGCTCTTCAGCGCAGTGAGCATGAGTCCCAAACGGGTGCTCTTTTTAACCAGACAGGTTCTGCCATCCACGCTTAGTTTGATCTTCCAAAATAACAGGGTGTGAACTTTGATATTTCCATGTTGTACGGCAAGAAATAACGTGTCTGTAACAGTTTTAATCCTGGGTATTACCTCTCCTCCAAACTTCAGAGATCTACTGATATACACACCCTGCCTTCCCGCATGCGGGTGGATAATTAGGGAGAAAAAATCCTGTTGTCTGTATGTTGGTACATGTCCTTCTAAGCAATCCCATTTTCCATCGGGATCACGTGCGGCTGAAGCGCAGCCGTTACTGGGTGTCCTGCGTGCTTTGCAGTGCGTTGCGCTCGTAAACAAGTGAGACAAATTTCAGTACCTAATCATTTTACACAAGGGAACTAAACGAGAGCTTCGGAGCCCTGTGCCAATACGGGAATGAATAATGCGTCTGACTTTTCTTAGAGGAAATTTCAGGATGGTATAAATTAAATGTATTGGATTGAATGATCGTGTGGATTGTTACCTTTGATTTTTTTAAATATCTTTTCATGATAAAGGTAAAACCAACAAATTAAATCCTCGAATTAAAGTCCTCTTGGCTGAGGATATGAATAATATTTAAATGTTTCCATTTGCTAGCTACTCTTCCAAAATGGGGATACAGAAATGCATAGCCTACACTGCCAAAAGGTAATATTTCTTCCACTATCCTGACATCAGCCTGGTCCGGTTCTCTGCATCTCCCCAGGTCGCTCTACCATGATTCAGGGAAAAAAACCTCAAATCTAAGGCAGTTACAGGAAATCTTGTTTCTTGTTCTTTTTTTTTTTTTTTTTTTTTTTAAATGAATTCATAAATGCCTCTTTTAAAAAAAAAAAAAAAGGAAAGAAAAAAAAGCCTTGCAGCTTCCTCCAGGTGAACAGCAACTATTGACTGAGACAAGATAAGTACCTCTGGTCAGGTTAAAACTGGCAATGCCTCTGTCTCTGCTTTAAATTCTAATATAACTGACTTTTTGTGCCATTAATTGAGTTATTAAAAGAGCTGGACACAGGCTGAAATCTGAGTGCATAACAGGAATCCGTACAGTGGTTAAAGAGATTGGAGGAAAATCATACTTGGAGTTATAATGAAATAATTCTAAAGAATCTTCACTGAAATTAATGAGTTTATTTTGGATTAATTCTCCTGTAAGTAGGGGGTTGGCAGCAGCAGGGATAAGAAAGTGGCTTTCTCTGAAATAGGAGAGAGAAAGGAAAGAATAAAAGCTGGGAAATGACGCAGAATTGGTTTCTTAAGGAAAAACCTTTCTTTCTATAACTTTTTTGTCTGATTTGACATTTTTGGGGAAAAAACAATTGTAAAAATTAAGTGGAGTGGTAGAAGGGTGTGTGTAGGGAGACAGGACTGGTTTGGTTTAAAATTAGAGGTTATTCATAGGGTCTTCTCTGGTTGCTTCAAATTAAAAAAAAAGGAAAAAAAAACCCCAAGCAGATGAAGAGGGAGAGGACACGGGCCCTGTCTCTGGCATTCCTCAGCAAGGCGAATCTTTCTCAAGCGGTCAGGCAGCCCCTTGGATCCACTCCTCTTCCTCGCGCCACGCAGCGGTGGGTCGTGTTCAAATTAAAGGCTAACAAGCAGTGCTGTTCCCAGGTTAGACTCGGGGTCCCTCTTTCATTAAGAAGTCCAAAACCTGGTGCGCAGCAAATCCTCCGCCGCTACGGGGAATCACAGCAAGTGCAAGTGCAGCCCAGTCGCTCATGTGAATAAAATAAACCGCGACGAATTCCCAGGACTACTGTGATTGCAACGTGTTTTTTCTCGTGTTACATCCCGTGCTGCAGGACTGGATGGTCCCCATGCCCTGCGATGCATGCAGCTGCGCCCTGCTGGAGCCCCAAAGGTCTGAGGTTCCTGGGGACCATGATATCTTTCGGGGGAAGCACTCTTTTTTGTGCCCCTTGACACCAGGAGACACTGGATTCAACACCGACCACCGTGGCTGGAGATGCCGGCTGCGGGGCTGGGTTTGACCTCTGCTGGGCTCCCAGCTTCCACGATTCCTATAAAACGCCGTTTGCCAGTCCGCAAATACAAGGTACAGCCCAATTTGACAGTTGTGGGGATACTGCTCTTCATGTCACCGGTGAAGTACTTGTTGAGTCGGCCATTCCTGTAACCAATTTGCAATTTCCACACATTTCCACCATGGCATAGGAGATTTACACAAAGAATTGAATCGTCGGGTCAATTGGATTATCTCATCGCTGCTTTGAATAACCCCCAGGCAGGCTGGGGTGCCTTATGAGACCATCTGCAATTTGTCTTCTGTCTTCAGAGGCTTAAATATAGAAATCCAGTCCTGCAAAGAAACCTCTGTGGGCACAGCACGTGCTCTATGATAATGGGAATTGTAACGTTCTTGGGCACGGCTGTGAAGTATTTGCAAGATGATGGTATATTAGATAGCATAGTGCTATAGTTTTTGTTCAAATGCATCCAAATGGCTTTCAAGGAAAAAAGAAAGCACCCCAAAACCAGGTATCTGGGATTTGATATTTGGTTGTTCAACCCCAGACACATGCAGATGTGTTTGTGCTTTTCAGAGGAACAGTGCGAAAAAACTTTATGTCAGTTTTAACTCATTATTCCTTGCTTTTAAGGTGTGTAGAGACCCAAATGCTGCCATTAATGTGGCATTATCACAGGTGATGGTGTCATTTGGCGGTCCTGGGTAGGTCATTGAAATGAGAGTAAATCATGGAATCATAGAATTGTTCTGGTTGGAAAAGACCTCCAAGATCATCGAGTCCAACCATTAACCTAGCACTACCAAGTCCCCCACTAAATTGTATCCCTTAGGGCCTCATCTAAACATCTTTTGAATACCTCCAGGGATGGTGACTCCACCACCTCCCTGGGCAGCCTGTTCCAATGCCCGACAACCCTTTTGGTGAAGAAATTTTTACAAATATCCAATCGAAACCTCCCCTGGCACAACTTGAGGCCATTTCCTCTTGTTCTGTCGTCTGTTACTAGGGAGAAGAGACCAACCCCCATCTCTCTACAACCTCCTTTCAGGGAGTTGTAGAGAGTGAGAAGGTCTCCCCTCAGCCTCCTTTTCTCCAGGCTAAACAACCCCAGTTCCCTCAGCTGCTCCTCAGAGGACTTGTGCTCTAGACCCTTCCCCAGCTTCGTTGCCCTTCTCTGGACACGCTCCAGCACCTCAATGTCTGTCTTGTAGTGAGGGGCCCAAAACTGAACACAGTACTCGAGGTGCGGCCTCACCAGGGCCGAGTACAGGGGGACGATCCCTTCCCTACTCCTGCTGGCCACACTATTTCCGATACAGGCCAGGATGCCGTTGGCCTTCTTGGCCACCTGGGCACACTGCTGGCTCCTATTCAGCCGGCTGTCGACCAACACCCCCAGGTCCTTTTCCACCAGGCAGCTTTCCAGCCACTGCCCCCCAAGCCTGTAGCGTTCCCTGGGGTTGTTGTGACCCAAGGGCAGGAAAGGACACTCCCTCCCAACTAGAACAACCCAACACTTCCCCTGGCATCAGGCACTGAATACTGAGCGGAGAAAGCTTGATTTAAAGGTCTTTGATGGGTATCTGTGTAGTCAGGGGGTTTAATTAGAGAGACGTGGTGTGGATGTGCAATAGCTGACTGCCATTTTGGCAGCAGGATTATTCAGGGGCGACCACGAGTGAGGGTAGTCAGATGGATGATGAGCTAGTTTGCACCCAGAGCTCATGCAGAGGAAGGAAAAAAAGGTCGTGCTTCAGCTGAGGGGAAGAGGGAGCCGCTGGAAGGGGTATTCAGCGTGCAGAGTACGAGAGGTGTTGACTGGAGCGATGCTGGGTGCATGTGGGCTGGATTTTGTGCAGGTGGGTTTGCGAACAGATGGGGTCAGGCACCGCTGGTAACTCACCAGCTGAGCAGCTGCGTGTAGGGAGTAACTCGCTGGTGTTCAACAGCCAGGAAAAAAGGGCGGAAAGCAAGTTAAATTGCTCGCACAGAATCAACCCAGCGTTTATGTAATGGCGAATGGTTATTTTAAAGGCCAGCGAGGGATGTTCTTAGAGCAGGGAGTGGATTATGACATAGAGTTAAATCTTGATATGTATAAAGTCCTGGAAAGGAATGGATATGCTTTCAAAGCGAACGTGTACAGCTGCTCGCACTTGTTCACTAACCCTTCCAAAACGTGTCCCGTGGGCATTCCCACACAGCATCAAGCAAATCGCTGATTCAGGAGGAAGCCACGTTGCCGAATGGCAGATGTTCAAGTTACCACTCGCTCTCTGCCCCCTCGGATGGCGAGGCTGCCGGGGCCTTGCTCCAAATCTGCCCTTCCCTCCTCCTCTTCCAGTCCCCTCACCCGCCCCGTGCTCGATGCGGACAGTGATTCATTTTTCATAAATACGGCCACATGCACATTAATGTGCATGGTGAGAAAAGACAGAATTTAGAAATACTGGTGGATGCTGCTGGGGCAGAAATGTCCTCAAGAAGGTGAACCTGGAGCATCTTTGCCCCCATCATACACCAGGTGATGGGCACAGAGCCAAGAGCGGTGCTGGGGGCTGTGCATCCCCGTTACACCCTCCACCTGGAGCAAATTATGTTTCCTTCAACTTAGAGATGTAAAGTTCTCCTGCTAGTGCCAGCAAAGGGAGGAACAGAGGGTGGGACAGGAGCCCTCCGGGTGTGTGCCCACCGGGGAGGGTGGCAAGGGAAGAGGAGCCCAGCAGATGTGTGCAGGGCAAGTCCTCCGGGGAAGGGCAGCATGGATCAGCCGTTGGGATGGCACCAGTAGGGTTAGGATGAACCAGGGTTTGCTTTTCTCCGTGGACGTGGCACCTTGGCCGGATTCAACCTGCTCCCTTCCCCCTCACTGCAATTTCTGTCACAAGATTGAGTTATTAAAATGTTAATACAAAATATAGAGTTAGGCTGTAGCATGCTGTATGCTTCTGCCCTGTGCAATTTTTCCTCCCTGTATGCACACCCCCATACCATGCCCGTGTGTGCCTGCGCATTTATTCAAGGCTCATGAATTCAGGGAAAGACAATTTTCGTGTAACATCAGTCTGATGGCTTTTGCTCTTCTAAAACATAGTGCAGAAAGAGGAGTTCAAGACACAGGGTTACAAAATTGAACCAAAATTCACAGTATCTCTTTTGCATAATATTTTAATATAAGGGACCACATGATCCTCTTGTCCTAGGGAAAGATTGATAAAAGACTAGAGCTTGGCATTATATGAGGCCTAAGGGAATAGTAGCTGTAAATTAGCATAACAAAGATAAAGTTGCATAATGGTTTCCATTCTAATTCATTTTCAGTTAGCAATTTGTTACAATTTTCAGCTTTTGGGCTGAAATTTTCTGGGCTTGTTTTCCACCTGGAAAAAAAGCATACATATGTGTGTATACTTAATTAAGCCAAATATTACTAAGTCATCTCTGCATCTAAGGAGAGAGAAGAAACTTTTCTCCTGTTATTATTCCTTATAATTCCTTCAATGGATGTTGATAGAGCAGACACAGCTGATTTTACACATTGAAATGTGTCCTTGCAAAGCAGCGTCTTTGTTTGTTAGAAGAGTGCCATAAATCTGTTATAATACTGTAAGTTTGCCGCGCAGTGAAGTTACTGTCAGGGAGCTGAGCTGCTAATGACTTCTGGAGCACAGCTCTTTGCTTAAAGGCGTCCACAAAAAACTCCTGTACAGAGCAAAAGTAATGAATAAATTGGTTTGTGCCGAGTGTGAAGGCTTCAGCTGAGGAAGGCTAGGTATTGATGTCTAATGAAAAGCATAATAATAAACATCGCTGCTATGTATCAGTTAGAAACATCTGAGATGGAGGGAAGATGTTCCTGCAAGGAGCTGAAAAGCTGAACCCGCATTCCTGAGACTTTATATAGGGTAGCTCGGGGCTGTGACAGTATCCTTGCGTGAGCCTTTGCGTTGGGCACCTTCCACGGTCTGCAAGATACGGAGGAACATTATCTCATCTCCCCAAACTGTCTCGCGGGGGTCATTCCCTGCTGCATGAGGTAACCTGTGTGCGGGGCGGATGTTGCAATAGCGTGGCCAAGCACGTCCCATGGATGTGGCCTGATTTCATATGAGTTATTACCGTTCTGTCTGGTTTCAGGATTTTTTGAAGGTTTTCTTTTATTATTTTTTTTCAGGCCTGCAAATCTAGCAAGTTCAATCAGCCAAAAGTCTGGTTTCAGAGTTGCATCAATTGCTCAGGATTTTTTTTTTTTTAATTGTTTGTATTAGAAAGAGTAACTTCAGGAAATTCTGCCCCAAATCCTCTGTGCCTCTGCTCCCTCTCCTTGGGATGTCTCAGACAGGAGCTGGTCTGTGGTGCCCCAGAGCGGGCAGTCAGCTTAGGTCTGGCAGCCCTATGGCACTGGGCTGATAACGCTCATTTCTGTCAGTGCAACCCAAAATTTTGCTTTAGAACTACCAGCAGCAAGTCAGCAAGGATGAAGAGACCTAGAACTGAATTTGATCACTGGGATTGGTGAATTTGGATCCACATGGTGCAAGAAGCTGATAATAGGACTTTTGAACCCCGAAACGTGTCTCTCCAGGTCACAGATCCACTGGCGCACATCGGGAGAGCTGACTGGAGAGATGCAGGGTAGGAACATTGACAAAGCCTCCAGTTCTCATGTATGGCAGTTAAAAACTCTTTTGCTCGCACAAGTGTTCACCGAAAGCCCTGTATGGTATGTAGACAGGCCATGTGCAGAGCATGTCTGATTTGGGAGCATATGTTTCTGTCCAGAAAGTCTCAGAAAAAATAAGTTATCCTGGAAGCCGAAGAGGTCATCAGGCAGCCACTGAATTTCCTTCGGCTGCCTCGCAGTGCTTGCACAGAGCCGCAGCCTGCACGGAGACACACTGCTGGTGTCTGTCCACGCAAAGAAATGTAAAATTGATTTGAATAGCTGCACACTTCAGTGACATTTTCAAAGTGAAAGGACACACAGTGCTGATAACCCCGGGAGGCTTCTGCAGGGATGCTCCTGCTGGCTGGAGCATCCCCGTCGGCTGGGCTCTGCAGCAGCCCGTCGCACACCAGCTCTGCGCGATGGAAACCCCCGTGCTGCACCCACAGCCAAGGCTTGCTAATAGTGACCTGCTTATCTTGCATTTTATTTTAAGCACAGAATTTTTGTAAAAAGCATTTCTGTGAGTTAATCTCCCATCTGACTATTTGGGGCCCCACCTCCCCAACCCCAACCGAGCTGTTAGACTGTGTCATTGCCTGTGTCCCTGGGTGCATCTGAACCAGCGTTAACAGTGACCTCCTGCTCAGCAAGGCACTGAGGGTGTGTGGCGCATTAATATAAAGTTAATGTCATCATGCTGCTGTAATAAAACAGATTTATGTCTGCACCAGGTATGTTTTTTAGTATATCAAAGCCAGTCAGAATTAATTTCATGGGTTTATTCTACTCTTAGTGCCATAGTTTTAAACCCAATACAAGATGTTCAAATGGCGATTGTAAAAACAGTGAAGGCAGGTTTGAAAATCAGCCCCTTATTGCTTAAATTGCATTTAAGTGCAGATCCTGACATTTGAGCTGGTGGAATTTTCCCGTGATACGTAAAATTAGATCTTCATATTTGTTTTTATTTGCTATCTGCCATTCATTCTGTTTGCCTTGGTTAAGTTTCCAATTTTCCTTTTATACAGTCTCTGCATACTGATTAAACATACTTGGTGGGAACATTCTTGCTTGGTGCCTGGTTTGTAGGAGGATGCCTTGCTAAGCTGGACCTGCACAGATCCCAGGCAAAGAGACTGTAAATAGCCGTCTTCACTGGAAACTCGGGATATTTTTTCCCCTCTTGAAATCAGGTCCACTAGCAAATATCACAGCCTAACTATCACAGCAGATAGAGCCAGGGTAGTAGCCTGAGTGCTTTATTTAATAGCTAAAGTAGAAAACGTGGAGGTGGAAACTGTATTCTTGCCTCTGCCAGTGACAATTTGAGGAGTTTCGTCACATCACGTATCCCTTCTGTGCCCATTTAGACTAACGGTGATTTGCCTCCTCACGCTGTCACGTACCTCATTTAGCTCAGCCTCGCACAACTTAAAATCCTCAGACAACTCAGAAAGCTGCTTCAGCACAGACCATGCTCCTAAACTACTGGTTTGATTTTCAGCACTTCTTTTGCTATTGCTGAAGGTACTTTTTTTCATAAGCAGAAACTTTTTATCAGCTCAAAATTTTTGCTGTTTGCTTGAGAAATGGATTCTTAATCCCCACCGTAATCTATTAGCGAAGCCACTGGCACCGCAGGTGCAACCCTGCTCCGGGGCTTAGATGCTCTGTCGGCAGAAGAAAATGATCTTTGAGGAATAAAATGTTTGCTTAAGTTGCAATTATCTGGTGTTCAAAGCCCAGAACTATCGCAGGAGTTTGTTTGATTGATCTTTATAGATCAGATGAAGCTGGTCTTTGTTACAATTCATACCTACACTGTGGTGACCGGCTGTCAAGGCACATCTTGAATATCAAGGATATCTCCAAGTGCTTATATGTTCTGGTGACTTTCCATTTAATTTGAGAGTGCTTTACTGGCTGCTTCTTGCTCAGAAACTTGTCCCCTTCCCACTCTGTGATTTAAGGCTTTATATAGGTTGTGCCATCCATTCCTTAAAATAAATGTGTTTAATAGAAAGCTAATATGTTACGCTGGGAGATTACAACTATCCTAATACTTTAGAGGACAGGAACTGTTTTCATGAACAGTTAAAAGCAAGCAAGCATTTTCCCCATTAAGGCAGAAAGCCCTCTGCTGAAGGCAAATGTGTTTCATGGGGGAAGGAGAATTTGTCCCTCAAAACCAGCCCTGAATATATCACGGTGAGCTACGATTTCATTCTTAGAGGAGGTCAAATGGCCAAGTAAGCCACTTGTCTGCTTTAGCAAGTGTCCAGCGTTAGGGGAGCTGGGCTGTGCTGGGCAGGAGGGCACTTGCCTGGGTTGGACACAGCACCTGCTCCCAGCTGGGAGACGGATGCTCTCCACAGAGCACAGGCTTTAATTAACAAATGGGCAGACTTTGGGCAGGGAGCATACGCCGTCTGTAGAAAAGAGCTCCTGGCTCCCACTGGGCAGAGGCAGCGCGAACACGTCTGCGCCCAGCCCTTGGTGTGCAATGGGAGATTTGCTTTTCAGAGCTGGCTCGCCTTTCCCCTCCCAGTCATGGAAGTTATTTGGGGTGAATAAATAGCTGGAAGCAAGAATGGGAGGGAGGGGATGAGGTCCACCGGTGGAGAGGTGCAAGTTTTCACTGTAAAAGACATCACAAGTAACTTCCTTGCAGGCAGCAGTGCTGAGAAGTGCCTGACATGAGTATTCCCAAGGGATCTGTGGTTGAGAGTCCCGGTTTCCCAGCTCTGTTTCAGCCAGTCACCCCAACTAGCACCTTGTGACTGCAACCTGGGGCACAGCGTGGAGACACGGCAACAGAACAGGAGGACACAAAGCAGATGCTTTTCTGGTTGGCTTCTTTCAGCTGTTTGTAGTAGGATGGTGTTACTTATAGGTGTAGTGAAGAGTGTGCTAAGGAGGTCATCTTGCCATAACAAGAGAGCGACTGTCACATCCTTGTGGTAGGACTCTATTCTTGTGCAGGGTAAAGTAGATTTTAGTTTTTGCTTGATGGTAGGGTAGTGCTCTTATAAACCTTAAACATGTATCAAACTTGCTGAAGGGACAGGGGAGTGATGGTTATAGCGCTTTGATCCTTAGAGGCTTCAAATCATGCTTTTGGTAGGAGGTTTTCATGTAATATAATGAATCTGGGGTCATGAGATTTGTCCAGCACAGGACATTAGGTCTGTGGAAGGGAGATACACCTGGGACACCTCTCCATGCGATGGCCTTTCAGGCCACTGGAATAAAATTGATTGTCCAAAAACCTCCTGGGCAGCTGGAAGTTCCCAGGGGAGCTGAGAGTGAGGTGCCAACAGCAGTGAGGCTGTGTGGGTCCTTCACCATGCCACCCAGAGGAGCGAAGCGTCGCCTGAACTGCACTGCAGTATAAAAAGACCGTAAGGATGGTTAGGGAACGAATGCACCAGTCAGCCATGTCTCCCTACGTGCAAAGTGGTGAAACAACAATTGAAAAAGTGACTAAAGCCACAGGAATGAAAAAGCTGAATATGATGATATGAGAAGGTCTGGTTAGTGCAGGTCGTGAAAAGTGTTTCCAATGAACTGCTTTAACCAGGAAAGGGTTGTAGGCGAGGAAAAGCTTTGCTCTGTGCATTTCATCAGTTGAGAAAACAAATACAGGTGAGGGAAAGGAATGAGGTGGAGACTAAACAGGGAGAATATTGTATTGCTTGCTACGATGAGCGGGATGGCCTCGTGTCGTACACAGCTCGAGGTGCTGGCCACCACGCCCTGGAGGGGGGGCTGAGAGAAGCTCCCCTGGTAAGGAGATGAAGGAAAGGGAGCATCACCGTCATGAGACACCTTTTGGTTTTCCTTTCAGTGCAGACAAAGAGAAGTAACGAAAGACTCAGTAAAATTAAATAGCGAGGAATTAAAAACCAATAAGAAGGTGGATGCTTTCATGCAGCACGAGCCAGGTGGGTCACAAATACATACCCTGCCCCTCAGCCTGGCCCAGCGAGCGTGGGGTAAAGCAAATCAGGAGCCGGACTGAGCGCACTTTGTTTGCTCATATTTTGTATTCATTAATTCACTCATTCGTTCATGAGTTGCCTTAAGGTGTTGCTAGAGTTAAACCCTGAAAGGGGTACACAAACAAACCCAGCACACAGGGCGCTTCCTCTCCGGGCTGTGCAGCAAGCAAGCCCCCGGGAACGCCGAGAGGAATGCAGCAGTCAGGGCATAACTCACGCTGTTAGTAACTTTTTGCCTCTATCTCGTGGAGAGTTTATTTTGGCAACTGTGGAGCGTGAAGAGAAAACGAACGTTCCAGTTGTAAGTATTGCATATCTTTCCTGATCTGGAGAGAGCCGCCTGGATGGGATAGTACAGAGTCATTTGCTGAGGGCAATGGATGGAGTCCATAGACGGAAGGACAAGACTTTCCTGCTAAAACCAAGGAAAAACTTTCTCGGATGCCCGGTCTAGCTTGACAGCAGACAGAAAATTGCAGACCGGTATTTGTAAGTGGAATTAATCCCAGTGGAAGGTTTGGGTAGAGCTTGACAGTGAATGTGGAGCTATATTCAGTTCCAGAAAGGACAGAGTTGTTTCTACAGTGTAATAACTTACGCGTGTCAGAAATACCGCTGTAAGATCCTTTGGGAGACAAGGCACAGATGTGGTTTTTTCCAAGGCAGTAAGGTAAGGCAATTGTGGGTTGGGTGATGGTTGACAACAACTATCTACTCACCTACCTGTCAGGTGGGAAAACCTGCAGCACCTGGTACAGCTCCCACCATCCTTAGGTGCTCATAGGGGACAAACATCAAGCTCAAAGAGAAGTGCAACATCAAAATAATCTCGCTATTGATGTGCAAGGAATGAGCATCTTACAAAGGTCTTTTGAAGAGCTAATCCAAACTAAGTTACTTATAGCATTTTGTTGCAAAAGCTTGTGGGAGTGCTGTGTAAGCAGCATTATCTGTTCTTCTGTTTTCATGTCCCTTTATGTGGCAAAGGAGTTGAGAGGGTTCCTCTGTTTGTATCAGCCTCCCTTGCTTGGGCCACAGTAGCAAAGACGATGTAGCAGGAAGCCTCTGACAGCCCTGTAGATATCCTCAGTGCCTTTGTGTCCCCTGAGCAGGCACGACAGGCCAGACCATCCTTTGGTGCAGGGACCAAGTTATGAGCAAACGCCGGATTGTTTCTTCACCTGGATATGCACCTCCATACAGCAGCTACAGGACCTGCATGTCTGCAAATGCGTGTGCTCCTGCTTTACAACAGCAGATTAATTTATATTTTCTAGTCATCTGAGTGGCAGGTACTATTGAGGTCCTTGAGGCCAATTAACCTCAACAGAGGAGTAAAAGGGGGTAGGTAGATAGTACAGCACACTGCAGCCAGTCTGTCCATGCTCTAAGGGTTTGCATGCTGGAACCTTTGCTCTCCAAAGCTTGTCTTGAACCTGAGTGTGAGCTGGAGTCTGTGCAATTAAGACAACTGGTGAGCTTGGGCCTGTGTGGGCTTCAGCCTGTGCTTGGTACCCAGCTGAAACATAGACGTAGGACCTGACTGAAGGTACAGTGAAGCTAACAAAAATATAGATACCACTGATACTAGTCGCCCCAGAAAAGACCCATGGGGTAGGCCCTCAAAGGAGAAATTGGTTTAAGCAACTGTCTCCTCATTCATCTTGCATCAAACTCCACCATTCTGGGCCTAAGGTCAGGAGTTGAAATTCATCAAAACTACTAGATACCCCATGACAGTTAGAGGCATTGCTTTACCTTAAGCTTTGGTCAGTGTGGAGAGCAGTTCCCCTGGTCATCTTGTTGGTTTAATTGTCTCAAGCCCTCTTGCTCACATTGCCCCACAGCCCTTCGAACCCTCCGTCTGTTAAGGCACATCATCTGTAAACAAGGAATCAATACTCTCTGCAGGCCAAATCCTTTCAGCCCAACCTGAATAACTGTTTAGATACAGTTGTCTATTTAACTGGAGTATTTTCTTCTGCAGATGACCAGAAAATTTGTTCCCTTAGAAGAGATTTTGGCTGAGCTCCTAAGTAATTTTAATTCTCATGACTGTAGAATAATCTTTTGTTTTGGCAGCTGCAGTGTCCAGCCTTGTTAATTTATTTCTTTGTGAGCTCTGAAGAGCTTGGATTAAGCTCCAAGAAGTGTCCATAGCAAACATGAGAGAAGAGCAAATCTCTGGCGTTTCTGTTCCCTGTCTCTCCGAGGCTGGGTGCTGCATCAGGGTTGGGTGCTGCAGAAACACCTCCTGCCTCCATGCATATGTTCAAGCAATAAACCTTTCCTGTCTCTTGTCCATGCAGCATCTGAGGATGGATGGAGATCTCCCATAGGGTCAAACCTACCTGCATTATAGTCGTGCGAGCTTCTTGCTGATTTTTGAGGGTTGTGATAGGATGAATAGTACAGGTACACAGCAGAGGAATAGGCTACAAGAGGAATATAAAACACAAAGGATTTGGTGGTTTTGTTCTGTTTATCTTTCTGTGAAGCGTCTGTTTCTTTTCAACAGTAGTAAAAGGTTAGACGCTGCCTTGATCCGTTACTGCAATTCCTATTTGTATTATTGTAAGGGCTAACTGTTAATGGCGACGTCTCTCCTGGTCGCTGTACAAATCGCTGCTCTCCAGCACTGGCACAAGCAGCAAACCCGTTCTCGTTTGCCTGGCAGATCTACCCGATCCCCATAGAGCACTGAGCGGCTCTGAAAGCTGCTGTCCCCTGGGAATGCCCATGTGCTTGAATTTATGAGGCTGCCATGAGTAAAGGCCTAGAAACGCTGCTGTTGAGAAGAAAGTCTTAGTGCTACTACGTGTGTTTTGTGGTCCTAGGCTTTTTTTTTTCAACAAGACAAGTTCTGCAAGCCTCTCCTTATAATTTCTTTCCCCAGTGACTATGTTATTTTGGTAGGAACTTTCAATTTTCCTTTTCTCGGCAACATTATCATGATACCAATGTCGTAAGCAAAGACTTTGGTTGAGAGTCATGAGGAGCACTGATATTATTCCAGCAGTGGGCAGTGAATGGTTAAATAGACTTAATTGGCTTGTACGTTTTATATCAGAATAACATGTTAACTGCCAAATAACTAATACTCCATGGACTACTACAATTGCACACAAAAGCTATAAGAATGCCTCTGATAAGCTTTATCTTGGTCAGTGTTTATGCAAAGAAAGCCATTTCAAATGAATTATTGCAAGTTTCCTCCTTCCCTGAGTAAATTACTGCATTCATTGTAAATTATGTCCCTGTGAATTCTGAATGATTTGTGTTCCTGTGAAAAGGTTTTTCCTCTGTACACTCCGTGCACTTCCTATTATTCCATGTCCAGAGAATTTCTTTCCAGTGACTGGGCTCACTCCGAACTTATCTGTGGCCTACGCCGAAAACTGATCATAGTAAATGCTCAGATTGTTTCAGCTGTGGCTCTGTGTGTGTATTTATCCCAAGCTTGGCTGAACATTAATACAGATGAAACGGGAATAGTTTGTTTTCCTGTGACTACATCTGTTCCATGGATACTTCCATGTCTTGCAGATTTTACTCTGGTTGAGTATTTTATTGAAGTAACGACTGATGAATGTGCCTTTTTTTAGAAGAATCTGCCAAAATAATAGATCATTGCACACACCCGCATATGAAATAAAACCTGTGTTGTAAATAGCACCTGTGATTATCAGAAACAAAAACATTTTACAAATGTAATTAATTTGTTGCTATTTAATGCTGTCATAATAATGTATGTTTCTATTCCTGATTTTTGCTGATTATTGTGAACACCACAATATTTTGGCTTTGTACAGTACGAGGAAATAGTAAAATGGAAAGCTGTACAGTTTCTAAAAGCTGTCATGAAAATACTTCCATTAGTGGGCGGCCAAATAAAAAGATATTTAGTAAACTTGCAAACAGGCATATAAGGGCATGCCTGCATGGATGGATGCAAACAGATGTGAGCTCCTTTCTTGCTCTCCAAGCCAACTGGGCACAAGCCAGCATCATCCAGAAGCCATGAAGCCGTGTTCATGCAGTGCTGGGCTTAAATATTACACCCTGTCTGGTAGGAGCGTGTTTCAGTTCCCCTCAAGTAGCCAGATAGCTCATGCGAGCATGGTGAGATGCTGAAGCCAGCTCGAGTCAAGCTGGCTTGGAAGGCAGACAGAGGAGCCCGCATGTGTCTGCGCCCATCTGTGTAGACATGCCCTAAGCCAGGCTGGGTGAAATTTGGAACCTCAATTAAAACCGATGTTAATTAATTCAATAGGCCAAAATTTTGCCTGCTGTCGGCATGAATCTGTATTGGACAAGAAGAATGTTTTTCCACTTCCTGAGCAGACAAAATAATGGAGCTTGTATCTTTGAAGTTGGAGATGACAAAATTGACTTAGATTACTTTTGTTTGAAAACGCCTTTCTTTGTGTTTTCGTCTCAGGTTGGGTGCTCATGTGGTTCCCAGCCCCATAGCGCCCGGACACCCTGTAGTCTTTGATGTACAACTCTAAAACACCCCTGTGAGAAGGGAATATGCTGTTTTTCCCATTTGGTAGATGGGGAACAGAGGCCCAGAGATGAAAGGGAGCTTTCCCAAGGCTACGTGCTTCCTCATGCAGTGGCATCCTGAACCAGCTCCTCCAAGGAGTCATGAAGTGTCTCCAGCCTTCTTCAGAACTTCCCTTTGGGCCTTTTTCATAGAGAAAATTTGGTGCCTTTGCTTTTCTAAGCTCTGTGTCTAACAAGTCATGCACTGACCTGGCAGCACGAGGTCAATATAGGCAAGTCCTTCTTGACCACTAGGAGACATGCGTGGCCAACACGCGGTCTTGTGCCCTGGCCTGTGACCATCCACACAGTTTCAGTGTTAGCAAATGCCTTGGCACAGATTTGGCCTGCATTAAATCACACTCTCCGAGCTGGTGTCCTGGCACCGTCCGGGGAAACACAAGAGCATGAGACTGTTCCCAAAACTCATCCTCTTGGGATGGGGAGAGCATGCACTCAGCCAGCCTCTCCTGTGTGCCCAGGGCTGGGGAATGGCCCCTCGCTCTGTTTTATTTGGCCTTTTAGGCATCGTATCATTTCATTTGCAAAATGCCTCCGTGGACTTCCTGGGGAAGTGGGGACGCTGCTTGGCCTCACGCTCGGGTGGGACAGGATGGGGGGGAGGAACACCGCATCGTGGGAAAACGTCTGAATTACGAGCCCCTCTGGGGGTGAGCGATTTCGTACTGATGACCTGCGAGCAGCAAAGCAGGCTGAATTAGTGCAATGAAGTATTAATTGAGGAGGAGATTGCCATAATGTTACAAAAATATTTCTGTGCTGTTTTTCCGCCACTGCTATCAGGGAAGCTGAATTATCAAGCCGTGCATCCTAGACAGGATTATGCCTTTACTCACTTGATTGTGGGTGTTTGACTCAGGTAAAACCTTTGGGCTGGCACAGCTTTTGTGGCAATACGCAGAGGGAAGAGCTGGGACGTGATGTGCGATAGCAGGGACTCGGACATTTGAAGACCGTGCAGTTGGCAAGTAGGGCACGGGTGTTCAGTTCATCTCATCTCATCTCAGGCAGCACGAACGGGTCGCCAGCGCTTTGCAGGTGCAGAGGGGAGGTGTGTTTTTAGGGCACTACTTGATTCCCAAGGTAGGCAGATGTGCTTTGAAGCAGCTGAGGTTTCTGAGCTGTTCTCATGGCTCCTCCACTTGCCTAAGGACAGGGAACGGGGCCGAGCTTCAAACGATGAGTTGAATCCTGCCCTCTTTGAAGTCATTGGCAGAAATTCCTGGTACCAGCTATGAGGTCTGTGTGTCTGAAGGAGCTAGAGCAGAGCAAAGCGCCTTATCTTTGGCTGGCCAGTTTAACCGCAGAGCCTGGGACCGCTTGGTCTGGGGGGATCCTGCAGGGTGCACAAGCCACGTCGGTCAGTCTGAGGTGCAGAGTGCTTCATGGACCCGTACCCAGAGGCCTCGTTAAAGCACCCTGTTAGTATTTATTACAACCCATTCCTATGTCCTCCCTCCCTTCAGAGCCCGTACGTAACTGCTGTGAACAGCCCTGAGTCCCGTGCTGTACAGACACCGTTTAATGGGCTCCAGGCAGGGTTTGTAGTGTTGAAAATTAGAAAAATGAAACGTTTCATAGAAACAGACCCAACTGGATCTGGAAGCTGTGGAAGAGAGAGAAACATTATCAGCCTCTTGGCATGGGGATGTTTGCATGTGTGTTCGCTCATCTGTGCTTCTGATAGATGCCTCGAGCTTCTACACATAGTACCTGGCACATCCAGCATGGTGAGATGCAAGAGTCAGAGGAGCTCATGTGACTGACGGTGGTTGGCCCTGACTTTTGATATAGATAAAGTGGCCCTGAATTCTCCACCCGCTCCTTTAGGCTTGTCCTGTGCTCCAGTTTGCATGATCTGGCATAAAGCTATAGGTGTTAACGTGCAGTTTCCAGTGGGCTGCAGCCATGCAAGAGATGGGACGGTGGAGCATCACAGCTCTGGATATATTACACTGGCCCAAACTTAAGAAAATGATTGTAGAAATTCACTCTACCGTGTAGTCACTGATGACACCAAGCAAGCACCCTAGATGTTGAGCTTGTCCTCTGGCTGTCCCCGTGCCCTCTAATGCCAAGGGCACCGACAGGGTCCAGACAACCAGAATCGGATGCTGCCTAAGTTTGCCTTCATTTCTCAGGGCTGCAATGGCACAAGCTGCCTTGGGTCACTGCTGCCCAGCATCTGCTCCAACAGCACCTGTACGCACTGCTGCTCCCAGCGAGTGTCTCTGCTTCGTCAGCTGGATGGGTGGTCCCAGCTGGGTTGAAAGGCAACACCATGGACCATGTCCACTTCTTCTTAATTTGTTTCCCAAAATGCAAAATACCAGGCATGTCTGATGCCATCTTACATTGAGAACAATGTAGTAGACGTCTGCAGAACTGCAAAATCTCTGAGGCTGAGCAGCCAGTAAGTTGCCCTCCACTTACTCGACTGCTGTTGCTCTCTGTAATGTATTCCTCCCCCTGCCAAGACAGATTTACTGCTATCAAAGTCCTGCAGCTGACATATTTCTAATCATCCCTTCATTGCAGTCTATCTTCTGTAAACAATTAGTGAACCCTCTTTGGGATTTGGAGTTATTGTGCTAACTTCCTAATTACTTAGCTTTTTTTGGCTCTTTTATTGCTTGGCAAGAAAGATTTAGTGGCCAGAAGACATTAATACGCTTGCTCTCCAAGTTCCTGGGCTTTGGTTAATCACTCCAGCTGAAACCTGTTGATATTGGATGATTTCTGGAACTTTATTGTGTGAGTCTTTATAGTACATTTAACAAAGGAGCAATAAATGGGCTAGGTGGCAGGCATATTTCTGTGACGGAAATTGCTTTCCCCTTCGGGACAGGATCCAAAGACCACTGAAGTAAGCGAGATTCTTTCCACCAACTCAGTGGGTGTTTGCTTTGGTCGCTGGTGGAGGGTATGAGGAGGACTGTCACCCAGTCACTTATGGTTGGGACTCCTTTGCTCTCATTGCACCCTGAGCTAACCTGGGTCGCATGATGGTCCTGGGCAAGAGCTGTAGGTGAAAAACCTGCGTTACTGAGCCTAGATCTCCTGTTGGGGATTTAGAGGTACCTAAGCAATGCAAACTGTGCTCGGTAATTTTGCTTAAGAAAGCCTTTTCCCTGAGGAACCTCAGAATTTATGCTGTTGTTCTAGACTAACTTGTACAAAGTACAATGATTTTTAATGTATTTTTCCTCCCAGTGCAATAGTGATTATGAATTACAAGTTACACAAAACCAGAGCACAGCCATTAGCTAGATTTGCTGCATAAGTTTACTCAGGGAATCTCAAAATCGAGCTCAGATACATCCACCATAACAAACTGACTCAGACTAGCCTGTTTTGGCTATGAACGTTGGCCCTTTCCTTTTATCTCCTCAGGTTGTGCCATCATTATACTTACATGCTGGAAGCTTTCTTTGTTAAACTGGTAAAAACTAGTTACTCACTGGACTTGGAAGGGGTCTGCCGTCCTGTCCTGGCAGGCTGCCACTCCCAGCTAGTCCAGGGCACCATGTTCTTCTGAACTCCGAGGAAAAAGGATTCCTCCCACCATTTTTCAGGCATTTCAATGTCAGCATTACATAATTCATGTACTGTTCAAGCCATGTTAGCATTGCTCTTTTTCTTGATTACTCCATGTTATAGTGCTATATCAGCATATTAGTTTGTTTTCTTTCCCGTTAGCTTCCAAGAGCTTGGCTCAATCCTTTACATATGTTAGTTCTCTCATCCGGCCAAAGCTATGGGTCAGTGTGTGAATAATCTTTATGCAGGGAAACCGAGCATCCACGCAGTGCACCAGGCACCGTACAGGATGGGATTAATGAATTTCAGGAGGGGAAGGGCGGAGGAAACCCTGAAGTTTGGTGCCCGGATTGCCCATGTCAGGGGGGTTGGAACTAGATGATCTTTAAGGTCCCTTCCAACACAAACCATTCTATGATTCTATGATTCATCCCACCTTGTTTCAGCACCAGAGAAGGTTCCTTCCCTTAGGACTCTGGCGGTCTGGGATCCCTCTTCCTTCAGTGGGAAGAGACAGACCCCTCTACAGGGAAATTTGCTTCTTCAGTGGTTGTGTTTGCCTTCTGGAGAAGCCCATGTCTGGCCACTGACCACAGGGGAAGCTTAATGGGACCCTTATCACCCTCACGACCTCAGAGGAGTGCCTACCGTTGCCTTTGGATGTTCTGCATGGGCTAGAGGTGCCTGTGGTGACTGGAGGCCCAAAGCTTGGACTTGGTCTGGTGCCCAAGAAGGCTTAATCACTTCTGTCAGTAGAATAACTGGAGAAAGCTGTAATGCTGTGCTTCCCCCCCTCCTCCCCATGCCCAGGCCAATAATTAAAGTATTCATCTGGGATATGGGAGACTCCCATGAGTGATTTTCCTCTGCTTGATGGGACTTGAACTTGCTTTCCCCAAAGAAATGTCCAAGCACAGCTCTCAAAGCCTCTCCCAGGCTCTAAAACTTTTAAAGATGTTCCCATTTGTATAAAATAATTAAATTGCCACTGGAACAGTCCAGGTCTCTGCCCTTCCCAGCTGAAAGCCCTAATAACAGGGTATGATGATTCAGGAAACCTACCCACACAATTCGTGGCTTCTGTTTGAAGGTCTGAGATCTCAAAGCCTACCTTCATCAAGAAGCCCTCTCTGGGCTGGGGTTTCTTACCAGGGTCTTTCCATCAAACAACAGGGCATGTTAAATGGAGATGATCCTCTCGTCAAATGCAAGCATCACGGACAGTAGGTTAGGTCCTATGGAGAAGTACTTTATTCGAGGAGGCCTCTTTGCCTGCAGGGACACCAGGCACCTCTCCGCAGCGGATGGCACCCGTTGGAGGAGAAAGCTTAAAAAAGGGGGCTGGTGTGGAGGCCAAGCTTTTCCCCAGCTCAGGCTCAGACAAAACTGCCCGGCTCAGGAGCCTCACGAGGGCAAAAGGACCCCACTGAGAGGGTGAACTTCATGTGCTGCAGCTCAGTTTTGATTTTCAAGCTTGCATTCAGCGAGGCCATGGGTTTTCCAGACCCTCTGTGCCATAGGTTTGCTGCTGAGGACAGCTTGGTGGGCCATGAAGACTTAGGCCCCTTCTGTAGCAAGTATAACATTTCACTCCAAATGAGATTTTCCTATTAGCAGTGATATAAATAAACAGTAAAAATTTTTTGTGCAGTCAGTAAGAAGCACTGTATTTCATCGGATTTGAACAGGGATTCATTAATGTCCTAGTTTTATTTTAACACGTTTTTCTAAGCATTAAAAAAATCCATTCACTTTGCAGTAAAATATTTTATTTTCTGGTTGGGGGGT
The DNA here is from genome assembly GCA_009819775.1 of Phoenicopterus ruber ruber. Classification (NCBI taxonomy): domain Eukaryota; kingdom Metazoa; phylum Chordata; class Aves; order Phoenicopteriformes; family Phoenicopteridae; genus Phoenicopterus; species Phoenicopterus ruber. The sequence continues at coordinate 9,402,853 of CM020218.1, read as the reverse complement.
TCTATTTTAAACACACACATTGTGTGTAAGTTTATATATTTTTATATACATATGTATATATATAAAATATGTGTAAGTGTGTGTGTGTGTTTTATATAATATAGGCCTGTGTGTGTCTATATTATATTTGGCCTGTATCCACTCTGGCCTGACTGCCCTGAGCTTAGAAACTAAACAGTTGCAGGCTTGGCTGATGCCGGGCCGTCGGACCACCTGGGAACCTGGGTGCTGCGGGGACCGGCCAAGGAGTCGTGGTTAAACACGTGGTGAATTTTAGACCGCAAAAATTGCATGAGTGGAAAGACTTCATTTGGCACCATTGTTGCTGTTGAGCTGATGGATGGGAGTTTAAAAAAAAAAAAAAAAAAAAAATTAAAAAAACTCCCTCCTCCTCACGGCTGGGTGTGGTGCCTTAGATGTCTGAACAGCAGAGCCTCCCTACCCTCTGGAGCTTACACTCCGAGGCCTTGAACCTGAAAAAAACAAAAACAAATATGCTTAATATTAGGCATGTGAGAACTTGCAGAACTGTTTGCAGGTCTGGAGCCCTGGGGGGAGCTCCACGTAGGCAGCCGGAGCACAGCTCGCGCTGGGCGTCGGGGGAGGCTTCAGCGGTGTCACCGTGGGCCGTCCCCCCGCGTTTTGCCTGTCTGGCTCGAGCGTGGTGAGGATGCCACTGGTGCTGGCAGTGCCAATGGGGAGGAAAGACGTGGCCTTGGAGCTCCTCTTCTTTTAAGGACCGAAGCTGGTTTTGCTTTTTTATATTTATGTGCATACGTGTGTGTCTAAAGAGCAGCGTGCCCGTGTTTCCTGCCATCTCGCCTCCTCGCAGGCACCAGGGCAGGAGCACGCACAAGGGATGAGAGCATCATCCCAGGAGGTTCAGCAGAGGTTGGAGGGGAGAGTTTTGCTTTGGTTTACATCACTCCTGGAAACCCTTTTTCTTGGCTTTCCCTATGGATAGGAGTTTGCGTGCACTTAAAGAAGCCCAGGGGACCACAGTACGTGGCTGTGGCACAGCCTGGGAAGATGCTTGTCCTGACTGGGCTTTGGGAAGCTGCTCATCACCCCATCACCTCCGCCGTCGGTGGGGTGTGTTCTTGGGGATGCTTTGCAGAGACAGGATGCATCTGCTGTATCTTTGTGAAACCCTTTGCACAACCTGCAGCCAATACTCTGACAAGGATGATTTCATACTATATAACTCGCAACTGGTTATTTATAGCTATATACATAGCAGGGGCTGGCCCTGGTGCTGCGTCTGGCGGGTTTCACCCCTGGTGCATTGCCTACAAAGGCCCCTGGACAAAAGCAGAGATATGAATAAGGGCCAAGGATCATTACCTTAGGCAACAAAAGCCATCCTGGAGAACAAAAATAGCACAGAAAGAGCCCACAAAAGGCAGAAAATCCTTCCTTCCTGCCAGCTCCTCTCCAGGCCTTGCCTCCGGCGCAGGGGAGTGCAAGGGCAGGCGATACCCTCGGCGAAGGAGCCGCAACAAAGAGCGCATCAGCACGTCCCCGGCCCCGGGCTACCTCTGCAGCCCCGGCGTGCCCTTCCCTGAATGCCGCCCCATTGTGCGGGGACACAATGGCGGAGAACCCCACGGTGACACTGAATGAGTTACAATGCCAACATCTGTGTGACAGTTTCTTTGCCGGGTGATGGAGAAGAGGCAATAAATTCCTGATAGGCTGACTGGGAGAGCAGTCACCCATGGCAGGGCCGGGGCACGCGGGGATGGAGTCGCCTATTTAACGCTGCCGCATGTGTCCCCAGCTCCCTGCCTGCGCCTGGAAACGGGGGGTCAAATGCTGCAGCCCCCCTCTGACAAGGCGCTGGCGAAAGTCAACAGAGAATCAGGGACAGGCAGCGGCCACCGAGCCATTTAGCTCATCTTCTTGTTGCCGTCTGCTCTTTGTTCAGCTTAATGTGAATTGACCCGGTGATTGTTGGACTGTCTAATTCTTCAAGCTGGAGTCTAGATGCCCGCTTTTTGGGTTTTGTGGTTTTTTGTGTTTTTATTTTAACGAAATTACTTTCTCCAGCTGCCTCGTCTCCTCTGAAGGGGTGCAGCAGCCTGCAGGGGCAATAGGAAGTAATGACAGTTTGAAGTTTGAGGAATGTGGGTTGAAATAAAATTGAATACAACTTATATCTGGCCGGCGCAGATATTTGAGCTCCTTTCTGCTTGCTCACTTGGATATGGAGCAACAGGGCATGAACATTTCGTGTTTAAAAACCAGCTACTTGTGACCTTAGAACTATTTCTCCTCTTAGTACAGCTTTGCTCTTTATCTAACGCAGGCTGTGTGGTATCGCCCAGTGACTCCTGCAGCAGCGCCGTCCCACCTGGCTGAGATACAGCAGCTGTTTAAGGAGAATGTAAAATTTCGACTTTAGGCTGAGATTGTATTTTCTTTTCCTGCCAAGTGTCCATCTATTCATTATCAAAGATGAGTTGCCTACTAAAAATAAGCCCTGGCATTTACATTTACCAGTTTCCTGAGGATCTCTTAAGAACATAGAAGTGCTGATTAACGATCCTGTCACTGATTAATTATCAGTGTTTTAAGAGGCCATGTCTATCTGCACAGCAGCACAATCCCATGTATGTTTAAACATTCTTTCTGCTGCATTATTCATCATGCTCTTGGGACTACTCCCCATCTGACTTGGGAAGATTACCGCTTTCAGCTCTTGTTTTTCGCAAAGACCAACCTCCCTTTTAATGGTTGAACCTGTATAAACTTGTGGGTGAGCTAAAGCAAGTTTCCCTTCTGAATTCAAACGTCAGTATTTAGTGATGTGCAAAATTGTTTTTGGCAAAGTTCCTCTCCAGTCAACACGCTATCTCAAGTTAATTATTATAATTTAACCTAAAACTGTTACATGTTCTGGAAACTCTCTGAGATTGAAGGGAAATCCTTTGAGTTCTTAATCCCTTAGCGTGCCATCTAAAACCAACTAAAAGCTGTTGCATTGATCTGTCTTTTGATCTTTTCTCTCTGAGACTATAATAAAACTGCTGATCCATGATACCCTCAATTTGTCAGCAAAAACACTGCATATTTATTTATTTGTTGTGATGTGGATCTTTAATTCAACTTGGTCTCCCTAAACCTCTTACCTCTGAGTGAAGACGAAAAAAGAATTGCATAGGATCCAAAAATAAAGATCACTTCCAAAAAGTCCTTCACTGATGGAGTTACAGCCAGTGGGACCAGAAGAGCCCGTTAGATCTTCTAGTCTCATCCCCTATAAAATACAGAGGTCACAGAACATCACCCATTTACTTTTGTATTAAGGTCAATACTTCGTGTTTCACTGAATTGTATGTTTCAGAAAAGTATGCAGTCTTAATGTTAACATGTTAAGAGAGAGATAATCCCCCTGGGTAAAAAGCTGAGTGTGCACAGAAACTAGAGATGAAAAAAAGGAACCTTTCCACTCCCTCCTATTAATGTAGGATTGTATCTAAAATATATTTTGTCTTCTTTCATCCACTATCCATAAAAACCTCTGAAATGTGACTTCTGTTATTTCCTTTGACAAATTACTCCATTATTAAAGGAACTCTGGAAACAGCAACTGGTATTCAACAGAAATGTACTATATTTTGTTCAGTTTCCTTAAAATGGCCATATCTGTTGTCATTATTCTCATTTTATTGCACAAGTGCTTATATTTACCAGTCAGGAATTGTGGTCCCTTATACTGTACAATGCAAAGGAAAAAAATGATCCTTGCTTTAAACAACTCATGCTCCATCGTTTTTCTCGTTCAACCCTGCTAAGTTTCCTTTGCTTCATTGGCGACCAGATCCTCAATATACCTGCTTTGGTTCCATCATGTAGAGACTGGAGAGGACCAAACCACACACAGCCCACAGTGTCTGAAGGGCTTTTTCAGTTCTACCCTACGAGGTTTAACTTGTTTAATTATGCCCAACCAGGCTCATCCTGCACGTAGGATAGCTGAGTGTAATAGTGTTTGTCTGTTCTCATGTCCGAAGTGGTGGAGAAGCTGCTTTGCTTTGACACATAGCCACAGAGATGGTACGCTGACTTTGCCTTGCCTCCTCCACGTAGCTAAATCTGTCCCTAGATGTCTCAGAAGAGCTGTTTGCCTCAGGGGAGGAAGCTCCTTTTATTTGCTTCAGTTATTGGACTTCTGGAGGAGCAATGTCACCTCCTGCATGGCTTTTGGTGTTTGGCCTGACTAACGTGGCCTCCCACCACGGACCCGCCATGCATCGTGGTGTGAAGCACCCTTTGTATGGTGCATTTAGGCTATAAACTCCTTTGAAACAGGGGTTGTCTCCTACTGAGAATACGTTTAGTTTGTTTCAGGCTGCCTGGCCATGCTGAACCAACGCAGGAGGTCAGAGCATCTGACCGTGCTCAAAGCACTGCAAAAAGAGCTGAGCTCAGAAAGCTTGGTAGGGATATGGTATGGGTCTTGTATTGTCATGGATGTACTGATGGGCTGATGTCCATACTCAGGCTCAGATCTTTCTCCTGTAAGGTCATGCGTGTTGGCCTGGGTCCATGTCTGAGCTTGCACTGCTGTATTATGTCACGTGGGCTCAAGTTGATAGCATGTTTAGACCCTGCTACACCACTTCTCCAAAACTGCTGAGAACTTTTCCTACATGGAGAGAAAGCAAATTTGGCCCAGGGGTAACCGTAGGCTTTTCCCCCTCTTCTTCATGGTGTTGGTAAGGGCCTGCCCAGAGCTCTCAGGGGATCCCATTGCCAGCTGTGAGTTGTGGGCAGAGAAAAGCCAGCGTGCCCAGCCGAGACCTGCTGTGCTGGTCCCCATGGCCCACCTGCCCTGCCGCTGCAGTGACACCGCCGGCACTGCACGGCTGATCGTGTGAGCCCGGCGTGGCGACAGGAAGAAGGATTTTCTTTGGAAGCGGTTTCACTTGTCTCTAAAAACTGCTTTTTGCTCCTAAAAGAAATGGAAATTGGAACTGCTGGGAATGGTTAAACCCCCAGCATAGTCTCTGCCTCGTAGAAAACTGCTTCTCCACGTGTCACCTTTGCAAAGTATTTCAGAGGGTTTTGGTGTCTGAAGCACTTGAAGTGTCTGAGACATTCCATTAAAATCACTGGAGGTAAAGAATTGAAGCTGTCTTGTATTTCCCAAAGGGCTGATTTTTAAATTATTTTGACCTCCCCTTTCTGCAGGGCCGAGTGCTGCAGCCAGGAGGCTAAAGGCAGCTCTTCCTTTTCTGCTCTCATTTTTGACTCCCATTTCTTGGCTGCAGAGAGGTCTCGACTCCCGTGCTGAAGGTTTCTCTCTTAGACTTTTCCTCAGGATGGTGGTCTGGGCAGTCTTGTGGGAGCAATGCATGTGAGTCCCCTCACCCTGAGGATGGAGCTGAATCCAAGTTTGCTGCTTCTTGGCCTGGTGCCGTGGCTGCCATGGTGCTGAGAGCTTCCACCTTCCCTCGCGATGTGTTTTCGGTGAAGGTGCCAGTGGCTGCTGTGCGTCATGCCGGCGCACCATGTTTGATTTGCCCTGACATTACGTGATGGTGGAAGTCCCTGTTCAGGGGACTTGTGCATACTCTTTGGGCAGGAAATTGGTTTTTTCTTGTTTTATCAGAGGAGGAGGTAGCCCTGGTCATGCACAGTAACAGAACTTTGATCACCCACTTAAATTTGGTGATGAAAATGGAGTTGATTTCAGCAACTATTTTTTCATCAAATGGGAAATTAAAAGGGTGATGTACCTTCAGAGTTGCCGTGTTGTTAATCCAATATTGTGGCAACACAACTACAGCTGCCGCAGTGCAGGGCTGGCACAGCAGGATCCGGATACCCGTGGCACAGAGCATGGAGAGGAGGCTTAGGAGACCTGGCAGGGCTGTGCGGCAGGGCAGGGCCGGCTGCAATGCTTTCGCTTGGGAAACTGTGAGCTGAGGTACAGACCTGAAGGAACAGGCTAGAGTGAAAGCTGCGGTGACGGTAATTAGTGCTGATGTTAATATTCTCATAGCTCTGCTCACCCGGCATATGGGTTAAGTATTTCTTCCTGCAACCTGTGGATTGGGATATAGCTCTAGAAATCTGTCCTGGATACTGAGGCATTGACATTGGCCATTTACTATTTGTAACTCCATTCAGACCTCGTGAATATGTTTGATAATCCTTTAGAGCCATTCAAGAGGACACTCCACTTGACATGTTGCACTGGATTTGTTGGGATGGGAGTGGAACCATGGTGTGCCTGGGAAGCAGGATAGAAATCTGAGCATCCCAATTCACACTGTCTTTGCTGCTGTTAGATGTCTCCGTGGCTTGTGTTTATACCCATTTGTTTGTGCCAAAGAGACACATGGCTCAAAATACACAAAATCTGGTTGCAAACAGCAGGTTGGGAGCTGGCTTCAAAATTGGCTATTCCGGCATGTCTGCAAGGAGGGAGTGTGGATCCAAGGGATGAGGACTGTTCTTGTCTTGGAATAGGAGCCCTCACAACACTGTCATGAAAATAAATATCTTTGTGTTCCTTGGGGATCAGATTAACTGGTCCCTCGTTCCACATTAAACTGAATTTGTACATTCCCCCAGCCTTTTTATTGTGTCTCTTCGGGACTGTAGCAGCAGCTGCTTGGGTAAATGCCAAGTGAACGGGACTGTGCAGCCACTTTGCATGGAGAAAAACAAGCCAAGCAAACCCTGCTCTTGAAGCTCTGCTATGGATATTGATGGAGGGACACGAAGATGCCTAGGCTGGGTTTTGCTCTGAGCATGCAGGATCCAAACTGCCAGCTCGGATGCCAAAGCAGCTATAGCAGCAGGGGCTAGCACAAGAAGAGCTTGAGCTCTTGGGAGGTGACCCCTTTCCTCTTTGGCTCTCTCCATCTGGGTCTGGCTCCTGTAGTGGTCCCACTGCTGCTGAACTCAGTTTAGCTCCCACAATAGCATCAGCCTCAGGAATCCTAAGGCAGAAAAGACTCCATGTGACCACAGCTGCCTCAAGCACAATCCTCAGACTTTGCCTGGAGCAGGTGTAAAATGCTGGCAGTTGCAAACTCCTTTCCTAAACCCCTTGATTTTAAAATGTTCCCTTTAGAGGATAGTTGTTTTCCCTCCCCTGCCCAAAGTATTGCAGCACTGGGCTGCCCCCAGAGCGAGCTCCAACTCCCTCTCCTCGCTAGTTCAGCCGTTCTTCTCCTCCAGGGCTTGTCCAGACTTGGCGTGAAGGTGCTAACACACTTGTACTGACACATTTCCAAATGAAAGACGACATATTTTCAACTGAGCAGCTTTATCTTTTCCTGCTAACACCTGCTAAAAAGGAGCTCCTTCTGTCCACACTGGGATTTGAAAACCTGCTCGTTCAAATATTTCAGCTGACATGTTTCAGAAATGCTCTTTTCACCGCCGTCAGGATAGGCAGGACGTAGGGGGCTGTGTTTCCTCCCCACCTGTGAGCTTGGGGCTAATGACAAAGCCTGGCTGATTTGAATGGTGCAGGATGAGGTTCAAAATGAGTGAAAAGCCCTGTTTGCTTCCACTCAGCATCCGGGTTGGGGTGGGAGAAGAAAGCTTCACAGGCCAGGCTGTTAGATGCAAACACTGACCTCCTGCAATTTAACACCTCTTTTCAGCTGCGCTTCCAAATGAGAACAATTTGTCCCAACACCTCTTTTCTGAAGATGTCTTCAGCTTTGACTCATTTCTCCTTGCCCATCTAAGAGTATCTAAACTTAAACAGAAAGATGATTAATCCTTTATTTTCAAAGGAACTGGCATCAGGCACCTCTGGCAAGATGAACCGCCTCCCAAGCCAGTTGGATTGAGCTCCTTCCTCCCCCTTCGTGAGTCAGGTCAGGTCAGGATTACCTGAGGTCTCATCCCCAAAATCCTCCAACCTCATCCACACGTGGAACTGCTTGTGTAAGTCAAGGAAGAGCTGTGGGAGTGATGACTGCAGGGCTGGGCTCACAGGTTTCAGGCCTTTTGAGGAAGGAATCATCGTTCACTGTTTTCTTCACTACTTACGCAGGAGCGAACCAGCAGAACGGCTCTGCTAATGAAAGGGGCAAGTTAAGCTCAATAATGATGTCCTGTCTGGGCCGAATCTTGCCTGCAGCGTGCTCACTTGCAACGCCTTGATCCTCGGGGGCTCATGTTCAATGTAACAGGTCCCCTCTTGGGAGTAAGGAACAACCCTGTGTGAAGGAGATTGGCAGAGTCCTGCCATTAGTTAGTGGACGAATGATGAGATACTCACTGCTCCTCCTGATGCATAAGGAGTGTAAGATATAAAGCTGGACCCCAAGTCTGAAAATTTAGGCAAGACTATGGCAAGATTTGTTTCAGGGCAAAATCTGGTAGAACCTAGTTGAACCACCCTTTGTGTGACAGCGCCTCCCGAGCCTTGTGCAACCTCCCAGATTGAGCAATGCCACCTCTTACCTCCTCCCTTTTCACGCCGTGCCCCAACCCGTTTCTGTCCAGGTCTTGCTTTGCCAGCCTGGAGCTGCGTAACACCTCGCTTTGGTGGGAGCTCTGCTGAAGATGGTGGGCTGGGCGGGGAGTGGATCCCGACCAACAGGAAATCCATGGGGGTTTTCACAGGTCTCAGGGAAGATGATGGAAAGATGTTTTGGACAGTGGAGCCAGGTGGGGTTAGCTGGCATGTTGCTTGTTGTTGCAAAAAGACAAGAAACCTGGTGGACATACCTTCCTTGAGACCACCGCGGGCTCTTGTATTGCTGTGTTCAGTGGTGGCAAAACACCTTCACCGTGTATAATCTAGAAAGAGGACTTTGCTTCCCGATACATTTCCTTGAAGTTACTAGTGTTCAGTAATATTAATACGGAAAGGAATGAAAAAAAACCCCTCTATTTACAACTGCAGTGAGAGCTAACTTGCATTAGCTGGGTGTGTTGGTCTAGAATGGATTTTCTAAGGCCAAACATTGTCCCCTACAGCTATTGATGTAAGTAGATAATTCTGTTTATGACAGCTTTCATAGCTTCAAAGCTAGTTTTCATTTTTCATAGGAACAAGACAGAATTTTTTTAGAACGGTTTCCTAAAGTGGAATTTCTTAACATTACTGGTTTTGTGTCAAAAAGCTCATTTAAAAAAAAAAAATCCACACCATACCATGATGCCTCTTTCAGCTAGGGATTCCTCAAACTTCCAGGAAATCTTCCCCAAACACATTGTCAAACTCAGATGTCTTTGCAGGATGGCTGTGCTTTGATGTGGTGCCACATTTTGACAAAATGGAGATTTTCAGGGTGTTTCCCTTGCTGCCTTGAAGCCCCTTCTGTGCACAACATTTGAAATCTCACTTCACAAACCTCTATTTCTAACAAACTTATCCATGGGTCAGCACTCCCGGTAAAGATCCTTGGGTACATTCCCTCACTGGTTTCACAAATTTCCTCACTGAGAAACTGAACATCTTCTCCTAAACATATCTGTAAGGCTATAAATCCAGTTCAGCCATTAAAAGCGGATCTACTCGCGGAATATATGCATTTTCCAAGCAGATAAATCTTAGGGGGCTGATTGTGCTCTAGTCGATGGAGCTAAGCCAGTTTGCCCCAGTTGGCCCCTTTTTTTTAATGAAGTGATGAAAATGGGTCACACAAATGGTAATTGCCTGATGACTTTCATTGCCCTGAGCTCACTGGTTGTTCAGTGTGTTTTATGATCAAAGTGTGGTGTGGATGGGAATGTTCAGCTGTTTCTCAGGTACATTCCTCTTCCAGTTCTTGCGTTCGGCTGGTTTGTTACAGATGCGTCTTTGACTATTCATACCTCGTTTCAGATGTGGACGTAACTAGCAGTTTTTATTTGATGTGAAAAAGAGAAGTAATCACGGCGCTTGGAAGCAAAAGGCACTGTTTGTTTTCCGATGCACACAGGGATTCCTGTTTTGCAGCTATGATGTGCATATTTCATAGTGTTGTAGACAGCTTCTGTCAATTAACGTGAATTATGGCTCCAGAAGCATTTGTTTACCATAAACCTGCAGTACATTAACTCCTGAGTTTCAACCCCTGCCAGTGGCAAATTCATTGCAATGCAAATAGAAATAATTTTGAAACTTGTGACTGGAATGACGTTTCTCTTGTGGGACTGCTGTTTCTGATGCTGGGGGGGAGCTGTCTCAGTATAACTCATGACTCTGGGGGGGATATTTTGCATATCAGATTCAGGCTGCAAACTCCTCCTGGAGTGTGGGGCTTCTTGCCTCCTGTTCTGTCCCCAGCTGCAGAGGGAAAACCCTTGCCCCCGGCATGGGGATAGAGGCACGGGATGGTGAACCTGGCCTGTCCATTCGTATGGAGAACACTTGGAGGACAAGGAGAACCCCTCCTAGGACAATCCAGGAGCCACTCCTAGCCCCTCCAAGGACCACCCAAGAGCTAGCCTCGGACAACCCCCTATCTCCTCTCCTTTCTCTCACCTCTGCCCCAGGCTATGTGGTCTCACGGCCCCTCCTAAGCTCTAGGGCTTGCCAGCCTCGTCTCTGAGTTGTTCACTCCTACACCAGCAGTGAGCTGCCCCTTTCTTGAAGAGACAGATTAGTCTTCTGCTAGTCAAGTGCGTTGAATCAGCTCATGGAAGAGGAGTCTGACGGGGAATAGAGCAAGGGTATGTGGTCAGGAGATGGGAGATGGGATGGGGGTGTTGGTGTGATGCCCCAAGGTTTCAAAGATCATGAGTAGTTAAATTGGCTTCGTCTTCTGGCATTGCAACCTGGGAACTCTGGTTTCTTGAGAACTCTGTAGACCTCTTGGTAATGCTTGATACCTGTCGTGGGGAAAAAAGACTTACAGGTGTAAACAAGAGTTAATCTTAGAGAGCAAAGGGAGACAATTGCCTGCAGGGGCTGTATCCATGCAGATAACCAACCAAGTCTTGCCTTTTAATAGCAAAGAATGCAGGATTTACTTATTTTTATAGGCAGAAAGAGTTCACAAAGATTTGTAGAGGACTTTCTTTCCTTTTGGGTCTACAGATAGGATGCTGGTCTGTAGCAGCATGTCCTGTGTCTGTAGGTATTTAGGCACAGTGTGCTCAGACACTCCACTGTGGAGGAAAGATGGATTTCGGGTGGAGGTCCTGAAATGTTGCTCAGCTGAGCTCCCATCTCCACTCTGCTACAGGCTCCTTTGGAGTCTTTGGTCCTTTATCTAGTCTAGCCTGTGTTTCAATCTGCCATCTTTAAAACAAAGGCAAGAGAAAGCATTAACCCACCAGGCATATCTATGCAGTGTGCAGATCTTCTGCTGACGGGATCCATAAAAGCACCGAGGCTGGCAGATAAGGCAAAGGTTGAAATGCTGGTTAGAAATCTCTCCTAACCGCGGGGGAAAGGTAACTTTTCCTGCTGCATGGACTTTTCAGACTGTTGACCCAAGCTTTTTGCAACACCAGCTCTCTGTTTTTTCTCAAACCAGGGAAACTCTTTCTGAAACATTAACTTTCATGTCTGCTCCCGTGGTAGAGTTTTCCTAGGCAGCTGGGTAGGAGTCAGTCAGCCAGAGTAGCCACACCAGCTGCTCTGTTCCACTATGGCAATGCAAAGCGAACCAGAAAAACTGGCTAAGCTGCTAAGGGAAAGAGTTCCCATGGACTGGGGAATCCTCTGGTGGGGCAGAGTCAGGGCAGGACATATTCCCACTGCCAGACTGGATTACAGCTGGGGAAAGTGCCAGTGGTGCCTGTATCCTGATGCATGATAAGTGAGCTTATATAGATGTAGTTTAGATGACGACAGCAGCCTTCAGAGACCTCTGATGCTGGCCTGTGCATTGACAGAGTTGGCTTTGCACAGCTCGTTGAGTGAAGCCCAAATGGTTATGATGCTCACCGGTTGGCTCTCCAATGCTGCCTTAATGCTGCTGTGTTGACCGACATATCTCTGCTATGGCTGAAGAATAGTTTGCTGCCATAATGCACTGTTGTGAGCTTTTATGTCTCTCTACATGCCCCGTATGAGTTACAGGGGATGTGTGTGTATTTTTGACCTAACGTTTTTCACTTGTCCCTGTGTGTGTAAGGCATAAGGAGCAACTTGAGGAAACATCTTACAGGCACAGCAAGGTTTCTTAGCTCCTTCAGACCAAGAAACTATTTCTGAGTGTGTTGGATATTCAGTTAGAGCATTTGTACCTCATCAACTACCTGCTTGCACCAATAGAGTGCCTGTAACCACCGGAGAGGGAGTGTTTGAAATAAGAATGCTTTTTAAGTGAATAATACGAGACATTATTTGCAACGGCAACCTTCACAACACCAGCTTTGAGGAAGCATGACCAGAGTGGAAGGAGCACAATTTGATGGAAACCAGGGTGCCTCCAGATCTGGGGAAGTGCACAGAGAGGAGGGCCATGCTCGTGGGAGCAGCTGTGGCAAGTTCTTGGACACAGACTGATCTGGTGTCCAAGAAGCCTTTTGTAGCAGGTATGCCTTGCTAGTTAGCTGGAAACCAACTTCCAAGAGCTCCTGAGACAGGCTAGACCTCCTAGCAATGCCCAATTCTGTATTTCAGACTTTGCTGGGAACGTGCAGAGTTCCTGTTGATGCCAGTGGCATGGTGCTCTAGGGCTTGTTCCTGTACGCTGCCATTGCGTAGGACTGCCCTTGCCATGACAGGCTTCTACCGGGGTGGGTGTTGACCCATCCCATATATATATAACCTCAGAAAGATTTTCATTTATTCAGTGACCACCAAAACTGGTTCCTTTGCTATGGCTTGTCTGTTGTGGGAGACTGCCTCGTGTTGGAAAGTATATTATCTGACATGCCTTAACTAGCATCATGTTAGATGTTGCTTTGCCCAGCTGTCCTTGCTGCTGCCAAAGGCAAAGTAATATTGAATACTGTGGTGGTGTTGATCTAATCATGCTAACGAATATATTTTCTAAAAGATGAACTTTTCCACTGTAGACATAATCTGTAGTTCCAGACAAGTAAAGAGTATATAACAGATTCATCTCTAGTTGGTGTCTGTGCTCATTATGGTTGTAATTACCAGCTGCTTTTATGGGGAATTTTATTAGAGAGGAGACCATTCACCCATTTATCTCAACAACGTTGTTAGTAGGAACAGTAGAGGAATTTAGAGAAAAACTTGCCGCTCCCTCAATTTTTCTTCCAGCATCAGGGCAGGTGGGATGCAGGCATTAAGAAGGTGGTGAAGGTCATTGTGGGCATAAAGTGAGGAGTTGAGAAGTGTGCACTCGGCCTCTTATTCCTTGCTTTTGCTAGCCTAACCTTGTACAATGCGTACACTTCTAAGGGACTTGGTAAATCTTCTAGCTTGAGTCAGGAAAGTGGGTTTTGAAGATGGTTTCACCAAACTCTTTCCCTAACCAAGGCCAATATGGGTGCAAGGGCCCCTACATGCATCTGCAGCCTGTACCTGGATGACAGTTACCAGCTGGTCATCCCAGTTCACGGCTGAAATTCCAGCATTACCATTCTGGTACCAGGGAAGCCGGAGAGAGCCGTGCGTAACCAGCTATTTAATCTTACAGAGGAATTAAGTGATTTATGGAGGTTATTAAACATGGCAGAGATGGAGCTGGAACTGGGTTCAAACAACTCGGTAACAGTTGTTCAGCCTTAACTTTCTCCTGCAAGCCAAAATCAGCACATCGCTTCCTATGGGAACCACTTCTGAGAGTCGCAGGGGAAAAGCGTGGCTGATAAGACGTATGGCTCTGAGGGTGATTCAATAGGGCTTCCCTGCATGCGGAGCTCTTTCAGGGCAGGCCTCGTGATTGCAAAAGGTAGGGAAGCCCTGTTAAAATCATGATATGGTCTGGAATTTGAGAGAGAAATGCCCTTGTTCTCCTTCTGGCAGCCGCCCGGAGCATTTTAGGAGCTGCAGATGATGAAATAATGAGTGAGGCAGTCCGGCAAGATCTGAGGTACTGACATCACTTATGCATGGTTGTACTAATTGGTAGGAGACTGGAGGCAAATTTAAATAAAAACGCACTGCACAGTTATGGGAGACTCAATCAAGCTGGATTAACTGAAACTGCAGGAGCGAAGGGAAGAAGCACGCTGCTGCAATTTGAACAGGTTTTACAGAAACTTTGTCCGCCAAACCTCCCTGACACTGAGCATCCAACCAGAGGCAACTCTTGAGTAACCAGCTGGCTTGACCCCTACAAATGACGCCTTTTGCTTAACACTCGGACCAGTTGAGTAACTCTGCAAAGGACTAATTAGAGGGGTTTCCAGAGATGTAACTAGAAGGGTCTGGAGGTCAGAGCTGGGCTTTTCAGGTGCTGGAGGGTCTATGATCTTTGGTGCTGTCTACAGCCTGGTTTTCCATCACAGCCCCTGCCAGAGCAGCTGTTTGGAGGCAAGGGTTTGGGTGTTATGCATTTATGCACTGTCCAATGCCATGAGATCTGAGTCTTGTGATGCTTAAATAAAATAGTGAGACTAAAACCAAGAAGCCCAGGAAAGGCTTTCTGCCCATGTCTGCTCGGACAGAGACTGTTCAGCCTGCCCAGGGAGGTGGTGGAGTCACCATCCCTGGAGGTATTCAAAAGACATTTAGATGTGGCGCTAAGGGATATGATTTAGTGGTAGACTTGGTAGTGATAGGTTAACGGTTGGACTCGATGATGTTAAAGGTCTCTTCCAACCAGAACAATTCTATGATTCTATGTTGTTTGCATCCTGATGAGAAAACCACAAAAAACGTGCAAACTCAAAATGAATCTCCAAAGAAGAGCGCTGGGTCATCTGAGAGAAGAAGTTCTAGCAACAGATCCAGCACAACTAGCCATAAAATATTAAAGTATTACTCAATTGCTTTCATATGGCTGAAGATCAAGTGTGAAGCACAGGTGTGACTGAAATACCAGCTCTCTCAGAGGTTTTAGTGGCCAGTCACCACCACGCATAGAAAAGGTTGTTCTGCTCTAAGTAACAGCAGCGTCAGAGTGGAGGAAGGGCGAGGAAGAGCAGTCAGAACTGAACTATTAGCTAGTTTTGCAAAACTTATAGATATTTTCATGTCTGAAAATTGTCTTTTTAAAAAAACCCCAAATTTTTACACTATCTTAAATGCGAGTGAAAAGCAGAGTTGGTAACTGTTACATTTGCTTCCTTTCTTTGAAGCCTCAGATGCTGGGGTCGTGATATTAAATGATGTTTAAATTTTATAGTTGCGAAGAAAAGCTGTAAACGGTCCTTGGAAAGTACCCTCCCAATTCAGCAATAAGAAGTCAAATAAAAAAAGGTCCAACTGGTGACTTAGACTGAAAAGTAGTAAGAATTAAAAGTCCTGCTTCTCTGGGCTGGAATTGTGAATGTGGGGGTCTGTTAGTATAGAAAACTGCCATAAACCCCATACTCTGCATTTGTCCGGCACAGCACAGTGCCTCCTTCCATGCCCACCAGAGCAGGACTTCTGCTCTTCCACGCAAATTCAGTCTTTGGTGTCAGGTGTGGATCACCACAGGGAGCTAAGGAAAGAGAGTTGTCCTAGTTGGCCAGAAACTGGCCCCAAATTGACCTCCCATTTCATAGAAGCCAAGGTGGAAGCACAGGTAGAAATCTGTTCCCCAGAGCATGGATTCGCACGGGGACAGTGGGGTTCCCAGGCTGCTGTACAGCCACCCGGTCACTTAGTCCAGTGGTGACCTGGGTAAATCACCGTAAATGCTTTTTGAAGCATATTATGGAGAGGGAATGGCAGGTATTTCACTTTAACTGACTCAGTTAGACTCCTTTCCTTTTGCAAATGGGTTTCCTAAAGTACAGCAGTGTTAGTTTGCTCCTCTTCATCCTGCAGTGAGAATAATTTATGAGGAACGCACTTTCCCTCCTGTTAAATACTTTTTCTTAGCATGTCAAGTGTGTACATTGCTGCTGGCAAAAAGCAACCAGACCTGTAGAAAGAGAAATTTCTGAAGAATGTGTGGGGTGTTTGGGTGGAGCACAAATGAGCAGATGTTCCCACAGAACAAGAGGATTTTATGGTGAATGAGCAGAGGTAAAGCCCTGGCTCCAGGGCAGCTGGATGCGTTAGGTGTACTCCAGCTTAAGAGTCACAGATGCAGCAGGACTGCAGGAAAAATAACTGCTGGGATGTGCCCGAACCCTTGAAATGCTGCGTATGGGGGTTTCCCATTGAGGCAGCTGATTGGCATGGTTGTACATGAGATTACTGGGATAATCTGTGTCCAGTTTGTAGCCTCCCTCAAACAACAGTGTTTGGCTTTTTGAAGCAATCACTGAATAATGTGAGGTTTAATGTCAGGCAGAAAAATGCCTGTAAAAAGAAAAGGCAAGAAGTTTCAAACCTGAGCATTTGAAGATGAGCCAGCTAAATCCACATGTTAGTTGGCAATAGCAAAATGCCATTTTTTTGGCTTGTAAGTCTTACATTTTTTAAGGGAGTGGTCAAAAAATATGAAATACCTCTGCCATCTGACCCAGGCAGGCTGGAGGAGCCCAGAAGCTGACCCTCTACTGCATGCCGGTGGTCCTCATGCCCTGGCATCCAGGGCTACTGCTGCAATGTGTACATGTACCACCAGAGCGTTAACAAAGCTATTGCCTTAATTTGCACCACACTGGGAGCCTGAGCTCTCAGCCCTTCTGAAAACATGCGCCTTAGCTTCAGTGTCCGTAAACTGCAGTAATTCGCTGTAGAAACTCAGCTCTCCAGTTTGGCGGCTTTGGCACCATCCTAAAAGACTACGCAGAGATCTGAAAAGCCGCTCTTGTGCCCCCCCTTGTCACCGGACCCTGTCTGCCTCTGCGTACCCGGGAGACGTGCTGCAAACTCACATCATTCCTTCAGCTCGCATTGCTCTTGCTCTAGTAAACTTGCAAAAGTCTTTCTCGCTTTAGTACCTCGTCATGTTAAGATGTGAAAATAGAGATATTGATGATTAATAATTTATTTCACTGCTGAAAATCCCGCTCTCTGCACATTAGGTGTCCCACTCAAAATCTGGTTCATCAGTCTGTGAACTTGAAGGTGCCTAAGACGAACAGCGTGGGTTACGCTCCTTGAGTGTTACTGGGAGCTTGGTGATATCCTATTTCCTCCGTCTTGGTTGGATCTTGCTCATGCGTGCATTCTGCACAGAAATCTGACAAATGTATAGCCAGACTAAATTGAGATGTTTCGCCTTATCTGATATTCAGTGCGAACCACTGGCTCCTTTGAGGCTGGAATTAAGTATTAGGTTTCAGTCACTGTAATTAGCAGTTGTTTGAAATGATAGTTAAATCCATTTTCTGAGGCAAACGAATCACTCAGACATTGAGGAAAGAAAAATAAACAAAAGTCAGATCAGCATTAGATTTGATCATTTGGAATTATATGCAAAGTAAGCCAGAAAGTTTGAAAGGCACAGGGATGTGGAAGATCTGTCCCTTTGTAGCCACAGATTCTCATTTCTCAAAGGGAGAAAAAAGCTCTCATCATAAGCCGTGGGACTGTGCTTGCCCTGGCTGTCTTGCATAGCTGAATCCCGAGAGGTGACGTGGGCTTGGTAAGGGACTACCTGCAGCACCATTTTCAGGTGCTCCTGCACTTGCAAGAAGGGGCAGTTGGCTTGATACGTGTCAGCTATGAGGAGCGTCGTAGACCAAGAGCCAGAAAACAGCTAATTACTGAGTGCACAATGAAAAATCGGGTACTGCAGCGCAGGACGCAGCTTCCCTGGGAGATGCTGAGCGGGAAAGGCTGGTCCTGCGATGCGCGGTGTGCGGGGCTGCACAGGCAGTGAGGGACACTCAGCTCCCTGGTGCCCATCTGCAGAGCAGGAGCTAAAATCAGCGGTGACAGTTTTAGACTCTTATTTGGATGCCGGCATCCAGGCTGAAACACTTTGCGGTCAGCCAAGTGACAGTCTTCTTTAAGGCATAATTCTCTGCTGCTGAGTGTGAAGTGACCTCTGCACCAAGGCACAGTTCACGCAGACCTGGCGATCAGGGACAAAGCATGGGGCCATAGGGATGGTGAGGTCTCAAATTAAGGCGTTCTTTTTTTTTTTTCCCCTTGCAGGACAATCACAGGTTGCCTTGTCACCGAGCAACCCCAACTGCAGCACGTTGCACAGATCTTGCCTGTTGCATGGAGTCATCGCAATGTGCAAAACCACTATTGCTGACACTTAAATACGTGGAGGCAACATTACAGCTGAGCATTCAACCCTAACGCTGCATTTCTTGACTGCTTCATTTCTCAACTTTAATGTTGCATAAACAACTGTTTTTCTGCCCTATTCTACATGCTCACACATGCACGGAGGCCTTACTTCTCCAGTCCCTCCCTTGGCTGTGCTGGAGATTTTGCCTAACAACTAAAATGATGGCCTTTTACATGGTTTCTTAAGAACGACTTTAATGATGAGGATGAGTTTCTCCCTCTTGGAGAGCTGCCCAGTCTCCTTGGGCTCATACTGCACTTACGTTGTTCCCTGTTCATAAAACCTATGTGATACGCTGATCCGCGCAAGGCAAGTATGAGTTAGTACCACCTACATGAGGATTGTGGCACATTCAGAAAAATTAACTAGCTTTTGGTCAGCCAACCAAAATTATTTTGGATTCTGTAACCTCAGAACCACCTCTTTTGCCAATAATTTCTTGCCCTTTCTCTACCTTGTAAAAATTTCTTAAATTCTGTATTTAAGTACAAGGCTGATGGAAAAGTCATGACTATTTCTGTGCCAACATAGCGTTGTTATGTTGTAATGAACACAGCACTTACCTTTCTGTTTTCTGAATATCCAGTAACAGCCTTGCTTTTGCAAACCTAATTCCTGAAAATGTCGTTAAAATCACTCTCAAAGAGTGAAAGGTGATCGTGGGGCTTCGTGTGAAATGGACTTGGGATCCAAAGGCTCCCACTGGCTCAGGTTTCTTAACTCCTGTTTATTTTTTAAAAAGAGAAAAAAATGTGATCCTTTTACAAATAAAATATAATTAAGAATAAAACCAAAATGTGATGCGAGTGTGCACGTATCTCCTACACTCTGGGACCCTTTCAATGAAAAATCTCAGCACTAGCTACTTAGAGGGGGTGTGGGTGGAGGTGGAAGAGGTGTAGCCAGAATGTTTCAGCCCATCTGAGACTTCCTCCAGTTCAAGGCAGAATTATGATCTTAGCAGTAAACATCAGTAAAACTGGTAGGCAATTTTAAAGGCATCCATTTTCCCAGCATATTTACCTAACAGCTGAAATTGTAACTAGAAGGCATATAGATATAACCATATATTAATCATTATGCATCTATTAACTAGCAGAAAAGAACACTGTTGCAGTGAAAAGGGGAGTGATGCGCAGCCTGGGACCCGCACCCCTCTGGATCTTGGTGTTTGTTTAGCATCAGCCTCACGACGTGCGTTGCATTTATCTGCATTTTTTACCTAGTAGTCACTGTGCTGCTCAGGAGCCAAGTATGATGGTTCCAGACCTCGGCGGTTGCCTTGCCAGATGAAAGTCCCTGGTCATCGGTGGTATATTGCACAGCCTCTCCTTCTCTCTCCTGGGCTATTTGGAAGGTGATAATACTTGCAAAAGCATTACCGAGTTTTCAGGCGTTTCTGTCATTTCTCCTGTTGGGGTATGAATATTTCCTTGGGTAGTTTGTGAAGGGCTGCTTGGCAGATGATTTTTATTAGTTGGGTGTTTACGCACCCCAGGCTGAGGCGATCAGGGTTATTCTGAGCGGAATGGCTTTTTTGAAGAGGGAGACTCTGCAGGGTCTCATTAAGATGGTCCAATTCTGGATTTTCCTGGTGTTCTCCAAGAGTTTGACCATAAACGCCTTTGGGAGGTATTTGCAAAAGTTTTTCATGTGCAAGCAATAAACCTCCAACAGAAGCATTAGGCAGGAATGTATATACTGAGGAGGGCGTTTCCACAAACGCATTTTACAATGCCCAGATCAATCAGCCCTAAAATTTGCCTCCTCCATCTCTTATGTAGGTTAGATTTGCTTGCATGGTTTCTGTCCAAGGAAGAATAATCACCAGAAATCTGAATTACTTGTATAACAAGAGCTCTGAGATGACGTTCAGACTGCCACGACTTTGAAATTCTCACGTGCAGGCTGTAAACGAGTGCCCCTTTCTGACAGCAGCACATTCCCAGCGTGTGAACTCATAAGTACCCGGGAAGTTATTGCATCTTTCTTGGGAAACCATTTGGCAGCTTGGTCCTTTCCCTCCCCGCGTGAAGATGACTCAGCTTTCACCATCCATGTGCCCGTCTCTGCTCTTCTCCTTTGGTTTCCATACTGCCCTCACCAGCCAAACATCTCAGTGCCTTTCTGCTGACGTGTTCGGCGGTGCCTATTCAGCAGTTTCCTGAGGGCTCAAGGTCCATGGTCATGTAGTTAATGTTCTGCTGTAGTTCCCTTGGCTGGACCGGGCAGTGTGCAGTGGAGGCCAGATTGCTGTCTGCTAAGACAAGACCAGCTCCTCACTGGCCTCAAATAAGAGAAGACGTCTTTAGGAGACGCTATTAGGCAAAAACTTAAGACTGGCAGAGAACTAGGACTCCTCTGAAGCCACTGGCCAAACTGAATCCATTAGACACATTCAAGAGCTGATCCTGTGGTGCTACCCAGGAAAGACATGGAATGATCTCTCTCAGACTGGGTTCAGGCTTTTTTGGTAGGACTAGAGCTATCTCATAGAGCAAACCTGCTGGCTCCTGGGAAAGTGGCAAGCTGCTGGCTGGATCCTGGTTGTCCAGGCAGCTGTTTCGGGTGTGCGTGAGCATGTCAGGGGTGCATGACAGCACTTCTCCACAGAGCTTCATGCTATGTCTGTGCAGGCTGTGATCACTTTGTGTTTTCAGAGTTACTCTCCAAAGCAGATAGTTCCTTGAGGCAGCTTCAGTAAGGGCTTGTAGGAATTTGTTTTGGTCTTTTACCCAGTTCTACCAGTTTGGCGGAGTGTTCAGGGGATGTGCTATGTTTTATATTGCCTTTCTCAGCCTTGATTTTCTGCCACCAATACTTCAGGTTCTGCTCCTCTCCTATTTAGAGGTCTTGTTAGTATGAGCCAAAAGGTAGCAAGTTTCACCGCCCCTGCTTGCAACCTGCTCTTTAATACAGTCTCTAACAAACATCTGGAAGTCTCTGACTACTCTAACATCCATGTTGACTTTGGCTCAGGGTGGACTGAAGCCAAATGCAGTGCCTGCCTGAGATGGAAGGTACCTACCTTTGATGTAAGGCAGTGGTACCACCTTCCACCCCATCTCAGTCTAGCACACCTCAAGAGCATGCAGAGGATGGTGAGGCAGCCCCAGAGGTGAGCGTGCGTGGCATTTAGCTAAATGCCAGTAACAGTGGCTAGACAGGGTGTGCTATCACCCAAGAGGCCGTGTGTTGCTTATCCATGGCATTATCTTGTTCTGTCCAGCATCAGTTTTAGTTTGTGCTGCCTGATTTTCTGGCCGAATGCGTAGGGAGTGCACCCCAGTGCCATGGAAGTGTGAAGGTACCTGATGCTCTACAGGTGCCAAACTTCCCCTTGCTTTCACTGCTTGAGTTTGGTGCCCAATGCCTATTTGAAGGTAGCACTTGGTTGGGAGATGTACCTGACTCTGCCCCTTCTCCCTGCTCTCTCCTCCCCACTGGGATCCTTCCTTCTTGATGGCAAAGCCACCTTTGTCTGCACTGGTGAGGCACCTGGATCAAGCCATTGTTGGTGGGTGACATATGCAGCATTTGGCCTTTAGCAAAATCATTCCTGGGCCAATCTGACTTGCACATTTGGCAAGATATCTTTCTTCTGCTTGCATACCTTCCTTTCCCATCCCCTGCTCCTACATGCTGCCAGACCCCCCCCAAAAGGGCCTGGGACAGGTGCAATGGTTATGGTGGGCACCAGCCAGGAGAGCTGATCACACAGTGGGGTGTGTGGGCACAAATGTCCCCGCAGGGCTCAGAGCCGATTGTATCACTGCACACTAGGACATTGATTTCTTTCCTGGTTTTAGATAATAATCTTGTTGGGGCAGGGCATGATGCTTCTTCTGCTTGACATGTTGCCTACACCTGAGATGCTGCTTGTGAAAAAGAACATGATGGTGATGAAACAGAGAAACTAAATCAGAGCTAACGTGGCTGAGAAAGTGGAGGAAGAAGAGGGTACAAGCAAGAGTGACAAATCCTTTCCCTGTCTCTTGGCAAGTCCATGGTCCTAGGCCATGAAGCTCTAGAAAACACTTCAGCTCCTGGCATCTTCTCTGGCCATTCCCTCGTGTCCTCCCATTGTTAGTAGCTCTGCGGCGTTGAGCAGATCCATCGTTTGCCTTTTATATTCCCTTTTCATGTCAACATGACCCATGTGTCCATATTCCCTTTCTGCAAGTTATGTAGCCTTTGGGAGGGATGAACTTCCTCAGAGGAGCCCACCAGCAGGAGACACCTCCTTCAAGAGTTTTC
Organism: Phoenicopterus ruber ruber; assembly: GCA_009819775.1. NCBI lineage: Eukaryota > Metazoa > Chordata > Aves > Phoenicopteriformes > Phoenicopteridae > Phoenicopterus > Phoenicopterus ruber. Next base: position 9,380,411 of record CM020218.1, on the reverse strand, counting down.
AGTGGCACTGGCCACCAGGAAACTTTGCTATTTTAGTTCTAGTTGCCATCTCTTACTGACACCTGCAGGGCTTCAAACTTTTCTTCCTTTTGCCAAATCCTCCCTGACTCACCATGGAGCCATGACTGATGGAAATAAATCACAATTCTAGTAATTTGTTTGAATGTTGCTATGAAACAGGTCACAGCGGCCAGTGCGAGGCCCTATTTGTGTAGTCACCCACAGAGGAAAAAAGACATTTGTTCTACTTTGAAAAATACCCGTTTCATGTGGAAAGGGCATACGGTTTGGGTGGAAGGCTGCGGCCACCGAAGGGGAGGATGAGCTGTGGTGGGACGGTCGCTCAGTGATGCAGCTCAACTGAGCAGCTTCACAAATATTCCTTGAGATTGTTTTGCACGTTGCTAAATGCACATCACACGCTGCAGCCAAATATTCATCCTCGGTTAGAGAACTGGCTGCATTGTAGGGCAATTAAAGTAAACTATCCCCCCTCCTCCCTAAGCCACAAGCAAACACCGCTGCGGGTGAAGGCTAGCAGAGGAAGAATGACATCATGAAACCCAAGAGGGAAAGCAAACATCACGCCAGCTCCATGCGCGGGTCAGCCACTGCGCCAGGACAGAGACTTGCCTCTTTGTGACTTTGGCTTCTGTGCTCTCTGTGTGCTCGGAGGACATTTTTTGGGCAGCTGTAAAGCACGAGTATGCTACACACCCCAGCGAACTGCAGAACGATCTGGCCCTCTCCCGCTTTTCAAGTCTTGGTGGCAAATGGTGCACAACATCCTCACCACCCTGCCATGACGAGGCCATTTCCACGTGAGCCAGCAAAAGGCCGTTCGGCTGCGCTCCGACTGCAGCCCCGGACGGCCAGGGATTGTCTCCTGGCTCACACCGCTCCTGCCGGGGCAGGGCTCGGGGCTGGCCATCAATGTGTGTCCTTGAAGCATGGAAACAACTCATTCCAGGTAGCGAGACTTCTCCTCCCACAATGCAGTGCATCTTAGTCGCGCTAAAAGAATAGGTTTTTTTCTTACGATAGCACGGAAATGACCTAAAAACCATGTCATTTTTTTTTTTAATTCTACTAGAGTGTAACAGTGGTGGTGCCAGTCCCAGCGCCGCAGATGTAACCTGCTCACATGCATGCGCTCCCATGCCCAGCTACTTAAAACTACAAATGCCTGCTACTGTAGGCGGGCTATACGTAGGTAGATAAACTTGTGTGCAAAAATCAGGGTGTCTGGGATGCAGTTCAACAGGATGACTTGTAGGAATCTGTTAATATTATATGGAAGCGCTGGTAGGATTGGCCCAATGTTTCCCAAGCTGCAACATCCCCCTGCATCGTCTGCTACCAGCAAAGCAAGGATTTTCTGAGCTCCCTTGCTCACCCCCCCCAAGCCAAGGCCAAACTTGGGTTCCCCTTGCTCCTTGGGAGCCGGGCAGGATGAGGTCCCTCGTGCCCATCCTGGCACTGGGTGCCCGCTCTGATGCACCCACCTTCCCCTTCCCTAGCGGTGGGCTCCTCACGCGGACCTTGCCCCTCCACCAGCATCTGCGGGGCTACGCAAGAGCGTGAGCACCATCACGCTGGGAGAAATCCCCAACAGAGGTTTAACGAGCAACTCCTGCCCTGTGCTACTGCTATGTGCTTAATCCTGTACGGGAGCGGGGCTTAAATACCTCTATACCTGTGTGCACGCGACGGCTTGTGTGGCTAAAACTATACCCACTAACAAATAAATAATACTGCCCTTAAACCAAAATCGTTATAAATTTATTATGAACATAAAACCTGTGCTAGCCAGGACCCGCGAAGCAGCACTGTAAAAAATAAACCCTCCTGGCACTCCCAGTCCCGGAGCCTAGAAGACTTGGTGTTGCAAAGGACCCTCACAACTGGGAATAAACCCCAAAATTTAACGACTTGTTTATTTTTTTTTTTTGTAAAAGTAAGTTTGCCATGTTAACAAAAGCAGAATAGTTTTATTTAGTGTTCATCTCACACCTTCGACAGCTGCAGCTGTCAGGCACAGAAATACAGTATTAAAATAAACTGAACAGAGTCGCTCATTGAAAAAATCACGCTATGCAAACCTGTGGATTGTAACATCAACAGTATAAAATGTAACAAAATCGGAATTTTTAATTTTTTTAAGCTTTTAAAGATAATAGTCCAGGCTATAAAACTATATAAGCATTGAATAAGAAATGTTAAAGTCAACAAGTCTACAACAGATACATCTTGTAAAAACTCAATAAATTATATATATATTTATAATATCTAGTAACATTTGAAATCATGCACAGTTTTGTACATTTTCTTTTTTCAGTACAGGAAAACTCAACGCTTCGAGTACTTGGAATGTACACAATTAGCAGACATTTGTAAGAAAATACCAAAAAATTCTTTCTTATTCCAACAAAACAAAACAAAACTCTATAGAAATCTACCTTCTCAAACCTCCGCTGAAGTAACCTCAAACTATAAATTATTTATTTTAGGATAAGGATTTTGTGGCTCTAAGAAGAAAAAAAAAAAAACCCCTCTTAAAAATGAGATGCTGTCATCCTGTTATTCTGAAACCTCGATACGCGATATGCACCAGAGAAAAACGGAAAGAAAGAATTCAGGATGCAATTTGCTTTGCCTCTTCGTGGTAGTAGATAAAGTCTTCTGGACAAAAAAACCCCCCAACTCACACCCCCCCCCCCCCCCCCCCCATCTGCCCCCTTGTCAGCTTGATCCACACTAAAATTCCCTACTTCACTCGTGTGCTTTTAAACAGCTACCTGACGTCGAGGAACGAAACAGCACAGCGTTTTGGACACAGAAAATCGGCATCGCTGGCATTTCCAACGCGTTAGATGCAAAAGAAACACGCGTCTCCTGCAAACAGCGCCGCTCTTCTTGCTATTTTGCTCACACGGCATTTCTGAAGCCCAAAATACAACGGTACTGGCAAAGGGGAAAAAAAAAATCACCCCGCATCATCCAAAGTCAACATTTCGCTTTGCTGCGTACTTGTTATTAAATCGACCACAAAGAATACCTTCATTTGAAAATAGAAAAATAAACACCCACGCCCCCTTAATGCACAGTGGTTAAACTGATGGAAGAATTCTTGGCCCTGTTTTTCTGAAATATGTAAAAATCATCTCTCTGCTGCTATTTGTTTGGTTTTAACCACTGGTGATGTATTGAAAAATAAACTTAACTTTGCTCACTGCAATCCAGGATAAACTAATATTTTTTAAATGAATACATATATATATATATTTATAACATTAAATGTAATTTGTTAAAGGACTGTACATCTATACATTCTTTCAATATTTCCCATAAACACAAAAGAAAAACTTGATTAATATATTTTTTCTCCATTTTTAATAAGTTAAAAAAAAAACCCCACCCTTAAACTCGGTGAAATTTAAAGTTTACAGTAACGCTACGCTATTTAAACCGATGAACAGATATGTTAATGTCTATAAATAACTTTACAAATATACATGTTAAGGTACAATTTTTAAAACAAAACTGTGAAGATATAAAACAAACAAACAAACAAACAAAGAATCTTTTCTTTCGCCCAGATCAGTATATCCTAGATTGCAATGCTCGTATTTTGAGACTCTCTCTCAGTACTGCTTTATGTTGCATTAGTATTATACATTCTTTTTTTTTTTAATATATTTATTTATATATATACAGGATATATTTATAGATATATACACAGATTCTCTGGAATAAACCTTTTTGATATAAGTTAAAGGCTCTTGCCTACAGGTACCCGTAACTTCTTTCTCCGAGTCACTGCACGTAGATGGAGCCAAACCGCTGGCGTCGAGGGGCGGATGGAGGAGCTGCTCCCTGCCCTTCACCCGTGGCGAGCAAAACTACGCCAGCCCCGAAAAGCGAGATTTTCTTCCCCAAAACGGCTGTTCCCAAAGGTCGGGATGCGACTTGAGATGCCGTGTGGGCACCCAGGAGCCAGGTCCCCTGCCGCTCTCGAAGGGGTGACGCTCTCCTCCCCGGGGACCCCCATGGCCGCCGCCGGGTCTCTGCCCGTCCCCGGGGGCTGCTCCCGCCTCGGCACGGCCCCAGCGCTCCCAGCCCCGGGCAAGGGCCGGCGGGCACCGAGCCTGGCCAAAACGCCGCCGTTTCGGATGACTTGACCGTCTCTTTTTTCCTTTCTCCATGATGATTTGCGTTTTACTCTTTTTTTTTTTTTCTTCTTCCAAATAGGATTCCTTCTATGTAGCTGGGTAATACGATCATGAAGCTATAAAACCGACGACAACAAAAATATAGATATTTTTATAAATATATGAATCCCTGCAGGCAACGTGGCTTTTCAGCTCCACCAAAAAGGTTCATGTACAGATTGCATAAGCAAAGAATTTCTACATTCTTTACACTTTTTTTGTTTGTGTTTTTTTTTTTTTAAAAAAAGGAAGATTTTTTTTCCTCTTCTTCGTATTGCAGGCACAGAACGGCTACTCTGGCACTCGAAACGCAAGCACGGAGGCTGGGAGGTCAGTGCCCCCCAGGTTCAACATTCTGCTTAGTTAAAAAAAAAAAAAAAAAAAAAAAAAAAAAAAATAAACCAAAAAAAAATCATATATGATAGATCATCTTGGCAAGAGATTAGTTCCTTCAGGCCAAACAGTGCTTCTTGACTTTTTATACAGCAAATGGGAAAAAAACAACAAAAAAAACAACAAAAAAAGTTAATTTTTTCTTTTTTTTTTTTACCCTGAACAGCTCGACAACAACACAAATCTCCGGGCACCACCACGCAGTTCCACTGGAAGATCCTTCACTATGGTTTTGTCCTCGGCGCCCCACCTTCGCGCCTCCGTGGGCATGCTGCCCGCCTGTCCATCCGTCCGTCCGGGGTGTCCTCACGTCCGGATGACGCCGTTGCAGGGCGGGTGCTTGGGCAGGCAGGGCTCGTCGGGCAGCAGGTCATGTGCAAAGACCGAGTCGTCCCCCGAGGAGCAGGTGCTGTGGGTGTCCTGGCCGGCCGGCGAGTACTGCTCGAAGGGCACTGAGAGGTCCAGGTACTCCTGCCAGGGCGACAGACCCATCAACGCTGAGTGCCCCTCACCGGGGCCCGAGCGACCCCTCCCCGCGCCCACCCCACCACACTCACATCGGTGGACGTCACGGTGAGGACCCTGTCCAGGTCTTCCACCAGCTGCTTGAAGGTGGGCCGCTGCGAGGGGACGGCGTGCCAGCACTCCCGCATGATCATGTACCTGCATGAGAGGCGAGAGGGGACGCTCAGCCATGGTGGGGCTAAGCAGCGCTCACCCGCCTGCCCACCCACCCCCAAATCGCCTGAGAGAACAGCTATGGCCAACGCCAACTTCAGCCATGGTGGCCTTGGTGCGTGGCCAGCTGGGGGGAGGAGGAGGAGGAGTGTTTCGTGGGAGGGTTTTGTGGAGCCATGCTCCTCATTACTGATCATCTCATGCGTGTCCGTGCTTTCAAAGCAGGAGGAGGACCTGTCCTAAAAATGACACACCACAGCTACACCCCCAGCCGCCACCTGCCAAACGAGGGCAGGCGCGTTATGTCGCTCAGCAGTCGTGGGCTGAGCTGGAATGAGTTGGGGTGGGCAAGCCCACCTGGAGATGGCTGCACAACCTCACAGCAGGGGTGCCCCAACAGCCCAAACCACGGACTGGAGTGGTATTTGGCCACAGAGGGAAGGGGGACTGGGGCGAGGAGGTCACCCCCCACCACACACTCACAAATCATGGGTGCAGTTTGCGGGTTTGTCCATCCGATGGCCTTCCTTCAAGAGTTTGAAGAGTTCCTCAACAGGAATTCCCGGGTACGGAGACCCTCCCAAAGTGAAGATCTCCCATAGTAGCACTCCAAAAGACCAGCTGGAAACCAAAGAAAGATCTTTAAAATTCAATGAGGTTTTTTTCCACCCCCCTTATATCCCCTCCCCCCTGTTCGGCTTTATTTCTGTGCAGCCATGCATAGCTAACAAAGTCATCAATAGCATGACTAATTGCCTAGGCCATTTTTACTAGTTACTTGGAGATCTCTGCTGATCCAACTCAATAGCAAAGAAATCCCAGGCACCAAGTCTGAAATTGAAATGAGCATTTAATCAGATAGGTGACAGCCCATCTATTACCCCCAGCTCTTTGTTAGGTCTTCCACCAGCTCCACTGAATGGAACAAATCAAATTATTCATGCACAGCTTCACTGAATTGCAGGCTTGGAACCACAGGCCACTAATTGTGCAAGCTGATACCAAAACTTGCTTGTTACAACACTCATTGCACTGGCCAAGCTGGGAGAAAAATACCCCAACAAAAATCAGCGGAGCACTACTGTTACACACTCCAGTCCCGCAGCTGTGCTCTGGTTAAAAGTCCTCTTTTTCAAAAATATCTTTTGCCTTCTTCGTTTTCTTTTTAAAAACAGGGATTATCTGTCTCTGTTTCGCTTTCACGCACGCTCGCTCTCCCTCTAGCTTTGATTTATCTGTCATGCCCGCTGCAGCATTACCTAAGCATGGAAACTATGATTTAAGATCAATAAAAGCCAAAGTATGTGAAAAATACAGAAATAGAAAAGATTCGTTTGTCCAATTGCAAGCAGTGAGCTTTCGGGAGCAGGCAGGCTGGCTGCTGAATTACTGTAAAAATGCCATGATTGACCAAATATTGAAATAAAAAAGCCGGTGTGCATGCTGAGCTCCTTCAGCCCTTGCAAAGTTCAGATGTGACACAGATTTACATGCAAGGCGGGCTCTGCTGTTTGCTTACCACGCAGAGGCACTAAAACGGACAAGACAGGATTAGGAAAAATAAAGGCAAATAAATGAAGCGGCAGAATTAATCTGAGAATATATTTGTTGAATATTCTCTGATCAGCTCTACTAACAGCAGACAGAATATTTCAAGCTCATCCCACATACTCAACTGAAGCGTAACTGTCTGGGGCAAAGCGTGAAGGAAGCCGAGGGTAATTTTTTTTGCACAAATTTTTTTGACTGCAGGATGAATCACCTCATCTATAAACTGGACAAGAAATACCTGCCTGCCTTCCAATAGTTTTTAAGCAGCTCACTAGAGATCCTCGGATGAAAGCAACCAGATAACGGTAAAATAAAACCACGTGTGCAAAGCTGCAGCTTGGAATCGATTCATTTGCTTTCGCATCCCCAGGCGCCCCAGCAGTGAATGAGCCCTGCTCGTGCTTAGCAGTACATTTGTCTTTAAGATACTATAGGTGTTGATTTCCCTGCCGTTTTATTTTTTTTAAAAAGTGCGGATATGCTTACACATCGCTCTGGTGAGTATAGACCCGGTCAAACAAGGCTTCTGGAGCCATCCATTTCACAGGCAGCCGACCCTGTAATTAGGAAGACAATGGGAACACCCCATCAGCATATTCCCCCAGCCACAACGGCACCATCTGAATCTGCTTTTCTAATCCAGTTTGAAACATTTTCATTAACAACCACATCTGCCTTCCCGGTCACTGGGCAAAGCAGTAGTGGCCACATATAAACAGATTAGAGCATTTGATCCCTGGATCTTCGCTCACAATCTTTGCAGTAAACGTTCTCCGTAGAGGACTGTGTTTCACTGCCAAGGCAAGTTTAACATATCAGAGCATCTAAATCTTTGCATGGGAACAGCATCCATCGCTCATAAATGCAGCTAGCTCTGCTATGCAGCTAGCTCTGCAGCAGAGCATGGGACAGCACTTGCCATCTCTTTGGTTGGAAGAAGCAGTTTGACTCCCAGTCCAAACCCTGCTTAGGCTGAACTTGAGGGGAAACTTCCAAGAGTGAAGGCAAGGGCCAGATCCTCCAAGAATTAAATCCTGATCCTGCTGGATGCTAAAGGAGGAGGCCTGATCCCAGGTCTCCAGGGGAACACCCTACATCAGGGTCATAAACATGGGCTGTCACATATGAGAAATATGAGATGAGAAAGACTAGACTAATTATAATTCTCTGGGGCTTTGCTTGGCCCCTGGAGGGAGTCAGAAAGGACTGTTTCGTGTTTGAGGCATAATTTGGCTATGGGAGGGCTTTGTCCTCTTCTGACCCTCTGTCTCACTGGGGGAGACAACGAGATGGGACACAGGCAGGATGCACAAACGGGATTATGCTCTTAGCTGTCCTACACAGCTCAAATAGGGGAAATTAATCTCATTTGGAATTAAATTCCCAAGAGTTTTTATTCATTTATGATTAAGAAATCCTGGCAATTAAGAAAGACTTCTGATATGATATTGGAAAGGATCAGCATGGGCATGGTGGGCTTTGTAGGACTGCCTGGACATTTAGACCCCTTGCAGTCTCAAGGCCCTCAGGTTCTGCAATGCCCTCAACCTCTTCCACTGCCGTCTCCGCACTCTGTTGTAGTTGCGGCTTTTGCTCAGAGCTCAACATCCGCTGCAGGGCTCTGAACCAAGACACAGGTCTTCTCTCCAGCCCTTCACTTGTGAATTCTTCTCTACAGAAAATATAAATGACTCCAGGACTCAGCCCTTGTCTGGGACTATCTTCTCACCCTTGGCAGTGGAGTCAAGGAGCTCAGTTGTAAAAAAGAGAGAGAAATGCATGAAAGCCAGGTAGCCCCAGGTATACAAAAAGTGACATTCTTCTGTCAAGGGCTCTGGTGGGACAGAAGCTGGCTCCTTGGGACCTTTATGAACAGCAGCGGAGAGACTGGAAAGGGGTCCATTCCCCTTTGGTAAAAACCTTGGTTTCTCTCAGTCTAAAGGCCAGACCTGAGACCTCCCAACCAGCCGCTAGCAGCAGCAGTGTGTGTGCTGTATCGCACTAGGTGAGGCCACCGGCAGATTTCTTCCTCCTAAGCCCCTCTAGAAAGGGAGATGTGGGACAACGGCCACTGTCTGCAGGGATGGCTGAATTCCCCGCCAGAAGGAGAATTGCATGGGCTTGGCAGCTCTGTACTTACATTGGTGGTTTTCTTGTAATAGTCGATGTTGTGAACGTCTCTAGCAAGGCCAAAATCAGCTATTTTCATCACATTGTCTTCAGTGACTAACACGTTCCTGGCTGCCAAGTCGCGATGAATGCACTGTGAAAGGTGAGCAAGTCCATAAATAAGGGCTTGTTAGCTGCTCGCGCCTGGAACCAACAGCACCGTGTGGTTTATGAGCTGCCATTTCATTGACTCCCAAGCTCATAAAGCTGTGGGCACTGCTTAACTCCTCGCTTTCTGTGTCACTGCCCCATCATGCATGCTTGGTGGGAGCCACCTCTTAGCAACACCTAATCGGCAGCCCCAGCGCTGACACAGCCACGCGTCTTTTCTCTCCAAAGAGGATGCACGGATGAGAAAGCCAACCCTCCTCTTCTGTGGGTGCCTACTGGGATGTGAAGCTGTCATTCTGCCCTGCTTCCTCCAGGAAGAGGAATGCAGGTTGATGTTTGAAGGAAAATAATCCTCCAATAAAGACATTCCCAATATGTCCAAAATATATCATAGTTGTTAGCTGAGAAAGAAGCTAACTTAGCCTGCACCGTGCAGAAAGGGAGCTTAAAGTCACCACGAACCATCCACCCTGAACTGCAGTCGCAGGACCAACACATCTGACATCCGAAGCTGAACCTGCTCTTGCCGTAGTGCTCCCTGCCTGCAAAAAGCGGTCATGCTGGCTGGCGCACAGCTTCCTGAACCCAAAGCCTGATTCTCCACTTGCTGATGTCAGGGTAAATCAGGACTAATCCCAGGGTATGATGTAAGCAAACACAGCAGCCAGCTCAGTGTCAGCAAAGTGCTCCCTAGGGAGCATCCTGGGCATGGCCATGCATCGAGCCAAATCCACCGCCAGCTCCACTCCCACTGAGCCTACGTGTGCTGGTGACAGCTGCAAACACGTGGGCTACACCCAGGGTCTCAGCTTCCTCATGGGTGCTCTGCACCTTTAGCGATCTCAGAAGGGAGATGGGGGGACAGGGGTACACACAGCTCCCGACTGTTGTCTAAAGTAACATCTCCCATGGTGGAAGCTCACAACTTGGTGTGACGCTCACCCTGACCACTGCTGCCCGAGCCTCAGGATCGCACATCTGAAAGCCAACTATCTCTCTTGAGTGGCAGAGGTTGAATTGGTGAGGAACAGCACCAAGGGCTGGGTTGCTTGTGCTTTTGTATGCGTTTTGGGGATGCTAACAGGCCTGCAGGCGACAGCAAGGGCTGTACAGCTGCATGGATCATGGATGCAGACGGCGTACGGGAACATCTGTGTAAGGCTGAAGCCTTCTGCAAAAACCCCATGATACTTCATACTGAAAAATCTGGACTCTAAAGGGAGAAGCCTGCAACTCTTTGCTTGAGTTGTCCTACAAACACACACACACAGAGCACTGCATGCCTTTGAACACACGGGTCTGACCGATGCTTCTACCAACTGCGGTTTCTCAACTCACTTTCTGAGATGCCAAGTATTCCATGCCACGGGCCACCTGGTAGGCACAGGAAACCAGGTCTTTAAATGTCAACTGCTCCTCGGGTAGCTTGCAGGTGTCGAAGGAATAGTCCATGCCAGGTGGGCGACGTGCCCTGAGGTATTCCCGCAAGTTCCCTTTCGACGCGTATTCCACCAACACGTAGAGCGGTCCTGCAAGCAAGAGCACCATCAGCATCCAGTGGAGGAACAGCACACGGTGCCCGGGGGCTAGGCTGACCACCAAAATCTCATCTGGGACGTTTTGGGCAACCAACGAGTAACTACATAGAAGGGACAGTCAAATCTGAGCCTCCCACGGCCCTGCGAGTACTGGGCTGCTTTGCTACGTACCATCCTGTGTGCAGGCACCAAGGAGATTAATAATGTTCTTGTGCTTCCCAATCATTTTCATCATTTCCATCTCAGAGACCAGGTCGGAAAGGTCCTTATCTGTGGCATCATCTGGAGAAAGCAAGAGAGGAAAGCAAAATAATATCAGGAAGAAAGTAAGTGTTTTGGGAAGTAATTAATACAACTGCTGCGTAGCCGTGTGGGGCTTTGATGGGGAAACAGTACTTAAAATATGGCAGTATTTGTTTTTGTTCTACTTTGGGTAGAAGAATCAAAACAAAAACCAAAACCTACTACCACAAAAAAAAGATTAAAAACCCCAAATAAATGGAGGTAAATATTCATATGGAAATCAATAAAGCCTTTCATCTTCTGTTTCATCCTGGTAAGTATTAAAGAACAAAAGTCAGGTTTGGTACGTGGGATCATTTTCCTTTTCCGATTGTTTCCCTCCCTCATCTCCAGGGCAAAGAGTTAAGGATGGTAGAAGGTCAGAGCTGGGAGAGGGGCTACAAGAAGGAATATATTTTTTGCCTGGAAAGTTGCAATTTTTCTACAAAAGTAGAAAAATGGGGGAAAACCTCCCCAAATGAATGCTTTGGTTTGGAAAGGTGGAAACGTTCCTGCTTCCCAAAACAACTTCAGAATGGACTGAAGGAAATGTAAATTAAAAGAATCCTTTTCTGACAAGAAATATTTTTTTAAAGACGTGACCCCATGTAACCCCAAACCTGGGCTGCTCACTGTTGGAGCATCTGCCCTGCTCACTCCAGCTGAACTCCTCAGGGTGATTTTGTCTGTGCGTTGTCTGTGGTTACTGTGCGTGGGGGAAGGATGGGCAACAGACTCATCTGAAGGTGCCCAGTGAATCCCCCATTTTTGCCTCCCTTTAACCTCTCAGGAGTTTGGGATAGAGTTTCTTCAACAAAGCAGCTCCTCAAGGAGTTTGTGAACTGAATTTCTGTGAACTCCACCTAAGCTTGTTGCATAAGCTTTTGCTAAAACAGGCAGCGCTGGTTACGGGAGGAGTAAGGAGTGGGTTGATTCACAGAGCTGGCTAGAAGTGAAGGTGGTTCCCCTTCTTCTCGGGGATGCTATTAGCCCTTGGCAGAGAACTGGTTTAATTCCCAGTCCCTCTTCCTGCTGGGATTTGCACTTTTACACGCTCTCCAAGGAGACAGCCCTCACCCCCAGGCTACGTGGGTGAAGGGGAAGAAAGGCTGTTCTTGCTTTCTTCTATTGTATCTGCTTGTATAAAAGACTTAAAAGAGAGGCAAAGAGAGGAAATCCCAGTGCAATGTGCTGTTCTGCCCTCCGTGGACTCCCCATACCTTTTAACATCTTGACAGCAACTGTGATGGCCTTGTTTGGCTTGTCCTTATCAATCCCAATCGCTTCTGCCATCACCACTTGGCCAAAACACCCTTCGCCAAGCGGCTTCCCCAAGGTCAGGCTGGAGGGAGGAACAAGTGGGCATGTTAGTGCGTACTGGGGTGGTGACACCACCGGCAGGCACAGGGACCCCGACCCGTGGGTTTGACTGACCGAGAGCGTGCCAATTCCCACTTGGGATCAGGAGGCAGTTCCAGCTCGGAGACGTTGGCCAGCATCGGCCCGTCACTGGAGGAGAGACGTGTGATCCGGACCAGGGGAGTGTTGGAATTCATGGAAGAGTTGGACTCCAACGACACCTGCTTGGGTAGAGCAAATGAAGTGTTATTGCCAACTGTATTCCTAGGGAAGGCCGGGCCTGAGATGGATCACTGAGGGGGGTTGAGCTATCTTTGCCCACTGACACCTTTCCGGTAACTTCTAAATGGGGTATCCCCCCCGTCCTTGCAGAACTGCACTGAGCTAGGCACCTGTGGGCAGGCTTTTAGCTGGTGGAAAGGAGGGACAGGTCAGCCAGTGCCCTCCAGCAGGCAGGAGGTATAATCCGTTCAGTTGCTCTGTGTGCATCTCCACAGCATGTGCAGCCTATGGAGTGACTTCTCCTGTTCTGGCCCTGTAAATGCCCACCACAAGCCTGCAGCCAAAGCTGTGAAATCCGTATCCTTCACTATGTGGTTTTACACAGTGCCTTTTGCTCCTGCCCCTCTCCAGTTACACGTGGCAGAGCATCTCTAACTGCATGGAGAAAGAGGACCCTCTCCCACCTCCATGAGAATTGGTTCAAGTCACCAGTGACCTCTGTGAAAGCAGGACCGAGCACAATTAAATGTCCTCTTGCTCCCTAAATCCCCGCTCCACCAGGAAGCCTGGACTAAACTGTTCCCCTGCAAGATGTGCTTTCTGTGGCATCCACGGCTGCACTGCCAGCCCCTCTCGGACAAGGGCGGCAGAAACGCGGCTGCTTGGGAGCTGCTCATGAACCAGAGTCAGCTGCCACCAGCTACTGCTCCACTGGAACAGAAACAAGTGAATAAAAGGGGGTTAAACTCCTAGACTGTAGTCAACCTACGTCCCTCTTGGGCAATGTTCTTCTGGTAGAGCTTCTCACCTAGAGAGAAAATTTCAAGGGGCAGGGGGGGGAGAGAGGGATGACCATAGGGGGGAATAGGAATCTTGTATCTACTTTCTGTTACCTGTCTCTTGAGTGGAAATTTGGAGACTTTCTGTACAGTGGGGGTGTTCATGGCTTTTTTGTTTGGCATTTTCATCCTGCAGATAATCACAATGACCAGCACCAGGATGAAGAGAACAAAGCCAGTGCCGTAACTGAGAATGCCAGCGTACACTGAGCCCGAATCATCCATTTCCATGAGCTCCTCCGCTGCGGGGTGACAAGAGATGGCAGTCAGGACAGGGCGGGCAGCTGCCCGCACGCAACTACACACATGCAGCACAAAGAATTTGGGGAGGACTTGCTCATCTATGCCAATTTACTGAGTGACTTCAGTGAGGGGACTCTCCTAGGCCAGTGGTTTTCCATCTGCGGCTGTAGCTAAAACATTACTTTAGTTTGCCTTTTTGAGGGTAACTTTACTGCCCTTTGATGCAACCCTGGGGTTTATAAGAGGCTTCAGCCCACAGGTTGAAAACCACTGCTCCAGGCTGAAGGCATCTTCATGTGTCTGTGCTGTCCCTCTGACCCAAATCTTGCTTTCCCCACACATCCACACCACGGAGCTGGATGTCTCGGATGTGCAAAGGCTGCAGGACCGGGGGTTGCTGCACTTCGTTGATTCGGCTTCTCCAGCAAAGATTTCCACCGGACCAGTGCCTGCCCTGAGGGACCAAGGGGCTCCGAGGGCACCCAAGGGTAAGGCATCGCACAGGGAAAAAGCCTCATGAGAGCAATCCGCATAATTATTTCACGAAAACTTAGTTCTGCTGGGAAGAGGCTGGAAGGTCTGGCCCAGAGAGGTGGCTGAGCCAGGAGGGCGATAGCATGAGCCCATCAGCAGTGGCTACCTGCTAGCAAGACTTTTTTCGGGACGAGCAAAGCTCAGCCGTGATTGTCCCCTTGTTCCTTTCAGGACAGGCACGTAGACCAGAGGAAGGAGCCGTGGTGGGGCTGGTTTTCTGTCCCCCAAAGGCGTGCTGGCATCAGAGGAACAGCCAGCAGTGGGAAACTTTATAATGAAGTCATGCCGGCACGGTGAGCTCGCTAACGGCTCGTGTGCATCACTGCTGCCCCAAAGCAGCATCTTCGGCAAGCAGCGGGAGCTCTCCTCTGGCAGCAGCAGGCTCCGAATTAGGTCTTCGGTGGCTGTGTCCAGGGGGACATGGGGAAAGGAGCACCGGTGACACTGGGGGCTGCACCGGCCTGTGTGTCAGCTGTGCAGGGCCTGATCCTGCCAAGCGGCCGTCCCCTCCTGCGGAGAAAGGTTACCAGATCTCCCGGGATCAGGCACTACGGTTGGTGCCACAGCTCTGCTGCCTTGGCTCACGCCGTCTCACCCTCCGCTCCACGTCCCTCCTCGCGCAGCGTGGGCAGGGGTTTACAGGCAGAGGTTTCCCAGACGGGCCGTATCCTGCACCCTCTCTCTGTGGGCGGCGCTTTGGGGCCTGCTGCTGCGCGGACGGCTGCCCTTCACTGCGTCTGACTTCAATATAAAGTTCCACTTCAGGTTTTTTGGTGGGTTTTTTCCTGCTTATTCTTTGCTTAAATCAGAGGTGTGAGTTCATACATTGTAAAAACAGCGTAACAGTCGGATGAGACAGTATCAGGAGATTCTCAAAATAACAGAGCCATTAGTCTTCTAAACAAAGGAAACGATTTCTCATCCAGCGGATGGCAGAAGCAGAAACAGGATCAGATCAGCTATTTTAGAGCTGGCAAATAAACAGAGAAAAGACCAGCAGGTCCCACCGGCAGCAGGATTGGGCATGGAGGAAACCCTCTTGAGCCCCAGTAAAAGTGATTACATCCAAATCACCCGCACAGATAAAGTCAAGATTAGAAATGCCAAAGTTTCCAGTTCCTAAACACATCCCGAGATGGATGTGTTGCGAGATGGACCCAAATGTGGTCTATGACTGGGTGAGCCAAAGTGGAGCGTATAGGATTTTGGGTGCCCTTTCAGTAAGGGTCTACTGAACGTACTCCAGGTCCGTTCCTGCACTCTCTGCAAGGCAGAGCACCCATGAGATTCAATATGAATATTGCTGGTGCTTTCCTGGACTGTGCTCATGCCTCCCTTGTAGGCAGAGGCAGATTCTGCAGGTGAAGAGACAGCACAGCCTCATTCCCCTCTTTTGGAGAGTAGACCCCTCTGTTGCATATTCTGCGCTAGTTTCATTGTCAATGAGAGCTTTGCACATGAAAGGCCCACAAAATTGAGGTCACTCTGGCCGCGGGTTTCAAGCCCACTGCAGCTTTCATCGATCCCAGCTGGAGCAGGCAGCGTGCAATGCCCCTGGGAGCCAGGACTCCTGGGCTCTCTCTACAGATGACTCTCCTCGACCTTCTGTTTCAGATCGCTATCTTGGCCTGTTCATCCGTGAAGCGGAAATAATGCTACAGGCAGGGAAGGGTGGACTCGCACCAACCACTTATGCATCTAATTTTAGGTTAAGATATGAGGTTAGACAGAACGGTTCCTGCATAAGACGAACCACAGTCCATGTCCAATTTAGGTGCCCCGGATCATCTGATGGGGAGGTTTCCTTCTCCCACTGGCAGTGTAAGAAGACAAAGCTCCTAATTTTGGCACTTAAAGACAGTCTTCCAACAAAGAGGCTGTAAACACCTCCCTGTTATCTAGATCAAAAAAGATACTGGGCATTTTGTATCATTATTGCAGTAATAATTTAAATCTTGAGACACAACGCAAAAAGTGTCAGCTGTGAATATGCAACAGAGGTCTTCTGCCGTGCCAATTTGCCACCGGCAGAGCAAATCCCAGAGGAGAGCCCTCCCTGGATAACACCCCCTCTTCCAAACAACGGGCGGTCTGTGGGAACTTGGCATTTCTAAAGCAAAACGTCAAGGCACCCTGGAGAGGGAAGGAGAGGCCAGCACAGAAGGAAATACCTGGTAGCACCGTCAGCCAAGCAGAGTGATGTGAGAACCCAATAGAATTCCCTGCGAGACAAGTATATTCCCCAGCATCCTCAAAAGTAACATTTCGCAAGTACAGAATCTCTAGCTCCTTATCCGTTGTGTTAACACCTGCCGTCTACGGGGGAAAAAAAACACACACATATAGAAAGAGGGAAAACAGAGAATAAGCCACATTCCCAGCAAGTGTGAGGACGCCACAGGCAAATTTCAAAAGCAGATTAAGGTGGGTTGTTTTTTTTTTTTTCCAATGGCCCATCTTCCACATTTATTTATTCATTCCCCTCTGCAACCTGAAGTCAAAAGCAAAAAAAAGTTCCCTTCACCAGGTTCTTACTCTGTCCCACTAAAGAAGCATGCAAGCAAAAGCATCCAAATGAAAAATTGCCCCCACAATATGACTGACTTTGGGTTAGTAGGGTGAGTACGGGGGGGGGGGGAAGAAAGATGGTAAAGGAGGAGAGGGAAGACAGAAAGAAAGGAGAAAGGAGGGGAGATGTAGTGGGGAAAGACTCAAGTGCTGATCAGAGGAACATACAAACATTTTGGTTTATTAGTTCATCAAAAAATATAGAATTTTAGAATTTTTTACAATTTTTTCAGAGTGGGCATCTCGAAGCCATATATTCGTTACACAGCCCTCGATGCCGTAGTATAACTCTGGCCGATTACAAGAAGGTGCCCGTAAAGAACTTTCCTGCAGTGGCACCGAGTAACACAGCAGCCGAACCCTCCAGGCTGGAGTCAAACCCCAGAGCCCACGAGACTGCTGCTGCTCCCAATTTAACATGTTTGCCTGCATGAGCCAATGTTGATATTTATTTCTCCATTACTTCTCCAAGGGACAGAAATCTGTGTACTGATTATATCAGTTTTACAGGTGCAAATCTTGAAACAGCTTGGTTTCCCAGAGCTTTGAACGTCACAGGTCATTAACATGCAATTCTGTTATCAGCACTCAATTGTAAGGAAGGGAAAGGAATAAAAGCGTGAAGAGTTGATAGCAAAATTTGACAGTCATTTTATTGTGGGAATTTTTCCATGGCAATTGCTGTATAGGCGTTACATTCTTGTAAAAAAAAAAAAATTAGCAAGAAAATAAGATAAAGCCATTCAGCGTCAGTTGACAGGGTATAATACAAAATGAATAGTAATTTTAATCACTAGCTTCTTAAAAATGTTATAGCTCATTCTTGCAGTTGCCAGGGCCTTGGGACAGAGTCTGTGGTTTACCTGGTTTTGGTTTGCGAATGTGGAGCCAAAATGGTTTTTCGGCTATGCCTACGAAATTGTTGGCTCTACACAGATATTCTCCTTCATCTTGTTCTGTCACATTGAACAGATTTAGGTTAGCATCGGCTTCAGCGTTTTTACTGATCCAAGACTGCAGGAATAGACAGAAACCTGAACTTCAGTAAACCAAACAATACCTCCATCGCACCTATATTAGCTAGGATTGACTGTTCACGGCTATTTTCTTTTCGGCTGTGGCAACATCCCCGGCTCACCCTGTGGTGAGAGACCTAACCCAGGACCTGGGCGAAGAAGAGGAGTCGCATTTGGCCCCCAAACCACGTGCAAGTGAACTCCCTTCCCTTCGCTAGCGGCACACATGCGATTTCTCTTCTAGAACAGACCAATTTCCCACTTCTCCATCTGACAGCAGTCAAAGGCCTTACGGTTTCTTAATAACTCTGCAGACAGGAGCAGCAGAGAAAGGGCTTAAGAAGAGATTTGTGTTTGCAACCCGGCTCAGCAAATACTGTTTCAATTATCAGATTCCAAAATAGAATTTGGAAACAAAATATAAGCAGTGGCGGTCTGAAACTCGCTGCTGACTTTGCCTTTCAGAAATTAGCTGTAATTTTTTCCACTGCTTATAGGAGCCTCTTCTTTACTAAATAAAGTGGTGCATATAAATCAAACAAACTTCAGACTATTAAGCAGGATTTTATTTCTCTTCTTCCACGCTGCCACAACAGCACATCAGTTTGTTCCCTAAACAGTTGTTTTTATTTTGATTGAAAATGCACAACTATTTTGGACGGCCTCAGAAGTAGCCTGGGGAAAGTCTAGAAAAAATATCAGCTTCAGTTTTGGAAATGAAAATAAAACAATTGATCTTGTCATTTTTGGTCTTACAACTCTCCAGCCCAGTGTCAGTGCCTTCGATTTCAGGGCCTGATCCTGCCAATATGACTCGCAGCCCATTAAAATCAACGGGGCTGCCAGACCTGATAGGTTATCAGGAACTGAACGCAGAGGTGGCACCAGAGAGGAGCCCCAATGTCCATGTCTGGTGACAACACGACTGGTTTTGACCTGATCTCATCTCTAAGGCTTATGTGCTGGCAAGTTCGTCTGTCCTGACTAGTGGGGAAACGTGCCTGCCTGCTGTTGCTGCCTTGTTTATAATTAAACCAGGCACGTTTCAATGCAGAACATACAATTTAGCCTTTGACAAAGCTTGGGCACAGTGTTGCCAGCCCCCTCTCCGTAACTGGAATGCATTTAGTGCTCTTCTGCAAAGAAAAAGGGGTTTCCTTTGATCACAAATTAGCCCAGGCTTTCAGGAACTGATGCAGGTGATGGCTTGGTTTTGTCAGGCTGTTTAAAAAATGGGTTGAAAGTACAGCATTCAATCTATCCATCTGGACTGGGGTGGGTTTTGCCACCCTCATTTAGATGTGAGGGGGGAATTTCATGTGCTGGGCACTTCTCTGTCCCCCTTGCTCCGATGGAGACTGGGATACTCCCCATATATAAACTGCCCCATAGCAGCTCCTACACTCCACAAAATCTCCTGAAAGCAGGAGGGAAGGGCAGGCTGATAAAAAAGCCTTATCTCCCTGCAGGCACCGTAGCACTGGGCAGGAGAGAGCCTTTTCTAAAGCAGCGGTGGGCAGGGAAGGGCTGCTAACAGCACCCTGCTCCAGCCGCATGCCCAGGATGCTGGGTCCAAGCAACAGCACTGCGTGGCACGAGGGGAACGAGTCCAGAAAGCCAACGGACTGGCCCCGAGATCACAGTGAGATCATTTTATCAGATCTTTATTTTTAAAAAACAAGCACACACACGTTAAAAAAAAAAAAATCCCTGCAAAGCTGGGCCTGATACAGCTCCACGGAGGCCCAGTACTGGCACACAAAAGATGCATCCCAAAATGGAAATGCTCTGTGCCCCAGTGCTGATGCCGGCATTAATACAATTCAAAGCATTCCTGATTAACCAGAAGTAGTAAATAGACGTGTGCTGGTCCTATTCAGCAAAAAAATAAAACCAAACAAAACTTGTGCTTTCAAACGCCTGCCTGTGCTCCCCTTCGAGGAATGCGGAGCCTTTGCCGTCCACAGAAGAGAAGGTATTTGGCAATTCTAATTACCTAGCCACCCCGGTGCCGCTCCAACTTAATTTTAAAACACTATTTATACGGACTATTTATATGTTCTTTGCCACAGCAAAATGGGAGCTTGTGCTTGTGACACAAGGCACTGTTCGCAGCGGCTCTGCAAACTTCCAAAAGGTAGCACTTTATCCCACGGGGACCACACACGGAGCTCGGAGACTATACTAGATGGCATGTGACACAGCCAGCTATTCAGAGCTTGGTACTGGGCTGTGAAACCAGGGGGAAATTCAAATATGCATAATTCAAACACATTTGGAGAGACAGCGAGAAAATAAAAAGTTTTATCAACTCGCGAGAAGCGCGTGTTGCCAATCCTGAAGAACTGTCTCCAGCCATTTCTTCCAACCAATCTGTTATTTCAATCTGTGTAATTATTGCCAGGGTCTCTGGCTTTTATTATCTGGCTGAGTTACAGTTTTGTAGCTGCTGTCTGATAAGTGGAGGCTTTTTGTAAACTTCATACAAAGAGAAGAAGGGTGTGTGCAGCAGGATGTGCACGGGGAACGTCCCGGCACAGGACAACCTCAGCTTGAAACTGCAGGGACAAAATCTGCTTTCAGCTCTAACTGCAGAGCCAGAAAAACTCCACTTGGCCCTATATATTTTAATAAACACCAACACAGGATGCCTTTAATTAATAAAAGAAAAAAAGGGGGGGTGGGGGGGTGGATTTTAAAAGTCCAATGTGCTTTTCACTCTCTATTCTCCACTTTTTATATTTGCATAGGTTGTGAGGAAACCAGACCCGCTGGCTCTGTTCTGGCTGTAATCTGGAAGTTCCCTTCAAGAAAGCATTTAGCAAAGCAGAGTCTAAGTGAGTTTTTGCTCAATAAAAAAAAGGCTTTCCTGAGCATGGATAACAGCAATGCTCACAAATGTTAGTGGCTGGAACAAGACTATCTTGGCTCTCAGGTGCTGGTAGTTCAGCATTATTTAGTACGTGCACGCTGCAGTGCGTTTACTTGGAAAAGAAAAGAATGTGTTTTAGTTGGGAGCTTTTTATTTTAATAAGCCCCAAAAATACCTCTATTGAAGCGGTAAAAAAAGGTTATTTTTACAATTTTAGGTCAAATGCAATCTGACAGCTTCTCTTTTATTATGCTGCATTTCTCACAGTTGCCTCAGCTCTTACAACTACTTCACTTATCTGTGCCACTACAGTAGTTGTGTTATCTCTGGCAAACAGAAGAGTCTGGAACGTCGACTTTGGGACATTTTTGCTGTACCTCCTCCAAAAAGCAGAGTATTCCACTGTGTGGTCTTAAGGGATAGAATAATCCCAACAGCTGTCCTTGGCTTATTTCTTATAGACACAAAACAATTACAGAAATTGAGGCCTCGAGCTCCCAAAAATCTGATTTAAATAATGATTACCCTTCTAGGAACTGTGGCATTGAACATATTCTGTTGGGAGTTTCTGGTTCTCATTGCACTGCTAGTCTAGGGCTTATTTATAAACATGTAAATAAAGTTTATGGCTTCCATTGATGGCGAGCACCTTCACTCAGTGCTGATCTCTCTTGCCATGAGTACGGCAGTGGGTTTCCTTGAGGAGCATCCCCACAATGTAGCTGCCGTCTCTGTAACACTGAGACCACGGCAGAGGAAGGACTGCCCTGAGGGTGAGAAGAATGAGCGCGTACCAACCTTCAGCACCGTGACATAGGGCGTCCCATCGGGTCCATATTTGCTGCCATTGACTTCCACGTGTTTCAGCCACTGGATGTGAGGCTGGGCATCGCTGTAGACCTTGCAGTGAAACTCCACATTGCTCCCTACCACCACAGTCTGGTTGGCAGGGAGCCCTGCTTGTAGGATTGGTCGGTGGGGCGACCTTTCTGAAAAACAGAAAAGAGAGGGAAATCCTAATTTACCCACCCTTCCTCCAGCAAGGATTCTCCTCTGAGCCCTTCATCTCATGGCTTTTCAGCAGATATGGAGCAGACTGAGATCATCCCCCCTAGGTGTTGTGGCCGCTCTACCCAGTGCTTCTCAAGCCAAAAGGGAAGAACCACGTGGGAATGGAGGAGGCATCTCAGCCCTGCCATTCCTTCTGGCCCCTCTGTAGACCAGCTAAGTAATTTATTGATCATAGATCTGAGGCTGAATTGTTGGCCAAAAGGAAGCTTGTTGCTGGTTTTAGAAGACGCATGATCCAGCCCTTTGGGAAAGAAATCAAGCTCCTGCTTCCCATATCCCATCATGTGCCTGTTCAACATAGCCACGGATCAGCAGTTGAGGGAGAACAGTGAAATCTCACCTAGCACATCAAGCTGGTACGTGTGCCTAATATTGCCGTATTTGTTTTCCACAACACAGGTGTAATTTCCTCGGTCTGACGGCACAACACTCTCCATCACCAAGCTCCACTGCTGGTGTCGCAACTAGAAGAAGAAATCAAACCATCAAGCTCACGGTCAAGTACCATCATCACCAGACCATTCAAATCAGTGAACAATCAGTGAGCTTCTACATACTTGGCCAGCATGAATGGACCCCAGAGTAGGCCTGAACATCACAAGGACTCATTTCAAGGGTCATTAAAGGCTTAATGTGAAAAGGAATTAAGACCAACGCAAGAACAGTGCAACACAATGTAACACGCTGAGATTGCAATCGGAACTTGTAGATGCTTCCACAATAATAACAATAATGAAACCAGCTGACAACTGAATGTGGCACTTCTCATTAGAATAATGACTTCAGAAGGCATCAGCTAAGATAACTCCGATCTGCTGGTCCCCTCCGCCAGACCGCTCTGGTCCAGAGACTCTGTCAGCTCAAAGTAGTGTACTCTTATCTGCAGACCTTTACCAACTGCTACACATAACCCATGAGATGACTAGAAACAATGAAAATCATACTTCTTACCCCATCTATAACCCATTTTAAAAGATCTGTGCTATGGAAGCAACAGGGCATGGCATCTGTCTGAACAGAAATGGTTGTCTACAACTGAGTTAGTCCCCTAAATTCCCTGTAAAAAACAGAAGACATGCCTAGCCTCAAGTCCAGTCCCTAGGATGCCTGGTCAGCCCTTCTCTTTTGGCACCAAGTTTTATACTAGTTGGTTTTCTGGATGTGGCTCATATCCAGAGTTGTTGGTTGTTCAGTAGCAGAAGGGAAAGCACAACCCATGTCTCCAGCCTGACTCGCTGCCCTGTGCTCCTCCCTACAGCATTTGTTTCTAATGAGTATAAAGGAAATAACAGATATGGAAAGCAAATCTTGAATTAATACAGAAAGCAACCAACACTAACAAAGATGGCTTCAGGATGCACAGAGTATGAAAGCTCTCCAAATCTCTGGATATTAATTTGATGCCTTCTGCCGCCCAGAGCAGAACATTTAACTTTATTAAACATTTTGAAGGTGACTCCAAGGACACACAAGCAGGAGATTACAATAACGCTGTGCTACAGAATGTCAAGGGCTGATCGAAAAAACAACGGCGTAATTACTCCTGGAGGTTTCTTGCTGCAGCAGGTGAACTCAAATATGAAGTCATTTAACCTCTTTTGCTACACATAAATTGCATCCACATGCTTTCCTTTAAAGGGCCAACTCGCAATTAAAGCCAGAATTTTGCAAAGAGAAGGTTTAAAGTCATAGGACGAGACAGCTTAGTTGCAAGATAAGCAAGCAAAAGCCATTTTCACAAAGCCTTTTGCTTCGTAGATCTCTGCATCCCCAGGAACAGCACTGCCAAGCACCCCCCTTTTCAGAGACCACTGAATATAGCATTTCCCTTCATTTCAGGTTATAGGAAATAGGAGGCTGCGGCTAAACAGTCTGTACAGAAATCTCAGTCGTTGCAGATGTCTGGCCAGGTCCGACTGCACTCTTTGCCCCCCCAGGACACCACAGGTGGAGCTCAACGCAGAACCAACATTACACCTTTTGTAAAGCAACACCCCACTTGGTGCGTCTCTGTAAGTGTGGCAATTCCAGGGTGAGAGATGCTCTGAGAACAGAGCCTGGACCCTGCGTTCACAGCTGAACATACCAGACTGTCAAGGAAGTTTCAATGCAAATTTGTGGCTGCTCAGTGGCTCATCTCCATACTGGCTTGTCTCATAGTTGTGTCTAAAGACTTCTTTTAATCCACTTTTTAGCATTGCAAAGCATTTGCCTTTGGAGCCCATAGGAGCTAACTCCAAGGAAACGGGGCTCCAGACACATGGACGACTCCCTAGTTGGACCTGTATTATAAAATCAGGTCCAAATTAGGTGTTTTACTTAGGAGGCACTTTCAAAGACACTTTTATGACGCTTTCAAAGAACTTCTCTTCGTCAGGTTTGTGACGGGGACTTTGGACTCCGAAACAAAGAGGAGAACCTGGGGAGCACAGACTCATGGGGCAAAACTTGTTTGGAAACTCTTCTAGAAGCAACAAGATTTTTTTTTTTTAGGTTGAGACTGGCATCTAGATTTAAAGGATAATAAAAAGGGATGTTGCCAAGTTAGGATAGTCGCCGTACTCGATAAAACACTAGAAACATGAAGTGACTTAGCGCAGGCATTAATCAAGTGGGTGAGATACTGGAAATCCCTCTGGTTTATTTGGTGTTATCATTCTTGGCTCCTTGTGAAACAAACATTTGCAGACACACTTGGAACCTCAGTCCGTGTTTGCCAGACTGGTATGCAAGTCAGTGCAATGGTCTGGGGAAGGGATAATCCTCTATCTCCCCTCCCCCTCCATCTTCCCTTCTAGGGTCATTTAACACACACAGGCTTACGATATTACAGATTCCAACAAGGATTTAACCATTAATGCTCTTTGGGAAATTTCATATGATAAGTCATATGAATTTCTTTTCTTTACCAGTTAAGGATGAACTGTAACAGAACCACGTTAGCCTGCACTTCATGCTTTCAACACTGGCCCTTCTTTCTTGCAGACTTTACACCAGGCAATCACACGGGATCTATGCAATGCCATTTGCAAGAGGCAGAAGTGGAAGAGTGGTCAGCTTTCATCTGCTGACCACAGACCTTTCACAATCAACGTCTAAACTCTTCCACACGCTGAAAACTGATGAGAACATTCCCAGCTCAAGGATTTCTGGGTTAAGACCAGATCTCAAGATGAAGTAAGCAAACCAAACTCTGCCAGATCTGGATCTTGCCCATTCTTTTCAAGCTGCCTAATCCTGTTATGAAGCTAAGTTGTAACAGGGAATTTAAATCTTAAATACATGAGATACTGAGCAGGTTTTCAATCTCATTTTCTGGTTAAAATCTCAGGTCATATCTATCAGTATATTTATACTGGATGAGATTTACATTAGACTACTTACATCTAACCGTGGCTCAAGAGCAAAAGCAAGCAAATAAGGGAAGGAAAATTAGAGACAGAAAGATGTCTTTATATCAAGAAAGGGGACAAAGAACTACACCTAGGCAGATAGAGAGCTTAAACCAATCTTGCTGTAATTGGCTTGACATTGCCTTCAATAGCTCT
This sequence comes from Phoenicopterus ruber ruber, assembly GCA_009819775.1. Classification (NCBI taxonomy): domain Eukaryota; kingdom Metazoa; phylum Chordata; class Aves; order Phoenicopteriformes; family Phoenicopteridae; genus Phoenicopterus; species Phoenicopterus ruber. The sequence continues at coordinate 9,355,206 of CM020218.1, read as the reverse complement.
TTAAGCATCGGCTTGTTGCTGGAAGGTGCCCCTAGAGAAACAAAGCACAGCGATGCCAAAGACTCACTACCGTGTTGCAGAGGATGAAACGTGTCAATTTAAACTCAAGGATAGATTAAAACCACTGGGAAGTGGGTAGGGGAATTGCTTTCAGCTTTAGATTTTATTCTGCAAGCATAATTTAGTGCAGCTGATGTCACATAGTTTTGTAAAAAGCCGCTCTTACGGCGCACGCAAGCCTGAAAACACTTCATGATGATCCTTACAGCCTGCAATTAGTAAAAGATGCTTGTGCTTTGTGAATGTTATCTGCCAAAAGGCTGTTTAGCCACAGGAGTTGCTTCCTCACTTCTTTTTCTCGCCTTAACTTCTCAGAAGATCTAAACCTGAGTGTGTCCTCAGCCTCCTCCAGGCTGGAGCAGGGACAGGGCTGAGGAGGGAGCTTCAAAGGCTTCACTGAAGCAATCACAAAAGGCTCTTTCAGGAGCGGGTCTGAGCTAACAGGAAAGAAACAGCCCAAAGCTGCGGGGAGGGAAGACTTCTTTGAATCCTTTTCTGGTTTCTGGAGCCTGGCACGCTTTGCATGCCTAGCCCCCTTCCAAAAGGCTACAGATGTGGTAGGCATCAGCACAGGGCCATTCAGAGTACTGATGAAGGTGCCTTCCTAAAAATCACCTTCTCTCCGTAGCAGTAGCCCAGGGATACGCCAGGGCTGGCAGAGTGCAGGCAAAAATCGCTCCTCGGGAGTCCCTCCTGCTATGCTGATTTCGCTATAATCAGCTGCTGCCAGTTTTATTCTCCCCAAATAAAACCAGAAAGGAGTCTGACTGTGACCTCAAGGGGACAAAGTAGTAACAACAACAACAAAATCAGAGAACAGCCGATTTTCCTGTTAAAGTCCTGCCAAAATTCGTCATATACAGTAGCGCAGAAACTTCTGGCTAATTGAATCATTTGAGTGCAGCGGGTTTTTATGTCCCTTAGCTCTATCTATGAACACGAGCCAGAGCATTTTCCAGAACACCTCATGGTAGAAAGAAAGGAAGGAGAAGAAAGCAGCCAAGGAGCAGATGCTATTACTCTGGCTACAAGGGAATCCCACACTTGACCAAGGGTCAGTGATTTATACCACAAGAATGTTAATGACCACCAGCACAACGGTCCAACTCTTTGGTGAGGTCCTTCCTACACCTTCAAAGGATGCCGAATTGGTTTTCCTTGAAAGCTGAGAGTAGCTACGGTTTGGTCCGACATGTCTCAAAGCACTGGGCTGATCTCCAGAAATTAGGACAGAAGTTTCTGCTCCTGCTTTCTCATCACTGTCCACAATGCAAGCACAAACCCAGCCTCATTTTTACCTAGTCCCTGAAGGACCACTATAGACAAACTCAGAGGGAATTAGCCCTCGATCCCAAGGGACAGCAGCCCTTTTCAACACGTTGGTGTCGAGCAATTGCTAAGGCTGCCAGAGACACCCCCGCTCCCACACAGTCAGGACCGTGCTCTTACATGTACCAATGTTACCACTGCGAAACACAATTTTCTACAGTAAGTAGACAACTCCTGATAAAAACAGAGATCCAGACCAAGGCCTTACCTTGATGCCCCCGATCCTGTGCTCTCCCTTGAACTCCTTGCCGTTTTTCAGCCAGTAGATGGAGGGAGTTGGGTTTCCACCCGCCGGACATCGGAAGCGAACGGTGTTGGCGGCGGGAACTGCCAGCAGCTTCTTCTCCATCTTATCTGGCCGGGTCCAGAAGGGGACACCTGAGAAAGGAGAGGCCAAGTTGAACAGGCCCATTTCTGCCGTGGAGGATATCAGCTGGCGAGCAGACGCCTTTGAGGAGGCTTTGGCATGTGCCGAGTGACAGTTAAATTGCTACCTGCTGCAGTTAAGATAAACGACACAGAAACGCTCCCCAGCTAAACGACTCTCATAGAGGTAGACAGGGTGTTTGCATTTTAGGTTTGCGATGAAAAGTTCATGACCAGCTTCTTGTCTCGGTAATGCCAGTATAAATCTAGAGTAGCTGCTTTTAAATCAACAGGGAGAGTTATCCCAGATCAGGATGAGAATCTGGCCTCAGTGTGTAAAAAGATACAGATGTACCTTCGGGACAATAGTAGCCAAGAAGCATGAACAGAAGAAAGATGTTGGAACTGTAAAAAAATGTTGATGGGCCAGCAAGGGAGCAGAGAATAAGTGTTAGCTGAGTGCACTGGAAAATTTTGCTTCTCAGTGAGCACAAATGTAGTGTAGCCTCCTTAAGGGAAGGAAAGGGAAAAAAAAAAGCCAGTGCCAAACTGGTTTATCGTGTTTATGTTCTTTAAGTACAAGTGATTTTAGTTTTAAAGATTCATGTTACCTTTGAACAGGGATAAGTTTTAAAACACCACTGTTAGGATGAGATACTTTTTATAATCTGCCTCAAGTACAGCGATGTTTCTTGGCTGTGTTACAAACATTACATATTAACTCCAAATTAAGGCAGCAGCAGCAGCAAACTCATTATACTGGGAAGAAAGAAAGAGAAAGTTTTTTTTAAAAAGCCCCCCAAGCTTTCTTTTCCGCTTAAGGCAACACTGCAGAGCTGCACATGGGGTGTTTCCTCCGCCAGGCTGGGGGCCACATCCAGCCCCCCAGCTCCACGCTCTGCACCAAGGCCAAAGGGAGATGGGGGCAGACAGCGTTTGGGCTGCAAAATAGCCAAGAGGAGGCCAAGGAGTGTAACTGGCATCTCCATCAGACGGGCAGGAAGCACCCACCGACACAGAGTACCCAAAGCCACCGGTCGCAGAGACCTGTGTGCTTCTGGCCAAGACAAACTGAAGGTGCTGGTCCTTCAAGAACTACCTGGGAGAACACGATGGCTGCCAAAGCTGCCAGGAAAGCATCGCTGCTGGCCTGTCCCGCAGTGGTGATGATGCTCAGGAACACGACCCAGCATCACAGCCCCACCTCAGTGCTACTCTGAAGCCTCTGCAACCCCCTTCTCCTTAATAACAAGGGTGTACAACGTTTGTTGCATCCCTCTGAGATGCACCCGACTTGCTCCCTTTCTCCAGCACTCCCCAATGTACTTGGCCCTGATGCATTTGGCCCCATGAGACCCATCTCACTGCAATTCCAGGTAAGTCAGCGATGACGCCACCTTGGTCTAAGTCCCCAGTGTCTCCCATGCAAGCTCCCCGCTGCATTTTAGCTCCAAGGGTTTTGCAGGAGAGCTCATATAGCTCAGCCAAGGCAATCCATGTGCCCACTGATTTTAGCACCTACTAACACACGCCATGTAGTCTTGTCTCCCCATGGCTCCTTGCAAAGCCCACCTGGCCATGAGGAACTGGATGTGAGGAGCCACATCCAGGAGGCCCTCCATTTGCTGGAGATTTGCTGGGCGCATCGCTCTCGTGTCTCGTCTGCTTTCACACCTCCGCACCCAGATGGCTGGATACAGGTGCCTCAGTCATGCCGTCCCAGGGAGGGAAATCCAGTATTGAGGGCATGCATCTGCCCTCAGCCTGCCTTGCACAACACGCCGCGATGCCTATCAGAGTCAGCTCCACGTATCAGAGGGATCTGGTGCTCACGCATGCCGCGTACGCCTCATTTTTTAAACAACGAAACTGCTTAAGGCCCTTTTGCCGGGATGGCACCGGAGCAGGAGTACGGCTGGCAGAAACAAAAGCAAGGGGAGGAATCCCTGCAATTCCCGTGCTCGTGCAAAATCCTGGCTACAGCAAACTTCGTTGAAAACACACGGCACATCCAGGAGAGGCCTCAAATGCTACATGATAATGTGGGCTAAAGCGGGACACCACGTAACCACCTGCCTTCCAATATCTAAGCTCAGAAAAATGGTAAAGAACTGCACAAAAAAGGGAGGAATATTCCAAAAAATGTTAGAAGAGTGGGTGCAACCCCTAAAGGAAGAGCAGGTCTTGGTGGTAAAGGAAGATGCTGCTATCGCATGCATTGGGAAGGGCAGAGACCGAGCAAAGGCCCAGGCAGCAGCAAGGGGGTGAATTTGGAGGAGGACACTTGGGGTGGCGTTGGGAAGGCTGAAGAGGAGGGAGCTGTAGAAACCATGTTGGGAGACATCTGGTCCTTAGTTTCCAAAGCACGGGCTATTTTCTGGCTGAACGTTTACAGGAGAGTAACGGGGCTACGGGGGAGAGTTCAGGAAAAGGCCAGGCACGGACGGAAAAGTCCTCCTTCGCCACAGCTAAGAAGGGCAGTCGAATCACCTGCTGTTTGTTGTTTGATCAACGTATCTGCCTACAATAAATCCCATTTTATGGCGTCGGTGACACTCACCCAGGCACGAGGGTGTAACTAGATCGCACGGCCGCCCTGCCAGGCCCGGGCTCCTCCTCGTGCTGTGCTTTTGGGGTGTTTTTCCCCTTCCACACCAGCTCTGTGTGCTGCGGGGCGACGTTTCACCACGTTTTCTCACTCAAAAGACGAGTTTGAATCTCACAGGAGACCTATCAACCCACTGGCTGCAAATTTTGCCACTGAAGCCAAGGGGGATTTTGCCATCGGACATCAGAGAGGAGCAAGATGGGGCCCAGGAAAGTTTCCAGCCAGGGATATTCTCCATATGGAGCAAAGGCAGGATCCGCTCCTCCCTCCTTCAATTAGACACGGCTTCTTCCCTGAGCACCTCCCCTCCATTTGGGTGCTCTTCCATGCAATTTGGGGCTCTTCAGGGTTAGGCACCCCTGGATTAACGTGGCAAGATTCAAACAACCAGAGCACCGCGCTCAAGTCAAACTGGAACTGGAAGAAAGTGTCTACACATTGAAAACGGTGCCTTTGTTCTCACTCGCAGGAGCAGCGAACAAAACATCACTGCTTTCGGTTTGCTGTGCCCCCAGAGTCCTTTCATTACCGCTTTTTAAGGGGGTGAAAATGTTGCTAACCTCTTTTCAAGCAAAACTTGCAAAGCTCCAGAGAGTTTCGGGAGTGAGGAAGAAGGAAGGATGAAAGACAGGAAAAATTTCCAGACCTGCTTCTCTCTAAATTAATTACGAGCAACAATTCCGCATGTGCAGGTGTGAAAAAAAAAGGGACCCGCAAACATTATCACCGGCCCTTTCCCATCATCAAACACTAAGCCCGATGGTCCGTTTTGTTCGTCAAAGACATTGGCCACCCATCCGACTGGAATGACCAATTAAAAAACCCGAGAGCGATACTTGGAATAATTAATACAGCCGAGCGCTCATTTAGCAATTAGGAGCTGCCACAAAATTCTGCGGCAGACAGAATCAACCCTAATTGTGTAATTTCCCCAGCTGACGCCTCCGAGTACACAGCCAGATTTAATTGGAGATTATAGGGGCTCTTTGAAGGTGCTGGGGCTACGCAGCGGGGGCTCCAAACAAACAGATACAGAGGGGTAGGGAGCACTGGGGCAGAAGAGCAGTGTGTGAAAAGGGAGTTTTGTTTTTGTTTCAGGGCCAGGAAAAACAGCTGTAGAGAACAGAGGTATTGGAAAGCCTCTTTTTGCAAAGGCGGATCGCGGTTTGTGACAAGGCTGCAGCAAACGGGCCGATGATTTGAAGCTGCTGAAGTTCCTCTTTCTTCTTTTCTGCCACCCATCCCTAAGCGATGCCCCGTTTCTGTACTGCCCTTCGGAGAGGATGCTTAAAGGAGGGTGAGCAGAGCAGGGCACGCCACGTGGAGGGCCTGTCTCTGTGCTCTCCAAGGGTTTCTGCACCAAATACTCATTTATTTTAGGACAAATTTCCTCTCGTTTTCATGCTTTGGTATTTCCAGCTCCCGTCGTTCAACAATCTTGGGTGAAATCCCCCAGATTAACAAGACTGGCTTCAGACTCTATTAGAATCAGCTCTCCAAGCTCTTCTCTATAAATATGAGGATAAGAAACTCTCTTGAACAGCACAAGTAAGCCAGAAAATTCCCATATCATCACAAGGGGCCAGGAGACAAGGTTTTTATCCAGCCATGTGCAATATGGCAACACAAAATCCGCCAGTCCTGGATGGATTATCTCCCCCTAAATATGAATAACTATCAGTTATATTTTTCTTTTCCATGAAGGCGTGTTTATTGCCTTCACTTTAACTACTGACCATGGCTACGTCTGATGGCCAAGCAGGGGCTCGTACACACCATGAGTAGGGTATCTTTTTGCCAGAAGAGATGGAGGACACAGGTCTTTGGGCTGCCCATAGGACATGGCACTCACTACACGCATGTGTCCGCCTGCCCAGGATGGTCCTGCAGCCCCTGTCCCTGGTGGAATGTCCCAGCAGCGGCGGTGACAGGGTTAACAACATGGCTCCTCAGACTCAAGAGAAGATCTGCGAAGGTTAACTGGAGAGTCTGACGTCAAACACAGCAACATAAAGCATATCCATGTCATGACACGCCATGAGGTTTCACCATGCTGGCACGTTAAGCTAATCAACCATTTTTAAAGCAGAAGAGAATCCAACTTTTTATAACAAGACCTTTAAGCAAAGCCAGTGGTTACCTTCAGGTCTAAAAAGAGAGACAGCCTTGAAGTCATGAAGACCCAGAATACAGGCTATAAATACATGTGGTGAAACGTGTGTTTTCCTTTTCAGTGAAGAAAAACGTGTCTTTCTGTACCATAAACCAGCTGATGTTTTGTGATACCTGTTGCTAAGAGACGGGAGTTTACTACAAACCACATTAAAAAAGTACAGAACGATTAATTGTGCTCATCAGAAGCTGCTCTGCAGCAGGAACGAATCCTGACCAAACCAGACCCTCCCTATGCCTCTACCAGGCTTCAGCAGGCATTGGGAGCCCTGAGCACCTCTGCAAAGGTGCTTGTCACCTCGCAGGATCCGACCCTTAATTAGAAGCTATCAGAAAACCACTAACTGCTGCTGATGGGCTGCCTGGCACTGTAACTCACCATTACTGTCCACATACTGCACAACACAGTGGTATGAATTTATTACAGCGGGAGACGTGTTTAAAGAGTCCTGCATGTCCAACGCTATGGGCAGGAGAAATTTTCCAGTCATGTTGAACTGCTGCCAATGTACATAGCTGATTGGGAGTTCAAATGCAAGACATTTATTTGTTAAAAACACATACACACAGGCAGTTCGCTTTGCAGAAATGTAAAGAGCATAATAAAACACAACACTAACGCCTCTGAAGCATGTAATGATCCTGATTAATGCTATTGCACTTAAAGAAACAAGCACTGGGATTGAAAGAGATTCAGTGTAAAAGCACCGAGAGGCTCCATCCTGGGGCTCCCTTCCCCATGTGAGCGAAAGAAAAAGCCAGTAAAGCCAAAGGGGTTGCTCCCGCTTACAGCATCAGTAAATTTGGCCCTTGGCTAGCATAAATTTTACGCTCTGCCTCCAGCCAATACGCTGATAAGGACCAGAATCAAACTAGCTAAAAATAAAACAGGCCAAGGTTTGCAACGGTGTAAAACTGGTGTAACGTCAGCGTAGTAAAAAAACCCAACCCAATGACAGAGTGAGTTTGTCTGGATTTTACATGCAAGGAGAATTTATACCTCTAGCTCATCAAGTCAGATTTGCAGAATCAAGTCTCAAAAAGAAATCACGCTACTGCTGCTGTAGGATATTATAGCAGCGATACCACTCTGGCAGCTATTTCTAAATTTTTAGATAAACATCATCATGGTACCATCCTAAGGTCACCAATTTCAACATGGGGAAAGAGCTGCTGTCTGACCAGACGAACATCCAGATGAGCTGCTCTGCTTGGGAGCCACATCTCTTTGAAAGAAAAGGCCTCTGTATCCCAGAAAAACAAATTACCTGTATCTTCTGACTCATCGTCGTCATCTTCATCATCACCCGATGAAGGGGAATCTAGGAGGAGAAGAAGAAAGAAGTGAAGCCAAAAGAGGATGGCACGTGGGGACATCACGTCGGACAGGGCTGCTGGTGCCACGGTGGGCTCCAGCGAGGGAGGACATCCAAGTGATGGGTCACCCTTCCCTGCAGCTCCACCAGCCCAGCCCTCCCATGCTGCTGGGCCAGGGACAACCAGCCAGGAGCCTTCTGAACTGGCAGAGAGGTGTCATGAGTTTGCCAGTGCTCTGCCACCAGAGACCGGGGGTCCAACACCAAATACTTCTCCCTGTGTGAAGTGCTCCTCTTCTCATAAATACAACGGCTATTCCAAAAAGGGAAGTTTCTTTTCGCAGAACAAGCTCTCCCTTGCTTCCCCCCGCCCCCAGCATTCACTCTGAAGACTCTCTATTTCACCAAGTCTCAAAATAACAGGTCAGTGTTTCTAATTCACTTTCCCTGCATTTTCTTTTAACTCAATACACCCCTGCCATGTCTCCCCTCAGTAACTCCTTGCTAAACCACTCAGATCAAAGCTTTTAAAACTTCCCCTTGCAATCAAACTTCCCTCTCGATAGACATTTTGATGGTTACTCCGTGAACCAGTTCCCTTTGGTTATATTCCTCCTACAGAGGCACCTCGAGGCTGTAACTGAATACAGGTTAACAGGTGGGAATTTTCCATCTGTATCTTTCCAAAACATTCTGAATTGTTTCTCTTAATGCGATCTAACATCTCACCTTCTCCAAGCTGTCCACAATGAAGTCTCAGTGCCTCTTCCCCCCACCAAGTGACTACTGTAAATGTAAATTCCATGATAAAATAGCAGCTTAGCGTTTGATTTAGTTTATATGATTTAGTACAAGTCAGTGTCAGGAAGATTTAGCATCACTGACTTTATATAATCTCTGGGAATTTCTTTTTTAAATAAAGGCAAAATGCTAACAACCCAGCAGCCTTTATGTTCTGAGACAGCGGTAAAACCTTGGCCTTAAACACTAGAAAATAGGAAACTTTATGAGTGTTCAACATGTGGCCAGAAATGTACAGCACTCATTTAGATCAAGTCAGGAAGAACCTCCTTCATTTCAAGATGTACTCGAGTTTTCTGCCATTCTCTGACCAGCTCAGTGATAGAAAGCATGGAGGTAAAAATGAAAAAGTAAAAAAAAAAAACAACCAAACCCAAAAAAGGGAGGGAAAAGGTAACAACAAATACTATTTCTCTGCAGAATCTGGAAGGACTTTCCAGACATATTCACCATCTACAGAAGCAAGTAACACAGGAATCATCTCCCTGCTTTAGATTGCAGTGGCGCACCATGCTTTGCACCTTCTCTTTGGCAAAGTCTCAAGGCAGATTTCAAGCACGTATCTAACTGCAAATCCACAGTTGAGGTCCTGCTGGCAGCAGAACTAGGGAAATGCCACGGGGCTTGCTGAAAGTGAAGTGGATGTTTAGCTGTTTCGGCTGAACCAGCAGGTTTACTCAAGTCCCGGTGAAGGCAGAAACTGAGCCAAATACCCACCAGCATCGACAGAGAAACCAGCACCTTCTCAGCCCTGCACTCTCAGATTTGGTTACCCATATATTAACATGCGATTATAGTTTACTTCTGGTTTCCAATGAACCCATTGTGACCAGAGATGCAGAATCAATTTTTAAACCAATTCAGAAACATTTCCACAAGATTGAGGGAAGAGTCTTTGACCTTGCTTGTGTTTCAGGCGAGAGATGCAGCTTACGTTTTAAGACCAAATATCCCATGTTCAGAACTACTGTCCTATTCAGGTTACCAAAACATCACCTTTTTCAAAAGGTGACTAAAAATTTGTAAGCTATTTGTTAACCATTTACTAAAATAGTAATCCTTTTCAGAAGTTGACGAGTCTTGGCATGAGCAAGAACTGCTAGATGCTGTTCTCAAAAGGGCTTTAATTATGAACGGAAAGGGGCCTAATTTTTTTAGTCCCCTGTTTTGAAGAGCTTAGTCTTGAGTATTTTGAAAGCTCTTTTCGCCGGTACCAGCCTACAGTCCGTGCTCGTCACAGGGGTGCTGCTCGGCCACTAAACCCAAAGGCTGTTTTGTGCGTGAAATGGTTGCAGAAACGGAGCTTCTGCCAACAGGGCTAGAGATCAGTTTTGGCACGCAGCCTCTATTTGTGATCCGCATCAAGTGCTCAGGTTTTAAGAGGACAGTACGTTTCATTTTGTAAACTAGCAAAACACACAAGCCCATGTCTGCCAAGGGAGGCATTTTAAAGAGATCAAACCCTGCTATTAATCAACCTGGTTTTCAACCCTGAAATGCCGTCTCCAGCATCTCCTTGCTCTACCTTCAGCATCGAGCATCTTACTGTGCACACCAAGAGTCACTGCAAAAGATCCCATTTGTTGCAGACTCAAAACTCATGGCCCCATGCAGGAAAATCCTGATACGCTGCTAGAATCTGGAAGCTTCCCTCAAAATGGGACTTACGTGTATATCAGCTATTTTGAATATACCTAGCCTAGTTTTGTTCACTTCAGAGTCCAGATCAGAGCAATTCCAGTTTGTTAGTACAGATTTAAAACAGTTTAACGCAGAGAATGACAACTCTGTCCCCGAACGTTAGATATCTACATAAATACCTGACCAGATACCCAAGCTAATCGCTGGCATTACCTTTAAGAAGTGGGAACACAAACCACAAATCTCTGATAACAATCTCATCTCCGCAGTGCCACGCTGAGCAATCAATACTAATTATGAAGAAATATCTGAGCATACGAGAGGCGCCACTATTGCCACATAAAGCAGGGCTTCAAAGTTTAAAACAAGTGCTGCTGACAGCTAAAACGGAGACTCCCACATTACCAGCACTTTGGTGGTAATGACAGTGGGCTAATAGAATCAAAGACTCATAATGCTGTCAGAAAGCAGGTTCAGGTTACTCGCTTGTTCTTAAGCTGTTATTAGCTATTATTAGCGAAGAGGAAAAACACAGGGGCTTAAACTTTTTAAAAGCAGAGGATTATCAGCCCTTCCACTATTAAAAACAATTTCTCACTTTACGAACTTTTGGGGCTGGCAGCTGTTTCATTTGAGCGTGTAACCAGCTGCCCTCTTCTGCCTCCCTGCTGCCCCTTGAACTCAAAAGCATTTTAATGTCACTTAAAAAAAAAAAAAGAGTAACGTTTCTAACAACCTGCAGTTCCTTGGATAGTTCCAATAATCGTACCTAGTTAAAGAAAGCCTTTCAAGGGCCAAATACTTCTTTAACCATTTAATTGATATGACCTTGAAGCATTCACAGCAATCTCCAGTAACGTTCAATGAAAAGCAGATGTTGGTGAAGGCTTGCTGAAACGAGCTTTTATTCTCACGATGGTTTGATTCTCTCACTTACACAAAATCCTATTTCTGGCACGAGAAAGCCCTTTATGGAGTGGATGTGATTTACAATCACAAACATCTCTGTGTTTGGTTTTCAGACAGAGCCCCTTACTTTTTGAGGGAACTCAACTTTTGGAGGCAAAGACCAACTGTTCAGGGATGCTTGAAAAAGCTCCAACAGCACAAGGCCAAAGGAAAGTTTTCAAAACCTTAGATCTACGAGGGGTTAATTCTTCTGAAAATTCAGGCTTTTAACCTGCGTGATCAGGAGGCTTTCTATCTGCTCACAGTGATGAGTATCCATCTACCAATGCAGCAGCCTGAAATCACGGAGATGATCTTAGCGTTAGCCGTTAGCTATCTGGGAACAACAGATTTTTCTGGCACTCTCTGTTTAGTGATCCAGGCTTGGACAGCTTGTAGCTGTTGTGTCCTACCATCCTCATCACGGAAAATACGGCCAGGCAAATGATGGCACGTGCTTTGCTAACACAGCACTTGTTTGTAATATATGAATCCCAGCAAGTACCTTTGATGAAGCACATATTTGAGACACACACAGTTTACAGATAAGCTACTTCCGAAACAAACTAGTAATTTGTGATAACTAGGATGGAGGGAAGAGATTTATCAGCTACAATAGGGAAACAGTTTTCAGGAACCTCCAGCTTCTACATGCAATTTTGCCCCTGATTTGTCACATAAAGTGGAAAAAGTCACTTAACCTCCCTGAGCCACAGTTCACTCACTCACAAAAGACTTCAAAGGCACATGCAGCATTGCATCTATTTGAGTGTTAAGGGGGATTTGGGGTTTAATCTGACTAGCACCGTTTCCAAGTCTCTCTCAGTTTTAACATCAAGCTTTAACATTTGGTATGGACACACAAGCATTCTTCGATTGGTTTGTTTTGTCAGTCTAATCACTGCCAGGAGTTACCAGGGAGGTAGAGACCTACCAAGTACAGATGAACACCGCAAAGCACCAGCTGTGCTGAACATGTGAAAGGGCAAAATAATTAAAAAAAAAAAAAAAAAATCACCGAGACAGCTGTATTTCTGCACGTACCTGTAACTCTGACTGTAAAGTTTCCCAGGACCTCGCTGGAATGCCTTGGCTTGCAACTGTACAGCCCCGAGTCATCATATGACACATTGATTATCTTCAACAGTTTTTGTCCAATATGAGTTCTGTTGGTAGGTGCAATCCCGATACCATCTTTAAACCAGAAAACAGACACAGAAGAGCCTTGGGTGTTACAGGAAAGTTCAATGGTATCTCCACTTCCAAACACCAACTCTTCCAGAAAGGTGGTCTCGCTCCTCAAGTATTCTGCAAAGGGAGAAAGAAATGGAAATGAGTAAATAAGAGCAAGTGTCAGAGAACAAAAGAGCATTTAAAAAAGAAACGTATCTTATATTTGCCCTACTGATGCTTCCATGTGCCCAGAGACCCTCCTTGCCAGAGGTAAGCCTTGCCTGCCCCAGGCAGGTAGTAATGCAGAAAGACAGCTGTGCACACCACAGTCAGGTGTCTGGCTGATCTGCAAGGATGGCTTCAACCCTGTAGCGACCAAAACACGGCCACCCCAGCAGGTGCATCACAACAAACAGCACAGACCTCTACGTAGGGTCACTGCAACACCCAATGTTGCGTGGGGGGCTCTGGCAGAAATAAGTGTGTGCTGAAAAGTTCACAGTTCAGTCTCTGGATCTCGATCTCTTTATTCCTGTCTGTCCACAACCCCTGCGAGACCCAGCAAGGAGGGGACACGAGGAGCAGAAACAGGGATAAACCCAATGTCTCAAGTGACTCTGAGTGGCCCAAAGGCAACCTCTGTGGGCTGAAGGAAACAAGGGGGAAGGCTGGACAGAAGACGCAGGCTGGAATAGCTAAAATAAATGAACCCACCACTAGCTCCCTGCTGGAGTTACTCTCTGTGCAACAAAAAGAAGTGCAGAACCAAAGACCGAGCATGAAAGCTGAAATCCCTATTTCTTCAGTCTATCTACCAGTTGTGGCAGTTTGTTCCATGAGTGATGACAGTGAACCCTGCCATGGGATGTTTGTTTTACCATAGGATAATGACACAAGGAAAGGTTCAAGCTCAGAATTCTCCCCATGGTGGAACGTGGGGCATGTTGAAAGTGTGGTTCTTGGGTCTGGTGGTCCTCAGGCTCATTTTAGTGACATATAAACTCACTCTTGACCTTGAATGGTTTATTCATCCTCTGCACCAGTTTAATAAAGAAGAACTAGCCCTCCACAGCTGCCCTCAACCCAGCTAGATCAACAGCAAGACTGCCATTCTCCCCACCTTGTCTACGCTAACCAACATTTTCACTTGGCGTTGCCCTATCTCTGTCTTCTGGCTTACACCAGCTCCGAGACTGTATGCTCCACCAGGCGGAAGAGCCTTCTTGGTTTTGTACAATAGGTATACGGGGAATCCTATCCCACGACGAAGAGACTTTGGTGCTATGATTACATAATTAGCAAGTAAAACGTAATTCAAAACAGATTGGTCTGAACCTAATCCTATGATCCAAACCCAGGTGGCCTGAGTTGATCTCCGATAGCAATCAGATATGGATAGAGATCCCAATTTTGCAGCTTAAGCATATTCATAGATTACAATTTGACTGTGAAACCAATGCAATTACAGCAGCTCTGAATACCTGAGGATGTGGCATTGGCTTCAAGCCACTCTTCTGCCATTAAGTGTAAGAGTTGGAGCAGCTTATGAGAGAAAAATGTATTGCTTTTCTCTGCGTGTCATGCAAGTTTTTATTCTTGTGGAAATGTAAAACATAAAAATATAAAAATGTTTCAGTCAATAGCCTTGCAGGGTAGAAATAAAGAATCCTGGGGGCCTGAAAATGTGGTATTTCATGGGAGGTATCGTCTCGCAGGAGGCAAAGCCCACACTCATTGGGGTTACAAAGAACCTTTCCTCTGATACTCTGGCAGGAAATTCCAACTCAAATATTTTAGGTTTTGGCCAGAATTTTGTGGTATTCATACAGTCAAAGGTTTAGGGTGTTTTATTTTAATGAAAAGATTTTCCCTGAAAGCATATACTTTTAGTAAAAAGAAAAAGAAGACAGAGCTCCAGTACCTCCTTCCTATCAGACCAGCACCTGTTGCAACATTGAGTGTTTGCCCGTGGTCTCTTCCCAACTGGGATATATCCTTGGGGAAAATACAGTCCAGAAATAGTCTCGTTTAACTGTTCCTTTCAGGGTTTTTTTTTTTTTTCTTTCTTCTAGACTATAAAGATTTTTTCAATGGTACCAACTTTGGCTTCCAATTAAAAAGCCCTGTATACAGCTTTGCACTTGCAGGGCTGGGTACTGATCTTTGTTTGTTGACTCTGATGGAAGCTCTTGCTAATTTAATCTACTGAAAAACAAACCCCATGCAGCTGCACAATCCCTCCATACAAAATCCACAGTTTTACCCAAGCTGTTTGCCAAATGATCAAGACTTGTATATTTTGGCTTTTGTATCATAAACCTACCAAACAGGAACAAGCCCAGACTAAGCACAAGCCAAACTGTGCTGTTTAGCCACTTAAAAGGAAATCACTCTTTTTTGAAAGCCATCATGAACCTGGGTTAATGACAAAGTGACAAACCATTTTTATAAAACATAATTAGGGAATGCTGAAACGAAGAGGAAATTCACTTCAGACTCAGAGCAGAAAGACTGGGGGCTGAAGCTTCTTCTGTGAAAGAAGCATCATCTCTTCTTTCCGACAACTTTATTTTGGCATCTCTGCCCTCAATCTCCCCAGTCGGTCTCCAGCAGATATCATGATGCCTGTTAAATGCAAAGTTCAGTCCTAGTGACTTTATTCCTACTGACTGGGAGTAATATCTGGAAAGATGGAGTGGCGAATTAAAAGGAGAATGTTACTCATGGTTTTAATCTCACTTCTTTAAACAGTTTTTCAAATTTCAGTTTATATGCTTATGGCTTAAAAAATAAACAGGACCCAAACTGGAGACCTCCACAAAGTACTTAAATGTGCACTTAAGTGCTTAGGCACTTCGCCCAACTGTGACCTTGGAGAACAAAATTTTATTCTTATTATTCCTCATACAGCTTTCAAATATGATGATAAATCCAAAAGCAGAGACAGTCTCATTTCCATGCTGAGAACAGCCCAAGTTTAAAGCGGGGAACCAGAGCTCCCACTGGGTGTCCTGAGCCCAGCACCTCCTTCCTGCCTTCCAGCTGCAAGTGCCTGGTGTTTCCAACACCTTCTCAACAGGAGACACCGCGACATGAAGGAGACATGGAGTTGCCCGCTCTCAGGCCAAGCATCCAGCCATCAGACTGACTTGCAGAAGTCTACATCTCCAACCATGTGGCATGAACGAAGCGGCAGGAGCTGCGTGCGCAGCCTGTGCTTGGGAGGGGTTTAGCACAGATGGGCTGAGCCCGCCTGGGGACCTGGGCGAGGGTTTGGGCACCTTCTTCATCCTGCATCTCCCATTGCTAAATCATAAGGAAACCAGTACAGGGGAGCAGGCGCCGAGCTCTCCCAACATGGTTGCATCTTACATCTGGATGGGCACCTTTGATTGAGGTGCTCGGAAATCTTCCCACTGCAAAGCAGCACTGCGGGGAGGCAGGTTTCGGGGTTACTGGAGCTACAAACACACACCTCCTGGATCTCAGGCCCGGGTCCTAAGAAAGCCATCCTCGCTGCTGGCAAGCAGCTATCCCCATGCATTCTCTAAAACTTTCCTAAAGCGTTTCTATTGCAAGTCAGGTTGCAAAGGTCCCTCCTGGCTCTCCCAAAGGAAACTCCCATTTGGGATCTAACTGACATTAACGGCATCTTTTCAAAATCCACAGTAGACACAGGTATGAATTACCGGGGAGTTAACTCGTGTAGGGGTTACGGGAGCCCACTCGACCACTTGCCAGCAGCGCAGGGATTAATGAGCTTGCAGCTTTAATGGGCTCTGAGAGAGGAGGAGGCAATCTAGGTTGTGGGCTCCCAAGATATGACTAAAATTCAACCATTTATTAGTTTAGCCAAAGCAGCAATGAGTCGAGAATCACCGAGAGACGCTTCTGATGGAGATCAGCACTTGGAGCAGAATCACTGCTGTTGTAGCAAACACGCTACAGAGAACGAGGCAATTTTTAAGCTGTTCAGAGGAGCAAAAAGGCAGCAACTAGCCGGGAAGGACCTTCCACAACGAGGAGCAGCTGGCCCAGCAATGCTAAAATGCTTTTGTGTGTATTCACTTATAAGGATAAGACACTTCATCTCCGTAGCTGCTTGGCTCATCCCAGCAATAATTCACTTTCTGTGTGGTTCGCAGCTCCAAGTGCTTAAGTGTGTCAGTATTTCCATCAGATGTCTACTCTTCTTAGACATCAATACTTGCTTTTGGCTGAGCCTGGAAATGTTTTATTTTGGTTTTAAGGCAGGCAGCTCTCAAGAACTGCAGGAGGATATGCAGTGATTTATCTTTCAGGCACAAAAGGACGAGGAGGTGGAGGGTGGTGGGGTATTCCTGGGCTGCTTATGGCCCCCCCAAAATTTCCAGCCACCCTAGAGCCTGGCTGGTGCCCTCCCCGGTGTCGGGGACTGTTTCCAGGTGCTGTGGCAGGAAGCACAGGCTGCTCCCGGGGGGCGAAGGCCGAGGGTGCCCGCGGGAGGCTCGGTGGGGTGGGGGAGCCCTGGGGCCCCGCACCACCTTGCAGGGTGCTGGGTCCTGGCTCTGGGAAAATCCATCCGGTTATTTCTCTCTTCGCCTGCGTCTTTCCTCCTGGAATAGCTTCCCACAATTCTGCTTTTCCAAACATCAAAGTGTTTGGGAGCCTCCCAAGGGACTGCTCAGATGGGGTGCACATCTCCCCCATCCTCCTCCTCCTCCTCCAGTGAGCATCCCGCAGCTGGGGCGCATCCACCACACAACCAAAACCCCACCGGGACTCCCACCACAAAGGGCTCGAGGCACACGACCTTCAGTATCACCCCACCTTGAACCCTGGCAATCCCGGAGAGGCTTTTCGGGATTGCTTCACAGCCCGGTGGTGGAATGGACTAAGCGGCTCATTTCTAAGTGGATCATATTTTCCCCTTTTCAAGCTGGACAAGCCGTATTTGGCATGTTAACAAGCAGAAAGATAGCAGCACTCCACGCATTTCTCT
Organism: Phoenicopterus ruber ruber; assembly: GCA_009819775.1. Taxonomy (NCBI): domain Eukaryota; kingdom Metazoa; phylum Chordata; class Aves; order Phoenicopteriformes; family Phoenicopteridae; genus Phoenicopterus; species Phoenicopterus ruber. The sequence goes on along the minus strand of CM020218.1, from coordinate 9,337,811 downwards.
CTTTAGGTTAATTTGAAAAACATTTCTTGTTCTATGTATTTTATTGCACCAAATCCACCATGACAGGATATATTATAGCATCACGGAGCAACAACCATGCTGGAACTTTCTCCTGTTGAGTTTGGTGTCCCGTTCCCAGGGGGATGATGGTCACAGCCACCGAGTTGGTGGCTAACTGCTGGAGGGATATGGAAACCTCCGGCATCGGTGGGATGAACAAGGCCATGATGGCAAAGAGCGCGTAGACTATCTCCAGGCTCAGACCAGCGCCGCGTCCTCTATGCACGCTTAGCCCTGGTTTACTCTAAATAGATGTCCCACTTGTGTTAAAAGGGGCCCGTAGTATTATTCACCCCTCACAACAGTGTTTTTCTCAATACTTGTGTGGCTGCTTGCTTGTGGGACGGGGCTGCTTCCCCACCTCACCTCAGGACTTCTGTACCGGGAAGAGCAAACCCTGTTGTGCCCAGAAGGAAAATAAAACACTTGTCTTGCCAAACACTGTTCATTTGGGACCTGCCTTAATTTAAAAAGCAGCCAGGAGGGGTGACAAGCGGCCCCATAGCCACCTCCCCGCGAGCACCCTGCCGTGTCCCTGTTCCCTCCGTCTCCCCAGAGAGGCAGACGGGCCCCGGGGGAATACCGAAAACCACCAAACCAGCCCCAGGCCCCGCACCCAGCAGCAGCCCCCGTGAGAGGTGGGCACGATAAGATCGTGGGATCGCCCGTTTCCCCAAGTACCTGCCTTCTCAGGGCAGATAAGATCGAGGGAGCGGCCCCCACAGCAAAGCGAGCTCACCTAAAGTCACCGCATACCCTCTCTGTGCTGCGGGGAGCCGAGGGGGTATTTTTTACGTATGTATTTTTGGTGGTGCTTTATGCAAGGCAAAGCTTCCTCTCCCTTCCGCAGCAGCCACGACGGTGCCAGTGGCGGAGCATCCCTGCCTGGCCACGGCCCTGCCACCCCGAAGGGAACATCACCAGCCCGGCACAGCAAAATATAATACGTAAAACAGAAGGTTTATATGGTTTATCTACAAAATATTAAATCTATTTTTATATTTATATATGCCTATACATACCTACACAATGTTATATATGGTATTTTATGTATATGACATTATATATAATATTTCATATATAAAATAAAAGGTATTATATAAAATATGTATCCTGTCTTCTCTCTTCCCCCTCTTTTCTCCCCCCCTCCAAGGTTAAGACCCCTCTCGGAGCACGTTTCCCAGTGTCAGGCTGCAGCCATCCGGGGAAGAAGGGGCTCCAGCAACCACAGCAGCACGAGATGCTTTGCTGAAGCACCATCATTTCCCAACGTGGTGTTCAGCTGGGTTATCTCCCCTGCTCAGTGGGGCTCACACCTCAGCAAAAATAAAAAAAATCTGCTTGCTTCTGTAAAAGCCTAAACCGTGATCGAGAAATGTGCCTTTAGGAGACTACATCTGAAAAGGCTTTGCCTCCGTCATTTGAAGGTTCCACTTTATCTTTCACCTATTGCACATGTTTGCTTGCGGAGGGGGGAGTAGTTCTCCTGGAAAAGCTTAAAATAGCTTTCCTAATAATAATGCAAAGTAAACTGTTTATCCTGTATTACCACCGCAGTGGCCTATGCAATTGTTACCAGACAACATTTCTTCCAAAGATGTTAACAAGTGTGCTGCACTGTATTACCACCCAGTGGGGGTTTCTTTAGGTCTGTGTTAGGAGGAAAGCAAACTTTTTTCCTAGAGAATTAGCAGAATGATAACTGGGTTTAGTTCTGTCATATGCAGCTTTCTTCATAAACAAGAGATTATGGAAAGAAAAAAAAAATCTCTAGTGTTTAGCTTGGCTACCCCTGACAGCGACTTTGGAAGAGCTTCTCGAATGGAAAAGCAGATGTTGCAAATCTGCCTTATCTACGGAGCAACTGTTGACTCTGTTGTGCAAATCCTAATTTACATCTGCATGAAAGGTTTCAGAGATTAAATGGCATTCAAGGAGGAATATTAGCTTTTCTCCCTCCCTCCAGCCCTCCTCTGAATGGATTTACTACTGGCAATTAGCTTTCTGTTCCACCGGCCAAGTAGAAAACAGGATTCATCAGGACTCTACAGTATCCTCCTTTTAATGGACTGTTTTCTCAAATCACCCAATTCAGATGCTGAGAGTTAGAAGAAGAAATAAATCGTCACAAAGCTAAAATAGTTACAAAAACACTTTGGCCAGAAGGATTTCCCTGTGGCACTTGGAAAGCCCTGAGGAGGAAAAAAAAAACCCAGAGAACAAATCAAAGGGGGCTCCTGGCTACACCTAACAAAAATGGGAATGCAAAACCCAAGAGACACAAAGCTCTGGTTGCTGCTGAGAGCCCAGAGCCCGTCCCAGGGACAGCCTGGGCTTTGCTGCCTTAAAGGAACAGGCAGCGATGGGGAGTTTTGCTTAAAATTTGGCCAGACGATGCAATCGCTATCCGTATGACAGTTCTGTACTCCTTGATTCTTTTTTTAACAGAAATAGAAGAACTGATATGAAATGTCCTCCACTTCTTCATCTTTAGGGATGAAGACAGGGAATGGTGGAGTGGAGACGCGGCAGCATGGGGATGCTGAGGTCCCCAGGCTGTGCTGCTCCGTGTGTCCTATGAGAGCTCCTAGCTCGTGCTGAAGCACCTCAAGGATGCCCATGCGGATGGTTCCTGCTCTCCCAGGTGCCGAAGCCTTTGTGCTTTACTCAAGAGGAGGGCAGCAACGAGCTGTGTCAGATCTCAGCAGCCCACGCTCACGGTGGGGATGACACCAGTCCCAGCCTGGCACGTGGGTGAGCGCATCCTTGCAGCTGGTTTGCCCACATGTCACACAGCCCACCCCACCCAACCGCGGTGGCCAAACGTGGTCAACCCAGACTGCTCCCTACTCAAGGCAGAGTGATGGGACACCCGTGGGCTGATGCTAGGTGGAGCACAAGAGACTGTGCTGATGGGTCATCATCCTTTTGGTGTCTGCCTTTTGTTGCCTCTGAAGAACGGTGGCCAACTTGGCCCCAGCTTTTGCACAGCACAGCAGGGGCATCCCGGCTTGATCTTGACAGACAGATCCCACTGCAAAATGGCTGATGTTTTTACATTCCTACTTCTCATGCCTGAAGAAGTCCAAAAAAACCTCATCACTGCAGCAAGGAAGCAACCACCACAACCCCTTTCCAAAGCCAGTGGAGGCAGCTATGGAAACTGAGGCACAGACTGAAGCTTCCCAGCATCCCAATGGACTGAGCAAACCTTGTCCCCAGCCACCATCGGAGCAGGATTGGGTTCTGCTGAAGCATGGAGGCCCTGAGCAAACCTATGTCCTTCAGCATCAGTGCTCCATGCCATCCCTCCTGCCTCGCTGGACCAAGCTACCTGGTGGGGTTTTGTAGGTAACACACACCAAGCAATGAGCAAAGTTTGGAACAAGAACTCCAGATTACACAAATAAGTGCTCCACAAAGCATAATGAAAGGAGAGAAACTCAACCTTTGGAAATATTTTTAAACTGTCTTATTAAATCCTTAAAAGAATAAGCACGTATTGCTGAATCATTCTTTTGAGTTATTTTTTCTGGGTTCCTCCTCTACACCCTCATTTCCTTCCTAAAATCCTTCAAAACTTCATTACTTCTGCAGTTCTGACCTCCAGAGTGGGTTTTCAGCTATTTAGTGACTTCTAGCAAAATGTTCACCACCTCTTAAGTGCTCTTGCAGATGGATTTTTACGCAATACCTAAGTTCACCAGGCCCAAAAGCTTAGGTTTACCTCAGAGGAACTTTCTAGGGATGCAAAGACTCACAGTCCCTTTACAATTCCCAGGCAGGCCTGGCCCCGGCAGTTACTTGAGATGCTTTTCTGGTACTTGTGATGCTTTTCTGAAGTGGGCTTTGAGATCACATGGCATCAGAAAAAATTTGCTGTAAAGCCCCAACCTTTCCCCTTCGGTTCACAGCTATGCAGCTCCCAAATCCCAGCTCCTCTGCATTTCCCTCGCACTTTTAATGTGCGCCCCTCTAATCTTCATTTAATGCAGGCAGCTGGCTGCAAATACCCCCGAACAATGACTTTAATCCTAAGTATCCTGAAGCCCCCCCCCGCCTTCCTCCCCGCACCAAAACTGAAGGAAAAAAAATAAAAAGAACAGCCTCATGAGAGCAAGATGGAGAAATCCAAGCTATCCACTGGGCCAAAGGAGCAGAAAGACACAATGAGCTAAATTTTGCCTGGTTCGCTAATTAAAAACGGAAGCTACCCCACTCCGGAGCCAAGGCAGGGAGGTGGGGGGAGTTTTCATGCTATTCAAAAAATCGGCTTCCAACTGGGACCATATTCACTCCACATTAATTGTCATTCCAACTACGAGTGTCCTAGTTTCAAAATGAAAACTACTCTCCAGTGTAGCTAGTGAAAACTAACACCAGTTTCGAGGCATTAAACAAAATTTATTGATTGCATTTTCCCACCCACTAAAACTTTAATAAGCATTAAACCTCAAACTCCTGGCCCCGTTTCCTCCCTCTACCCTCTCGCTCCATAAAAAGGGTCAGGCTCCTCTATATGGAGATTAGGACTTAATGTTTGGTATTTGTTTATGAGCCTATCAATTGCCTCTATTTCGGGGGGGGAGAAAGCACATCTTAAAAAAAAACCCCTCTTGTACACGGATTAAGAGAGGGCAAAGGTTTAGGGTAGTTTGGGTGGGGTTTTTTCCAACTGATTGTGGGTTTTAGATATATGACGGATCATGTTCACGTGAATGAAAATAAGTAAATATTCCCCTTTTTGCAAGTTTCCCTTGAGTTACATAAAATGGTATTTTTCAAAGATCCCTATTTCTCGTAATAAGACGCAGAACTTCAAGTCGTCTCTGCTAGCTGTTTTCAGCTGTGTAAAAGGAAAAAAAAAAATAATTTGGGGGCCGCTCTGTCTGCATACTTAGTCAAGAAAACAAAGGCCAAACATTTGAAATGCAAAGGTCGGTAATTAAGCCCAGAAATCCATATCTAGGCATCAAAATGAATAGCCAGATTTTAAGAGTGCTTAAGCGATTTAAATGCAGAGCCTGACCTGGCTCAGCATCTTTCAAAACCAAGCCTGTTATTTCAGCGCCTCAAGCGAGATTTAGGTGCCAGGTACCCAAGTTGGAGAAGTTTAACAGTAATCTCCTTTCGAGAAGTCTGATCCACTTTAATGTAAAGTCGCGAATGACAAACCAAGATTTTGTTATTTAGAAAGCACATCTAACTAAAGCTGCAACACTTTGTCCTTGTGCTAAACTCAACTCTTACCCCTCAGCATTGTTAGAAAGAGTTGGGAGAGATGGCAAAAGAAAAGTAGATGTCAAAAATTCTTTTATTTCTCCTCTTTAAAGAAGGCTGCTAAAGGGATTAGACAGCTTTGAGTTCACTGCTCTGTTAAATCAACCTTACAATATTTTTTCAGCTTGTTTGACTTGCTGTTTCTGTATACATTTGTGTTTTCACCTTTCTGCATTCAAATCCCACGCTTAGCATTTGTTCTGTGCTTCTCACAGGAAGCTCGGTCCATTCTTTATTTGTATTAAGTCTACGGAGTTATGGAAAACAGACTTGGAAAACAATCCCTAAATTAGCAGGACTTACCGGCTTCCATGCATACGCGCACACACACAGGGCATCGCATACCATCCGACCCAAACGCGGCGGTTTATCATTTCCAGCAGCAACAGCAGGGCATCAGGTTCACCAGAACGGACCTTTTAATGGTCTCCTGCAACCGTATCTATTACGGCGGGTTTCAGACGGCACGTAATAAATTAAGCGAGAGTTCAAGGAAGTCATGCGTGTCTCGGTTCCCACTCCCTCCAAGCAGCTTTAATGCCTCCAAATAATCATCTTCTACAAACTGTACTACGTTAGGCTCCAGTGGTGCCAGAAGCAGGCTAGATACCTCTATACACAGGTATTTTAATGCTTCTGTAAGGAAATGCACTCTCTGCAGAGGGTCGTTCCCAGCGTCCTGCAGCAGGTCCCGCCTGCACAAGCCAGGGACCTTCCACGGGCATGTTCCGACACCTGCCCCGTCCTCCACGGTCTGATTTTCTCAGCTTTTCCCTTCCTTCCCCCACCAGAAACACTTCTAAAACCGCTTTCTCTCTGCGAACGAGCACCCAAGTGTCCAAGTGAGATGGACGCTGTTGCAACAGCAGAGATGGTCATTGCCACAGGCAAGCACAGGGAGAAAGAAAATAGCCATTTCTCTTCTGCAGACAGAAAACACAGACGATAAAAACTGTGCCCAGCAGCCACCCAAGGGCTGGATTTGCCTGAAAGTCAGGCACCAAAGCTAAGCTTCAGCCATGCTCCCTTGGGTGGGATGGGTGGATGAACCACCACCTCGTAGCACTAGCGAAGACACGAAGTTGCAAAACCTCCCCACATATTTATACCTATTTATCCATGTTGATGTATACCCCCATAAGTGGAGCAAGAGCTGCCCACAGCAGCCTGGGCCCTCCACTCCCTTTCCAAGGGCGGGTGGCTAATTCAGGGTCGTCTCCTCTTCCTCCCTGCCCCAAGACACCACACGTTGCTCCTCCAACTGCTCCTTCTCATCCCCAAAATGGCCACGCTTGAGCACTGGGTGAAGCTATTCCTGCGAAGACTGCACTGCTTGCCCACACCTCATTTGCTACGCACCGGCAGGAGGGGGGCAGAGGGGGAGAAAACCTCCCCTTCAAACCATTACATGTATTTTGAAAGCACCTGAGGAGGTTTCAGGCCCTTTTGGCCAGGACTAATACATCCCACCCACAAGAGAACCTTGTTCAGAGCGCGCAGACGGCTCCTCGCAGGAAGGATTTACATTGCGCGGGGTCATCAGATCCAGCACAGGCAGCAACCCGCTGCTGAAACCGGAGCGGTGGGACCAAACCTGCCCCTTTTTGCCCCTGCACCGAGGCAGATGGGGCAAAGGAGAACCCCTGTTGTCCTGTCCCATCATCTGTCCGTCCGTCACTCCCCGGTTCTCATCCCTCCACAAAGACTTCCCCAATGGAGAAGCCCGCTGCCTTCGCAAATCCCAAGATGCCAGCACGCCTACACGTAAAAATGAGGCAGAAATCTCATTCCTTCAGTGAACAATACACAGGTCGGAGTCCCAGTACAACTCAATGAACACTTTCTGGGAGGTATTTTCCTTTTTGTCTGGGCAGATCACAAAGCATTTCTGTGGCAGGAGGCTGCAGGTTTGGGTTTCCTCTGCCTCCTTGTCCAAATAATGGCAATACTAATTGAACCACTGGCCAAAAGAGAATTAGGTTGTGACCCTTTCGTCCATACTCTGGGGGTTCCCATTTGCTCCTGCAGCTCGCTCTGCTCCATCTGAAACGAGGGCAAGAGAAGGTGCCGCTGCCGAGGTGTCCCGCTCCGAGATACCCAAGGCTGGAAGAAAGGTTGAGCATCTGTAACACAGTATCTGCACTGTATTTATTTAAACTCCAGATTATTTACTGTATTTATAATGTATCTGAGCTAGGATGGGATCTGGGGGTGCAGGAGGGTGGCTTTACCCAGTATCTTCAAGACAAATATCAGCAGCCCCCAATAGCCGCTTATACCCTTGTTCCCAAGCCAGGGAAATCAGGAGCCTGGAAAGCCTGAAACTTATTTTTATGCTTAATTACAGATTTCAAGTGCCTCACACCAGGCCCTCACTCATTACGCTTCTGACGCTGATGCCTTTGGGCCAAGCTGGAGCAAACGCTTTGCTTGTCACTCACTATGTTCACGAGCGTTTAACTCGGAAGGTGGGTGATGGATTTGTAGGAACTTTGGGCAGGGATGCAGAGAGGACACCATCTGCCATTTCTTACTCCTTTTTTCCTTCCTTTCTGTAATTAATCAGATTGCAAATTGGGAGGCAGAGTTTCCTTGCAGCCTCCTCTTCCGATCACCGCTGCGAAGCCAAGGCTAAGGACACATCGGGGCGGCTGCAGGGCCTAAGCGCTGCCCGTGGAGCGTGAAGCAGCACTAGGGCCGGTCGGTGGGAGCGCTGGGCTCCCAGCCCCGCGGCTCGTCCCACCCAGGGGCCGCCTGGGCCCCAACCCACCGCACGCCGCGAGAAAGAGGCTTTCTGAGTTTTCCTTGGAAAAAAAACCCACACTGCTTTCACAGAAAGCTGCGAAATCATGCATAACACACCGGCTGTAAAAATGAATATATTTTTTATTTTTTGTCCAACTGCATTCACTCGCAGCTCGTCTCTTACGCAGTAAATACCAGCTAATTTATGCACCTCCATTTACCAGCCCCCTCACTTCTGCATGAAACCCCAGCCTATTAACATAACTATTTAAACTGGACATGTTTTCTTAAACATTCTTCTTCTTTCATAAACTGCCAAGTGACAGTTGTTTACTGTCAACAAGCCTGGGTACTCTAAGACAGGGAGAAATATGCCCTTTCACAAGGCAGACATATCGGCTACCAAGGGAAGATTAAAATCTGATGTTTTTCTCTTCTCCCTCCCCAAAAATGCTTTATTCGTACAGATACACATGATACAGATCAGGAGAGATGGTACTATGCCTAATTCCAATCATTCTTTTAATTAAAGACAGGCTCACAGCGGATTTATCTTTGGTTGCACATGCTAGTTGTCAGGGCACACTCTTGACTCCCTAATCTTCCCTTTGCAACTGGTTTTTCCTCTTCACTTTTAGCTCCGATACCCCCATCTCCCACAGCACATCTCGGGGAACCAGCAGGCTCATCTTGCACAGATCCTGCTACCGGCTAGAAACAAAACGCTCGCCTGGGGGAACCTACATAGAGAAGTTAAAAAATTTTAAACAAAAATCAAATCACGGGTTAGTTCAAGACCAACAGTCTCCAAACAAGCTGCTGGAATATTTTGCTGGGAGGGAATTTCTTGTGCTTGAGTCTTGCACATGAAAGGGGGGGATATGGAAAAAAAAAACCCAAACCCTCTGAGAAAACTCTTTTTTTCCCCTGCTCTGGCTGCCCGTGAAGCACTGGGAAAGCTCCTCCGCCGGCTCCTGTCCCCGTGCACGCGTCCCCGTGTCCCCAGCCTGCCCGCGGCCCGGCTCGGCCCCAGCTCGCCCGCGGACCCCCGCGGGGGATTATTAACACTTTCCCCGGCGCATTGTGCGGCTCGCGGATCACGGCGCTGGGGGCTAACGCCGCCCGACACTGATACGATGGCAACGAGGACGGGGCATGAGGGGATGGCGGCCGGCGCTGCCGCTCGGCTCCATGCGGGACTCGCGCCAGAGTCACGGGGGGGGGCCAGGCGGTGGCCGTCACCGTGGCCTCTGGCGCTCGCGTTTGGGCTGCAGCGCTGCCGCCGGCTCGCATCAAAACTGGTTCTAAAAATCGCGATGGGAGGAAGGGAAGGTCTGCGTTACAGCAGGTTGAGAGGAACGGGAGGTCAGGGAGAGCCGGCTCCAGGGATCGCCCCCATGAAGCGGCGCCGGGCATCTCCCCACCCCCAAACCGGGGAGCCCTTTTACCCGCCGAGTTTCCTCTGCTTGTTAAAATGTTTGGGTCATTAGAAAACTTGCCAAACAATCCCTGCTTATGCTAAATAGCTGCTCCCACCATGATCTGTGAAGGGCTTCAGCCTGCTCCCTTGGAAATCAATGGAGGCTTTTTTGCTTAGGATTCAATAGGCGCAAGATCAGGACCTCATTATTATTTTTACAGGACTACAAGCAGCAGAGAGCGGCAAAATCCCCAAACAAAGCAACAACCCTCCGAACCGGGAGCCAAACTTGCCCTGAAGGATCTTTACAAGCTCTGCCAAGCATCAAAGCAAAATTAAAAATCCAATTCTTGGGAGCTTTTCAGTTCTTTGACAGGGAAAGTGTAAGGTTGATAGGGCTGGTCTCATCGTCCAGACCCAGGAACATCTCCCATAGCTCCCTGCCCCTAAAGAAAAGCCTCCATAGATGAGTATTTTGCCTTTCCCAGGGGGAGTGAGTAAGAGGGGATGAGTTGTCAGAGCGGGGTGATGCACATTACCCAGTGGCACCCCAGGGGCCCAGAGCAGAAACACCCTCAGGGCTTCCCATGCTCTCCTCTGTCCCATGCCACAATGAACCCCACCAGTCAGTCCCTCTGCGGAGCCACCACCAGCGACACAGGGGACCAGACGGCTCCTGGGACATGGGTCCTGCTACAGGGACCACATCTGCACCCCATCTCCGCAGGGGCCAGATGCCGCCAGCATTTTGTGAGAGCAGCCTCAGAGATGCTCTCGTCCTTAGCAGCCTCCTCAGAGCTCTACGACAGCCAAGTTCTCCACTTCTCGCCTGTTACTTTGCGTTGCTCCTCTCTCTTGGCATCAGCGAGAGCTCACCTACGCACCACACAACCACCACAAGGTTGGGCCCCTAAGCAATACCCAGCTATTTTGCTGACTCCCCTACACCCAGCTTGCCCCGGGTCAACTCCAAAATGCTTCAACTCCATTTTATGGCCTTACCGCTGGGTACTAGCCCAATCCTTATAACCTACCCGTGATCTGGTCTCCAAAGCTTCACTGATTTAACTACATCAGCTGAAATACTTTAGTGAGATTCCTTGTGAACAGCACAAGGTAGTTCGGTACAATAAAGGCACAACTCCAAAACACTCCCCTTTTGGGGGCAAAAGCATTAAATGAAGATAAGCCGACAAATACTTTCATCAGTTATCAAACAGCAGGAGCTGGGAAGCCACCCTTGCGGGTCTCCGGCATGCCACGGTGCACCATGGTCACCTGTCACTTCCCTTCCCTAAAACCCTTATACTCAAGCTAAGGTACGCCGCGATGGCTTGGCTCCTCAGGTGACAAGGAAAAGAGAGGAAAAAAAACCCAACCCAAACCAACACGCTGCCATGTGTCAGCTTGACATTTGCAGGCAGTTCCGTGGCTCACAGCATGGTGCAAACACCGGCGCGGGGGCCCTCGTGCCGCGGCGTTCCCGGGGAAGCGCGCCTTCAGCGCACACCGCAGCCCGCGGAGCTCCGCTTGCTCGCAGAGAGCGATCCTAGACTGCGTCCTTTCCTCACTCCAAAACTTGGAACCCTTCTCGCTTCTGAGTCATTAATACTTTTAACCCCTCGCAACCTGCAGAAATGGCACAGCCCCAAAATCTCACAGATGCTAAACGTGTAAGCACATGGTAATTGTTTTGCATACAGTGCTGCGTGATAAAGAAATCTCCTTCCAAGTTTTAATATAGCCGTTTTATTTAACCAACTCTTTATCTTCCCTTGCTTTTTGGACTTGAGCAAGCAAGGCCAGCACACAAGACCTACCTCCCCCTCCACAATAAATACCACACCTTTTTTAGATGAATACATCTGAAACTGAAGCAGTTACTGGAGAAATGTTTTCTTACTTGACTGTGCTGCTATTCTTAAAAAAAAAAAACCTCTGCTACGTTGTGTAACCTGAGTGTCACAGCAAAAAAAAAAAAAAAATTGATTTAACTACCTGGCTAGCCCCTATCCACCTGAACGCGACAACCCCCCAGATAGCCTATATCAGAGTAATAGGGCAGGTTTACATCTGATTACCTTTCACATTTTAACTACTAAGTTTACCAAAGGTTTTACTCAGCTCATATCTTACAGTTCTTGTTTGCTTTTGATATTACAGAAACTTCCTGGTCATTCAAGCCAAGGAGCAGATACTTCAGGGGTAAGCACACCAGGAATACTGCATTCACCGCGGGAATAAAAGCCCTTCTTCACACATCCAGAGCTTTAAATCATATCTACGGCACTCGGCAACCTGAGCCGTGAGCGTATCGGAACGGGGGCACCGGGACAGTCAGCTCTACTTCAGAGAAAAAAACTACATTTTTTTTACAAGATCACCAGATAAACAGCCAAAAGAGGGGCAAACAGTAAACTGATAAGCTAGGTAAGAGGCCAAGCAAAAAAAGTCAGGGTGTAACAAGGTATTTTAAGGCGCTTTCGGCATCGTACGTGTCTTCAGACATGGTTTTAGCCCAAAGTTTGCATAGGGGGTGCTATCGGATTTACTCCTCCTAACAGCCCGGACTGCCCGCGGTCACATACCACGAATGGCTTTGCTGAACCGCAGTCCCATTTGCTGCAAAAAACCCCCGATGTATGGCCAATTTTTACCAAACCGCCATCCTCTCTGGCATCCAGCCTGGTACGTGGAGGAGAATAAAGCCTACAAACGAACGAGTATTGAAAGAGATGAAACGGCAAACACTGAAACAGCTCCATCAAACCACGCTACCAAATGGCTTGGAGGGTGCTGAGTCAGCAGGCGATTTCAAGCTGGTTTCTTTTGGGTTTTTTTGAAGGTTCAGAAAAAAAGAAGAAACAGGTATGCAGAGCCAGCCAAACCCCCAGGACACAGGAAAAGTTACAAGCATGTAGCACACGAGGAAAAAGAGAAAAGTCTATTCAAACGGGAAACAGAATAAAAATAAAGTCGCTTTCATTGATCATCTGTGCATCAGGTTCAGCCTAGCTGGGAAAAAGTCACCCAACTGGCAAGGTAATTTCACCTGTATTTTTAGTAGAAATATCTGAATTTGTAACATTCCTGCTCCTTCTACTCCACATATACTACAAATTGCCAAAAGCTAAACTACGAGGAGCACACAGCCACTTCTCCACCTATTCCGAAGGCTCAGGGCTCCCGCCCAGGCTCCCGCACTGGATCCTGCACACTTCAACGACCAGCCAGAAAAACCCACCAGCAGGCCATGCCCTCACCTGAGCTGAAATCAAGGGTCAGCCAACGCTTTCAGGCACAGCTCTGTTTGCCAGCTGACAGATCACTGTCAGAAACATCTCGGTCAAATGCTTTTGTAAACTGGAAGTGTTATTAACTGCTCAAAAACTGGGGCGATTCCCTATCTTTTAGGGTCTCTATTTGAAATAGCAGACGTACGCAGTAAGTTTTCAGGGAGGACAGCTTTCTAAGCATGTAGTTGGATATCACAATTCACTTTTATTGATGATACTTTAGAGAAAAAACTTTTGCTTCCCTGCTTTATACAGTGGAAAAAAGCCCTCCCCTAGCAAAATTCCAGCTTCGTCCAGGCAACAGACTGGGTCCCACGGGATGGAAACGGTCCTGATGTAGCAGAGATGCAGCAATCAAGACTTCTTTAGTGTCCACCTAACTTCCAAAACCACGCTCAGGCAGGCTTCGGGACAGGTACGCTTTCCCGAACAGCGCTGAAGATTGGTTGGAGGGAGTCGTAAAAGTTAACATGCTGGTCAGAGTGGCTTACTTTAATTGCATGATTTAATTAGCAGATCAACACTTCGCTACACAATTTTCAGATTTACTTTCATCACATTCCCTACTCAGTGGTTGTTAATAAAGTCTTAATTAAAAGAAAAAAACCCCTCAGATTTAATTGGAGTGACCCTTGTCAATACGCGTAGAAGACGTAATGTTATACAGCTAGTACTGAATACATTAATGAGTCCGTCTCTGCACTGGAACAGACTTTCTAGTTCGCTGTTTGCTAGGTAAGAAATAGATTTTTTTTAAAAAAGAAGCCACATTTCATCATCCTTTACTCGTGTCCTCTTATTTTACTGCTCAGTAAAATATGCTAGTCTCAACATTAAAGACATAATTAGCTTTTTTAGCTCCTACTGTTAATGAGAACCAATGGATCAACTTTTAATCTCAAAGCTGTATCGCGCATAGCTGCCCACTGAGTCTAAGCGGTTTCTGGTCTCAGGCACAAAGCAGGCAACAACATAAATATGTAAGGGACTCTTTAGAGGGTTTTTACATGCAAACCCCAAGGCCGGCTCCAGGAATGGTGCCATTTGGAACTCACTTCAATACCTTTATAATTTCAGGGTGAACTTTGAAACGCTGGGATACACGAAGCGAAGTGACGTGGATCACCGTACCCTACACTTGGACCTTCCGCTCGGCACACGCTGAAAGGCTGCAAGAGCCCGGTTGCCATCAGCTGCATGAAGAAAAACATCTCAACCAGTGCTTCACCAGTTCTTTCCAAGCAGAAAAGTCACAGGAATTGGTACATGCCCTCCCATTCAACTTAAGCGAAATCCCGAAACGGCCCCTTTTGCGTTCCTTTGGCTTGCAAACTGCCTGTGCAGTAGCGCTGGGTGACAGTTTGACTCCAGAGCTGCACAAGGAAACTTCGGTTCTTGCTGCTGACAGATTGGGAGAGCTCTCTCTCCCCTTCCCCGCACAAACCTGCTCAAACGTTAGCAGCTCTCTATACAACTCTTTCAATGCACGCACACAGCTTTAGCAGCTAACTAGTGCAATACAAACCCTAAGAAGCCCAGAAATTCCCTTTTTCACGTACACCGTGTGCAGACAGACACATACAAACCAGCTACAGGAGACAGGCCGGTTATCAGAAGTTTTTAAAAGCGAAACGCTGCCGTTTCAGTTGGTCTGCTCTCTAAGAAAACAGCCAGCGTTACTTGACATTCACAAATCGTACGAAGTAATATCTTTATCTGAATACTAATGCAAATTGGACGGGCTTTTTTATATTGATGTCTATTCTGTGGCTGCTGAATAGAGTGACCGCATGCTCACGGCTGCAAAGGAGTTCACTGACCTCCCTAATCATCTCTGTCATAGCCCCTGAATGACATACACATTCAATCCTGCCTCGCCTCTCTACTTTCATTCATAAAAAAAAAAAAAAAAAAAAAGAGGGGGGGGGAAATTTGACATTGTTCTTCCTGCAGCAGCCCCGAGAAAGGGAGAGAAGAGAAACTCAGGCCAGATGAGGCCCCTGGTGTTTTTAGTTTAGCTTCTATTCAGCAACAGCCCCGCCATCTGCCTCCTTCCTGCCAACAGCCGAACACCTCCCTGCGGAGATGTTAAAACCTGCACCCCCTCCACCTCCGCTAATAGCGAGTATTCATATTAGCAAACATACACATACCTCGAGAATGCCTCCCTTCAATGTGTGTTTTATGTAGCTGAGTATAGGCACAAAGCAGTAGCTGTTACAGCCTTCACAGCCCCGTGTGGAGAATTAGATCACTGGGGAAAAATCCTTCCAAGCCCCTTTATGGAAAATAAGGCCTTGGACTGTAAATGCAAAGCCCAGCGAACAACAACCCTCAGTAATGAGCCAATACCCCATGGCCCATTTGACTAGGAGAAAGAATTTGCTTTTTACCATTCAATTCAAAAAGACTGAAAAAGTAAAATGTGTTTTTACTTGGCTCTGAAGGTTTATATTCTTTACAGTTTCTTTTGCACAACCTTTCCCCCCCAGGTCGGACGGGCAGCGGGTGCCCCCGTGCTCGTGGGGCCGCTGGCTTCGGTGCGGAGCTGGGCGAGCAGCGCCGGCTTCACGCTTCCGCGCGCACGTGGCCGGCGGTGGGAGAGCCACCGGCATCGCAAAGCTCCCCCCGCCCTCGCAGCCCCCGGCCGCGGGAGCATCCAGCAGCTCACAGTGACGGGGCAACCCTTGGGACATGGCTGCGCGTTGGGGTTAACGGGAGCCCTGCGCTCAGGGCCGAATCCTGCTCCCAGGGAGCACAGGAGGGGTTTGACAGCAACACCTTTACTTTGGAGAAAGCTGAGAGAGCGGTAAGAGAGCCTGTCCCAAGGATTTCCACTGGAGCCCCTGGAAATCCCAACCTATCGCCCAGCTCACGGACATCACCGGAGCGACGCTCTGACCTCCCGGTACGCCACTTCTTACAATTCAAACAGCATCCTAAAGCCTTAACTCGCAAAGGTGTCTCAGAGCACGGGAAGGGTTTAGCACCACTTGAACACATCATCAAGCCCAAGCTACAGGCTGAAGGTGCGGGCGGAAACCCAGGGGACCACCGAGGCAGCCACGGAGGTCGCTCCCCACCCCCGTGGGTTCAGCTGTGCCCGAAGTGACAGCGCCAATACGTACTTCAGGCTAAACCAGGGAGAACTGGGGACACTTCGCTTCTGCCGCTTCCCACCCGTGACCAGCACAGGCTGCTCGCTTCCTCCCGCGCACCGACCTCATCTGCTCTGACCCAGTCGCTGAGATGCTGCCCCATAAATCAATTCTTTTGGCTGTGAAAAATGAGCCAAACGAGTTACACTAAGAATCTGGTGTTTTATTAGGACTTTCTTGAAAACAAAACCAACCCCCGGTGTGATTTATAGCTTTAACCAAAAGGGGTATGAAAGTAATGCCCCCACCCCCCAGCCTCCACGAAGCCCATTTATTCCCCTGTCACTTTTTTGGCAAACAGGCTTCAAACCCTTTCCTGAACAATGGAAACTTTCTGCCGGGTACATGCAATCCCGAAGACGGGGGGCTGCGAGGGGGCTCCCTTCCATTAAAGAGCTTTGAAAAATAAACAGGGACTCAGGTAGCAGCTGAGGCGTATCAGAGAGACGCGACATTTCAAAAAAAAAACCAAACCACCCACCAAAAAATAAAACTAGCTTTTGTCCGACCTGTTAACTTTTTCTGCACTGCAACTGCCGTGCTGCCACTCGAGGGGAGATCTTTACTGGGCTCCCCGAAATGCTGGTCCCTTCTCAGCACAGCCGCAAGTATTAAGCTGCGATCCTGCGTGTGCGCACCCGGTGCTGCCGCAACTCCGGTTCTGCTCCCAAGATGTGGCTATAAATGACCCTTCCTTACTTTTCCCACCCGAACACACACAGCCAGAGCATTTCTGATGCGCGCTGAAGATGCGCGCTACCCACGTACAGCGGCATCTTTCCTTCCCCGTCGCAGACACGGGTCAAACCCCGGGGGCTGCACGTAGTGCCGCCGCTGGGAGAGGACTCCGGGGGGACAGGGGCCGTGTTAAAAGCGGTTTTTCCCTCCCGGGCGCCTCTGCGGCTTGGCCGAGCCGCGGCCACAGGGGCTCACCCCGGCCCGGCTGCCGCCTCCCCGCGCCGTGCCGCGTTTGTAACTCCCGCTCCGAAGACGGATCCGCCGGCGTCCCTCCGCCCCGCTCCCGCTCTCCGAGAGAGGGGGGCTCGTAGCGCCAAACCCGGCCCCCGCCGCGGCCGACCCCCCCCGCCCGCCCGAGCCGCGGCGCGGAGCACGTGTGCGCGGCCGCGCAGCCTTACCTGCCGGCTGCCCGCCGCTCCTCTCCGCCGCCGCGCCGCCGCCCCGCCGCCCCGCCGGCATGCCGCCGACGGCCGCCGCCAGGCACAGGCACCAGACGGAGCCCCAGGCCGCCCGCATGCCTCCGGCGCGGCGCCGGGGCAGCGCGGCCGCCGCCGCACCGCCCGCCTCAGACATCCCCCGGCCGCATGCTGCCGCCGCTCACCGCTCCGCTCCGCCGCCGCGCTGCCGGGAGAGGGAGAGAGGCGCTCAGGGGGAGGAGGAACCCCCCCGCCCCTGGTGCCGACACGGAGGAGAAAAAGGGGAAATAATGGTAAAAAGGAAAAAAAAAAGTGGCGCGGGGAGTAAAAAAGCGCAAGGGGACGCGCGCAGCCCGGGCGCTGAGCGGCGGCGGGGCGCCTACCTGCGCAAGCCCCGCGGCTGGCCGCGCACCGCGCATGGAGGGAGCGAGCGCGCCCGCGGGAGCCGCCGCCGCCGCCCGCCGCCGCGGCGCTCCTGCGTCTGCTCGGCGCGGCGCGGGCGCGGAGTGGGGCGGCCGCGATGTCCCCGCCCGCCGGGCCGGGCCGCCCGCCCCGCCGCCCCGCCCCGCCCCGCCGCCGCCGCCGCCGCCGCCGCCGCGGGGGGCCGCGCCCGCCGCCCGCCCCGCTCCGCTCCGCGCCCGGCCCCCGGGGCTGCGCGGGGGGGAAGGTCTGCGCCGGGAGGGGGAAGGGGGCGGCCGGGTGCCGCTCGGGGCGGGCGGCGGCTCCCGCCAAGTCCCCGGGATGGGGCAGGCACCCTTTTCCCGTGTCTGAGATTAGAGTTGGCTCGGAACCCCACGGCGGTGCTCCCATTGTGGGTCCAGAGTGGCATCGTGTGCCGCGAAACACACCCGTGTGTTTTCTTTTTCTGGCCCTAAACCAGTGCATTTTCTGAAAAGAGGCAGCGGGAACGGGCTGAAGGGGGATCCGTGGGTCGGGGGCAGCGTGGAAACTGTCTGCAAAGCTTTGGCTCAGCCTGAGGACTCCCACGGCGAAAGCGCAATGCACCCACTGCCCCGGCAGGTTGCCACACTGTCCCCCGAGGTGAAGCCGCCAGCGTGCAACCTGCTTCGAGCACCCTGACTTCGCCCCCCAAACACCCAGCATCACTGTGTTTTACTGATGGGAGTAATCACAGCCTGCAGGGACTCCGCATGTTTGCTGCTGCTCACTGGACTAGCTACTTTAATGAAATCAGATTAAATGTCACTTGTATCTAGTTATGATTATGATGATCTAGTCACTATCACAGGTACGATTTGGGATATTGTGGTCATCTCAGAGACCCCTGACACAGCCGAGTTGCCTCAGTGACATGCATCAGTTACTGCTGAGAAGCGATCCGAGCCGCTTCGTACAGAGAAGTCACAGCTCTGCTTTAATCTCCTTGACGTAGCAGCTCATCCACCGAAAATAGATGCAAATATTATCAGAGCTGAAAATGCTCTGCGTAGGGGGCCCCAAAGCCCCAACCTGCGTAACAGTCAAGCCGAGGTTGTTCGGGTCAGAGGAAAAGCCGGGGCGGTGGGGAGATTTGGCTTTCAGCGAGGGCGTACGGCGGGGATCGCTCGTGGCCGCCGTGGAGGGCTCGGAGTCCGCGCTGTTGTCGCTGCGACCGGGATCTGTCTTGACACCTTTATCAGGCACAGAGACTCTGACATCTCAATACTGTCGCATTGTGTGGGGAAGCATTGAGACGGGGCTGCGGTGAGGAAATCCTACATGTCAGCGGAGACCCTCGCCAGTGACACCATCGGTTTAAATGATAACAATGGGGGGAAAAGCAGGCACAGAAATAAAATGTGGTTATTTCACCGTTACCGAGATGGCTGTGTCAAACTGCACGATGTTTGCTCTCGCAACTGCTGTGCTGGAGGTGGCAGAAAATCGATAAAAATAAAACCAACAGCAGCAGCATAATTATAGCACTGCATGGGGAGTTGTTGCCGTCGTTACTTTGAAGATGACTTTTTGCAAAAGCAGGGCCAAATTCTGATCTCATGTGAAGTCAGCAGGGTGAGAGCAACACCCGTTATTGTTACTATTATGATCCCCATTTTCCAAGGGGAGAGCAGCAAAGGAGGGTCAGGAGCTTTCCTAAGCCCACAGCCAAAATAGAAACCTAAGTGAGAATTCAGGGTGGTTTCTCACACTGTGGCTGCGTTTCAGAAGCACCACCGTGACTGTTTCTCCGTGTCAGGTGAAGGCAAATGCTTTCGTGATGCTCCTGGAGTGGGGTAATAGGATAGAAACTGCCGATCCAAACCTGGGGAGTTTTAAGGTTGCCGGGAGATGTAAAGGTCTGCATCTCGGATCAAGTCAGCTCAGCCCTGTAATGGTTTTGAACTGTTTTTCATTTGGAGGAAAACTAAAAGCTTAGAACATTTGGAAGCCCTTTACAACAGGAAATCAAAGGGGTATTGAGATAGTCCTGTAAGAAGGACTTCAAGGTTCGCAGTTTTCCCTGGAGTGGGATATTTTTAGGTTTCCCGTTTATTAACCTCGGTGCAGCACACTCACGTGGGGCTGGGGAGCACAGACCCGATTAAGCGCAGATTTTCTGATGCTGCTTCGTCACTGCGGTGGCCACCGTAACAGAGCCCGGGATGTAGTGCTGTGCAGCAAGAACTACAGCTCTGGACTGTGTCTCAGCCACTTTCTTACTATTAAAAAAATCCATGTATGTAGGCTAGTAAAGCCTGCACAACACAATTGCATTTATTTTAGGACTACTATGCCATAAGCGCATATTAGCCCCAAAGTTTTCCTTCCCCCTCAAGCTAGGAGCGTGCACTCCCCTTCATGCAGGGATACTCTCGCTGCCAATGTGTTTGTTCTCCTTTTACCCTTTATAAAAGTTCCCTTCCCAGAACTTTATATTTGTTTATCCCCTTAATACCCAGAGCTGTCAGTGATGAAAATCAAACCCCTTTCAGCAGCTCAGGGACGGGGAGCGGCTGCCCTTTCCCACGCAAGTGGCTGAAATACAAGGTGGTCAGTGGTGCTCTCCGTGTCCAAGCCTGTCACTGTCACGCTCCCACAGCACCTCTGTCTGCCCGGACACCGCTGGGGCTCGGCCGCTGAGAGCAGCTGTCCTGGGAAGAGATTTGGGGGGCCTCGCAGGCTCTGGGGGCATTGGCATGGCTAAACCCCCTCTCTCCAAAGCCCTGTCTGGGAGGGTGGCTGCTAATCTCTCTCTCTGAAAGTGCAACCTGTTGATAGTCTCAAAATAAGTTAAATGCAGGCTGCTGTCAGCAAAATTGGCTCCAGGCGGGAATGCTTTGAGCAGACCCTTCTGCCTCTCTGTCCAGAAGATGGGGACGGGACAGGCTGTGAGATGCCTGTCTGAAAGCCCTTGGGGCCGAGGCTTGTCCTGGGTCACCTTTGGTGACATTGCTGGAGGAGAGCGCGCGATGAGATGGGGTGCGGTGGCACGGGCCGCTTCCCTTCCCCCTGCAGCCTCTCCCATGCAGTGCTGCAGGGCACTCGCCTGCACGTCCGAGCTGTCCTATTTAGCGAAGCAGACGGCAGAGCCCAGGGACCGCCCCGAGCTAACGCAGTGCTGGGCTCAATAAGGATCTTGCAAAAATGATACTGGGGACTGATACGCCCATACGTCCCCATCCTCGCAGAACTTGCTGCCTTAGCGGGCAGAAAGCATTCCTGAATCAATACTGAGTTGGAGCAAAGCGATGAAGTCAGCAAAACTTTAATTCAAGTTTTAATACGCTGGCAAGTTTGATCAGGGATGCGGTCACATGAGTCTCTGAATCGTACCGGGTTAGGTACACACAATAAATATCGCCAAGGATTTCTTATCAAAAGTGGGGCTTGCTAGCTGACTTGTGAGCCAGACTGACTGTTGCAGCCCCACAGTGCTGTAACGAGCTGTTCCTTCAGCCCGACGGACCCTTACGAGCTCACACGAGGCTGAATTGAAATATCGGTTCAGAGATCAGTGTCAGTGTGCGTGAGTAGAAGCCCAAGTTGTCCACCCTTGGCATCCAAGGGTTAAATAGCGTCAGTGGATGCAGATGCTGGGGTACGTTTTCCAGAGCTCATGTCACTATCCATTTATATCAATAAGGTGCATTGGAATGGCTAAACCGTTTTTTATTAGCTAGCCAGCCCAAAGGACCGCGATTCCAGGCAGGTTTATTGAATTTCAAGCCGAAAGTTGTTGTTGCTAAGATTAAGGATCCAAATGATTGTCAGGGTAAACACTGCGAGAGGTTAAGCCACCCTGTGAAGGCTCTCTCTGTGCCTGCACCCTCTGCGAGCTGGTTGCAACACAACCTCGTCCTCTGGAATTTGTTTCCCACCGAACAGCGTGGACAGACGAGGAATAGAGGGCTCTGCAAGGGGCCAGTTGTTTGATCTGAAGTGAAATAAGAAGGAATGAGTGAGCTGGAGAGACACACCGAGTCTCTTCTGCAAGAGCTGCGTACGGGGAGGTGCTGGCTGAGGTAAAATCATTTGGCAGCCCGGAGAGCAAAGCAGACGATTGGAAGAAGTGGAGGGAAAGGAAAAAAAAAAACTGGAGAGAGCCTGTGGAGGGTGTGAGAAGCAAAGATTTAAAATCAGACCTTGAAATAATGCTGACTCAGCACAGCTGCTGTGTGCACAGCCAGGGGACTGCGCCGGGGTCACGAGCGGCTCTCGGAGGTGCCATTGACTGCCAGCACAGGCTGGGTGTTCCCCGTCCTTGGAGTCAACCGAGGCAATGCTCTGGAGCCTGGAGAGGAGAAGACAGAGCTCACTTTTGCCTGCCAGACCTATTCATACCGTCACCACGTAGGACGTTTCCAGCAAACATGGGCTGGAGCTTGCGGGTGTAGCAGGACACCTTACTTCGGAGGGCGTTTGAAACGAAGCCACGACCTGTTTAATCCGCCACCAGCCTGTGCAGACTGGTGCCTGTGAGGAGAAACCTCACGCTGCCAGGATGAGCTTCTGGGAGCCCAATGGCCGTTCTTGAAGTCCTCTCTCCGGGATGCGACCAGAGGCCACCAAAGGGCACCGGCTGCCTGCTGCTGCCCGTCCGCCCCGGCTGCCCACCCACAGCAGGGGGTACGGAAACACCCCTCGTCTCCAGCCCTTCAGAAATGTCACACATTGAGCTCTTCCCTGAGTCCTGGCCCTGCTGTGTGGCCTGGTGGCTGCATCCCTGCCCTCCTTTCTCCAGGGGCTTTTCCCCTGCTCTGCCCCACTCCGTGGTAGGGAAAGGGATGCGTAGAGAGCAGCGTGGGAGCTTTCAAAATAAATAGCCGCATACTAAAATAAATACGAGCTGGGGTCTTTCATCTATTAGGGACAGCAGAGTTTTAGTCAATATTAGGGCATTATTACCATGACTTTTAGGCAAGGTCTTTCTCAGTGGCACGTTGTCTTACTTCAGGGGAAGGCTCGAATATGGGGACAAATCAACGATTCTTAATTCTGCTTTAATACAAGCCTGTGTGCTCCCGCAAGCCAGCGCTGACACAGTGCTGCGTCTGACTCCAGCCCAGCCACATCTAGAATCTGATTTGTATGGCTATCTCCTTGCGATTCCTGTGGTAGTTTTATTTTTCCAAAGAGCACGGCGCAAGCTCCGCTCTGGTATATTCCACAGCAGAGATAGGGTGGGTGGATCAGACACGTATTGGTGTATTAAATATACAGGACGTGTTACAGAATTGGGTGGCTCTATAGCTTTTACTGGCCTTTGAAATAAGAAGCAACGTACATATGTATTCCAGATCTGATGTGCACATCCAGCAGCTTTGCAGTGGAAAAGCAATCGAGGGTCTCAGGATACTTTATAAACAGAAATAACTCTATAGGGGATAGTTAAGCTTTATTATCCCCATGGTACACACGGTCGCTCCAAAGCCCGGGAAGGTGAACTGCCTTCCCAAATACCAACTCCTGGTCTGCAGCTTGTCTTGTGGGACCACGTCCAGCTCTGTCATAATAAAGTGATAACTACCTCGGGGATCTTGTGCTTTTGCAGAAATGTGATTCCCCTCACGCAGCGTGCTGGATGTCCAGATCAAACATCATGAAGAATGCAACCTGTGGTCAGGGAGGTTTGGCCTCCGTCAGCCCTGAAAGGCCTCTGCGTAGTAATTGTGGCATAAATCATTTCATTCATCATTACGAGAAAAACATTTGTGGTGTGGAAAGCAGCAGTTACATAAGAAATTGGATAGGAGGCAGGTAGGTATTGACTTTAAGACGTTGCATAGAGCCAATGCCTTTAATCAACAAGGGAAATGTTTGAATGTTAATAGAACTAACAATGAAACCGGAGTCGTGTTTTGACAAGTATTTCCAAACATTCCAGGAACACTGCGATGCTCTAGCAGCCTCTTTCCTAGGGAGGGAATTGATTGCTCGAGTTATAGCGCAGTTTGCGATGTGCAAACAGCCTTGCCAGCGCCTGCTGGGCTGGGATGCTGTGGTGGGCAGGGGCGGGCGGGGGTCCTGGCGGCACTGGGGGAGACGGGCAAATGAATATTTTGAATAAATGAGAGCACTTTCTTCCTAAACTGGACAAACATCCTGCAGGCTTCTTAGAAGAGAAGTGAACTTGATGCTGGGAGCTCTTCCTGGGATAGAAATTCTCTTCTTTATTATCCTTTTAGATGAAGAAATTGCTCATGATGCATTTTTCCAGAAGTTGGGACGTTCCCCCTCGTCTGTTGCATTTTGCCCCATTTTTTTTGTGTATACTTTTAACACAGGTCAGCTCTCTCTGTTCTGAAAGAAAACCCCGAGTGATTTAAAATGTGACTGGAAAAGTGGGGGGGGACAGAGGTATTGTTGAGGATCAGCCCTGCAAGGCCTGCATGGCTTTGCCGTTCTTTTCACAGCTAATTTTGCTTTAGGTCAATAGATCAGATGAATCATTAATAAGCATTTGGAAACACTGGATGCCAGGTACCACTGATCTTGAGCACCTTGTAAAAGATTCACTGACCGGTCAAAGGTTTTTATTTATGGAGAAAACCCAAGGTTTACCCCTAGATTTGCCATTAACTGTGTGACTCTGGAAACTCCTCACCCTCTTGGAGCATCTCCTGCCTCTGCAACGCTTTGTCACCCATGCCTACTTAGGCTGAAAAACCCACATAACTTCAAGTGAAAATAGCAAAGCATCTGAGTTAGGAACCTGATGGACCTGGGCTGTCCCTATGGTCAATGGAGAGAGCTAGGTGCCTCCAAAATATGAATTTTTGAGCGTAAACTGCTTCTGATAGTGCCTGTCTCTCTATGCTGATAATGGAGGGATCCTGGATGCTCAGCTGCTGAAGGGGAGGAGTTTTCACCCCATTTTAGCAGTTTGCAGTGTTGCTTTCTGTGGGTAGAGGGGGGCTTCAAGGCTTCACTGTGGGGGTGTGAAGAGAAAGAGAATCCCCCTTGGCCCACAGGCACTGGCTGGAAGTGCCGGAGGTGGTCCGAGGTGGGAGATCCACGGTGGCTGAAGGCTTCGTTTCTCCAAACCACTGCCTTGCCTGAGGTCAAGGTCTGCGCCCTCCGTTTCACACACAGCACTATTTCACATTTGTGCATCACCTTTAAATCTGAAAGATCGTGGAATCATAAAATATCTCAAGACGGGACCCTTAAGGATTGTTGAGTCCAACTCCCAAGATCCTAATTTCTTTGCTAAATCACAAATGTATGTTCAGTACTAGTGAAAGGTAAATAGATACTTCTGAAGACACTTTTTACAGTGTAACTCCAGTCTTCCTTAAAAAAATGCAGCCAGGATAGCCAGTGGTTTTCAGTCAGTGGTTTTCAATCTTTTTCATTTGCAGACATCCACATTTTTTCCTGCAGAGCTTCAGCCCCTTGTATAGTTAAATTGAAGCCTACTGACAATAGGCTTATTTTTCTTGTTAAGTTTTGTAGACCATTCAGAAGAAGTCAGTGTACCCCAGAGACCCACAGACTACAGTGAAACCAATTGAAAACTACTATATACGTATTCTTCTGTAACTAAATATGATTTTTTTTTTTGCCATATATTTATATAGACTGTCTACTTCAGTCTCTATAGCGTCTGGAATCTGTGGAACTGCTAGTTAGTGGGGACAGAGGTTTGCTCCAAGGCTGAATCTAAATATTATTTAGGTATTTTCAATTATTTAGTGATATCCCTATGTGGAGCGTAACTACGACAGTAACAGGGAACTAACATTAATGGACAAAATCAAGTTACTCCTCTTAATCATTAGTTTCTGAACTTGATGCAACGAGGGGAGAAAAGAGTTTAAACGAATCAGGAAAATAGCAATAATTGCCAAAAGGCTTAATGTAGTTTACCCAGAAATTGCTTCTTAATTGCTTCTTAATTGCTCGTGGTGGGCTCACGGGAGACAGCATGCAAACAGCGCAGGTCTTACGACTCTCTCTAGCCTAGCACTGGAGCGCAAACCTCGTCTTCTGGGAGGAAAACTGTACAAAGCTGGGCACCTCAGAACTAACAACAAGCAGGCGGCTGCAGCATCCACTCTGGTTCGTACAAGTCACTGGATGGTGACAGCAAGTTTGTGTCCTTCTCCAAAATTCAGGCGTAGTATTAATCATACGCCATGGTAAGACAAAAGGGTTGCGTATTGCCAGGAATATATTAGCTCCTCTTTCAATTGAGAACACAAGTAGGAACTTGGTTGAAAAGGGCATATTTTCTCTGTGGCTGTTGATGCCTCAAACCATAGAAATATGAAAATATTTGTAATAGTTTGTATCTTACTCTGCGGTGGAAGGGGGATAATCCACTGTCAGGCTGATTTCTCTGCAGACAGCTGTGCAGCTAGACAACAAGGAATATATGTACGTGTAAAAAGTATACCGAAATCAAAAGATCTGAACTTTGAAAATATATTCCTTTCTGCAGCTGACAGTGCTAAAGTCAACCTGGGAGCCAGACAGCACTCTGTCTGCAAACCGCCAGAAAATTAAAACCACTGTTTGCTTCCAGCCAACTGACTGGCTCACAGGGTAATAAGAAAGACAAGGACACTACAGAAAAGTTATCATTTTTTCTTGAAGGCTGTATAACAAATTTCCAGTCACTTCTTTGCCAAAATAGTTTCATAAATACTGGAGACACTTGATTTTATCCACCCTGAATTCATAGAAATGTTGAAGCATGTTCTCACAGGTAGCCACAGTTAATCTGTGTAATCTTGAAATGGCTTCCAGCTTTTAGAAGTTTACATTAAGTAAAGATTATCCAATTATAGTTTTCTTTAAAGATAAGAAAGATAAGGTTGATGGAGAGACATGCTCGATGACTAAAGTATGCTACTTATATTTCATACATTTTTTTCATGGTATGCAGTGAGACGGTTCTAAAATTAAAACACTGATTTTGACTACGCAGAAGTATATGACATAACACAGTAATTGAGGCATAAACACAACCAAAGATGACAATCGTTGGTCATAAATATTAATGCTATCTAAAACACATCATGGCACTGTGGATTTCATCCAGTGTTACACATTAGCTTTCAAAATGCCTCACTTCATATTTTGATTTCAGCCAATAAATTACCTGTGGCCTGACTCAGCCACTTGAAAATATACCTTGACTTTTGGGGAAATTGTGAGCTTTACTGGAAGGTCTGAAGTCTGACAAGTGGCTGGTTATGGCTCATTTTGCGGGAGGAATATTGTGTTCAGAGAAACGAGGAGAGCATTTGTGAGTTTAGTGTTAGGAAATGGACTTGTGCTAACTTTAAATTCTAGTCCTCTCAGTCTCTTACAATGTGTGAAATATATTATATTTGCTTCTACCTCACTGCAGCTTTGAAAAATATTCCTTTCGTAAGCAGGCTCGGACAGATTTAAGAAACCTGGTGAATATTGGTCCTGATAAGGCCAAACATTAAGTTAATATCCATTTTAATTGTCTCAGTAAAGCATTTCATGGAATGATTTGAGAAATAAATATTAGTGTAATGTGTCAAACTGGTAATAAACACAATTTAAAATAGGATGTTGTGGCTTATCATAATGAACCACTCAGCTAAAAGCAAAAGAAAAATCTACCTGGAAGTGAAAACACAGGATATACCTAAAGGAAATGGTGTTTCACTTGGGGATACTTAAACACTGGAGCATCATTTCCATCCATGGAGGGTTGTCCCTGCAGCTGGGCGTACCTGCTCCGCCGCGTCCAGGGGGAAAGCTGCCTGGGTGCTGCCCTGAGCCCACTCTGCTCCGGGAACCTGTACGGGCAACTGCTGCAAATACATGAATTACACTAAGCAAACAGCATGGCCGCATCGGCAATAGCTCATCTAGTTGCAAACAGCAGCTTAGGGCCATGGTTTCAGTCCAACACTGGTCCAAAAGGCAACAAATAATAATTTGCCATCTGGATTCCTTGCTCTTGCCCCTCCTTTCCGTCCAGGTTTGTGGCTTCCCTTTCCAATCAATGTCGAATTGAGGAGCCTGTTTCATTTAGGGATCTCGTGCTGGTGTCACACTGTGTTTCGCAGGCAGTTGAAGGGTTTTTGTGTTCTCTGAGAAACAGCTACCTTGTTGTTTGCATCCGGGGAGCCTCGGTGATGGCCGGTGCCTGGTGAGCAGAGCCGGGGCAATCCCACCTCGAGCCAGTCCCCGGCTGCTGGCGGACGCCGAAATGCTAACCATATGCTCGGGCCTGAGAGTGAATAAGGAAAATTCCCCAAATCAAACAGTCTTTTGGAGCGCTTTTAACATTGTGAGTGTTTATTTTTTTGCTTGATGGTGTTGGAAAACTTTAAAAGATCTGTGAATTTAACTGAATGGGGTCAGTGAAATTTTCAGGGCGAAATTCATTCTGCCAAGGGACTGTGACACTTATTCTGGAAAAAAAAGAGAAAGGTTTGGACTTTAACTCTTTCCCTATCAAAGGTACTTGATGGAGGAAGACTGAAAAAGTTATTTTTCCTTTGGTTATTGTGTGCAATAATCACTTGTCCTTGTTCCGGCTCCCGTTATTCTGTTGCACTCAGTCTTTTTCCCAGCGTGTATTTGAAATCCCTCAACCTCACCTGGTGTTTGCAATGAACACATGAAAGGGAATAAAAAGGTTTTGCCATTGTCATGCCTGCAGACTTACCTTTATTTATATAAAGCCTCTGTGTTTTGGGAGCTGGCTGTGCTCTGATGCCACAGGTCACCACCGGCAAATCCAAGGTAGAAGACATGATGTTGTTTGGGATAAAAAATGCTGGTGGGTATTACCTGCCCCACGGCAGCGGGGAGCACAGGGGCATCTTGAGGACTGAAGATCTGGGGTAAGAGGTGTGGGAGATCCACGCTGAGGTCTGCAGAAGAAGCAGGTGGCCTCTAAAAAGGGGAGGTGCTGCCTTGCCAAAATCACCTGGTGTTACTTTTTGGGTACTTGCTTTGGTACTTGCTGTTTTCTGTGTTTCCCGCCTTGGTCTGTACTATAATTTTTACTTCCCAAGGATGCTAAAACCTTAAAGGGAAAGCCTGAGGACTGCAGCTCTGTGAATAAGCGATGCAAGCTAACCCTTCTGGGCCTCAAAGCTGTGTGTATGGCCCTTTCACTCGGGCAGAAAATACAAGAAGCGGGCTCCAGGCAATTTGGGCCAGAATCGATGGAAAGTTAGTTTTCACTTCTCACCTCTTCATATTCACAATGAGTTTAGAAATTGCCTGCACCAACTGTATTTTTAATTCCAGATGAAAGACGTTGCAGGCGGAGGAGCTGAGCCGAGGGCGAGTTTCTCAGAAATGAGAGAAGGTGCAAGAGAACAGCGAGAAGCAGAGTGGGCAGAGGGAGAGAGGGTCTCTGCTTACATATTCCTTACAGGGGATCATTTCCACCCACCAGCGCTGTACCTCGGCGGTGCAACGTGCCAAGGGAGTACCAGAGCTTAGCAGAAAGGAGAGGATTGTGTCCAGAGTCAGTGCAAATGCGAGGAGAAAACAGCGCAGACATCAAACGGCTGCGGTGCAACAGCTCCGTCCTGGGCTGGAGCCAGCACGGGTGTTTGGTGCTTCGGGGTCTTGCAAAGAGCTGGCAGGTGCCCTTTGCCCACAGATCTTCCTCATGGAGCGAAGAGGAGGGTTCGAATGCTGTTGGTCTCTGCCTCCCTGCTGTGACTTCCTTGGGATGCTGTGAATTTTCTAAGCGAGGAGAAGGTTTGGTCTTGTTTGTTTGCAGTTATTTTTCTCCGCAGCCCTTCCTCAGGATTTTGTTAGCATTGCAAATTCCCATTTCACAATCAGCATTCTTCCAGTAAGACAAAGGCATTTGAAACTAGCTGCGTTTATCACTAGTGCTCGAGCTGGATGAAAGACAGGGCTGGATCCTCTGCAGGGGGGTTACGCCATAACTCCATCGACCCCGGGGAGCTGCGCTGATTTACCACAGCTGAGGATCTGCCCGGTGGAGTTTAATCTGGCAAGGCTTTGGTGATGCTCTGATCAAAGGCAGCCTCTGCAGAGGCCAAATTCAAAAGGCTGAAGGACAGAAACACCACGCTCTTGGGACATGCTCTGCTCTTCCTTAGGACATGGCCAGAGAGTCCCGGTTCAGCCTGTTGCACAGCAATGCTGTTGCAGATAACAACCATCTGCATACTTGGCAGTCCCTCTCCAGTTGCATGTCCACCCCTGAGGCAATCGCTGTCCCTTGGATGGCCTGTTAGACCAGGTTTAGGCAGTACTGATAAGATTAAAGAGGTGAAAGAAAAGATATGGCATTTGCCCTTGAAAGCGCGTTTGCTCAAGGGCCATCACGCAGAGCAGTGCTGGGGAAGCCCTTTGCTCCCATCTCTGGCCATGTCCACCTCGAGGGGTACGGTGAGTAGGACCAGGCAGCTGGGAGTGTGGCTGCGTCTGTGCAGACATGTCCTTGGGGGTCCAGCAGGTTTTAAACTCTCACGGCGTAGGCTCGGGTTTCAAACTAGTTGCAAATGAGCAGCTAGTGGGGATATTTTCAAAAAGCAGACTGGTTTTTGGTTTGGTTTGTGTTTATCCAGCTGAGCTTCAGTCACTTAGATTTAGCTCTGAAGGCACTGAAGGACACTAGTGGAAACAAGCTGAAAAATGAATTATTTCCTTTTGTCTTCAGTGCTTCTGCTTACCCACTTACAAGACTTTGAAGAGTCTGAATTTAGATGCTTCCCTCACCATCAGGCGCTTAAGGCAACTTCTTGGTCATCCCTGTCTAGCTTGAGCTGCTCTTTGCATGTCCTCTGAGTTGTTTAAACCCCATAAATGTTCCCTCCCATCTTTCTTTGATGAGTGGCTTGCAGCCATCCCCATCTGTGTTTTCTTCCAGTTGTCTCACGTCAGGATGGCCTCTGCAAATGCTTTGCTTTCATTTTTAGCACATATCTGCTGTGTGCCTCTCCCTTACGGGGTGATGCTGGAGTCTCAGATCTGATGAACTCTCCAAATCCACTCTGCCATCACTGTTGTGGCCGTAACACAGAGCAGATTGATCCAAACCGCATATCTTTAGCAGCAGGTGCAGGTTCAAAGCAGTGGCAAAACCCACCCAAAGAACAGGGTAAGTAAGTACGTGGGTAGTTACTCCACAGTGCTGCTGGGTTAGGCTGCTGTTGATGCAATGTTTAAAGCTACTTGAAGGTATGTCTGCAGGTTATCTCCACCATAGAGGAGCCTTTGATCAAGTTCTGCACTTTCTGCAATAAATTCATTTAATCAGATACATCGTTCTTCCCAAGGGGTTTGCGTCCAAAGTCATTTGGCTGGCTCTCTGGACCTTCAGAGGGTTTTTCTGGTTTTCTACCCATTTGTTAACATGGGGATAACATATGAACTGCAGCCTGTGTGATGGGGCTTTAAGCTGTAGATTTTTGAGGCTCAAATCTTGGTTAACACTGCTGTGCTGACTGCGGATGTGATTTCCTTCCAGACATTCCTACTGAGGTGCACATTGCTGCCAAGATATGTAAATTGCCTCACTTAGGTTCCTTTGCTTTCTAATATCACATCGAGTTAGGCATTACCTGGCTTCTCATTAGGTTTGCTTTTTTTATAGCTAATTATTTAACCTCCCTTTTTGCTGATCTGGACAACATTTTGAGCTCTGCTTATAAGTCAGTACAGCTTTCCTCTAAAAAACTGCACTGCTAGTAAAATCTAAGTGATGTAGGGTACTGCTGCTGAGCCACATAAGGCCTGTGTTGCATCTATGTACACTTTTTCTCCTGCTGAAGTCCTGGGCAGTGCAAAGGAGAAGAGATGAAGGAAAACATCCTCGTCTGACGTCGGTGCCTGAGTGAAGGCGTTTAACTACGCGCTCTGCACCTTGATATAAAACATTAATGGTGCTCATTCATTTTGCTGGCATAGAGAAACAGGGTGAATCACCACAATGACATTAGCTGAGGCAAATAAAGTGTATTTAACAAGGCCTTCAAAGCCAGTGACCTCTGTAGACACGCCAAAGTCAGTACTGCTGGTCGTATTTTACTAACATCATTCATAGAGTGAAGCATCTCTTTCCTTAAATAGATCAGCTGACTTTGGGGAAAGAGGCTGGAAGAGTAAAGCCCAGGTAACGGTTTGAGGGTGAAGCTCTCTCACATGGAAACAACCGAGTCAAGCCCCTCAAAGCCTCGCATGGGAATCAGTTCAAGCAATCTAAATCCGACCTTGAGAGGCTGTTCTCCAAACCCTGTGTTGCAAACGTGTTAGCTTTTCTTAACAAAAGGAAGGTGGATATTTGATTACAAAGCTTTTTCTCAGTTGTTTAATTAAGACAAATAATGATTAATTTCATCAGCAGTTTCTATTTTCTTTGTCGGTGGCCTGTGGCTGAAGGACAGCAAAGCTCCTGCTGGCTCAAAGCATCTCAGTGCTGGGAACCACCGAAGTTTATTGTGCATTTAGCTTTTGTCAGCATTTCCAATAATTGGACCAATTTCTTATAGGAATTACTCACCCTCCCTCTTCCCCCAGCAATCGATATTTGCAGCAGCCTGTTTCCTTTGGGTACGCTCGTACTTTCCAGTTCCTTTGGGTGCCCATGGACTACATCTGGGCCACCGTGGTTTGCTTCTTCAGTAGAAAATAAAAACCTAAGTCCCAGGATGCACAGGTCCTTTAAAGGCTTTTGGGACTCTCCAGTCTTCAGAGGCCATGGATCTGCTTGGAAGATTTGTCCACCTGCTATTTGTTCTTGCTTATGGAAGTTGTATGCTTAACTTCTGGGCTTCCAGAAAGGTGTCAGCGTAAGAAACGGTGCTGAAATCTCCGTTTTACTTCAAGTTCGCTATCATGTCCCGCTTTTGAGCACTTTGGAAACTCCTCACGTAATAAAAACTGAAGGTAAAACATTTCTGTAGGAAAAGGTACCCAGGAACATAACATCCATCGGCCGATGGCTCTGTCAAACCCGCTATGGAAGCTCTGTCTATAGCAATGTCTAAAGCCATGCCTCACCACGGCTGCAGGTTTGGTTTCGTCGGGGGATATGGGTGAGTATGTTGCTAAGTATATAAACTATAGTCTTGTATCAAACAATGCATTTGAAGAGTGGGATGTATCTCAGCCAGTTTTGAGTGAGTACAAGTTTGTCTTCAAGTAGTCCCTTTATAGGGGTAGGCATCCCCTCCGAAGGGAGCAGGGCTGGTGTCCCCGACAGGGTGAGTCGCAGAGCTGCTGGGACCTGATGAAGGGGATTTTCAGACTCCTTGGCTACATCCAGGGAATGTCCTTGACTGAAACATTGCTGGCTTTAGGTCAAAAAGTTGATTCAGTAGAAGTCTAAACTTCTGTCCTTATGGTGTTTAGGAAACATCCTGATTTACTTAATTTAAACAAAGGCAGATATCCGGTTAAAATCCCTGGAGCTGCAGCCAATAAGTGCCTTATTTCAGCACAGTGCTTGCAACGACGGCTACCCACCATAAAAACACGGTTCAGGGGAATAAAAGTATTAAGAAAATAAATGGATGTAATACTTGAATTAGATGCAGATTTGAAATATGTGAGGAAAGATGGAGCAAGTAGCAAGAGCTGACAAAGAATAAATAGACAGAACCTGGTGACAGCATGCTTAAGCCAGGCTGCTGCATAGGGTGTGTTTTTATCTTGTATATTTGATTTCTTCCCTCCCACTGAGTAGGTGGGAAAGGGACTTGCCCTGCCAGCCGCCTCGGAAAGAGTCTGTGAAAGGGTGATGCCGGCACAGTGCGGAGAGAGCATGAGGAGCTGCGAGAGGAGCTGCAGAAGACCTTGCTGTTGTCAGTGGATGCACTGATGAGGGTTGGATATGGGCAGGTTAGGGACAGTGCTGAGGTGTATTTGAGACACATTAATGCCTTCTTAGGTTACACCTGCAAATTGTCCGTACCTGCTGGCTGGCCAGATACTTCAGTGTCTCCAGCACCATTATCTAAGTATCTCACTAACGTGAATGGGTCTGTCAATATGCATTATCACGGTTTTGGAAAGGCAGGGAGAGGTTAGATGTCCTGCCTGGGGTAATACAGGAGATCATAGAATCATAGAATTGTTCTGGTTGGAAGAGACCTCCGAGATCATCGGGTCCAACCATTAACCTATCACTACCAAGTCCACCACTAAATCATATCCCTATGATCTGGCATAAAACCCCAATCTCCCCAAACCCACAGCTTAATGAAACAGGTATATGAAACTGTAAAAAATTTGGGTTGTAAAAGACCTTGAGAGGTTAATGAGCCCTTCCCCCAGCCTCTCCGTTGCTTCATGAAAATCGTCGATCTTGCCCCTCTCCTTTACAGGGCTCTGGGTCAGGGTGGTGATGGGTGTTGATTCCTGAAGCCTTTCTGCATGCCAGTACGCTCTGAAAGCTGTGGTTGGGCATCTACCTACCTGTGGACAAATTATTTCTCTTCTTTAGCTGAGTTAAAGCAGAGCAGCACAGAGGATGCAGCTTCTGTGGTGGAGCTGGTGTTTTGTCAGAGCCTCAGCGAGAGATGCTGGTGCTTCAAAAGGTCTTGTGTCTTTAGACCTGCTCTTTGGATGAAAACCACTTCAGACCATGCCTTCCTTTAGCCTGGTGTTAACAGAGAGGGGAACATGCCATGAGACCAGTCCTTCCTGCTTTCAGAAGTGAAACTGGTTTGGTAGCGGCGTAGGTGGAGGAGGGTGGTTTCTTGGTTTATTTTCTGTCTCTAGTGGCTGGGGTTTTCCAAGGCACTTCCCCAGTTAGGAAATCACGTGTGAGAACACAGTCTGACTGCAGCCCAGAATCACACCCTTTGTCGTTGCTGTTGTTGGGGCCGAGGAGATCATCATAGAGTCGATGGGTCTGGACAGATGGCAGGATCAGACTCGGTGTCCCCTGCCTGGGCGCTTTGTAGCGACTCTAGCACTGCTAGACTCGAGTCATGTTCTTTTCTTTGCTTTAGGGTAATGATACTCACTGGAGTCATCCTGGCTCTGAGGTTAGACTCATCTGGTATAAAAAAAGGCGAGTTCAGAACAGGCCACCCTCAGACTCTAAACAAGAATGCTGTCGCTTGGTTTATGAATTCAAGATGTCAGGTTTTACATCCCGAGATCTATTTTCTGCTATGGTTTCTATTCAAGAAGGGCTGTGCCTGTGTAATGAATAGCAGCTGATGAGGTCTTACAGCTCGGCATTACGCAACCGAAATCAAGAGCATGTATGCAGGAGCCCCTGGCATGACACAGCGAGTACAACCTGGGGCCAGTCCCATTTCTGGGGCCTCCAGGTCGTCCCTGTGCCTGTCTGACATCTCTTGTGTATGCACAGGGGCAATTTTTGCTGCCTTTTCTCCCAAACGGAGGGCAAGCCATGAAACCTGGCCCCCCTGATTTTCTTTCCAAAACCCGTAAAATCTATCGGTCAGGATGCTACGGTGCCCTTCGGGACAGAGCTGTGCTTTAGCAGTGACCGTGTCTCATCCTCCAGGCAACGTAAGTCTTGTGGGTGCAGATAATATCTTTTATTAGATCTTTTATTTTGGTCTAATAAAAGATCTCACCTCTCCCCACATCTGGTTCATGTCCTGAGGGTGCTGTGGGTGCCACAGCACCTAACCACCCTGACTGGGATCAAAAAGCCCAGACCCCACAGCAACCCTCCTCGCAGCCAACTCAATGTGGTCTCTCTTAATCCCCTTGATCTTCTTAATTCCCCCAAGAAAAGGGTGCCAGGGAGCTGATGAGTTGATCTAGGTAAACAATGGCATTTCAGGTTCCAAGAATGATAAATAAATTGCTTCAGGTCAAACCAAAACAAATTATTTGTGTTTTCTTGGCAAAATGGGAAAAAAAAAGAGGAAAATATTCCTTCAACCCCAAATAGTTTCTTCAGTCCAAACTCAAAATGTTTTATTTTATTTATTAACCTTTTCATTTAACTTTGTTTTCTTTTAATTTATATTCGTTTTTAAAACAAAAAGGCTGTTTTGAGACACAAATGTGAAAATGTTGAAATAAATCATTTTGTTATTTCAGAAAAAACCCAACCCATTTTCTTTAGAAGATGTTGAAACAATGTGTTTCGAAATTTTTTTCAGAATTCCCCTCCCACTCTTTTCTCTTTCTTTCCTTTTTATTTTTTTTTTTCCCCTCCTCTGGCTGAAACTGTGAGCTCAGATCACCCTGAATTTGCAAGGAATTTCATCTTCCAAAATCTTTGATTTCTGGCATGCTTGCTGTTAGTAAAATAACTCATATACAAACAAATGAAAAAATGGCCTGTGGTACCTGTGAGAACCAGTTCTGGATGCTGCTGTGATACGGATGAGGGAGGGAAGAGCAGCTGGGTACCTCTGAGCTGGACTTTCTGTTGGCCCAGGACATGGGCATAGATAGCCCGGCCTTTAAAACCTCCGTTGCAGCCATCACATCAAGATAGTTTTTCCCTCGCTCTGGGAGGTGAGTGCCAAATTGGTGTTGCCTTTCTGTCCCCCTCTTCAGCAGTCCAAGCCTCCAGAAACCTGGTGGGGAAGGCGACTTGCTAGCGAGGAGCTCCCCAGGGGTGTAGGAAGGGTGACGCAGTTCGTGAGATCGTTGCTTGGTATCACTGAGAAATTCTTGAGGAGTAGCAGCTCAGCAGGTTTGTTGGTGTGATGCATTTACACGTCGAGTTTTGTTGGCCGTTTGCAGAAGACAGGGTCATTCCAGGAGAGCCGGCTGCTGCTTGGCAGAAGGTGCCACGTGGTTTGCAACCCGGCACGACATGCGCTTCATCAACACCAGCCATGGCCCCAGACACAGGTGGGAGGTCTTTGTGGTTCGATATGAATTGCAAGAAGCATGCTGCTGGTGGCAGAGGTAGGACAAGTGAGCTTGTGATAATTATGTTTAGCCCATTTCCACAAGCCTTGTGGCCCTCAGACCCTGCGGTGCAATCTGCTTGGGGCCGATCCTGGCCATTTGGCCTCGCTGTGTGGCCAAATGCATCTTTTGGGTAAAAGGATGTCACCAGCTTGGAAAGTGCAGTCCAGGGTGCTCACGAGCATCACAGCAAGCTTCACCATGTGTTATGCCCTGAGGGGTGCAACCCTGGGTTATATGTCTCTGAACAGGGCAGCCTCTCCTGCCAACACCCAAAATGGAGAGAAAAGAAGGAGGAGGAGGAGAAGGAGAAGGAGCATGACCCTCGGTGAGATCACTGTCTCGTATCATATGGGCTATGAGAGGCGAAAGCCAGCTTTGAAGATTACTGCTTTCACTCATACCCAGCTGCTGGTCAGACCTTTCTCTCTCCTCCTCTGTGCTGGTGTTGCCTGCAAGAAGAATGACATGAAATATGAGAATGAGAATAATAAAAAAATAAAAAGAAGGGGGTTTTTTCTTTGAATAAAGCAACAAAGTAGCCAACAAATTGGTTCTTTGAAACTGATGGGGTGGAAGGAGTCAACTGGAAATAATTTTTGCTATCTAGCCTTAAGACCTTTTCCCTGGCAAACAAATCATATATTTTCTTTTGCATTTATAAACACCAAGTTGCCTTTTTGTTTCAGTGAGTTTGGGCAAGTAAGAACAGATTAGTCTGTGGGGCAAAGGGTGGCGGCAGCGTGGGGGGGGTATAAGCGTAGTTTAAGTTTTTTTTTACTCTGGTGTGAGGGAGCGCTCAGTGAACGCAGAGGGGTGTGTGGCGGGGAGGGCTGAGGCTGTGTTGTGTGCCATGGTGCTGCATGCCCCTCACGCGTGGGAAAACGAGATGTCCGTGGGCCTTGCTGGTGTGCGGGGAGACCCTAACCTTCTGCAGCTCCCCCAGGGAAATTTTGAGGCTGCGCCCTTGCTGCTGCCAGATTTTTACTTTTCGCCTCTATATTCATAGACAACAGTATCTTTTGCCACAATAACAGCAAAGTCTGGCTAGAAACTCTGGTGCACCCTTGTTGTAGGGGTGTTTGACTGCCGTGATGGCTGTAGGCACACAACATGACCGCGAGGACAGGGAGTGGTATTTCATCCCTGAGAGCAGAGTTACAGCTCCACAGAGGCGTTTAAGGGGCGTCAAGTGGGAAGATGCACGGCTCAGCCACGGCACGGGTGCTTCACGGTCTGCCAGCCCCGTGTATCCCACCTTCACCGGTGATTTGGACCCCTGGACCTCTGCCTGAGCCCTGCCATCCCACCTTCTGCCAAAATTAAGTGACGGAACCAGGATCATGCGGGAAGTTTGTGGCAAGGAGGTGAGCCCGGGACCTCCCTCCTTCCCTTCCCCTCCTTTCCTAACCACAGTTCTGGTCTTTTTCCTTTGACCTGCTGGTTTGCACATAGCGCAGTGGTGCACACATGCATTCAAGGCGTGTAGAATATGACTGAAGGAGGATACAAGGAAGAAATTTGGTTTCAGTAGCATTTTACACCCACTTCGCACCACTTGGAATAACTGCATGCAGTGTAGAGCAGTGGAGAAATAGGCTCCCTTACCATGGGACTATTATATTACACATCCCATAAAACAAGCCCTTCATTTTGCTCATTAAAATCAGGCATGCTTGTTTGTTGGAGTTCAACTGTACAGTATTTCTTCTATTTGTGGGTTTAGCTATAAAACCGAAAGAAAACTTTTCTTACGGTTAATTTTCCTTTTAATTGCTTGTAGTGGAGTCCTTCTGACTCCAGACCATTTCTATAATTACTGGACCACATTCTTCCCCCCTGTACCTCTTTTATAGGGTAGGAGCACTATTTGCCTCCCCTGCGTCCAGAATCCTTGTTGAGATGAAGCTGTAGAAATGTAACCACAAATTAAGGCTGTCAGCTCTCGTACTCGTGTTTGTTATTCCTGTTGCCAAGTTGAAAATGGCCTTTTATTTTTATTTTTTTTTTCCCCTCCAGAAATAAAATAAAATTTAAAAAAATCCAATCAAGCCAACTTTCTTGCCATCTGGGTCTGTGGTCAGATGGAGAGGGCGCGCTCTGGTTGCAGCGAGAGGATGGGGACTCCGAAGCAGTGGGGTGAGAGTCCTACCTTGGCCACCAAGTTGCTGCGTGGCCCGTGGCTCGTCGCGGCAGGCAGGGCTTCGCGGCAGAGCAAAGTGATGCTCAGCACTCCGGCCTCCCCAGGCTCCCCGTCCCGGCAGAGCTGCTTCTCTGGCCTGCTCCAGGCCATAAACCCTGGCTGCATTGTCAAGCCACCTGGGCAGTGTTTCACAGTTCTTTGTAGTTCAGTAACACCAAGATGGTTTTCAGGGGTAGTTGGAGGAGATGTCTGCTCCTCGGGGCAGGTGAAGGACATCATAGGAAGGCAGTACTTGGGACATTTTCAGTCTGCACCTCCATTGCAAAAGGAAAGCAGCACCTCAGCTCCAACCCAGCTAGCTGTGCCTCTGTCTCTCATCAATCTCCTTCCCCCTTTTTGGGCTGTTGGTGCCTCAAGTCATTTTTCCTGTGCCCCGTGTGCCAGAGACTGATCTCTGGTGAAAGCTCTGCTCGCTACAGCTGTGCACAGTGTAAGGAAAAACTGAATTTCAGTCTCCACCCAGTGCCTTCATGTTTCCAAATGTGATCTCAAGGTGTGACTTCAAGACTGGATTAAGCCAGCCCACAGGACCTGCACCCTAATTTTGATCAGTCCAAACTGCACTGAATCAAATTCTCCCCTTGGTCTGGCTGAAGTTCAATTACTGCTGCCAGCAAGGTGGCAGAGGTCTCCCCAGGACTGATGAAGTCCTGCCACGGCTTAGATCAGCCATGAGCAACCATGACCAGCAGTAACTTGGGTGAAATGAGTTGATGAGCCCAGATCAGCTCCTACCTCTCTGTTGATCTGCCCCTGTAATTACGAGAAGAGAGCAGGTTTGCTGCAATGGCACAGCAGGTGGGCCAATAACGAAATGCCAGGAGGACAGACTCTCTCAGAGCATGCAGAGGAACCTCAGCATCTGCTTGTGTTATGACAGCAT
Organism: Phoenicopterus ruber ruber; assembly: GCA_009819775.1. NCBI lineage: Eukaryota > Metazoa > Chordata > Aves > Phoenicopteriformes > Phoenicopteridae > Phoenicopterus > Phoenicopterus ruber. The sequence continues at coordinate 9,298,328 of CM020218.1, read as the reverse complement.
CTAGCGATGCCAGTCTGGACCCCTGTGGGATTAAATCCTGGAGGAACTGTGGGCAACGCCTTTCCAAGAAAGCACAGCGAGCCTTCATGGGCATCTTACCTCAGAGAGGCAGCGGATGGGGCAGGCACGTTACAGCTGAGCGCTTCACACACGTTTGCCCCAACCAGAAGCAGCCTCGATGTGTCTGGTTCTGGTGAAAAGGATGTGGTGGCCGTGCTGGTTGGGTTGGAGGTAGGTGGCTCTGGTCGCCCTGCGGTGAGGACCCGCACGGCTGCGCAGGGACACTGCCCGGGCGGCACATTGGAGTCCTTGGGCAGCAGCGGCTGCGAAACCTGTCTCGCACTCGGCCAGGGAGGGGGTGCGACTCCTCTAGGGGTGCGAGACCAGGAGAGGTCTCCGACGGTTCTCGTTTTTCGCCTTGGTCGGCTGCACGTCTGGTCTCAGATGTGGATCTCGAGCCTCTCTGCTTGCGCTTTTGCCATATGTCTCCGAGCTTGCGACAGCTTGGTTCGTGCTCCAAGGTAATGCTTATTTACTGGCAGTAGGTTCAGTAGTTGCCGGGGTAGGCAAGTTATTTACAGAGTTCCTATTTCCTAATAGTCTTATAATGCAGCCCACTGTTGACAGTTTGTTTGAAAAGTCACTTTTCATATATAAACATATTCCAGTCAGTTATTATTTGCTTTTCTAACTCCTGTTATCAATAGAATTTATTATTAACACCCCTCCCCACTTCATTAGAAAATGTTGTTCTGGAATATTTGTGTGTCTGCAAATGATAAATATTGAGATTTCTGCTTTTTATATTTGTGAAAGGGCAATTCATTTATTCAAGTACTCAACTTTTGACCTGATCTTTGGAGTAGTCACTTCTGCTGGTTGAATTATTCATTGTGAATAAATTATCCCATGAATTTATCCCCCCCTGCCTTTTTTTTTTTTTTTTCCCCCCTGTTTGTGAAGCATATGCTGAGTGATCCTGATTTCTGAGAACAGAAACGTCATTTGCGAGAGTTCGCTGAATAGTTGCATACCCGATGCTTTCTGCGGCAGCCGCGGTCTGGTCGCCTCCTTCCCCAGCTGCTTTCCTGGAGACAGCCACACGTCTCTGTAGACCTGCAACGGCGGGAGAAGATTAAATCCAAGACCCTCTTCTTGGGGGGGAATAAGACCACCCTACCCGCACATGTCTGGTTGAAGGGGCTGGGGTTGCAACCGGCAGCCGGTGGAGCAGACCCTGCATCCCACCACCATCTCCTTTGCCTGCAGCTGGTCTACCTCTGCATTTGGCCCAACGTGTATAATTTAAGTCCTAGGGATGGGGAAAAAAAAAAGAAAAAGAGCACAAAATCCAAATATAAATCCGTTCTGCAGACAGCCACGCTTTCAAGCGAGGTCCTAAGGAATGTTTTTCGTCACTCCCAGTGAAACTCTAGGACTTTCATCTCTAAACGCTTGCAGAGCTGCAGATGAAAGGCTCCTGACTGGAAGCACTTGAAGCTCAGCTTTTGATCTCCGCGTTGCCTGCATGCTCGGCCGAGGAGCGCTGCTGCAGCCCTGCGTCCCTCTTCCAAAAGACAACAAGTGTTTTCTTTCCCCGTTTAATATTATCCCAGTTTACCCAAGGGATGGACATTCCTTTTTTCTGAGGGTCGAATATTATGACAGCTTTGGATATCAATGTTCTCGCAGTACCTCCAGCAGTTGTCTTCCAAAATAACTTCACTGGACCTTTTTAAAGAATAAGCTTTCCTGGATAGTTCAGCTTTGATTCTCGCTGGGTTTTGGGGAGGGTTTTTCTCTGAGGGGTGGGGAGAGAAGCTTTATTTATTTTTTCAGAGGAAAACTGGCTGTTGCCAGACGGCTTTTAAATGAAACACGGAGCATTGCCAACCCCTGTGGGAGACAAACGACCTGGGAGATGCAGAGCTATCACTTACTGTTGGAAATGTGAGGGCTGAGGATTAAAAAAGTGAAGTAGCAAGGATTTGCAAGGAAAATGGTGTGTGGGTATATAAGGTTCTGCTGGGAATGGTCTGGCAAGCAGGGGCTGCTCTCTGTCTTAGAGGTCTCACAGGTAAAATTAGGGAGGGAGGAGCTGAGTTTCCACTGTTGTATATGGTATCCTTTGCTGCTACAGAAATTGAATGTAAAACGCTCTGCTCAGGGGTTGGTATTGATTTACACCCACTTAGCACTCAATTTGTGCTGGTATAAACATCTACGTAAGGTAGTGGCAAATCAGGATAATTTTGTGGTAGTCCTGAATCAAGTAATAGTGTAATTAAGCGTAATGACCATGGAGGACTGGCTTTTTTTGTACATGCACTTACTCTTCCTCCTCGGTGGAAAGGGAGTTATTGCGGGGAAGGACCAGTGGGTGCTCGGCGCATCTCCCCGGCACGGCGCATCTCCTCGGCACAGCAGTGCTCTCCCACCTCCAACGGCCAAACAAATTTGTCATCCCATGCTCTGCTGTGAATTAAATCCCTTGGTAAAACAGCATCTTGGACCCTCTGCCTGTAAAAACTGTGACTCCAAAGCAACTGGATGCAGCAAGCTGGTTTAAATTAGAAGGAAAAGTGTGTTTTAAAAACATTTCAGCTAATACATCCTAAAGCCTCCCGTAGAGGGGACAAGTTATATTTTCGCACCTGCTGTGTTACTGAGGGGAAACTCCCAGGGGTTGCTCTGATCGGCTGGTGTTAATGCACAGCTTTTACCTGTCTTAATTAGGACTTTAGGCAATCTTTGTTAATATATTATATGCATTTTTAAGCCCTGTTTAGTCAGACCCTATGTATCCAGTAGTAGAAGGGAGTAAAACTGGTTATAAGTTAGCTAGGACATGAGAGAAAACACTGAAGTGCCGTGACATGAATCTCTGGAGACATTTTGCAAAGTGGTTAAAGAAAAAAGGGTAACTCTGGTCTTACATGAGTCGTGCCATTTCTGGGACCGCACTGGGAGCAGTTCTGCTCGATCCTACCTTTCCCTCGCTGATGGACCACAGTCACAGGTTGTCTCTGCCCTCCCAAGCCTCGCCAGCTTTTCTCTTTATTCTCACGTTGGGGCTTCTCCCGGGCTTCCCCGAAGCCCCTGCAAAGGTGTGGGATGTTCACTAATATCCAGAAGAGCCAGTGAGGGAAATACCACAGGGTCAGCACGGATGCACCACTCCGGCCATGAACACCTGGTGCAGGGTGTATGGAAAGGGCTGTGCTCATCCCGTTTCCCATCTCACGCTGAACCCAAATTCTTGCCCGTGTTCAGTTCCCCTCTTTGCCGCAGGATCCTCAGCACAGGCTCGAGCAGCCCAGCTCTCCTCCCTCTGTTTTGTGAGGACCGCAGCGCCGTGCCTCCCTTGGGGGCTGCGAGGACACCCCAGGAGCACTGAGGTGCTGCTGTTATGGCACCCATGTAACTCCTTGCACCCTCTGTGCACTGAAGGCCTGGGATAATTTTGCAGAGACAAAATACCATTCCAGAAATTGATTGCATCAAGTGCTGTGGAGTTTTGCTTAAGCTCCCCTTTCAGATTTATAAGCCTGACAAATATAATTTTTTTTCACAGCTTGCTGGCCATCTGCTGATCCTCTATAAATATAGCTGATTTAGTGCTTTGTCTTAAAAAGGACGAAGACGCACATTTACACACACAACCCGTAAGAGTGTGATGCCAATGAAAGGTATTAGGAAATATCATAGTTGGCCAGGACCCATGAATCACGTAGAAGAGTAATATGGCTAGATGTGTGTGTTTAATTTACTCTGCCAGGGGTTGGACATACTTCCAAGACAGCATGTGTCACCCATCAAAGGCCATACTGGTGACGTCACTTAGGTGTCTCTCCTGGTGGGATTCAGCATCTCTGAGAGTGGTTTTACCCAACGCAGCTTTCACCTTTCCAGTGGGACAGAGAGGCACCGTGTGGCTGGAGGTCTGTGCCCCAGGTCAAAAAAAAGGAGAAAGGAGGTATAGGAAGGAAGGGAGGAAAGAAGGAAGGAAGCAAGGAAGGAAGGAAGGAAGGAAGGAAACTGTCAGCAGGTAAAGGGTGTGAGCCCTATGAAACAGGACAAGAAGGTATTACATATGTTTTCCTGGAGGCTACTACATGTTGTATCAATTTGTGTGCACATGGGAGATGTCTCATCTCTGCAGAGATGAGCATTCAAACAAGCTGTGTTTTAAAATGGCCCATCAGCTGGAAGCAGCCCTATGGCCACGCAGACACCCCCATGCCCCTGCTCCTCCTCACCCCAGGCTGCACGCAGCGCATTACCCCTGGGCAGGATGCGAGCCCCTGGCATAGAGATGTGTGTTCCTTTTGCATGGCTCACAACTGGAAGCTGCAATTTTTGGATATAAATGTCTCCTCCTCTGCTTCTGGCCGTTGGAGTTTTGAATGCATTTGCTCTTGTTTTTTTGCAATAAAGGGAGTTCCTGTCATTTTATTTTCCCTCTCTGCCTTGTGAATCAACTTGTTGGCTTCTGGGGAGTCCCTGCAGGCAGACACGGGCAGGCGAGGGGCACAGTATCTCCCCAGGGTACGAAGACGTGGCCCTTGGCTGGTCTTGTAGCCTGAGGAGCCATGGCCAGACCCTGCCAGAGGATGGGAAGGATAGGACGGGTTTTCCTCCAGGCAGCTGGGGCTGTGAACTCTGCGTGATGGCACTGGGCTGGAGCGTTTCGAGGCAGCTCCTCTCCGCAGGACTTGCCTGAGCCAAGCGGGCTGAGTGACAGGTTTCTCCTCTGAGGCCAGTAAGGAAAAAATCTTCCATTGCTGCAAAGCAGTCTCAGGAGAGCTGGTGCTCCAGCCTGGGACCGGGAGCCTCTGCGGCTCTTTCATGCCTCTGTGTGAAGGTCAACGCCGGTGTCCCCGACCGGGGAGGATCCCTCGCCCCCGACCTGCCCTCTCCCCTCGCCTGCCCTCTCTGCGTAAGCCCCTGAAGTGCGCGAGTGGCCGGGCAGATGTTCGTGGCTCCTGCGGCGCTCTGCAGCATCCCGAAACCCCGCAGGCAGGGCCCTGTGTGCCCGTGGAGGGGGAGACGTGGCCCATTGTGCATTGACAAGGACTGGAAGACAGTAAACAAATAAATCAAAAATAATTGAAATGACACCATGGGAAATAACTCCCTGGGGCTTGCAGGCAGACAACTTCTTCCCAAGGAAAGTTACTGGGGATGCTGCCTTGGAGATGTCAATGTAATGAAAACAAAACCCAAACCCACCCCAAACCAGGGAGTGTTTTACTTTAGCTAACGGGTCCCTTTTAAGTGTAGGATATTGACATTGTGTTTGAATGGGGGCACCGTAGGAGCCCAAACTTGCCATACATGTATTTCCAAACCTACCACCTTCTGTAGAAACATCAAGGGAATACATTTGAATGGAAATAAATTCAGCTAACGCCTATTGATGCAAATGGGTAATTTCAAGTGCATTAAAGAATGCGGCCAGAGACGCTTCAGCAAACAATCCAGATCATGTCTTAATTAAGGTATTTTCTTTCTTCTTCTTTCTTTTTTTCTTTCTTCCTTTTTTCCTCCCCTCCATTTGTGGGCACAATAGCAAAGAATCCTCTCAGTCCCCGAGAAGACAAAATTACACCTAAAAACTAAGGCCGCCTAAAAACATGTGCTTTGATAAACATATATGGACATGAATTTAATTGTGCCCGTGCGCTTTCACTCTGGAAAGGTGACAGCTGAGCCAATCAGCTAACTAATTAACATACACTGCAAACGAGATTCCTCTTTTCTCAGGACCGGGACAGATGGCCTATGCCACTCAGCCAGCTTCCTGCACCTAATCCCCTGCTCCTATTTGCTCCACTGGCTGCAGATATTTGCATTCACTCAACAATAAGCCATTGAAACAAATCGCTCCCTTTTTTCTTGCCACCTCCAAGAAAGCACTACACGCCACTGCCAACGTGGAAATGCTGCCACAAAGGAACCAATTATTATTTACAGAAAAATATCAGAAAAAGGAAAAAAAAACAGGATTGCGGCTAAAAATAAAACAAAGCCTTTAAAAAAAGGGGGCAAAGAAATAAAACGACGTCTCTGAAAAGGGTCTAGTTCATAAGGGCTGCATTCAGAGTGCCTGGAGCAGGTTTTCATATTTTTTTGCCTGCTCCTATTGCCAATGAATCTGATACTGTGCTTGTTAACAAGTTTTATGCTTTATTTTGGACAATCATTTTATGCCTTGGCCAACAGTACAGATTCAGATTTGTTTCCTAACAGTCCCTTTTCCAATGGGCCACCCATTGCCAAGAATAAAAACGGTTGCAAAGCAAGATTTATTTTCAACAATATCTTTTCTCTAAACACATCCCTAGATGCTCCATGGAGAAATCCAGGATGCAACTGGGCAGCCTGAGGCTGCATTTTGTATGTTGGAAGATGCTGGTGCTGCAACATCCCCAGCTGCTTCCCAACAACTGTTGCTGTCTCCGAGGCGTCCAAGCTGGGGTCTCGGGAATGGTTTGTAAAGGATATACAGCCCTGAGAGCAGGATAATACAGGTGTCTTCGCTCATGCTGATGGTATGGACACCCCTCTCTGATCCATCCCGCAGCCCGGCGTTGCAGAGATCTTCCTTGGTTTCTCAGAAATCAGGCTGCAATGGGGGTTTTTTTTGGATCCCATGGAAAGAGGTTTTAAAAATGCTGTTGCCTGTACTGTGATGCTCTGCGGTGTGTTTGCCAAGATGCAGTAGCTCGGCCGTGACTGCGAGCAGAGTCCTCATCCAAGCACTGGAAGGAGGCAGCTCCCAGAGCCGTTTGGCAGCGCAGAGCAAGGAGGGGGCAGCCGTGGGGAGGAAAAAAGTAAAACCGACCGGGGATTTGGGAGATCAAAGAGAAAATCTTTTGGAAGAATCCTCCAAACTTCATTGGTACAGTCTAAGGCAGAGATGCGTCCAGAAGGGCTTTTTCAGTCAATCGTTACAGCTTGGGTCCAAACCAAGAGAGCAGCAAATGAACGTAGGACTGGTAGGTCCCAACAACACACCTGTAACATGTCTCAGTGTTGGTAAAAAACATTACTGCTTGGATCAGGTATGAAAGGGTTGCTTTGGGGTTTTTTTTGCAAATACAGAGAAGATTCAAAATATCTGACTTCTAAAATCCTTCTCTGTGTGTATCATTTTCGGTATAACTTTAATCAGTTCCATCACATTCATACTGTACTTTATTTCAGCTGACTGAGATGATCCGAGCCACTGATTCAAGTGTTGACTGATGTGACCACGTGACTGAGTCTTTTCTCTGGGGTTGTGAGAAATGGCTAAGATATGAAAATGTTTGCTCTTGGAGGGTGGCACAGTTGGTTACGTGGCTTCACGTTTGGCTCTCGGTGCCTTGGGTCAGCTTTTTTGGGAAAGGAGCTAGCTTTCCAGCATCCATCTGCCCTGGTACAGCGGTTCACGTAGTGGGATCTCAATCTGTGATGGGTAATAGTAGTAGTAGTAATAAGTAGTAATCAATCATACTCAAGAAGGAGTGCTCAGTGACAAACTGAATAGCCTCCTCTCCCTCTTGCTGCCCCGGTTCAGTAGAAACACTTGCACTGGTCCTAGGGGATTACAAAGCTCAGAACCTACTAAATCCACAGGAAAATAGTATTTCAGATGCAATTCCAGATCAAGGACTGGCAGGGAAACTCCCCAGCAAATAATTCCAGATCCATCAAAAGAACTGAATGCATGAAAGTTTCCTTCTACATTGAGAAAATCCTTGCATATGGCTTGTGTCCAGACACTCAAGTACTTTGCTGGTGAAATGAGGACTTGCACAGATGTGCACAGCCTGTCCTTGTGGGCAGGTAGGTCCCGAGACCAGGGCAACCTTACCCCCTTGAAGGTGCACCGTGAGCGCCTTTGTAACACAGCAGAGCTTCCCAGAGACCCAAAAACCAAGCTACTTTTACTTGCTTTCCCAAGATTTATATTTTCTCTCTGTCTGTTGCCAGATTCACATGGAGAGGCCAAAGTAGAATAGGAGAGACTCTTCTCCATATATCTCCGATTCAACCAGAGCGATGACAAGCAGCCAGCTAACATCTGAGCGGGCTGTGGTGAAACTTCCTGCCTGGCTGCCCAGCCTTTCTCCTTTCACATCAACAGCCACGCTGCAGGGTCCTCATTTGGCCTGCAACTCCACAACCTCAGTCCTCAACGGCTGGGCCGCCTAATTAAAACCCACAGAAAACAAGAATGCAATTTTGCACGTTGCATCTCAGCCTGCAGGTTGATTTGACCACTCCTAATACCTTCTCCACACCCATCCAGCACAGGAATGGTTATGGGAACATTGCTAAGAAGCCCATTTCAGGGGTGGTGGGCCCACTTGCTATTCCCTCTTATCTTTCCACCAGATCCAGCCCCTTCACAGAGGCAGGAATCCATCCCTGTTTTTTTCCCCTGGAGCAGTCTCCTCCTCTAGGCATCGAAATGAATATGCAAGGTGGAAAGATTGCAGCCTGGTAAAAAGCAGTGCTCTCCTTTGCATCTTAAATGACCACTGATCTCTCCGTAAAAATAACTTCTCAGAGGAGCGCACAAATTCACTAGCTGGCTTGCACGCAATTAAAAGAAACCCAACAACAACAACAAAATCCCCTGTATTTCCGAGACAAAGTTATTTTTCATAGCAGAGCCTTAAAAGTCCTTATAAATGTAAGATGCCAGTGGTTTCTCATGCAAACAAAAGATCCCGGGGCTTAGCTCTCTGCTGAGAGCGGAGGAAGCGCCAGGGTAGGAATGAGGGAACATTCAAACGGGCTCCTCTCTGACAGCTTTATAGCCCAGATACAATGGGCAGAGCCTCTATACTGATGAGTCTAATTTAGGCAGCTCTGGCACCCGCCCCCCATGGCTCTGCTCCACATTAGTGCTGTCTCCTTCAATTCTTCTCCCCGGGCCTACCGAACAAATCGGCGTATCGGTCCCAGCGGCCCCACGCACCAGGGCCCCGCACACCTTTGTGATACTCCCTGCAGAAAAAGCTGCTGTTTAGCAAAACAAAGGGAGTCTCATAATCTACTTATTGTGCCTCATTAGGATTGCGGGCGCCCTCTTCTAATGGGAAAGTTATAGGATCAAGCAGCCAGTGCGCGTCAAGGTTACCATTCTGGGTAATAAAGACATTTTTTTCCCCGTTCATGTCCAAGCATGACAAGACACAGCAGCTCGCTCCCAAGAAGCCGCTTGACATCTTCATTGTTCTACCTTCGCTGCTAAACATTTTTTGCACCGTTTCTTGGGGTGGGCATCACGAAACCAAGCGTGGCTTTTCCAGAGCGAGAGGTGTTTTCACGTGGTTTTTATTCTGCGGGCTCCCAGCTGCAGAAGCGAGCCCACTTGGGCAGGATCTCTGCACATTTTCAAAGGAGGGTCTTGGGCAGATGTTATCAGGCATAGTTTATATAAATCTGAGCCAGGGTTAATTCAGAAAGTATGTAGTTTCTGCAGCAGCTGTGAACCACACAATGTTATCGTGCTCCTGATATGCGGGCACTTAGATAACATGACAGTCCCTAGGTGATAGGGTCGTATCAACCTTTGATGCTGAAACACATGCAAATTCCCTTTAGAGTTGGAAATGCAGTGCTTCTGGGGGCTGTTTAAAGAAGACATTGTTCAGATAGTGTTTCTCACTGAAGCTGCAGTTTCTTATTTCCAAAGGAGAGGAGCCAGCTCTGTTGGATATTACAGAAGTCCCTTAGAAACATTTGAGAGATAGCTTAAAAATAACCATTATAGTGCCGTATAAATCGATTTATGGAACATAAACAAAACCAAACAAAAACTGGGCTTGTTTAAGAAACTGTAGAGTCAAAGATCTGGTGTATTCACTAAATAGAGCAGCCAGAGTCGTGCTGCAGAAAATGTTTGTGAAATACGAGCATTTGACTTTTACTTCATATGTAATTTAACTCTGATGGACCGTATTGTGTTATCAGTTTTGAAGTGAGAGTCCCTGATGAAGTCTTCAGGGAAAGGGCTTAAAAAAACAGTGACACAGTAAGGACACAAGGATTTCAAAGCCGTTCAGCAACCTAAAAAGGCCTCAGTCCCGAGCACTTTGTTTAGGCAAAACATAGAGGTTTTCAGCATCAGAACTCAGGCTAATCACACGGATTGTTTCAACCGACATTGAAAACCAGATCTCCCTCATAGGAAGCACATCTATTATTTAATGGTTGATAACAGTGCTGCATTTCAATTTAATATCAGAATTGGGAACTATCACACCCAGAGGAAACTGCGGAGGGAATTTTGGGAGGTGCAAGGTCATTCCCTGCTTTGCCTGAGATAAACCTCCCCCTTCCAAACTGCCCTAATCTTTCCCTGATATCCCAGTGCTTACAGAAAGTCACTATGGCCTCTTCAGGACAATGAATGGTCAACATTTGGTCTACTCGAAGATAAATTCAAGTTTATAACCTCACCTGAAGAGGGGCTATCATCTCCCTGGAGGTAAAATAAAACGAAGCATTAGACCATGGTACTATTGATGTTGCCCATGTGGTAATATTGGGGTGGATTTCACATTTGTTTTTTCATACGTCTCCAAACCACCCCTTGCACGGACGGTCACTGGAATTCGGTGTGGTAGGGTTTCCGTGAGGAGTTACAGTACCGAAAAGCTTTGCCGTGAGTGACAAAGAGCCCAGGTCTCTGATGTATATGGCAGCCCTGCTGCCAGGTGACACATAACCCAGCTCTTCTAACCCCATGCAAATGTTTGCTCTCCAGTAAGTCTAATTTCAAACGCAGGCAGTGCTTACACGCGTGAAGTGCATCAAGCCTTAGAGCAAAATACTGTAGCCAGCAGATACGGGCTTCCCAGGAATGTAAGGAGGAGTGCAGTGCAGTTGCTGTTTTTTGGAAGCATTTACTGAAACAGCCCAGCTGGGAGAGCAATAGCTGGTGAGGAACTGCCAGGGAGTGTAACCTGGGAAGATGCTGCCCTTTCGGACAAAGCAGATGTATTTCGCAGGGCTCTAGGCAATGACAAGTCTTGGAAAGTCGTAGCTAATGTTTCACCCAGTAGCCTTCAAGGAGACCAAATTTCTTGGAAATAAAACATTTCTCATGGGTGTCTCATAAACAAATTATTCTGGCCACATTCACCGAGCTGTCCCTTTCTAGGAAAGCAAATACAGGACGAATCCCAACCAAAAATGAAGCCAAGCTACCCTGGCACTGAAAGAACGATGCATGGGCTGAACCTGGAGTTATGCCATTTTCCTTAATCTGTTTGTAAGGAGGTAACAAATATCCAGTTTCTCTCGTGTATCAGCAGCTTTGAGGCCTCTTTGTAAGCAGAGCTAAAGTCAAGTGCATCTGTAATGCCTGTTATTGTGGCAGACGCCACAGAGAGAGCATTAGGAGCTCCCTCCTCACCCAGGGAACACAAACCAGGGTGTGTTTATAGCCCAATAATTGCTTGTTTGTGTAAAGTAATGATGTCCCTGTTTGGCTTTTAGGCCAATTAGTAGAATAAAGGTGGTAAAAACACCAACATAATTAGTCTAATGACTATAAAACACTGACACTAAGTGTAAAATCTCTAGCCTTTTTGACACCCCGGTTTTATAGTGCAATATAAGGAGGGCAGTAACATTTGGATGTGGAGGAGTTCCTCTGCTTTTGTAGCTGACTTTGAATGCCCCTGCACGATCAGATGTGTTTGGATCGCCTGGGGTGGCCGACTGCGGTCTCATATTAAAAGAAAGTTGCCTCTGCTAATTATTTCTTGCACTGCTTTTTCCCTTTGCTAATTAAGAGTGGCAGAGAGATTTGATTATGATTTTTTTTTTCCCCCAGTAGTTAAAAAAAGACAAAACCAAACCCCAACCCACCCCAGATCCCCAGGCTGAAGAAAATACCGTGCCTCGCGTCCGGGGTTTCATTACTTTATCAATAAGTTACCAGCTGAGATTGCTGGGGACTTGCTACGAGCAGTCGAAGGCACCAAAAATCAGTCTTTTAGTGTCAGCCACAATGCCAGGGCTGTGCTTGGTGGGTGAACAGAAGGGGAGTTATCTAGACACGCGGCTCCCCCTGAAAACATGAACAGCTTCATTGTGGCACTGCTGCTCCCTTCCCCGTGCCGTTGAAAAGGGACCATCAAGATTGGGAAGGCCAAGATTCAACCTAGGATAATTATTCACCCGGAGGCTCTCTTCAAAAAAGCCCTGCAATTCCTTTCGAGGGTTTCTTCTGCTGGCGTGAAAGCCCCTTTGGTTAACTGATGGTTGTTCTTTCAGTGCAGGAGCCAAGCCTGTGCTGGGAGGGCTGTGCTCCACCATCAGTGTGTGTCGCACTTGTGGCAGCAAAACTGCTGTTGCTAAAACCATCCTTGTCCAGTGAGCTGATTTCTGCTGGTAAAATCCACTTTTCAGTGCACAAGAACAGCAAAACCAGGAGACCTTGCAGCATCGCCCGATGGCACTGTGTGCTCAGAGCCATGAGGGTGTCCCATGCACCTGCCGCAAGAATTTGGTCCAGTGGCTGAGACTGGACAGACTTCATCACAGTGTGCATTTCACAGCAGAGGGGGGATTTTCTGATGTGGTATCCAGAGTGCTGGCTGATCACAGGCTGCGACAGTCTGCAGTTATCTCAGTTTTTCCTCATGAGTGTGGGGAATGAAGGGCATTGCAACCCCAGCCTCTCTCTCAAAGTCCCTAAATTTGCCCCTAATGTCCTGGACATATTTACCCTTATTGCTCCTGCTTTTGCCCCACTTCCACACCACAACAGCTGCCCTGCGATTCCTGGCACAGCTCCCTGAAGAAGGAGGCTCTTGCATATGTTTAAGGCCGTGGGGGGAAACTAGTTATCCCATTTCAGCCCTACATGAGTAAAGAAAGGGCTCACCTCAACCTGGTTTTTAAGTCTACCCATAGAGAACTCTAAGGGCATGGGAACAGCTGCAAACAGCAGAGCTTAAAAGCCAACCTTAATTCCCAGATGTTGGTTACTGCATCCGCTGCTGGCTCTGCCACCCAACAAACCTGCCAGCAAGGTTCAGTTTCCTCCTGGTCCGTCAGGAAAGGTGCTCTGCGGCTGCCTTTGCACAGGAGCAGACTAACGAGTGCTCGCACTGTCCCTTCCCTTCAGCGCACGGGAGTCAGGGCTGTGCCGCAGGGACAGGGACCTGAGGGCAAAGGCATCCTAAACTGCTCGGGTGAGAAGGGCGGGAGTGTCCTCCATCACGCCTCCACTCTGAGAGGCCTTAGAAACCGCACAGACAGAGCAACAGGGACCTTTCATGTGGCAAATGATGTAGCGATGCTTAAGAGGTAATTTTTTTTCTAAGGACACAGCTAATAAAAAAGAATTAGGGATGGCAGCATTTTGACCTTAAGTTTGAACTTCTTCCCAATGCTTGGGACTCCAGGCAGAGCTCTACAATTCCCTGAATTCAGGCTAGTTTTGCTGGGGCTTTTTAGCATTTTTTTCAATGGTTTCAACAGATGTAAAAAAATATATCTTGTTGAATTAAAGATGACAGTAGAGAAGCTATCTCCTGCCCAGGAAGCCCAGCTTTGGGGTTTTGAAACATTTATCTTTTAGCAAGAGGTCGCTCTTTCTTCCAGCCGCTGCTTTAGCTCAGCCTTCATGCTCTGGACTGCGCTCTCTCCACGGGTTATCTGGAAAAGGTTCTGCCTTCCTTCACTCTTCTCACATCAAAGGAACATTATCGGTTTACAAAGCATCCCTCGTTGCTTCCTGTCTCCCAGCACCTCTGTCTCACAAACCTTTTCCCCGGGGACAAGGGACCGGGACTCGCGCTGCGGGGCAGCACCGCGTCCCCCGAGACGAGGGTGGCTACGGAGGTTTCCTGCGCTGTGAATCAGAAAATCGTGCCTAAGCTTCCCAGTCCCAGGAAAGGTTGTTTAGTCTGATTTGGGCCACCAAACATTTCTGGTGGAACACCAGTGAATGCAGGGAGTTCCCGAAAGGATCAATTTGACCCCCTGTCCTTGATTTGCACTGTGGGGAAGAAAGGAATAAAAGGCATAAAAATGTAAGTTAAAGACAGAGTGTCACCCTTTGCTTTGAATTTCCTGCCTTTTGTCAGGCTAAGTGCTCAATGCTATTTAAATGCAAGTTTTCTATAGGGGAATCCTCCCCCAGCCAGGCTTTCATGGAAAGGTTTGCAATGCTTTCATGGCTGCAGGTTTGGGGACTGTTCATCCAAAATCTCCTGCCTTCAGAGAGCTCAGTCCATCTCCAGGTCACGCTATAGTTGTGATACTTCCTTCAGCATCGGAGCAAAGAGAGGAGAAGCACTTCTGCCTCTACCACTGCCTGATTTCGTCCTACAGTAGTGCCACCTAACCGCCTTCTGCCTCAGTTTACCTGTCAGCTCAGTGGTTATAGCAGTGCTGCTGTTGTGGGGACATCATAAATCCGTAACATTTCCAAGTGCCTGAACATGCCTTGTGGGTTACACTTAGGTTGGAACAACTTCTTCAGAAAGACTCTTTTGCTAATGGCACATCTTTTCTTCTTGCCAAGACGGCCAGATGGCTCTTAGTTAAAAAAATAAAATTCATACTTTTTTTTTTTGCTAGACTCTCATTACAGTATGTTGCTGATAGAGCACTTGCTTCTTAAATATTTTCTCCCTTCTATCTATCCCACCCCTGTCTTGCCCCTAAACAGATTCTCAATTAACCATGGGAACAGATTCTCAATTAGGAATGGGCAAGCCTAGCAAGCTCATTTTCACATATTTATATGGTTGGTCAACGTTTCTTGTCTCAGCTGATATTTCTGATTGGTTTTCAATTAAATAAAAGCATCTGCTCACTAGAAAAATGTTTCAGCATAACTGAAGCTAGAAACCAGTCTTGTTCTTTGGTAAAATATGTGTTAAAGAAAAGTCTTTTTTCTGTTGGTGATGAAAATAACATATTTCTGACCTTAATTTTTCCAGCGGTATTGAGCCCTGAAAATTTCCTGCTGATTTAGTAAGGTATGAGATAAGAAGCCTCTCTAAAAGCCAAACAAGTGAAACTAAGTGAGGACGCAGTTACTCAAGTGTAGTCACGCCTGCTTCTGAGTCCTGCGTGATCGGCTATACCACAGTGTTACGCCTGGTGAATACATAGGTTGTCCTTCGCCTTTTATTCTCCGGTGGAAATCCAGAGTAACTCCATCAGACCAAGAGGGCTGTACCCAGAGAGGCCACACGATCGTACGGGTGAAATGTTTGCCTGAGCAAATCACTGTGAATCCTGCCGTAACTTGGAAATGTAGTGGAAACATCAAATGTGTTGAAGACCAGATCATTCCAGAAATACCCCCAGATGGCCTCCATATCGATTGCTGGTTCATTCGAGTTGTGGCTCTGAACACAACTTAAGGAGGACAGAGAGGCATTAATTAATCTTCGGTGTTGCTGAGCTCATGCAAACCCTAGGACAAACTTGGCTTCTTTGGAAGCTCAGGCAAAAAAAAAATTCATTTGCCTGCCCAGGTGAGGCCATCCTCCCTGTCATATTTTCATATTTGAAAACACAGCCCTGGCCTAAAGCCTTGTTTCGGTATTTTGGACAGCAAAACCCAAGTCACCCCTGGAGCACCATGAAGGTGGGACAGCCAGTCCCTTGGTGCGGGGATCTGCGGCCGGGTTTAACCACCGGATTATCCACAGAATAGCTAAACTCCTATAAGGCTTGGGAAAACATGCTGCCCTTCCATGCTTAGTGGGTTTGCCAGGCTCTCCTGTCACTTAGAATGAATGGGGAGAGAAATCATTATTTAATTATCTGGGAAGCCCTTTAAAAGACTAATCAGCAAGGAATTTCACTCCAGTAGTAACAGCTGGCTCTCACACTATGAGTCACAAAGAGAGATATTAAAAGGCTATGTTTTTCTCAGTTAGTGAACTTATTAACTGCGCTCTCCTCTTTTATAAAAATGCTGCATTGTTCTCTAACAATGGTCCCCAGCCCTTGAGAAACACGACAGTACGCTGAAGGGGACGGGGGGCTGCCTTCGTGTAAGTTGGGGTTTACCTAGTCCAGGATCTCATGCTTCAAACTCCGGTTTTGCTTTTCTTGGATTCAGGTGAGGCTCTTCCCTGCAGCCAGGTGGCAAAGGGGTCTGAAGCGAGAGGGGTCAAATGGAGGAAGCACGGGGAAGGGGCACAGCGATTCGTGCCGTGACAGACAGCGATTTGCTTCCCCACCGCCCTCGCAGCCGGAGAAAAGCGCATCCGAGCCGGCTTCCCCTCGGAGAGGCCGTGGTTTGCCTCCGCGCTGCAGGAGCGGCAGAGCGGGGTCGAGCTTGAAGCACTGGATGAGCTGAAATGGATCTTTCCAAAGAGATGGGGAGATCAAGGATAGAAAGGGAAGAGGTGTCTTTTCTGGGACAATAGTTCTCAGTGGATGCTGCTGCTCGAGGCTGTGATTTGTTACCAAGTCGGGAAGACCAGACCCGGCTCTGCTGTAAGATCCCACCCAAGAGCCTCTCTGCACCCGTTCCCCTCGTGCCAGTGCCCGACAGTGGCTTTGGGAGTGATAACAGCCTCAGGGCACTTACTAAACATCAGTGCAAGGAAACAGCTTTAAGTTCAAGTGGCAGCTTAAATGAAATCAGATGAGGGAAGTGATGTCTCAGCCGGTGTAATTCCAGGCTACCTGTTGCCATCCCTGGGTTTACACTGCTCGGGCACCAGTTTTGCTCCCTTCTGCAATCTGCAGCTACGTAACGAGCACTTCAAAACTCAGCAGACCCCATCAGCCTCGCCAGGTCTCTTCACCAGACCCTTGGCCTTATCAGAGCTCTGCAGAAGGAATAGCCGCCTTCCTCCTCCGGGCTTGTCATCTCTCTGACAGTTTAAACATGTAGCTCTCCAAACACAACTGGTTCAACAGCACAATCTAATCGCTGTGGGAGCGTGGGGACGGGGAGCAGATCCCTCTGGCAAACAGGGGCACAAATGCCTGGAGAGATGCTGGTTGTGGGGGAGAGCAGCCGGGCAGGGGCCAGGCATCTGCTCGGCTCTAGTGGGGACCAGAGGTGTTGGGGGGTGTAACTGCGTGTGTGTGTGTGTGTGTGTGTGTGTGTGTGTGTGTGTATCTCTGTGGGTGGGAAGGAGGGGAGGAAGGACAGGAGGGCAATGGGATTACAGTCTACTGAAAACCCGTTTCCCATATGCACAGTGATTTGATGCTTTCAATTTTTCTTAAGAAATCTTTTTCTCTGTGTGTGTGTATATAAATTTCAGTCCCCCAAAAGAGCCTTCCCCCCCGCCCAGGATCAAACATTTAACTGTGAAAGATATTTACAGGCTAAATTAAATTCCTAGTATTTGAGCCAGTGTCTCGGCACAACAGAGTGGAGGCATCTCTGTCCAAGCGGCGCTGGGCTCTCTGCCGCAGGGGAGAATACGCAATAATATTTACCTTGCACAGACAAAAATGGTATGAACACAACCGTCCTCTCCTCTTCTGGGGCCCTTGCTGAAGACAGACAGCTCAGCAGTCTGGCAGTAATGGATAAATCTCAAAGGGCAATATTTCAGCTTATATAAGGGGATGGGGCTCCCTGCCAAGAGAGCTTCTACAATTTACATCAGGGAGGATTTGGCTGGAGATAAATCAGGTAGTCATTCCCCCGGAGGAGCTGCGGTACCGGCAGCGCTCACCTGTCTGCCCAGCGTCGGAGCCAAGCCCGTCCCCCCTTGGGCAGCTCCAGGTATGAATTGCACATTTGGGGTGCCCTGGGAGAGGTAAGCACTGACGGTAATGAGAGGCAATGGCAAACTCAGGCGTGCATAAACACTGGAAAAATAAGTGTTCAAATGGAGCGCTTCCCCTTGTAGAGGAGAAGGAAGGTGTTCTGCCAGGAGGGCGAATTGCCCCAAGGGATCTATGTTCAGCTCCCTGCTTTGCCACTGTCTTTTTGTGTCATCAGTGTCTTGGTTTTGGTCTGCTGCCACCCAGCACCCCGTTAAGTGTCCTGGGCTATAGGTCCAGAAGTGAGCAGGACTTCCCATGCTCATCCTCTCTACGCAAGAGGCAGAATGGAAAGGATGGTGAGCAGTAACATGGTTCCAGCTCCTCTTGCTCACATGCCCACACAGCTGCCGTGGGGGAACACGCGCCACCGTTTTGGGCTGGTATGGGCTTACTCCAGGACTCCTGCTCCAGGACGAAGCTGGGAGGACTGGTGAGTCAGAGCTGTCTGGGCCAGAGCTTGTCCTGGGGCTGCTCTGATGGAGCTGCTCACACGCAGCCCTCCCTTACAGCCCTGCCTCCAGCTACAGCCGAGCCCTGCTGGTTTAGTAGCAGATGCATATTTCCAGCTCCTGGCTGTCTGCGCCTGATCAGGAGGGGTATTTGCTCCTGCGCTTTTGCTCATGCATCCGCCACTTGTTGAAACGTGCCAGCTAGTAGGGCGCAAGCCGCAGCACTCTGGTGCAAACACAACCCATGCTTCCCCCTCTTTCCTTCCACTAACTGGACCCCAGCGCTTTACCTGGGACCGCCGGATCGGGATGAAGCCTCTCCGAGCTGAGGGCAGGGCAGGCTCCGCCTGATGCTCACGGGGAGGTCTTCAGCAGCTGGAGATGGAGCTTCCTTTGCCTCTGCCCTGCACGCCTATTTGCTTTGTTGCATAAATAAAAAGCAATTTGCTCCTGATTGTTTGTATTTTGTTTTGCTACTCGGTGGGCTCACAGCATGCAGAGGAGGTACACACACGGGGAGTTCACCAGCCTCCCAAGGAAGACCAGTAAACCGTTAATCAGCGCACTGGGAAAGAGCGCTCCTCTAAGTGGCTTTCGGTATGTGTATCACGGAAGGACATAATGGTACCTGTTTAGGGGAGAGCCCTGCTGTAGAGCCCATCCCCAGATATTGCAGGCTGTTTTAAAAAACAAGGAGGAAAAGGTATTTCAAGTTTTATAGACAGCAGCTTGATGCATGGGGGAATTAAGAGTTCAATCTGACTGCCTTGGTCTGGTTACCTGTTGCCTCTGAACAAGACTGGGAGTATCTCAAACACCTGAAGGTGACCAACACATCAAACAGAAGGATTTGGGCCATGTGTGTCCTTCTGGAGGCTGGAGAGACACTGAAGGCCATGTCCAATAGCACTAGATGCCCATGCATAAGCAACTGAATTGAGCCGTAGTAGGACCTCTAAATCAAGTCATTGTCAGGGAGGGAGCAAGCCAACATCTCCTGCAACAAAGGCTTGTGCCTGTTTCTGTAAAGAGCGCTCGCATTACTGGATACCGTACAATATCAAAGGGTTTCTGGCCTAGGCTGCTATGAAAGCTCCTTAACAGATAAGAAAATATGTCTTTATATTTGCCATTTGATTGTGAAAGGAGACATTTTAATCAGCATTTGTCAGCCTGTCTGAAATATAAATAGTATTTTATTCTGTTACACTGCTCTTATCAGCGTCCTACAGTCTGTTCGCTCACAAACAACAGTGATTATCTTTTCTGTAGGGAAACTGTGGCTTTCTTTTTCTTAATTGGACAAAATTCCTACTAAAGTTAAGTTCCGTCAAAATTGATGGGTCCCAGCCCAGGTGAGCGTGCTGGGGGAAAAAAGGAGGCAGACACAGAAGTTTGTCAGAAGCTAAACTCAGAAACGTGAGAACAGGGTGGCCTGTGTAAGGGGCCCAGGACACAGCCACCATGTAGGAGCTTCCCCACGGGCTGGTGACCCCGAGGGTGTGAGCCTGGTCAGGCAGCCCCAGTGCAGGCTGAAGAGGTGGCGGCAGCAAAGAGGTTGAAGAGGATGGTATTTGTGAGACACACAGGGAAGAAACAGCCCTGGAGAGCTGCTTTCAGCAAGCCTTTCTCCTCCCTCCGTCTGCTTTCGACCTGCACAGTGAGTCTGTGCACCTCCCCATCCTTTCCCAGCACCTTTGCCCACCTCCTCTCTGTCACTGGCACCTACTAACCTTCCATCCACCAGGACAAGTGGCTGGACAGTCCTGCTGGGATCTGCAGAGGGCCAGCTGATGCTTTCCCCCCTCTAAGTAAAGAGATGTTTTGATGCAGGAAGGCACTTGGGAGGTGTAGTGGCCCTGAATAGGTTTTGGTCAGTAATTAGCTGGAGCCAGCTGTGCCTGCTGGAGAGCTGATGTGCTCCAGAATGTGTCCTCACCAACTGTGTCCTAAAATAGTTCTGCCAATGGGGATCCAGCCAGGATCGTGTGAGTGTATTGTCTGCCCTGGGTCCTGCAGCATGGAGGGAATGTTTGTACAATAAGTTGCTGCACATCCTTCAACTTAGACACACAAAGTCTGCAACACCTCAAGTTAAAACCAGGTGAGCTCCAAGCGGCATTGTGGTTTGCAGTTTTCAGGTATAACAAATAGAGATTTATGATGTTCAGTTACATTGGTGCTGCCTACAAATTCCTCTTTGCTTTTCTTTCTGATATTTGCAGCGTGCCCAGGGCTGTTCCTGCACTGCTGATGCTGAGGATGAATCTGGTTTGTGCTATGAAGTGTTGTAAGCAATGGGCACTTGCAGTTCACTGCTTCAGCACAGAGATATAAACCTTCCACAGTCTGAGGGATTTCCAAATTCCAAGTATGTGCTTGGTGGCCCCCATTTCTGCAAAAACAAAGCCAGACACCAAAGGCACCTGTTTAGGAGCATTCAAAGCACAGTGCAAAATCTAAGGCTGTGGCTTGATGCTATTTCTACTCCTTCTGCAACAGCTCAGTTAAAAGGCATTTTTGCTGAGGAAAATGTGACACTTAAAAGGTAACATATTCTTTTCACCTTCCAGTTTCCAATTCAGTTTGTAACTTAGCCCCAAGAAGTGATCAGGGGCAGCTTTCCTTTCAGCCTAAAATCTCTTTTTCATGCACTGGATGTCAGCGCTCCCGAAAAGATTAAATAAGGCAGAGGTAATGTAGATTTAAAGGATTTTCCAGATGAAGTGCCAGAGCACTTTGAACTGAAGAAGAAAGGGGTTGCTGTGCGGGGACTGGTTGGTATGGGGGGAAGGCGCCGTGCAGAACTGCCCTGCGCAGTGCGTGCGGGTAAACGTGCCATGTCCGTGGAGTCGCGGGGTCTGGAAGAGCACCATTAACTCTGCACTGTGGGGCACAGTGCGACGCTTGCAGCGTGCTGGCAAAAAAAAGTGTAACAGGGCTGTGCGACCAGTAATGGCCCCGGGGAATGGTCCTTCCTAAGAGGTACAAGGCTCACTGTTCAGGATCGGGGAGCTGGAGGGACCTTGCTCAGCTGCCCTGGTGCTACCACATTGAGTATGGTGGGTATGCAACCATGAGCAGTGCTGATGGGGCAGAGGCGACCTCCATCACCCTTAGCCTTTGCCCAGAGATCCAACTCTGCATCAAGAGCAAAAACTCTCCAAGGGGATGCTAGCATGGGAGGAAGAGCTTTGAGGCCAACACACATGCTCCCTGTGTCTGTTCAGTGGCCGTCTCAGCTAGGGAAGGGGCATCAGACATCACCGGAGTCAAATGCTGCTGCTACCACCAGAAAAAGAGGCATCAAGGACAGCTTCTCCTGCTTGTCCTCCAAGAGAGACACTCCACTCTGCTTCAGCACTGAGGACGTCTGGGCAAGAACATGAACTGCCGCAAAGGATAAATTACTTCTGCTATCTCCAGATGGATCAGGTCCCTGACAGTATCTGATACCAGCCCTTCAGGAGAAAAGTTGAAGGAGGTTTGTGGAAGCACTCACTCTGTAATGTTCTCAGAAGATGCAGAGTTACCTTCTGGCCACGGGCAGTGGGTGCAGGGAGAGGTAGGGGGAGGAACAAGGTTTAATAAAAATAATAATAATATTAAAAAAAATCCCCTTTGCATTTCAGTAGCAGCTCTTCCAACGTTCCCAGACCAAATTAGCTCATGAAAAATTCCTGGCAGGTCGGTATGAATTCCACAGATAGGTGAAAAGAGATGTGGAGGTAGAGTGAATAAACAGCTTCAAGTCATGCAAAATGGTGGTGGAGTGGGTAGAAAGAGAACTCAGCTCCTGTTTCTCCGCCCTGGCTGCGTTTTCCCTGTGCCATTTGACCTTCAGGAACACCGACTGTACCGCGAGTTTTGCATCTCTACTTGGGACACCTTTATTTAAAGAGCTGCAAAGCAGCATGGAGAGCCGTCAGGAGACTGAAGCAATTTCGGTATCTAATGCCATTGAGCAGATACTCATCTCTGCCTGTTCAGGCTTGTTCACCCTTCGGGATACGTGGGTGTGCATGTGTGGGGCAGTACGGGATTATTTGGGAGCAGAACACAACATCAAAAATACAAGTCTTGACAACAACTCAAGGGCTGATTTTCGGGTGCTCTGTACCTGCAGTCAGCTTGCTTCTTTCAGAGCCTTTTGTTGCCCCCCTGGGCAAACTTTCAGGGGCTGCTGACCTGGTGAGCTCTGGTGAAAACCATTTATTTTGAAATCTGACCATGGTTTGAATGGTGAGCTCTTGGGAAGTTTGAAACTTGATGCATAGCCAGACCAAATACAAAAGCACTGGGTGTATGACAACAGATGTCCATATCCTGCTTCTGTAGACATGTACAACACGGCTGTTGAGATATCTTTGGATTCTTCTCATCGATTTTTGGTGTCCATTTTTTTTGTTCTTTTATTAAGGGAGCGCCCTGTGCTGTTTACTTGTTAGCGGCACTCTCTGTGTGATATTTCTGGGTAGGCAGGCGTAAGCTTTTGCACTGCGTTTGTACAGCTCCTAGCACATCGGTCCCAGTCCTTAGTGGAGTAAACAGGATAGAGGTGGGACCAGCAGTAAGCACCTCAATGCTGAGCCCAGCTCTGCAACACATTTTCAGTCCTGAAGCCACCACTGGATTTCACATGCCTTCCCCACCATGGGACAAAAACCGCTCCCCTGCTCCCTGTAACAAACTTAAGACTTATAGTGAAAACCCAAAGGTGCATTGTAAGATGCAGGAGAGCTCAAGGGCATCCTCAGCCATGCAATGGGGGAGAAATCGTTAAGTAAAATTCCCCCTCAACTCTACGAAAAGGATCACAGCCCTTACTGCAGACGAAAGGAAAGAGCCCTATGGCTCTTGCCAGTCTGAGCCAGAGAAGACTCATTCCTGGTCCCAAATCTGGTGCCAAGTGTAGCCCCCGAATGCGTGCTCCGAGACAATCATCATCCTGGGCGTGTTTAACACCTCCAGGACGACCAGCCCATACCTCCTTCCTGGCCTCCACTTTCCAGGTCTTGTCAGTCTCAGGTGCCTCCGAGGAAGGCGAGGAAACCCCAGCAAAAAAGGAGAAAAAAACCCCCTCCTCCCAGGTTCTGCAGGCACCCACGAACAGCCTTGGGTGATGATCAGTCCCGTGTGGACAGGGACATGACCCTGCCTGGTCACCCAACAGTCCTTCTTGGACACATCGGCAAATGGGGCACTCACAGATTTTTCATCATTTTGAGACAGCAAGGGCTTGATTTTTAGAGTGCTGAGCATCAGCACCCACTGAAACCTCAGCCTCAACCCCCCCAGGAATCACTGGATTTTACCATTCACGTGGGGCATTGCACGTGTCCTTGGGTACCCAGGACCAGACGGTCGCATCCTGCTTTCTCTGTGTCCTCTCCCCGGACCCTTCATAAACACAGATGTTTCTTCTCCTCTGACAAAAATCATTCATGAAAAATTCAATGGGACGTTTCTTCCCCCTCTTTCTCCCTCTCGTTTTTGTTGTATTCTTGACAAGCTTGAACTCCATAGGGGGGGAAAAGAAAAGAGCAGCCCAGCCCCTGGTTCTCCCTGCGTCCTGCAGCAGTGCCCATTTTACATGGTACAAAGGTCATTTAGCATAGCATGAAGCCCTCAGCAAGTTGCACAAGGCAATTTCATCTGATCCGTGATGGAATTCCACTCAGCCGAAGTCCTTATTATTATGCATTTTTTACACATTAGGATTTTCCTTTTGTTGGCAGCCAGATCTCTTCATGAGGTGTTAAAAAGTGCAGAGGGGCTCTCTGCTCCACTTCGGGTAGCTAATCCTGCCTTTAAGGCTGGGATAACTGTTTCATTGCGGGACGGGCTCAGCTTTAGAACCGCTGACGTTTGCTGACAAGGATCTCAGAAACCAGCACAAAACCTGTGGTGGAAGAAAACCCATCTCTGCTTCGTGCGGGACAGCCGCATCCCAGCAAGGGCTGTGAGACTGGCTGTAATTTCTTTTCTCTCTCCCTTTTTTTTTTTTTTTGAAGTTCTAGCCCCTAATTTTCTAAATGTTTTCCAAGCTGGAAAACATGTGATGACTCATTTGCACCTGTGAAAAGCAATCCTCCCAATTTGATGGATGATATGGCAAACTTTAAAAAATAAAGGTTAACCAGTAGAGTTAAATAAATAGATTCTCCCCCAGCACTGAATGGAGCAATGTTGCAGGCAGAACAAGCATCTGCTTCATGCCAATCATGGCCACATGTCTCCCGGGTAGTCAGAACAACCACTTTATTAAGTAACGTGGTCCTTCAAGTACTAATTAGGTTATATCTGAAGCTAAAAAAATACGTAGCCTTTGTTCATAGCCCTTATAAAATAATATCAAGGTCGATTATAATGCTTCTGGCTGGAAGAATAATCAAACCCTGTCCTGCAGTCAATAGGATATTTCAGTGATTTTAAGCTGTTTTGACTTTGTCAGAAAAGATGAGTTCAAACAGGAATAGGTGCAGAGAAAAGCAACTAGGATGGAGCATAATCAGGGCCTGGAAAGCCTGTTTTATGAGAGGGGACTAAAAGATTGGCTTGGTAAGCCTCGCAAAATGCAGGGAACATGATTGCTGTCTATAAATACATCAGGGAAGTAAATACGAAAGAGGGAAAAGAGCTATTAAAGCAAAAGGCAGGGCTGGCACAAGAACAAATGGATATAAACTGGTCACTAATAAACATAGTCAGGAAATTAGAAGATGTTTTCCAGCCACCTGAGCAGCACGGCTCTAAAACAGGCTTCCAGCAGCAGCAGCGGAGGGAGCGAGGGCTGGGTTTAGCTCATACGGTGCTTGGGCGGTTTCTGGCAGGGATGGCATGTCCCGAGAGTTGGGGACCGAATTCAGAGCCCCAGAAGATCCCTCCTAGTCCCACCTTCATCTATGAATGCAAATATTTTGTAACAAGTGAGGATGGAAGGAAAAAAGATGGAAAATTGTAACAATGCTGGCAGTTTCTTTGGAAAATGCTGCTTCTGAGGAAAATAATTTCTCAGGGAACAGAAACAACTAGTGAGAAAATTTCAGGCAGCAAGATAAGAACAGATAATGAAATATGTGGTAGCAGTGAAATGATTTCTCTGGTTAATATAAGAAGCAGACAGCAGAACCGGGAATGGCCCTAAACCTTATTTCTTAATGACAATATGAATTTTCTTCCCTGAAATATGGCAAAAACCAGAAAAGCTATATAGGACGAGACTGTGTGAGTCTGGAAAGGGACCACCTCAGTTGTTAACAACGAGCAGACAGTGTTTAGTAAGTTAAGAAAGGATAAGCTGAATTTAGCCTTCTCTTCCTCCTACCTTCCCCATGACCAAAATTATAAACACAGGCAAAGACTTCCCTTCGACACACTGCCGAAGGAACATGGAGTAGGGGTAAATTAGCACAGCTATTTAATTCCCTTGGTGAAAGTGCCTTTTTTTTCCCTTTTGATTTAGACAAACTGAAAAGTTTAAGCAAATTCAGCAGTCTGGCACAGTCTCTCCGGCTGAAGCTGGTCTGCTGCATATGAAATCCTTAAACAGGCTTTGGCTCAACAGAAACACACTGTTTTTGTTTTGTGAGTAAACCCCAAGTGTTATTTGGAGTCATCCTCTCACAAACGCAGGCACAGAGCAGCGTGTTCTGGTCAAGCTGATTCTGTTCCCGCCTGTGCAAAAGGCTTTTGGTTAATGGGTTTTTAAGTGATCTGATGTTCGGTCGTCATCTTGTGAATGATGAGAGGAAAAAAAAAAAGGACTCTGGTTCTGGTTTTATTTACAGACCAGGAAAACCTCTCATACTCCACGAAGACACAGTGATACAAAGGGAAAAAACTGGGGGGAGGTCTTGGTCCCATTCTCAGCAGCTCCTCTACCGAGTCACTGGTGGCTCTGTAAGAGCGATACGTTTCCCTCAAGACATTGTTCCTATCCTGTTTTTCTGGTTTCTCAGGTGCCTGTCCAACTCTTTTTTACAGTTAAGAACATACTGGTCCCCCTTCAGTAATAATAAAGGCAAAGAAAGGTAGTGCAAATAGTTACCAAACGACCAAAGGGACTAAACAAAGCGTGACGCCTCTAAATAGACAAGCAACCCCTGGAACTGCGACTGCAGCATATCAACGCAAGCATCCATCAATATCAGTCAATACTGTACCAGAAGCCAATGCCATATGTACTTCAGCCACCCAAAAGCGTCCCAGGCGTCCACCCTGGTTACATGATGCACCGCGCTCTCTTTTTCCCCCTGCTATGATTCAGTTGTTAACTCAGGTAATGCCATGGAGAAATTACTCAGACCCAAGATTAGTTACCAGGTAATAACCCAGCCCTAATGGTTTACATGCAAGATCAAAGGTGGTTAGAAAGGCATGGGCAAGGGAGCTGCTGTGTTAAAACACAATTACAGGTGCACGACAACCCATCGCTTAGAGACATTTGCTAAGAGACATTTACTCAGAGACATTTACTGCACATATTAGCAGGATAATGCAGAAGGGACAAATTCATTACCTGGGTAATGATTTTACATTAGTATTTGCCTTCAGTGGATTCACTCCAGAACTGATTTTTGCCCTGTCCATATGCACATACTATTGTTTGCCCCTGTTTGCATTTATGAAATTCAGATCTGCAGGGAAACTTGAGAAAAAGCTAGACAGTATATAAAGATGCGGCAATGGCCTTAAACTCTCACTTTGATAAAAAGTGAGATGAAAAAGCGCTCTAACATGCTTGCAGGCTGGGTAGCTCTCAGGGCGTAAAGAAGCACTGGTGTTACAGATCTGCAAGCTAGGTAAAACCTCATCGAGGTTTTGAGGGTGAGGGGTTCAATGAAGCTGGCGCAAGACTGGCACGACAGTTGCTTAGTCCCATCGATCTCCCAAACAATGGCTTTGAGTGAAAAAATCATCCATGGTATGTACTATACAGAGGAGAATAACTGCCTGATTAGAGAGTTTCCTGTTGAACGGGTGCACTGATAAAACGCCATATGAATCAATTAATGATTTCGCTGTTGCAGGAACACTTATTGATTTGGTTTGTAAAGTGCCTTTTCTTTTTGTCCCAGAAATGCCCTTGCTGCTTTTGTTCATCCTTTACAATGAAATTCTTTTAGAGAATGGAAACCCTCAAACTGGTCTTGAACTTAGGCTGGTGACTTCATATTACTTAGAGTTTCTATGCCAATTAGCTTCTGAAGTAAAAAAAAGCCATCATCTAGTAATGGGACAGAGTGTGCAATTTCATTTAGAAAGATGGAGATAAGATGGGCAGGATGGGAGGGAAGCAGAAGGAAGAAAGAAGAAAGCTGGAGGGAAGGAAAACATATAAGGATGGATTGTAAGTGTCAAGCTCAGATCCAGTCCCAGAGCCTGGCTGGCCAAAGAGCCAGTCCAGTTCGGAATAATGGCTTTTCATGGTGCAAAGTGTACCAGTCACAGACCCAGAGCCCAGTGGCAAAATGCCGAACAAGCTGCAAGTCTGGATTTCAAGTGTCCTCAGATCTGGGTCTATTTAGCTGTGTGGTTTGGCGTCACATTTCCAATAACGAGGTGCCTGAACAATGATTAAGCCCCAGCTCCTTTCACCCTGTTCTGAACTCCTGGAGAACAGGCTGTTTTCCTCCTGAGAATGGAAGAGAGCAAACACTTTGCTGGCCAGGCTATGCTTTGCAATCAAATCCTTTCGTATGTTACCTTCACTACTGCCCCATGCCTATATGGACCTCCTTTTCTACCAACATCTTTTTTGCCCTGTACTGAAGAAGGAGGATCTTCCTCTTTCAGCCTTTGTCCCACAGCCATTTCTCTGACTTGTGCTTGAGCCAGGAGGAGTCCATCGCAGAAAAGGACATGTTACTAACACCAGTCTGGCACCCGTCGGTGGATAAATGATGATACAAATATACCAAAGTGCATCTAAACAGCTCATTTGAAGTGGTGCTACAACAAAGGCCCTTGGCTTTAAGTTGAGGATGGCAGAAGTTTTGTTGGCTTTAGCCCAGCCTTTTTGCAGATCACTCCCTGGTCATGAGTTGTGGGCTACTTTCCACCTTTCAGAGCAAGCCTCCTGGGGTGGAGGTTCCTCACTGCACCGGTCTGGGCATGAGCCTGACTCCACGCACGGGGAATCACACCTTGCAAAGGTTCAGGGTGAGCACATCAGACAGAGCTGTGGCTACATCCAGCTCTGTTGTCAGCCTATGGCCAGCCCGCTGACATACCTGCCATGAAAGTATACGACTGCTTTGTCTTATTTCTGGGCTGGGAACCTGTGTAGGCTGTCGAGGCTGGAGGTCAGATGGAGGAACAGGGTGTTGCTGCTTCGGGGTCCATTCCCATGAGGTGCCATTCCCAGGTGTCCCACTGTGTAAGGACACTGTAAATGTCACGCAGCCGCTGCAGTTACAGGGCTTACTGCTTCATGTTTCAGCGCGTTCTCACTGTACCCAAACTACAGCGTGAGAAATAGGTGTCTTCTGATTTGGATCTGACCTGAAAGCAAAACCAGACGGTGCGTTCGGATCACCAGAGCTCAGAGGGCTTCAGCTCTGAGACTCCAGTTTTGATCTTTTTATTCTTTATTTATTCCTCATATACACTTAATCATTGCTACCAGATGTTAAAGACCCTTTGTGTCATCTGAAACTTACTGAAAACAAACTGAAACGTGGCTAATAAATACATATATGCGTAGTAGTGCATCATGACTGCCTGCTCCTAGATGATTATTGCAGGGACCCCAAATTTCATGCTGATGAAATGTATTTAAACATGAATATCAATTTGAGACTTCAGTTCTGATCACGCTAGATGACTCTTAACAACCATGACCAACCTCTCCTCAAATCATTACCATTCGTATAGCCACAAAAGGCAAACTTGATGAGAGAATGAGAAGCTAGTAGGGTCTCAGGCTAAGCATACAACAGTGGGATAGCTGTAAATGAACCTTTTCAACCATAAATTACATGTGGCCAGTAATTCCCTTTTCTCCCTCTCTCTCTCCCTCCCTCCCTCCCCATCCTCCCCCTCCACTCTGAAAACCCTGGGACAAAGGCTTGCCTCTCTGAAGGATGCCTTTCTGGAGGATTAAGCAGCTTTTGTTGACAAAATACAAATTACAACTCCTTTGCTTGGTGTCCCGCCTTCTCAGCTGGGCTCCGGTCCCTGAGGGACAAGGCTCTATTACCCCTGCGTAGATGAAGAGCTCAGAATAGGCAGATGTAATTATTAACACCATTCAATGGGGTGTCTTTCTGAATTATCAATTAAAAATCTCTACTGTTTTTTCCTCGCACTAAATAGAAAGCTGATGGCAGTTAATCTATTGTGCAGCAGAGCTTTATATGCATATTTAAACAGTGTGCTTCTCTGCTTTTTTATTCCAAGGGCAGTGTGGGGTGAGAGGGACTCCCATGAGGTAGCACAAAGACCCCTGTCATTTGATTGAGAGAAGAGTCTTTGGAAAAATATTGTCGCCTTCCACCCTTGCAAACAGGTCCTGTGGAGATAGCCAAACAGGCCAGAGATGCCCGATATTGTGGAAGATGACAAATGAGCGTTCTCCGCTCATACACCAAAGTGCATCTAAACAGCTCTTTTCACGTGCTGCTATTAAAATGCAGAGTTCACAGGCAGCAGACACATAAGCATGAAGTGAAAACAGAAATTAAGCAATGTGATTAAAACCAACAGCCACGCTGAGCGGGGCTGCCAAGAGCTGTCAGTTTTTGGCTGAGGAAAAAGGCTGATGAACCAGGTTTTGGGGAAGGGGCTGCAAGGATGGCTCAGGAGCGGGAGTTCTTGGGCAGAGTTTTGTTAACTCTTCTGTTGACCTGCAAATATGTCTCCAGCTCTCACAAGAATAAACTTCCTTGCAAACTTCCCGAGACAGCTTGTTTCAACTCTACTGAGAACTTCGAAATCTCCGTCAGTGGTACCGGGGTGTTGAGCTACCACTTCTATTTGACAGCTCCGAAGCCCAGTCCTAACATTTCCAAAAATACTAATTTTGTTTTCAGGTCCTTCTCCACATGTGTGAAGGATCATTTTTTTTCTTGTGAGCAACTTCTCTCCAGTCATAGAGTTGGACCTATTGCTTGCACAGAGCAAACTCCTGATTTATGGGTAAATTAAATCCAATTTTTTCCATCTTGTATGTGCTGTGTATGTTGCCTTTTTTCATAGCTGGGATTCCCATCAAATCCACAAGTAGAGTGAGAGATGTTTTTAAACATTGGAAAAGTGGCATTATGCACAGCAGGAATGTCAGCTCAATAGCTTCAATTTCCAAAGTGCTGTCAACTAAAACAGCACCCAAAGACAAAACAAGTAAAATTTGGGACTGTCTCTGGGCTTGGGGAAGTAGAGTTAAAAATGCTATATCAGACAGAAAAAATAATAGCTGCTAAGGAACTGGAAAGCATTTGGGGCTGGACATGTGCCTTCAGCAGTTTAGGAGCTTATTTTATTAGTACTTAAGACCTAGAAGTAGCATTGAACTCTTGACATGTTGGATCACTTCCATCTATTGCCTAATACAACCCCTATTCTCTTTTCCTAGCTCTTCAGAGTCACGATTACCTAATAGCATGCAATACCTGGGATGTCAATTTTTTTTTTTTTTCCTTTTTTCTTTTTAATGGTTCGACTCCCCTTGCCCCCAAAAGCTGGCTGACTGTAATGGACCCTAATGCACATGCAAGCGTTTCCAAGCTGCACTGCTCTGCCCAAAAGTCTTTCTCCAAGACGAACAGCATTTGAACTTTGTCCAATTTTTCTTATGTGGTATGTGCCCTTTATTTACTCCGTCATGTATATCTCACTCCATTTAAAATATTCGCAGTTTGTTTTCAGTGCTATCTGGCTGGCCTTCAGTCTGGGTTTAACAAATGTTAGACGTTATATTCACTTGCATATTTCAGGTTTTGTCATGAACCAGAAGGGGGAAAAAAAGAATTTAAAAAAATTGCCTGCACCATGATTTAAATAACATGTTCAGATCCTTTATTTTTTTGTTTTAAATGCCTTCATCTCTTGGCCTTATAAGGTGCAGACTGTCTCACGCTGAACTCTAGCTGGGTGGCCTCAGTCAGCCAACAGCCCCGCAAGCTCATCCCATTAAAGTCATTATGTTTACTTCTTATTTCAACAAACCAACCTGGATTTTGAGGCAGCAAAAATTGAGGGAAGAAATCCTAGGTCCATTTCAGAGCGAAAGGGTGTGAAGTTCAGTTGCCAATAGGCTGCAAAATGGGAGCTTTCTGCATTTGCTGCTAAAAGTGTGGGTTTTGCCACTGGTGAGGGCTGTTCCTTTCCCTGTGAAATCTAAGAAACCAGTCAGTTCATGGGCAAAAGATTAAACAGAGGGATTGCTGGCAACCAGAGCAATTTCATATCTAAGCACCACCACCTAGAGCACCTCTTCACCAGACCCCTGGTCCCACTCCCATCAGGAGAGTGTGTGCCCCCGTGAGTAACACCAATAACCTCACTGAAATGCGCTCACTGGTTGGGGAAACTGAGGCACAGAGCCTTACTTCGGCTTGCACAGAAAACTGCTGGACAAGCCAGGAAGCAGACTCATGCGAAGAACCATGCCCTGGAGAAGGGCTTGACGCCCATGCCCACCGACAAGCAGCACGTCTCACGCTGGGAGCACAGCTTCGCCACATCGCACAGGGGATGCCTCTGGTACCGTGTAGACACAGTGAGACTGTGATCCTTCTCCCAGGATTTTGTGGTGTATGAATCAGAGAGAAAGGACAAGAAACTGAGGACAACAGACCTTAAGGCTCAAGGTGCCAATGCAAAGGTGGTTGGCCATGTGAAGGGGAATGAAGTCATGAAAACAAATAAATGTAGGTTCCTGGTAGGGTGCTTTGGTTGCTGGGCTGGGCTCACGGTCCTCCCTCTGTGCCATCATGTCACTTTGTTTCCCCATAACAGCGCCTACATGCTCTGTGGGGCAGGGATGGGTTCCCAAGGGAGTCACTGAAGAAAGGAGCCCACACCAGGATGGTCCCCAGGATCTCATGGCTTACAAAGAGAAAACCATGACCAAATGCTTGCGATGGGCTGGGGTGATCCTCCAGAGCTGGGCACAGCCCCAGCTACCTGTGATTTCCCTGGGGTGGTCACTGTATGCCCGATTTCCCTCCTGTCCTCTGGATAAATAGGATAATAAAAGGAAGATTGAACGACGAGTTGACTTGATGAAGTGTCCAAGTACATTCCAGAGATACCGGGCACTACAAGGGCTTTTCAAATTCAGCCAGAGAGCAGTACAACAAGAACCAGTAAGAAGAAGCTCAGCCTGGAAGTTAAGGGCAGTCAAATTCACAGGGGAAATAAAGCATGTAAAAAATAATTAAACCAGCAAGGCTGATTAACCCTTAGCACAAACTATGGAGGGGAAGCAAGACATTTTCAGATGAATACTAAATGCCTTTCTGGGAGTCATGCTTTTGATCAAAATAAAAGTAATTTGGCTCAACAGAAGAAAACTAGGGTGAAAATCCCTTGGGGCGTGATTTCCAGAAGACTTTCCCAGCTGAGCAAATGGCCCTTCTCTAGTTTAACAGTCTCCTGAGCTCTTCATTATGGAGTTTTATTTTTATAAACTCAGTCCTATCAGTTGCGTGGCAAGAAGTGTCAGCACTCGCCCAGCAGTTCACAGGAGGACTTTTATCCTTTTGTGTCTCATAAATGTCTCTGTGCACAGGGAGAAAGAAAAGAGGGGAGGAGAGAGTGCTGGAGTGACTCACTCTGCAGAGCTGGAGAAAAGTCCCAGTAACCGTCTGGTGGAAGGCTGTACCCTGCCAACGCTCACAGCCACGAAGAATTGCTTAGCAAGCTCTTATGAGACGAAATAGCAAAGCAGCAAATGCAAATGGGTGAGCTGGATAAACAAAAACATCCCCCGAATAAAAATCTGGGAAAATGGATTCAGGCTGCTCCATCCCAGGGCTGTTGACTGCATTCCTCCTCAGCAGCAGGACCTGGCCTTGCTGCTGGTGGGTTTGCGGCTGCACAGCGAGCTCCAGCCTACATATGAAGAGGCGTCGCAGCCACGCTGTAGCTGGGAGGAATGTGCTCAAGTACCAGCTCAAAGACAGTACAAGTCCCAGCACTTCTGCAGCCTGGAGTGAATATCGATGCGTTGTTCACAGCTGTATTAAGAGCCATGACCTCATGCCTCTGCCCTGTGGAGGAGCTGCCTATCATTCACCCATTTGACACCTCAGTTAACAGATCGTTCGCCTGAGGTCCTTGCAGGCAGAGGTAGGAGCTGAGCCAAGGTCTGATCCTCCATTGCCAGACTCATCCACTTTGTCCCATGACTTTCAGAAAGCACAGGCTGAATTTGCTGCCTCAGGAGCCTGGTACTGGACTTTTCTTTTGGTGTTGGGCTACATACCCGTATTCATGCTGCATACAGACTGATGAATCTCTCTCTGCCATCGCCGTAGAAAAGCTAATTCTTTTGTTTGTGTTTGTAGATGAGGTGGTGCCTGTTTCGTCTGTGCAGAGGCGCCAAGCAAAGGCATCGCTCTGGCTGTCCGCAGGTTGCTCGCTGATATAGGGAGTCATATCCCGAATCAAAGTGCTTGGTACCATACTGCATCCTGCAAGTAATTGTGTGAGCATATATGCCTGTGTGGTCCTGCGCTGGTGGGGACACTGGGGACAGATGCTACCTGCACCATAACTCAAGGAACAGGTACTTATGGTGGGGGAAGTGAAAGGCTGCAGGTTTAAACCTGGTTAGTGACTCATACGAGTGGTAAAAGGAAACAGATTTCAGAGATTTTGAAGATCTTTATGGGTGTTTTATATATCACAAAATCTCAGCTTTCACGTGCAAGGATGCTGTGCTAGCCTTTGGTTTATCATTGCCACTTCAGCATGAGCTCTTCCTTTGAGACCTGGGCTCAGGACTCAGCTGCAGGGTGTATGTGAGTCGTGATTTTGTCTCGGTGTCTCTGGATGCTCTGAAAGCACCAGAACTTGGTTTCCTACAGTAACCTTCCAAACAGCAAGGCTCAAAGGTGTAAAACATTGATCCACCTCCAAGAGCAGGATGGCTCTGAGGGTGACACAACGAACAGCCAAACATTTTACTTGGGAGGACCGGTTTGAATCCAGACTACTTCATTCGGGATTGAATCCCATCTGCTGGGGCTTGGGGACCCTTCCCTTTGTAGGAAGGGGAGTTTGTTGCAGCCTCAGTCCCACTGGGAACTCGTTCCACGTGCTGCTGTTTACATGGCAGCTTTAGGATTCAGACTTCACCGCTGCTTGAGATGAATCCAGGTTGTGCATTTCTTGATTGCAGCTATTGCATCCCAGGTTTGCAAACCGGGAGCATTATACCATTACAGTGGTGTAAGCAATTGGGGATGGACTCACTTCTCAGTGCTCCCAGAACTTGCTGCTGTTAACACCAGGGTTTTTTTTAATATGCACAGACAGGTCTGTGTTTATACACTCCCTCCTGTAACAGAGGCACATGTACAAACCAGGGTCCTGCCTGTGCGCCTAACTCCAGACCAGATTTTCCCCAGATCAGCTGAGCATTTTGGAGTATCACTAACATCCCAACCCCATGGTCTAACCCCTGAGCCGGGCCTTCACATCCAAGGGACTCACTTGGAAATTTTGACATCTCACTGTAAAAGTCGTACCTTTAAGATCTGAATCACCATCTGAGCCTCAGCTTCACACATATGAATATTTCTCTGTAATGTTAATGCCTAGAAATTCCTTTTTTTTTTTTTTTAAACTGAAAGCTGAATTTTCATACACATCTCTCTATTCTAGCCAGTGGACCTTTAGCAAAAACACAGAATGCTGCAAGACCTGTAGTAAGACCATGACATTTTTGTCTGCACGTATCTGGGTAAGCGTCTGACTAAACCAAAATCACTAGCCTCTATGAATTTTTTATGACTGTTTTCCTATGGGCAACTACACAAGAATTCACCTTTTAATGAAAACAAAAACACAAGCAGCTGTTGCAAAGAAGAGACTGAGAATGTGAGCCATGATGCTTCAGTCTTTAGAACTCAAATTAGTAAAAGTCTGTTGCTAATTTCTCAACCACCTCATGATATTTTAAGATGATCTTGGGATTTTGAAAAGCTTTATCTATGATTTTTCAACTATGGAGTGAGCAACCTATGAATCCTGAAAATACTCAGGTTACGGCAGCACCCAAATGAGCACATTAAACATGTTTTCTTGCTATTACATTCAGTGGTTTCCTTTGCGTACACACTTTTTTTTTCAAAATCAGACCATTCATGTCAAAGAGATTGGAGACAGAAAATAACTTTCAGCATGGGTGATGGAAAAATGACTATGCTAACACTACCAGCGTTTGCCACTTCTGTTTCCAAGTGACTGAGACTTTCCAGAGACAGAGAGTACCCTCGCGCTGCACAGAAACAGCTTCTTTATCCAGGCAGCTTATGTGGTAAATTGAAAAGAATAGTTACATTGCCTAGAAGGCTGCAGATCGAGTGACACAAGCCTTGACTATGCAGCTCCTCTCCCATCTACCCTCCCATCCAGGACCCGAAATGATTTTTTTCCTCCTTGTAAATGGTTTGCTATTTCACCGGCGCTCGTGTGTGTACAACCGAACACAGGCAACCTTGTAATCATCGAGTGTCGCGTTTGGGAACTGTACTCCTCCATCAGCTTGGCTTTTAATTTAGAGGGTGGGCTGTTGTGTTTGTGATTTATCCTAGGCAATTTCTAAACTCTTCAGATTCCTGAATTCTTCCTAGGAGGCACTTTGCATATTTGCTGAGGCAGATTGGCCAAGGTCAGGCAAACTTTATTAATGTAGCTGCATACATGTATTTTTCATTAGAAAATATAAATATCTGCTTTCTTTTCCTATCATTAAATCTCGCATGATTGCGTGTTGGTAATCTCTTGGCTGGAGGGGTGTTTGCCATGTGTCGTTTTATGCTAGTCTTTAATAGTTTGGGCAATATGACACAGCAAACTTTTGTCTAATCCTCTACTGGCAGAACGGGGCAAGGAAGGGTGAGGGGTTGGTTCAGCCTCCTGTGGCTCCTCCAACACATCTTGGCATTGCAAAGGACATAGGGCTTTCCAAAATTCAGGGCTGACTGTTGCAGTCGCATGGAAGTGAAGCCATGTGGTTTCAGGAGGGCTTTCGTCTTTCCAGTGTCTGTAGGTTGAGTTAAGGTTACACTCCAGAAACCAAGTTGTGTATAGAAGCGTAGAACAGCTCCAGCCATTGGGATGCCCTTAGCACATGTTTGGAGTTAATTGCAGTAGCAGCAAAGACCCCACAGCAAGAGCCTTGGTGACAGCATATGAACTCTCCTGGGACCGTGCTATTTACTCACAGTGCCATTGCTAAAGCCAGTGTCACCGTATTGCCAGTGCTGTTGTTAACAGCCTGCCTAGACTGAGCTTTCATGACTGCAGTCACATTTTTGCTGAGTAGGCAGTCCCAAATGCACTTCCTTTGCGGATAAGACAGAAAGAATAGCTTATAAACACACATGGATCAGTGCTCCACCTAAGAGAAGGAACATCCCTTTTCCTGAAAATAATACAGCCTCACCACTCACACAGATTAACCGTCATTATGGCATAGCATAAATGATGCATTGTAAGAGTGCGAGAACGTAGGAATGGTTGTATAAAGACCCTGGCAGCACACTGTCCTGTTTCTGAGCCTTGGCCAGGAGCAGATGCCTGAGAAAGAGCATGGGAAAAGGGTAAGCGTACAACAAGATTCAACAATTTGTGGTTCAGAGACTTCCTCAGCCCGGTTGCATCTTTGCAAATATGTAATGCTAGAACAGCCACAAATGGGTAACTGGGGGGGAAATGGACTTCCAATTACTAAAAAA
The DNA here is from genome assembly GCA_009819775.1 of Phoenicopterus ruber ruber. NCBI lineage: Eukaryota > Metazoa > Chordata > Aves > Phoenicopteriformes > Phoenicopteridae > Phoenicopterus > Phoenicopterus ruber. The sequence goes on along the minus strand of CM020218.1, from coordinate 9,261,187 downwards.
GTCAAAAATGATTTGACCCCAATGAGTCACAAGGTGAAGAAAGTAGGTATAAAGTCAAGGAAAACCAAGGTGTGTTGTGGGAGTAGCTGGGGATCTGCAGCAGAGGCAGAACATGAACTGCACTGCTGGGAAGGGGAGATGGCACTAAGGGAAGAGCTGCAGCCCAGCAGGACATCTCCCGCAGCCTCGGGAGACAGCTCTGCGAGGGAGTAGGGTCTAAGCAAACCGGTGGAAAAATTGTGTTGCATTTAATTTGAGTTTGACAGTCCTCCTCCTTTTCAAATCATCGCAGAGTGCCATATGAGGAACCTCGTCCATTTGGGCGAATGTAATTTAGTTGCTTCTTGAAGTCAGTGATCTTCCATGTTAAGATTTTCAGCTTTAAACTCAAGTATGTTGGCCCATTTTTTTAATTGCATCTGTTGGGCCAGGCCTCCAGTCCTTGTCTCTAAACAACATTACTAAGAGCTGGTGAAAAGCATTGATCCTCCCCAGTTGTCCGTAGCTCTAGCCATATATGATCAGATGAGCCAAAATAAACACAAACTGGGCAACTTTTCCAAGAATGAAAACACCTCATTTGTTGAACCTTCAGGTCTCAAAGGCGCTTTGTCCATTTTTACTTCAAACTTTCCAGAAAGAAAGGCCCGTTCTTCCAGAAGATCATGGATGTAAAATTCCAGATGGATTGTTGCAGACTTCAAAAATTAGGGAAAAAAATTGTCTGAGACTGGGGAACTACTGTAACATGAATACTGTTTTGGACTACTGTCTCTCCTCAAAATACTCCCCAGTACAGCAGCGGTGGGCAATATGATGTATTTGGTAGCTTGAACAGACCTTCAATGTGCTGGTATTTTCAGGATTTAAATGATACAAATTGCATTTCAGTGTAATAGAAACACTGAACACATTATGGTACATTTAAATAAAACATTTTACTGAGTATTAAATGAGGAAGCATTCAGCTGGTTTTGGCTGGAGATTTAGAGGCATGCATTTAGAAAACCTGAGCTTTTTCACACACTGTAATATTAGTTATTTGGCAAGAGACTCTCTAAACCCTCATTAGTAAGGTTGCTGATTTGGCAGCAGTGAAATGCGTCTGTTTATGAGTAAATCCTCACATTATCTTCCTCTACTTTTCTTTTTTTTGCCCTTTTCCATTAAGTACTTCTCTCTGGAGCCATCTCACCACTGCTTTCCTCTGATAACGTGTTGACCCTTCTAAATGCAGGACTTCCTGCGGGTGACAAATGGCTCCTTCCAAAGGTTATGAGCTACACAACGCTTTGAAACCAGCCATGCTAAGGCGGCCATCTCCTTTCCTTTTTTAGTGATTTAGCATTTCAGGCAACAGTCAAGCCAAGACTAGCATCTGACACTTGTGTGTGGGAGGAGGTTTTCCCCAGGGGTGATGTATAAAATTTACTTGTTTATTTTTTTTTTAGATCTTTAACAGTCCATGTTCCTCATTGTGACGAATGTTTCTGTCGAAGTTCCACATTCGAGTTCTGTGTTCAGGGGTATAAAATGAGCCATTATTTGCTTTGCCCACCTATGAGAGCACTGCATCAGGAAACTCACCCACACGTGAAATCTGGACCCCTTTGATGGCAGCTTGCTGTGGGTTCAGTCTTCCCTCCACTTCCCTCCACTCTGGTCCCATGAGCGGAAAGCTGGTAGAGGTGAAATGTATCCATCAAAAAGCCTTTGAGAGGGATATTCTCCCTTGTAGAGCAACACTCTAAGATTCAAATGTGTGCAATTTAGGAGCACTGTTTACTCTTCTACTCTGTGTGAAAACTAGGGTTGTAAGAATAATTGATCTAGAAACTAAGGCTAGTCCATGCCAGCTAATGGGAATTAGCAGTCACTAATGTATGAATGTGGGAGGGGGGAAAGCAAAGGTCATTTTGACCCATTCTACACCAAAAGCTTGGAGTCTGTTCAGAAAAACTCCTGCCTACTAAGACCCACTAAAAACAGTGCTTTGATCTCTGTACAATGCACTCAATTAGAGGGAGGGAATTCGCAAACAAAGGCTTTTTAAAATTTCCTTTAGAATGAATAATTTTGAGGGTGGTGGAGGATGGCGGCAACAATTGAAGGAAATCATCGCTCACTATTTGCCCAGACGTTTTGCTAAAACATAAAAAGCCATGAGGAAGCACGTTTCGGAGGGTGGGTACAGGTACGAAACTGCTCACAGCATGCTGAGGTTGGTGTGGAAGATGATATATAGCCATACATGAATGGCTTTATACGGCCCTTGTCTCAAAGTGTTTCACCCCGTGGCCCTCGCTTTCTGCAGCAAAGTTAAGGCATGCAGCCCCAGGTCTGTGCTCATCTAATGCTCTCCTAACGTTGTGAGGAGCTTTGCCTTCCAGCCTGGACTGCGGGACACGCAGCAGACCTGGGTTATCCTCACAGCTCATCCTCTCTTTTCTTAATTCCTGTTTATATGCTGCCTCACCCTGACTCTTTCTCATTTCAACTACTCCAGCTTCAGCGCTCAGTTGACCACAGCCCTGTGGAAGTAAGATTTTCCTTCCTTTTCTTCCTGTCTTTTGATAGTATCCAGTAATTCTGACAGCCACAGATTAAATTAAACATGAACCATGGTACTGTTGCCTGTCCAGTGTTGTCGGCTGCTGCGGGCATGGTGACAGTAAAACACCGCTCTCCTGATCTGGCAGCGTTTCACAGCAGGGTAAGGGCTGGAACAGTGCTGGTGATGGCAAAATCAGTCCATGTGGGCTTAACAGCATTTTCCATACAGGAGATTAAAATCAACGTGCTGAAAGGGAGGGGGAAGCTCTTCAGAACCAGCGCACAGAGTTCAGATTAAGGTTCTGGCTGAAGAGTCTTGCATGCAAGTGAAATGGAACGATGTTGTTTGTAGCAGATTACCAGAAACAAGCTTGGGATGGGACCAAGCCTGTGGAGATACATGGCATCCATGTCAAGTCTTTTCAGACAGTGAGTTACAGATAGGCCTGTGGAAAATGTTGTTTATGTGTAACGAAAATGCTTCCAGGGAAAATTAGTTCTTAGAGATCCACCTACAGCTCATGCAAGGCATTGGATTTCTGTGAGAAAATCTGGGTGTGAGGAGCAGACTGGTGGTGGTGTTAATGGGGAACAGCATGACAGCTCTCTTTCCACCCAGCAGCTTGGGAAGGGAAAGACATGATCTGGCACTTGCTGTATTTCAGGACACGAGAAGGTTGTGAATGCAAAACTCGTGATATTACTTGCTGAGCTTTGTAGCATTTTAAAACCAAATCTGAATGCAATCTGTAACTGGTTTACTGGATGTTTGTAAGTCCTGCCACCTTTTGAAAGGTCCCTGCTCTCAGAGTGTGGTTAGACATGGTGTTTCCGCTAAGTCAAGACAAGGACCACAAGAGGACATGCAGCTGGACTGCAGGTAGGGGCAGTTGTAAGCAAAGTCATGAAGGACATGCCTTGATCCCCCCCCCTCCGACTCAAGGCACTTGGCACTGGGAACCTCAACTTTCCCTCCAGCCACAGAGAAAGCGTGGCACTTCCAGGGTTGTGCCCGTGACATCTCAGTAGGCCTCTGGGGGTATCTCCTTAGGTCAGTTTGCTGAGATGCTTGAAGTTAGCTGAGATTCATATGAGGCTTTGCTGCTGGGAGGAACGTTCCTAAGGGCAAAGCTCCTCAAGCTGGAGGTGCCCATGTAAGCAGTCATTGTGTCAAGTGAGAAAGGAGGTTAATACCAGAAAACACAATAGAAATAAGTTGCCAGGAGACATCCTAAGGTATTTGTCCAAACTCACAACACAAAAGCACTGTGGCTTTCAGGGGAACTGGCAAATGTATAAAAGCAATCACCATCTCCTGGTACCACATATGAAGGGATGAGGCACTCACTGCTGCAGGGACCTACTTAGCCATATTCCAAAAAGTATATTCCTAGGAATAATGAGGATACTCAGGTGTAAGTTACACATCATAACAGCATTTGTGTTTGAAGGGATAGTACACCTCCTGGTTCAGAGCTGAAGTCATTCCTTAACTATTTCAGTGCAGGATGGGTATTCTGAGAGAGAAGATTATTTCAAATTTGCCTGCAGACATGATTGAATGCAGTTATCTCAAGTATTTGCCACTGGCTACTGTCAGAGTCAAGATACTGGATCAGCTTTGGGTATTTTCTAAAATGTTAGCTTCTGTATTCTGAGGATGGGGAAAGACAATCTGTAGATCTATAGATGAGATATACAGAAGATAAATACAGTTTTCACGTCTTTCCCTTATGCTTCATTGACTTCTCTAATGTGGCATGAAGAACAAAGGGTACCCAAACCTAAATTCAGTGTTTCAAAGTCCAGCTGCCTCTGCTGTCTGAGAGGGGCTAAAGAAAGTTGTAACCAGTATTTGGGTCTTATGCTTCTGTTGAGAGGTGATTTTACCAAAATGGTGCATTTCAAAGCCTGACACCGTCTCACTTCAAGTGGAATTTCAACCATCCCACAAAGGTGTGCTCTGACCTCCCCAGTCCCTCCTGTCAACCATATCACACCCATATCACCCATATTACCTGGGGAAGTGGGATTCTGATACCTTCTACAAAGCTCTAATAGAGACACGCCATTATCCCTAGGGACTTTGGTCCCTTAAGGTTTGTCCATCCATGAAATCACTGACCTTTATTTATATACTCAGAGCAGCTACCCACCACTCCAAGAGAGACAAACGAAGGGTCCTACCTCCACAGAGCTTCGCTCGCTGTCCTAATGATTTCCTTAGGCTTTGGATGAGGGGCACGATCAGCATCAAAATAACTAGTTAAAGAAACAAATACTAACAGGTTAAAACAACAACAACCCGCAAGAACACAAATAGAACCTGACTCTGTTTTTTTTTGAAGTGCAAGAGACTCAAATAATTTATAATGGATGGAGTTCTTTTGATCTCTGTACTATCCACTTAAACTTTTCCATACAGTTGCTCAACCATGCAGGGCATAAGGTTAAAGGAAGAAGATTTCCATGGTCAGATGGAGCAACAAGTTTTTTTTCTTTGAGCCTTAATTCTTTTTACACAAATGTGATGACAGCAAGTATACAAAAATGCACCAGCTCATGCATTTCCCTCTCCAATCTTTGATAGATGACATATGTGCACATATCCCAGCTGTTACTTAAATAAAGCTGCATGTACACAATATGTCAGAGACAACACAGGCCAAACTCTATGATACAAGTACTTAAAATACATAGGCTAAAATCCATATTTTGTCTCCAAAAGTCCTAAACCAAGCGAAACTGACTGAACCCAAAACACACAGCAGCCTTCTTCCAAGCCATAGGAAGATCAAGGGTCAAACTGACCCTTCTGGGTTTTATGGGGTATCTGTTTCCCCAGTCCAGTCCCAGTACATTCTGACACCCTAACTGGGAAGTGGGCTTTATGACTCCCTTTTATCCCCAGGGGGAATCTAACCCGCACAGTAGTAATGATTGCTCTTACATATGCTGGATTTGGGACCTGTCTTTATAATAGGACAAAGCAGAGTTATGAATGTAGAATCACCTGTAACCCCGACAGGCGAGGGCATGCCAAAATTGCTCTTGGAGAATGAGATAGGGAGCAGCACAAAGTTTACCTCCTTGCAGCTGCTGGGTTTAGCAGCCAGGCAGGGAGCTTTACGGCTCAGCGTGCATCCCTGCCTTCTGCCTGATTAGAGACGGGACTGTTCATCATTTCTCACCAGGAGAGAACATGTAAGCCGGCAGTCTACACATAGCTCATGTACCTAACAAGACATATCCACCTAAAATTGCAAGTTGATTTCTTTGTGGCTAGACACATGGCTGAGACCTGGGTTCTTAGATGTCCCACTGCCGCCTTTTGTGATCTTAGGCAAGTCGCTGTGTATTTCCTGCCCTCATTTCCATCACGTCCAACCTCCTCCCTTACTTTAAAAAGGTAAAATGCTACTGTGCCTTGCTATTTAGCACGTTAGGTTTTCAGGGCATTGTATCTTTCTTTTTCTATACCGGGCCGTTGGTTTACCTCAGGCCTCTGGTGATGATCATTGTGGTCTCTACATTAAATCAAGATGCCCTCTCTTCCACAGATACCAGCAGCTCTACTTCATTAATCAATTAACCTGGGAGACCCAGGAATGTGGCAGCAAAGCCAGCATGAAGATCCTGGCCTTTTACAGATGAAAGAGTTAATGAAGATCAACAACATTTTTGAACATACCAAGCCATGATAAATGAATGTAGGAAAACACAGGTCTTGACACTCTCTGTCAGCACACAAGAAGGGCCTCGCAGTATTTTCTGATTCACAGACCTGGCTAATCTGCGACTCCACGCTGACTTAGAGTACATGAAAATCCCCACTCACCCATCTGCTGTGAGAACATGTGTGTTGAGGGTTAGACAGGTGAAACATCTCGTATCTGTCAGCAACGCCTGCAGACTGAGAGGGGAGGACTTTGTGAGTGATTTGCACGGAGTTTCTGGCTCAAATAATGTTAAGCTGCAAACGTCTGCAAGCAAGTCTTTGCTGCTGAATAAAAGAGCAACAGCAGGTAAGGAGAGAGTGGGCGCTGCACATGGAACAGATCTTGAGTTGTGTCATGTCAAAACAAGAGGTGACATAATCCAGCAATAGGCACTGTCAGCCTGATAATGAGTCACCTGCAAGCGGAGCATCTCTGCTTCGCATCGTGCAGCCTTCTGCAAAACGGGACTGCCCCTCTGCTGGGCACAGGCGAACAAAAAACAACAAGGGAGTCTTTTGCCAGAGATTTCAAACACAGCCCCAATCAAACCCTCTCAGGGAGGAGTTTTCCACATTCATCATCTTGCTTATCAATGCTGTCCTGAGCAAAACCTAGATGCAGGCTTTGTGAATGCCAGAGCACATGAACAATGGTTGAAGCCGGGAGGGCGATGATAAGAAGAGAGAGCAAAGCACATGTTTCAAGTTCTACCTTTTTAAGCAAGTGTTGGGGCAGGGGAAGCTGAGCTTGGGCTGAGTGCCAGCATTCCCTGCAATTTAATCCCAGCCCTCGGAGGAACAAGCTGTTATCCTCGCTCCATGCCAGTGTCTCCCCCTTATCTCACATTCGAAATTCTTTAACCACTTCAAAACAAAATATCTCCAAGGAACACTTCAGAAAATGTGTTTTCTTTTGTCTCCTGAAAACACAGATGAGAAGAAAAGCTCTTTTGTGTTTTGTGTAAGGAGCCTTTCAACGTCTGGACTCTAAGTGCTCTCTTCTGTTCATTCACTTTCCCTGAAGTCTCACTCCCTGTAAGACGAATAGTCCTTTCCCCACGGAAGGCTGAAAACCTGAGAGCCCCGCATTGAAGAGGAGGAAGCTTAGGCAATGGGCAGAGCACCGAGCATACAAAAAAACATTAAAGCAACACCAAGGGGCTAAGGAAGGCCCACAAAAGCACTAAAGCGGAGCTGAGACACACCTCGACACTCCTTATTAAGATTTGCAACCAGCAGCTTGGGTGCTGAGATGGCTGCTTGCTTTGCAGGGCAATGTTGTCTCCTTTCCAGCTGTAATGACGGCATTCGTCTTGTCTGGCTCACAGTCCAAAGGGATACTGCTGAGCTAAAACACCGGGGAGCGATCAAGGAGGTTTGTGTGCAGGAGCGCTCTGAAAACCTGAAGGTGAACAGAGTGACGAGGGACTTTTAGGAAACTGCAAAGGCTCAGGGAGTTAAGGGTGGACTAGAAAAGTGGAATTTAGCTTGAAGAGGATCTTGAGGAGAAGGACTGAAGCCAGCTCCAGGAGGGGCGCAGGGCCCTCTCTGTTGTTTTTATAGGCTTTCTTCTTGCAAAAACAGTGGGGGATTTGGCCCCATAGCGATCAGTGGGAGCCTTTCCTTGGCCTTCAGGGTGGGGATGTATCAATATCCAAACAACTCTGTACTCAGCCTACTGGAAGCACAGCCGTTCAAAGGATAATATGAACAAAAGGAGAGAGGGCTAACCCACTACTGCAGACTTGTTACGTGCCATACAGATGATGTAAGGCACAAAACTGATACAGCAAATATTACCAGTGATAGCAGATAGCTGTAACACAACCTGGCCAATCCTCTTTGGACAAGGATCAGTCTGCTGTAAGAAGAATTCGCTTTGGCTGCCTGTGCTCTAAGGCAGCCGTGCCCAAACCGCCAGATCTTTGCTCTAACCAAGGGGCTGTAGGCACGTAAGAGCATGGGTCCATGTCCCTCCTTGGAGGCTTGGGGCTCTGTGGTTCGGCTGCCTTCAGTACTCTCATGCGTGCTCTCACCCTGCCCAGTTGTGTGCATGTTGTCTTGGTGTCCTGCTCTGTCACATTTTGGACAAGGAAGACCAAGAGTGAATTCTTATCTGCGCAATTTCTCAGAAAAGTCTTTTCTTAACCAGGCTCTCTTTTAAGATGTTTGAAAATAACAACTCACCTGAATACTGTTCCTTTGCAACCATATGTTCCCCTGAGGCTTCAGTTAGCACCTGTGGACTGCCTAGCTTCCTGATTTCTCTCTCCTTACCTGATTTCTCCTACATGTGGCAATAATTTGGGTTCCTACCTAGACATGCCACGGTGGAATTCTGCAATCTTTAAGACAAGTGCAGATATTTTGTTTGAAGCAGTTGGTATGGTTCAAATCAAAAAGATAGATTTATTGCAGAAATTATTAGGCAAGGGTGTCCAACTTGTGCTTCTTGTTGAAATTTGGAACAGATTTGCCAAATCATCCTCTTTGAGACTCATACTCAGTACATTATGGAAGACCACCTCTAGTTCATATGTTTGGAAAGTGGTATCTGATGCTGGTTCAGAGAAGAACTGTGAGAATGATCTGAAGGCCAAGACTGCATTTTAGAACCAGCAGAGCTTAGATACTGCTATGGCTTTACCCCCCTTCCCCCTCCCCCAAAAGTCTAATCAAATGTCAGTGCAATGTGATGTTTCTCTGCATGGAATTTTCTATTCAGTAAGATAGAAAATCTAAACTGTCCTGCAACATCCTGGCACTTAGAGGTATCGACATGATTTTTAAATTTCTTAACCTTAAAAAGAAGAAAATGTTTCTCTCCTAGCTGAGGAGTTGTGTGCAAAGTTCCATCCTACGGTAAAATTTTATGTCTGATTTATAAAAGTCCTACAAGACTGTGTTTATAATACAAGCACTGACAAAGTTGTAGCTCAGCATACGAGGTCTCTATCTGGGAAAATATACACAAGACGGTGAAGTTGTTAAAGTTTAATAACGTCTTTTGTGCACAATTTGTTTTTGCACTTTTCGCCCCCCAATGATTTTAAAGCCATGGATTCACACCATGTGAGCGGCCCCTATTGTGCTCTGGCAGAGGAGTGCTTATCTCTCCGAAGGAGACATCGTGGTGACTGTTTACGAACAAACCACACGAAACTTGGCTAAATCTTAATGGGCCTATTGACGCAGTATCAAGGGTGAAGTAGACTTGGACCCCACAGCACGTTCAAATTACATGGCTTTAAGTGAATTTAGAGCTCGTCAAAGGAGCTGGTTTGACAGCCCAGGAGACTAAAATCCTCTGTTTACCTCCAGAACAGATATCACATGGACCACTCACAAGTCCCCCTCTGTGCTAATCCGCAGAGGATAGGAGTTGTTACGGCTCCCAGCTCCGCAGCCTGGCTCTGAACCTCAGCCTGCAACAACCTGGGCTTTTAGCTCTGGAGGCACCTAGTTCAATCCCAGTGTGTCAGCCAAGACAGAGGCCATAACAAACTTCCCTAACGTGTTCCAGTCCCACCCCAGAGAGCTCCTTCTGAGGGCTGAACAACATTGCTCTGTACCCAGTAAGTCAAATACCACTGTGGCACTAGTACGGAGAGGAAGCGTTAAAAAAAAGTTTAGGGGTAAGATCGCAATGGGCAGAAAGAAAGAGAAAAGGGGATGAAGGAAAGAAAAATTAAAATGAAATAGCAGGAAAGGTTAGTCTGCCTCACGCTTTCCAAAGCAAAGTTATGAAGGTAGCTGCATTCGGGAGAGCTTTCCGTTATTAGATGTAGGAGATCTCTGCAGCTTCGCTTTCGTTAATAGCAAAAAAAGACCAAACTTTCAAGATCCCTTCAGTGATGGAGTACTCCCCCCTCCTCCTTCAATGAAAATCTCTATAAAGACCTTCTTACCCCAGCGTTTTGTCCTTCTGGAAAAGGACTAACTAGTTCTGTGGTGGCTGGGACAGGTAGAAAATCACCGGCCATCTCTTCTGTTCAGAGGCAGGGGGTCATTTTTGGCAATTCAGGGTAGAACCAGGACAGCTGTTAGGAAAAATGCTTGCTTTGGGGAAAAAAGGTGCCTATAAGGCAGAAGGGTATGCAGGGAGCTAGTAGGTGGCCAGGTAGCCACAAATAGACAATGCCCAGAGAGCAGCCCTACATTTTACCACGTTATTGCTGATGTTCAGGTCCAGTTGAGTTGTTGTTAGATCAATGGAAGGACGCCTGCAGATTTCAGTAGGGTTTGGGTTGGGTACATAAAGAAACCTGCTGCATCATATGGTTTCCAAGCTGCCATTGCTTGTGCCAGTCCAGGTGTAGCTCTTTATTGCCTATTGAATGGTAGGGTGAGACCTTCATAAGGTCTGTGTGCAGCTCCCTTACGTTGAATGGTTGGTGTTGCACTCCCTAATGAGATGTGGCTAGAGGCCCTCTCAAATGGGGGGAAATGTTTCTTTGTTTTGGCACTTCATTTCAGTTCACAAGCAGCCAATGGAATTTTCCTCTGGCTTTTTAAAAAATCCAAACTCACCTCGGGTCAGAAATGAAACATGGAAAATTTCAGCAAAGGTGGTTGAATTTTTTGGAAAGTTCCAAGTGGATTAAAGAACAAAATTGTATGGAGATGGTTGGTAAAGCTGAGTGTGCAAATGCAGGTGGGAGAAACATGCATTGCCCCCGTGGATTTGATGAGGCAGATTTGCAAAGTGCAGGACCCTTCACTGTTAGCGTAAGGGTGATGATCGCTTTGTGTAGGTCTGAGAAAGCAGATCATTCAGCAGTTCCAGTTCCTAAAAGCTGGAAGGAGGTAACTGCTGTCCGCTCCGAGCATCAGCCAGTTTCTGTTTGCTCACTGTAGTGGTGATTTCACGGCAGTCGGTGGAGCTTCACCAGCATAAGGAGAAGCAAACACAACGTGCTGTGACAGAGCTGTGCATTGAACCAAGCCCTATTTACTCCTATGGCAAGAATAAACATGAAGACTGGAATATTTTCACTTCCTGCTCTCCACCCCAGTTTAGTTTCTTCTTTGGGACTTTATTGTTTTCCCTGTATTTGAACTGCAAATAGGAAGAGATAAAAATACGCTCACAGGAAAGTAAAGCAAAGCAAAGCAAAGAAAAAGCACCTCTAACGTCTCTCATTGCACAGGTCTGATTCTGATCTCACAGAGTAAATCTGGAGTAACTCTACTCAAGTGAATGGATTCTTTCTGGAAAGTCAGAAGTGAGTCCAGTCCTGTATGTTTTGTTTTGCTGGGAAGCAGTAGTAGGGCTTTAGAGCAAGCATTACACCCATTTGTTTAATGAAAACCCTCTTTCTTACACAGTAACCATGGGCACCTCTCTCTTTTAATTGCTTTTAAAATGCACAGTATTGGTGAACTGCGGTGGTAATTTTATATCCTGGCTCCGTTTGGCCTTGATTGCATCAGTAGCAGGTAGAAGGGAGGGCTGAATAGCGTCTCACTGTTTGGTAAAATAATTACTGCTCTGGCTCAACATTTCAATTAATCCTTTCAGTGCTGCTCGAAAATGCTTGTGCCTGTGAGTCCTAACCACATATTCAGTGGAAGGGTCCTTCCTGTTCACCCTCAGGTGATTTTGTGTAGAGTCCCGCATGCAAGCTGAGATAGCGAGTGAGTAAAAAGACATGAAGAAGAGAAAAAAAAAAGTAATTTGATAGGTGTGGAAAGGGAGACAAAGATACGTTTGGAGGCATGTCCTGAAAGTGGAGAACAGCGTGCTAATTCCCATTGCTGTGGCAGAGAAAAGGGCAGGTAAAAGTGTCCTTTTAAAGACCTAGAGGTTCCCCACCTGGGCTCAGCCTTGGATCTCACAGGGTTGCTGTTGGTCTTGAAATTCCCACAAAACTGCTTCCATTCCCTCACCCCAGGGCTCCTCAGTGGTCACAGCCTGGTGGGGCAGGGGGTGAGGTGTGAAGACCCACACTCCGAGGACTGGTGAGCAAGAAATACAAAAGCAAAGCCCCTAAATCCTCAGTCTCAGCCAGTCGCTGGTAGCGTACGTAGGGCTTGACCCATGCAAGGGGCACCACGCAAGGGTGTTAGTCCCAAACTGCCCTCAAATGGATTTGCATCATGTGAACCTGCTGCTTTCCTTGGCACTGAGGTCCTCCTCTGAGTACTGCTTTGCTTCTTGCTTGGCCAGGACAGCCCTCCCAGGTCCCCACATCACACTGGGGCTTTTGCAAATGCTGATGCTTTCCCCGCACGAGCCATGCAAGGCAGTAAGGCACTTTTATCTTTTAGACAGCAAGAAGTTTCTCATCACCGCAGAAAGCTTGAAATTGCAGACTGTGGGGCTCAGCTGTCAGCAAAGAAAAAAAAAAATCCAAAGACTAATTACTATTTTTTTTTTAATCATCTCATCATTTTTAACCCATTAATTTTTTGGCTTGGCTCACTCTTCTTCAGTTCTGAGGGTTAGTCATATTATATAAATGAACTTATCCAGTAATAATTAGCTCCATTCAAGATAATTAACAAAGACAGGGCATACGAACTAAACCATTGGTGTGAAATAAACAGCAGTGGTGCAGCACTGAGCCCCAGTGAGGGGAAAGTGTTGGAAATAATCTAGGGATTTTATTATGTCTGTGTTTGTGACCTTTTTGGAGAATACTTGTTCTGGAGAAGCTGGAACATATAAAAGTTCACAGAGAAAAGTGACATTTGAGTCATTCATTTTTTGAAAATGGTCCAAAATTAATTTGAGGAGAAATTAGGAAAAAAAAAGTAGTTTGTAAAATATATGACTTTTGATCAGAAACAGAAACTTCATCACAATCTGGCTTCAGCCTCTTCCCTCCACAGCAATCTTGAAGGCATGTAAGTATTACTTGGCCTGTTTAGGCTCCATCTACAGCTTATGGAAACAGCAGCTTGTCCACAGGACAGCCCATCCCTTCTCAGGTGGGTGAGATGAGCCCAGGAGAGAGTGTCCGTGTGGACACTTCTTTTTCTTGCCTGATCGTGAAGAACCCTGTATCAGGAAGATCACGGTTTTGCCAGAAAAAGATGTGGCTCTGACATCGTGGTGCTCGCTGGGACACAGCGAGCCCAGTTTGGCTGTAGACTCCCTGTGTGACCTGGTACCGAGGGTCTGGCCCTATTAACCGCAGTTTGCCACGGGTAGGGTGGAGGAAGCGAGTCCCCCACTTCACGGAGCTGCTGCAAGGGTCAGGTCATTGCTCCAGAGATGCAAACAGACAACAGGCACGGATATGGGTTACCCTATAGACCGAGTATCACACCTTGAATAATGAATATTTGTAACAAACAGGCCAGGAGCCACCCTTGGGCTGAAGCGTGTTCTCCTGAAACATTTGCTGCGTGATTTTAAAGAGAGAACAAAGTAAAAACAGCAGAGCATTCACGGTTTGTTTTATTTTTTTTTTTAATATTGGAGGACCATTCTTCTACCACTAAATTTTCCGAGTCAATTGTTTGCTGCAAACTGTTCGCTCGGCTAATCCCAATACGAGACAACTTTCATATTGCATTCACAAGAGCGTCAGCCTTGTTCGGAGCCTGTCAGCACAAGGGATTTCTGTTTGTGAACAAAAGTCTTTACACATTCTGGCTCCGAACGTGTGCGCTGTCCTTTCGAAGCCAAAAAGACTCTCTCCCCGTGCCAGTTTGTGTTTCCAAAGTTGCTCTGCGTCCTCTCGTCATCAGCCAAGCTGTGCTGAGCTACTGAACTACGTTTTTGGAATTACAAGGAGAGCTCGTCTAGAGGGGGAATGAGGACAAACTCCACAAGCTCTGGGCCAAATCCTTCCCAGGCTGTACGTGCCCGTGTCCACAGGGAAGGTGCTGCTGTGTGCAGACGCAGAAGGATCTCGGTTATGTTGGGTTTAAGGCGCCGATGTGCTTCTCTGCTTCTGTCACACAGTTTTGGGTTTATTCTGGTGGAAATGAGAGCAGGAATTAGCTCGGCTGCTGCCCAGAAACCTTCCTTAACCCTCTGTGGGTGCTTCTCCCTGGGAAGTCACAACGCCGTTTCCAAAAGAGCCCGGCACTCTGGCACATAATTTCTCAGAGGCACAGAGACGTGAAGTTGCCTGCGGTTAGAGCCACAAGCGAGGCTCCACATGTCTGATGCATCGATGAGGTGATAGCATCCACCACCGTCTGGACCAGGCTCACTGAGGCAGAGGAGCAGCAGACCTCACGCTGGCACTGGCCACACGGTGCCCATTTTGGAGACACGTTTGGTAATTTCCATGAGTGTTGAACTGACTGGTAATTTTGTATTTCACATAAAGCTATATGTGTTGATAGAAAACATCTCGCTCGTAGGATGAGCACTATATATCGTTATATTTTATGGAGGGAATGCTGCAGTTTTCCTGCAGCAGTCAATGAATCTAAATTCTGCTATTCCTTCATGGCCACCACAGAAATCTCCCTCCTGAGTATTATTTCTTATAAGGGATATAGATGCCAGTTGTGTTTCATAAACCAGTGTCCTTAAAAATTCTGCCATCTAGGAGAGCTGAGCACAGGGGGAAGCTTGTGAGGTATGATATATATGAGATCTAAGTAGGAAAATACCAGAAACAGTTCTAAAAATATTTGGAACCAAAAAGCCTTAGTGAAACTGCTCATACACAAAAGGGCATTGAATGTCAGGACAGTGTAGCACGTGGTTTTTTTCACCAGCAATCTTTTATCAGATAATCAATAAAGAGGTGAACAGTGTTACTGCTGTTCTGTCCTCCACCTCCTGTACATACCCACAATCTCTGCTGACATACAGGTGTTAACCTCAGACTGAAATTACCACAAACAACAGTGATGTGGAGATAAATCAAATTAGTTTTACAGTGATTTGTTTTGCACATGCAGAAATAGGAACAGTCCCTAGAATCCCTCAAAGCCTTTTGCTTCCCTCATGTGCGCTGTTTTAGAATTTACCAAAGCAGTAAAGATATAGAAATAATGAATCATCTCATTTTTTTCCTCTGTTCTTCCTAGTATGTTTGAGAAACACTGGGCTTCACTGTAGAAATGGATAGGATTTTTAAGCAAGCATAATCTGTGCAATTTGGAGTATTGGTTACACCAAAATTTTACAAGATGTAAGGAGCTTCTGGATTTTTCCAGTGGAGATATTTTGGAGATGGCAAAAAGTAACTCATCGTTCCTATAGCCTAAAAAAGGACAGAGCAAGTCTCGCATATTTCTAGATAAGAAACCCTACAATTAAAAAAGAGATTTATGTAGGTACCAGCACTTGGTGAAGAAGAAACACAGCAGATTTGCAGAAAGGCCGCTTGCCTATGACTCGCATGAAGCGTGCACTGCCATGACAAGTGCCAGTCTGACCATCCTGCTCCAAAATCCGGACATCTTTGACAAATAGCAAAATCCCCTTTTTTTTACTCCCCAGTCAAAATTTTCTGATGGAAATATTGAGCACGCCCATAGGAAAGCAGGTAAATGGGAACGCCAGCAAAGTTAAACAAACTTGCAGAAAATGTTGTACCTGAGTGCTACACTGTGAAATGTGAGAGGAGAGTCAGAGGAAGAATCCTGTAAAGTCTACTGACTGCAATCGTCTTGGTCTCTTACTGAACCAGAGAAGGAATGTGGGAAAGCTGGTTCAAGTCCCTGCTCCTCCACAAAGTATCCGTATGGCCCTGGGCAAATCCCTTCTCTGCTCTGTGCTGTGGTCGCTCGCCTACGAGTGGAATAAAAAATACACTTACAACCTCTCTGCACATGAGAGGGTAACTGCACTGTGAATTCTGAGGTACTTAGAAGAGGATAAAGAATTGATTCTTTTCAGACTTATACCCAAAAACGGGAAGATAATTGTTTCACGACAACATAAACCTGATTTTTGAGAATATTTAGCAAATTGGCTTATATAGTTTTGGGGCATTTCTAATGAAATCAGAGGGTGAGTTTACAGAATCAATGTGAAACGGCAGTGGTTAGGATCATTGCCTATACAATGGGACACCCAGGATCAAATCCCACTGTTGCTTGACATAGAGCTGGTGTGAGACGGGTGGTCCTGCACCCTCACTGCCCATTCCTGCTGGGAGAGGAGAGCTTTCTGCGTGCAGGGGCAGCAGAAGGTGCTCAGCAGGAGGGAAGTCCTCTGGGAGAGGATGCCAGCCCCATTTCACAAAACCTTTGCTAGTTCTGAGTTGTTTCTTCCTGCACCAGCACAAATGCCTCACCTTTCCCACCTTGTCTGTCTGATTTGTGGTTCAGGTGCCACCAGGGGACACGAAGGTCCAGATTCAAGTTCTTGTTTTGCATGAACTGCAGGAGGATCTTCAACTCAAGTCTTCCCATCCCCAGTGACTTCTCTCCCATGCAATGGGAAAGTATCTCAGCCTCCTCCCTTGAAGTTAGAAAGCTAACAAGTTTTCATCTGATCCTACAAAAAAAAAAAGTTTTTGAGTAATTCCATACCAGTTGCCCTTTGCACTATTGCCAGGTTGTCCCCAATTCCTGCACAATGTATCAAGAGAAGCGTTGAGGATATCTTTCAATGGCAGCTCAGGATTATCCTCCCAAAGGAAGCATTTCCTCATTGAGCACAAAAAGAGGGGAAAACCATCCAGAACAATATCAGAAACAATTGTGAAAAAAGTAACAGGCTGTTAGATTTTGTGAATTTTAATGACGAAGCGTTAATCCATGAGATGGAGGGGGTTTGCCCACCCTGTTATCAGGGCTACTTATTTAATGATGAGCAGGCAAACATCCAGGCTTTCCTGCCGGGTTTCCCTTGGGTGCCTCTGGGCGCAGGACTGCCCCAGCCCCTTTAGGACCCGTGTACCTGTGCCCTACAGATAGCTGAGGAGAGGGCCTCCTTGGCGGGCAATGCACCAGGAGGCCATGCTGCTTGGCATCGATATCTCCGGTGGGGATGCACTCTCCCCGCTGGTGCCCGTCCTTACTCTGCTCCCAAAGGCACAGCTATGAAGCTGTGCAGCTATGAAGGCCATTAGGCGTCAAGGTGCCGACGTCCACTGGTGGAGTCAGTCCTGACCCAAGAGCTTTTGGTGTAGAAACAACCCCAGAGATGAAAGGGGATCTAAAATGGTTCTCTAATGGCAGAGTTTCTTTCCCTTAAAAAAAAAGGAAGTAACAAATAAAAGCTGGAAAAAACCTTAGAAAACCCCACAATGTGGCTGGTGATAACCAGAGGTGGAAAAGTCCTTTCAGAAAACTCCGTAAGAGAATAAAAGTTAAGAGAATAATAAAACACTGTATGCTCAAGTGTGACGTTTCAACATTAATGCCATTGCCACAAATGAGTTTTGTCATCTCTAAGAATTCAGCAAGAGGTTAGCGATGCTGCATTTAATTTTCTCCTCTTCCGCAATCATCCAGTAGACTGTTCTCTAGGGGGGCATTTACGTTTTGCCATTGAATGTAAAAGAATTTCAGCAGAGGGTTGGTTTTTTTTCTTTCTTAAAGTGTATTAAAAAAACCCATTTCCTGATAAAACACAAGATTTCCTATATTCTCCAGGCACTGTGAGGTCTGCAGCCATTCTGGAGTGATAATGATCTCCAGGGAAATTATAAACAGTGGTATTTTTCAGAACAACCTTTTTTCTTTTACCAGATTCTTCTTCGGAGACCAAGGTGTTAATTTAGGAGTTTATTCCCCAGAAATCACACTTCCAAAGGTGTATGTACCTTTCTATCCGTTACATAGCAAGGAGTCTCAAGCTGAGGTGGGTGGAAATGAAAACCAAATTAGAGGTATGGATGAATCAACGCAAGAAGAGATTCTACATTTCGGACTCTATAGCTAATGTCACCTTAGACGCTAATTGCTAACCCTCATCAGGTGCTTGGCATTGACTTGTGTTTGGTGAAGATAAAACCCAGCAATAAATGAAGCTGCCGTCATAGCGGTAGTACTCGGATTCTGGAGAACTGGATTCAGTTACCTGAACTAGCCTAAAATGACCATGGTAGGACAGTGTGACCAAGCCCACCACAATGTTTAAGGTATTTAATTTCTCTTTGAAATCTTGGGTGAGGTCAGAGGTCTGTGATCTCATGTGCCATGACTATAGGCTGCTTCCAGATATATGTCTTAACTCCCATTTTTCTCAGGAAAATAGAAATAGCAGACACTCCCTTCTAGGCAATAAAAAATCCATCTTAACAAGCTGAATAAATAGTGATATCCATAGTGAGCGATAGCTAATCTTATTCTGTAAATCCAAAAACGCAGCCTATATCTCACATCAGCCGGTACCCTGTGAGAAAGGAAACAAGGTAATGAGACATGGAAATCTAACTTTCTCAGATTCTTTTCTTAGCAGTCGCATAGAAATCAATCCCTTTAGCTATAAGAGAATTAAGCAGATAGCATTCTCCATGCTGCAAGGAAAAGTAACATCTCAGACACTTCCACGACCTCGGTTCCTCAGGGCCAGGTGTTGAAAGTTTTGATCTGAGTCAGTCTCGCAATGTTCTGGCGAGAGAGGAAAATACGGTAGGAAGATACCTCCATTTTACAGCTGAAGAACAAAACCACCAGAGGCTCAGCTCGACAAGAGGAAATTAGAGCCTATGTGCTGTCCGGGTGTCCCTGGAGGAACCTTTGCCCAAAATTCAGATTCCTGCCAGTTGTCTGCTGCCTGTCCTGGAGGTGACTTTGGACACCTCAATTCCTCCTTTAGCATGTAGGAAAACCAGTTTTCACAGACAACTAATCCCAAGGTGATTTTGAAATTACTGTTTATTAGATGTCTCTTATTAGGCCTATTAGTCTTTTACTAATTTTATTCGACTTCTTCCTTACATTTTTTGAGAAAATGGCTTTTACTTTGGATTTGCAGAGCCATGAACATTTGTGGAATATTTACATGAAAGACCATGAAACCAGCCAGCGAAAGAGGATTTTCTGTTAGATTGATATTTGCTCTCAGTGGAGATGACATGCTACAAATGAAGCTATTTAGTTTACAGGTGAAACAATCGTTCTAATAAATTGCTACAATTTAACTGGAATACAAATAAATTATTATTTTTTTCTGATAAAATAATAATTGGAATCCTTTCTATGTTTCACCAGGCTTCTTTTATGAGCCATAAGAGGAACAATTTATTTCACTTCATCATATCTTGCAAATACTTCACATTTTTGGAAATGGCTCGGTGACATCTTTATTGACATTGTACAGCATTTCTGGAATCTGTTAGTGCATTGTTAGGCTCTTTTCTCATTTTTGCTCTTGTACCTTAAAGCTGAACTGAGAGCAAGATGTTAATTTAGGCTGGAAATGAAGCAAAGCAAGTTTGTCCAGATATATTAATGACTATTTTTCTAACAGAGGAAAAAACAGCAGAATAACTAAGCACTCTGCAGTACTCTTCCATTATTTCTGGAACTAAACCTGGACTAGAGTGATTTGTGACTCCCAGTTTGCCCTGGATTCCAGAAATGAGTTGTTCTAGCACCATTTCTAATCTCTCTAGAAGGCAGATGGACTGGAAAACTTGCAAGAAAGCCTCAACATAACAGACTCAAGACTTTGGGAGCATTTATATGTTTATTCAGGAATTTGGTACTTGACCTAAACCTAAAATCTGAAGGCAGCGAGTGCTCTCCTCATTGAGAGAGGTCAGTTAAACCTGAGCACGGCTCTGAAATTCCAGGGTTCATCCATCATTTTTCCTAATAACTTCGTTTTAGTTATTCTTTATCTCTTGCCAGAACCACAGCAAATGAAGAAAGCAAAATTTCATCATCCTAGCAGTCCAGCGAATACAATTCCTGCATTTACCAAGTACCAGATAACTGACACCAAGGCAAACAAACAGGCAAATATGAGTGTGTTGCTATATCTTTCAGCTCCCTCCTTACACGTCTCCCCAGGGGTAGAAAACTTATGAAAGCTAAAGTGTTCTCACAAGGTTTTCTTTTTAGCTCGATTAATAGCTCTTTAGAGGGCTCCTTCACCACAGGCTCCTTTGGACACCAATGTTTTGTTGAACTTGTACACCCTTCCTCTGAAACGGAGGTTACTCGATAACCGTTTACAACACTCAGTGCATTGATGTACAAGAGTGCAGAGCATCGGTCACAGATTTCTGGAAGCGTATCCTCAGCCAAATCACAAACAAACTCCTGAGTAAATATCTATCAGCCTTTCTCTCTTATAAGCTTCACATAAAAATCGTCTGAGATTGTGAAATGCTGCATTAAAGCTCAGGATTCCGGGCAGAGCCTCCCGCCGTTACAGCGTTGAGCTGTGCCACAGGTAAGGCTCATTCTTCACTCAGCCAATCTGCCTTAGAGCAGAAATGACAGACGTGGACTGATGGTGGCTACCTTGAAGTTCTACATCAGTAGGTAATGTTGATACTGTGCACATTATATGACACCTCCTCCAGGCAGCAGTGTTTCGGCTTGAACGACAAAGTGTTTTTTATATTCAAAAGTGCAGCTTTAAAGTCTTTCTTCTTAGGGTTTTTTTTTCCTTACAAGTTCCTTTCTCGTGTGACTCATTTCCACCTCCCCCAGATGAAATTCATTGTTCTTCAGAGGTACGTCCTCAATGTTTGTGGGGGCTGTTTTGCTGAAATCCCCTATGTTTAAAAACACTGCCCTTAAAAAGAGCAAGAGAGAAGTTACTTCTAACCTATACACTGCACTAACAAGTGTAAAACAAGAGCCAGAAGGATAAGAAGAGGTGGCACGTGAGTGAGAGCGAGCATTAATGCCTTTATTTTTTGTCAAACAGCTTATTTTCATTACAAGAGAGCCTTGTGGACGCTTTTAGCTTTGTGTTGTTATGCAGAAAGTAAAGCAGCGATCCTCGGGGGGCCAAATCCTGGGAGCAGTACTGAAGTTGGAAACCCACTGAATTGGATGGGAGAGTTTCTCCAGAAGATAGGGAAGCTGCTGATGTGGAGAGGGAGGGATTATTCTGTTGCCTATGCCCATGCCTGATAGAAAAAGGATGGGCTTAAAGTGCAAAAGTCCAGGTTAAACTCCCTTTTCCTCAGTCTTGGTGAAGTCAGCCACCCAACGAGGCAATGGCGTTCCCATGGCTTGAGCATCAAATATCTCTGTCATCATCTACCTTATTGCAGCTACCTCCTTCCACAGTAGTAAAGTGAAGTGGTTCAGTAGCAAGAAAGCAGCTAAAATGTTCCTTTAGGCAGGATATGAGAGAATACCGAGTTTAAGGAGTTACTGCCTGTCTTGCCGAGGCCTGAAGGAAGGCTGGTGAATTCACAGCTACAGGCTTGCACCAAACTGGACTGAGCTTGTTCTGCCACTTTCAAGAAATTCCTGACTTTTTTCTCAGCCCCGTTCTTCCGGATTCGCCTTGCTCCACTTCAAACTCTGACAGTTCCTTTTAGCTCTTTGCAGTTCCTCCTCCTCTTTTTCTCACTCACCTATCTCTGACTGCCTGAAACTTTGAACTCTCGTGCTGGCCATGCAGCCATACCCGTGTTGGATCAGCCCTACCGTCATTGCAAGTCACCTGCAGACTTCTACCGCGCTGTGGTGGTTTGTACCTCACCTCTTAAACAAAAGCCTGAATGCAACGATATGGCATTCTCGTCAGAAAAGAAAAAAAATAAAGTCTTTTTCAGGCTCCTTGGAGAAAACTTGAAAACTTAAGCTGAACAGGGACTCGCAGTTCGAGGAGATGTTGTCAGTAATACGGTACACTCTCAGAGCACACCAGGTCCCTCAACTGAGAGCTAGGAGTAGGATCTCTGGATTGGGAACCCACAGGAGATGGCAACGCTTGGCTTATCCTGCTGCCACCGAGCTGGAGAGCCTTGAGGACCATGGAAGCATGGGAATAGGTCTCTGTTTTGCCAGTCGTCGGTTGCATTGGCGCCTTGAGGCTGTTGATAGCTAAGGTGTAAGGAGAGAATGGCTCATCACACAGCAGTACCAGAGCCGAGGAAGAAAAAACATTCAACGGAGGATTAAAATCTCCTTTGAACGTTTTTTCTTGAGAAAATTGCTCACAGACACAGGAAGCTAATGGCAGCAGACCCTGAGATGTCATCCTGGGCCAATCCCTTAAACACCGCACAGACCTTCCTCAGGCCTTACGTTCAGGGAAAAGAAACTGCTCTAGACTTAGCTGACAGTGAGCCAATACAGTGGGTCACAAATGGAAAGGGCATTAAAAACCAATAATGAATAAAAATATTAAAAGAGCTTCTTTAAAAAGATGCCAACTGCTTTCAAGAATTAAATAAATAGCTGCAGTGCTATTATCTCTGCAGAAAAGGCTTTTTGTATCGTAGTAATGGCAAATGCAAGTAATTAATGCAGGTACTAAAGTAGCTTTATTTAGAGAGGTGAAACAACCAGTCCTTAAAGAAGCACTGCTATATAGATTGTGAAAAAAGTCTGCTGCGAGAAGGAAATACAAAATTGCATCCTGCAAATGCGAAGCACTCTGAAGGAGAAATTCATGGTAATGTAAACTGGAACTTTTCTTCAGAGAAACACTTAAAATGAAACTGCTCCCTTCTCCTTCTTCTTCCCAAGCTGCTGACACGCATAAAAAAGTGTGTTTGACCAACAGCTTATTTGGAATGTTTTCTCCTTCCCTAACGAAAATGTGTTATTTCTCTAAACAATATGCCACTTAATACCAACAGAAGTCTCCTTAGCAGATAGGACATAGTTGCAAGGCTTCAACCTGTGCCAGGGTTTGGATCTAGGAAGAAAATCCTGCTAGAGTCAAGTATTTACTTATTTAGTGATTCTTTCCAAGGTCATATTTTTAAGCTGTAGGGGAAACCATCCTGAAGAGTAAACTGAATGACTGGGAAGTTGAAGTACAGAAGCTTGCTGTGACCGAGTTAGTAATGCTCTCTTTAAACAGTGGCCCCACTGAAGAATTGAACTTAAGTGCCTCGGCACAGTAAAGCCTATGTGTTGTCTTTGGGAAGCATTTCCAGCTTAATAGGGACGAAGTTTCCTTTATGCCTGATGCAGCAGCACATTTCGTTTCACAAATTTCCTTTTCCACCCATTTAAGCAATTAACTTGGAATGAATGAGATGCCAGATGAATATTACTGCCTTAAGAATCAATAGCTGCTTCTGAGGTGGTTCTGGAGAAAAGAGGGGTCTATATTAGCCAGCTGTGCGTTTTGACGTCTTGCCAAAGCCACGCCACCTCAGCAATTACCTCAGAAGCACTGTACCCATGCCTCCGTGTGCCCCATTTCAGCAGCAATTTGTGCCCTCTTATTTTCCTTCTGCTCTGGCTCATGCGAGAGGAACGGTGACCTTTTGGGATGAGGGAGTAGAGTGGAGGCTTTGCAGGCTCTGTGCCTTGCTCCCTGCCCGTGGAAGGGAGGCCCCAGGGGACATGCAGTGTGCAGCCTGGGCGCTTGCACCCCAGGCATGGGCAGATAGCAAGAGTGAAGATGGTGCTAATTACTCCCAGTGCCACCATACAGCTTACAAGTCCTAGTGGCATCTTCTTACCTGGTAAAGCTGTCCCATGCGTAGTCACCAGCCACTTTGCTGCTTCCCACATCTGGTGTGAAAAGGAAAGATATGAAAAGTCCACTGTGGGTAGAGAGAAATCTGGTGTCCCCCAGGGACAACACAGATATACTTCCAGGTGCCTTGTTCAGCTCCCTGTCCTCATGTGGATCAACTTCTGATTCAATGAGTTGCCCTCTGCTCTGCAAAGGAAGAGAGCTGAACAGCAGCCCTCCTCTATGGTGCCTTCTAGCAACAGTGAGGGGCAGAACTGAATAAGGAATGATGTTTTGATGCTAACACCTCACTAAGCATGTCTAAACACACTGAGGAAAACAAGCGTAGAAAATTGTTGGCCCTGATAAAGCAGTTCTTAGGCACAGAGCTGGAAACTCTTCTGGATCATGCCTCACCAAAAGCGTTGTTAAATATCTTCCATTTGTAGAATATTTACTTATGGAGATGCCTGACCTGGAAAGACAGGATCAGGATAACTATGAGGCCCTTGGAACAAGGGTCTTAAGTCCAAGGCACCATCCCCACCCAGGCAATAAGAGGCAGATTGGAAGGAGAAGCTTGCTTGCCAGCTGAAAATTTGCCAGCTGAAAATTTGCCAGCTGAACAGTTTAGGCCATGAAATGCTGTGACAAAACAACGAATCTCCCCCTGCAATCTGTCCAGGTTATTTTCAGCACAGGTCAGCACTTTCAGGCTGAATTTTCAAATGTGGGTTCTTACACTGTTCTTGCAAGACATTTGCTCGCTGGCCCCAGGAAGCAGATACTTATTGCTGTGGTTACGTGGTCTGCATGAGCAAAGCCTCGTACGCACAGGAAGAGGGATCCCGTGCACTTCTGATGATAGTCCATCTTATGCAATGGGAACAATTCCCTTCCAGACTGAAGAATATTGTCTTGTTCTTAAAAACTGGGCAAGGTGGTGAATGGGGTCAAGAGAGAGGGAAATCTGCAGTGAGACGTAGCTGGGGTGGCTGCCTGCGATGGCGTAGCTGCACGGTGCTCCAAAGCAGGGCCTAGGATGTACATCACTGGGCAAGTTCATGCAGATCCTTGTCCCTTTGGGGAAGAAAGCGGGGATAGTACCACTAGAAATGATGCCACTGCAGCATTGTTGAACATGGCCTAATTTATGGCAAAATGGGTGGCTTGTTGAGCCCAGGGCTTTTGGATCCATAAACTATCACACAATAGTTGCTTAATCCAGGGCACAGCGATAGAAATGGGAATTGTGCGCATTTCAATGTAAGCATAAATCTATTTTTGCACTGGCTTCTTATTTTGACCTCTTAGGTTTGGCCGTCTGTCAGAAAGCACCACATCCGATCCTGGTAATTCCTTTCTTTAGGTCCTTCCTGTCAGAGAGCTGATGTGGTCTTGCTGAATTCTTGCACAAATTCACTGTAGAGTTTGGCCCTCTGGTATTAACAATAAGTTTCCTCCCTAACAAGGAAAACAACAGCATTATAAACATATGCCTTCGCTTACAAACAGGTATGCTGACACTTAAAAGTCGGGATTTTGGTTCCTACATGAAAGTAGTTCTGGTTCTCGGATGCGGTGGGAACACAGGCTCCTATGAAAAGGCTTGACTTCAGGCGTATAAGATTGAAAAAGTTGGCATATTGAACAGGAATAACATTTCATCATAGAAAGTGACAGCCCCGAAACTCTGTGGAAATAACCTTAAAGCCCTTGTTGCTTAAAACAGCTCCCTTCACATGGAGTTTTTCTTCTGGTACTGTCTGAAATACCCTTAGTCTGGACTGAATTCTTTTCCCTCTTGAGGTTCAGATTTTTTTTGGTTTTCTCCTGGAAGGAATTATTCCAGCACCAGGGCTGAATAAAATGCAAGCGTGCCAGGTTGCCTTCAGTTTTGTTTTAACAAACACTTCAATTATGCTTAATTTTATGGTTTTTGCTTTGTCACTGTGATTTCTCAAACACTACAAAGCTATATTCATTTTAAACGAGCACTGAAGTGAAGTGATCCAAGAAGGATATACAGATGTGTTTATGATGGAAGCAATGTTGTGAAATCGAGACTGATGCAGCACCAAGCAATATCTAGGTTGTATTTGATGTGAAGATCCTCTCCCGCTCCTTCAGCCTATAAATTATCGCTGTCACATCGCTTCTGAGCAAACTCAGCTTGCCAGGTCAGGTATTTAGAAGTTGAATCCTGGGTACTTTTTAGGTCAAAGTATCTTTTGTATCAAAGTATCAAATATATGCTAACAATATTTTTCATATCCATAAGAAAAGTAAATGCATGCATTGTTCTTAAGAGCTTTAGGTTTGGGAACTAAAGAACTAATCTGAGAGGTACAAAACTGAAAACTATTAGAAGGGGTATGAAATGATGTCTGGCAATGTGCGGGCAGGCAGGAGCGCAATTTCATACCCCGTTCAGCAACACTTCTGTTATTTAAACCTGGCCTTCTCTTGAGTACCTGTTGCCAGCCTCCCCAAACCAACAGCTAAGGTGGGAATTCACTGAAGAGAGCAAACAATATTTACTGATTGGAGTTGTTAGAGAAAAAGACCTAGCATATGAACTTGCAGGATCTTGAGTCTGTCTCATACCACCAGCTCTCCTTTGCAGAGGAGAACCCTTCTACCTCCAGCCCGGACCCTTACATGCACGGGTGCCGATTTTGCTCCCAGTGATGTCTACGAATGCACACGCACATTTCCAGCGTGTGATCAGTGTTGTTTTTTTTCCTGAAAACCACTGCTAATTTGAGCCTTTCTCAGGTAGAAATGTCAGGTGACAGTACTCTTCCTGCCAAGGAGCCTTGTTATAATATAAAGATTTTTCAAAAGCAGCTCTGATAGTGAAGAGGTATCATGGAGGAGAAATGTTTTAATTCATAAACAGTCATGGAATTCTATTTTCATAGCTTGGGGATAATCCATCTGTGTTACATGATTCAAACTGTGAGGCAACGGCCTTCCCTGAAGATTTTAAAAATATGAATGACTTTTTTGGCACTCCCAAATGCTCAGCAAGTTCTTCTTAAATCTCAGAACTGGTACTGAAAAATGGAGATCCCTAAAATATCTTCCATCTTCCCCTTTTTTTGAGAAAGGACTACTGGACTACATCTTATTCGTGACACAAATAGTGCTCTGCTTCTGGAACAGACCATTGGTTTAGAAAGGTTTTATAAAATAATAAAACATACAGTCCATTTCTACCGATTGTGTGAGACACTGCAAAATGACCAGACAGCTTGTTTTACAAATGTGTAGGTTGATTAACATCTGTGCTAAAGTGTAGTAAACATATAATTTTACTCATGAGTATGAAAACCAGATGTCCACATCTGTATTTCCATCCTTTCTGCAACTTGTTATCTCCTAGTGGCCATCATTTTACATCTCATGGCTCCTGTGCTTCATCCAACACAATAGATCTGAGTAACTTCACCCAACGCAGCTCACACCTGTTGAGGGAACCTAAACTTTCACATCAGAGTTTGTGCTCCTAAAGCACTTAATAAAGCTTAGCTCAAACATAAATCCAGACTTTGGACAGATGGCTGCTTCACATTAAAGTTTATTTTCCAGGAGTTTGCTGTACACTTTCCATGGATACTCAAAAGAGTAATTTCTTGATATTATGATGTTAGCCCGTCAGTAATCTTCAGAGTTTCCATCTCACTTGCCAAACCTTATGAATCCTTTTAGCCTCCTGTTGACCTATGTTTGTGAACACTGCAGGGTGAATTTCATCAGATTACAGGGATTCACTGTCCCCTGAGTTGCCAGTAGTAGTCTCTGAGTTGTCCTGAAGCTACAAGGTTCACTGACATTAAGAATAAATCAGGCTGAAAAACCTTATAAATAATTTCTTCAAAACTCTGGAGAAATGTATCCACCTTCCCAAGTCACTTGCTAACAAGATTGCTAGCCAGGATACTTTTGATAGAAACATTTTTTTTCCATTTGAAAACGTCGGTTTGTCAGATTGAAACTTTCCAATATAAGTTCCAGCTACACTTTTCACCGGGTTAGGGATGAAACTTCTGACTGAATAATGAGACCGGTCCCTGTCTCCCCATCACGTTCCAGCACTGCCAATAGCACAAAAGTGGTCAAAGACCTCACTTGCAATGACAGAAACCCAGGCCTTCAATTTGCCTGATTCAGATCAGGGTGTTAAGCCTAGATCATCTCTGTATCAGGTGACCATCAGCCTTTCCTTCTCAATCCTTCCTATTGAAATTGTTCTGCATTTTAAGATATGATTGAATACTCATTGAATGGAGAGATACAGACAAAGGGACTCAGGAAAAATAGAGAAACAAATGAAATTTTTTTTTTACACCAAATACTGCTGACTCTTGCTCCAGTGCCAACCTTGGGCCATATTGCCCTTGCCTGAACATCTCTTTACATGGTATTTGGAAAAAGAATGGATTCAGATGTTCTCTTATATTTATTCATATGGTGATGTGGCATCATGGCACTGTCTTGAGGCACAAACAGGAGTGCATGGACCTGAGCCATCCTGGTGATTGACATCTCTGAGTAGATGTCTATCCAAACCTGCTGAGACCTTACCTGGGTTTCAGAGGATTTGTCAGAAGCAGAGCTAAATGTCAGCATAAGATTCATCAGGAATACAAGTCCTCACAGGTAGCTGAGTAGCTGAAGGAACTCAAATAAAAGCAACAAAAATGTAAAGACAGACTGACAAGTTAAGAAAAGAATTACAAAAGCTGCATTGGCTAGGAGACAACTGGTGAGGGACATGCTTGTTCCAATTTATTTGAGGCATGAAACACTAACTAGCAAAAAGATTATTTGAAGATGAAAGAGTTGTGAGGATTCCTTCTTACTGACGGCTCAGATCAAATGCATACTATCTATCAGAATGAAGTGTATAGAGACCAAAGAAACAAAATATGGGATTTCTAAGCAACAGAATAAGGGAGGCTGTTAGAAGAAAGAAGGTGTATTGTAAAAAAGGTGAAGGTGTGTTCAAATGAGGAAAAGAGAAGAGAACAACCTCCAGTAGATTAAATACGGAGGTGCAAAATGACAAATCTTAAAAGGAGTTTGGGATCAACTTGAAAAGGCATAACAATTTAACAATAATTAATTGCCTAACTATATTCTGAATGCCTTGCAGAGATTATGCAGACCAGTAGACAGTGAAGGTGTGAAAGTAACAGTGAGAAAAGGTAACAATGTAAAAGCGAAATAACTTTTTATTTTCCATTTTTCTTCACCATGAGGCCTTAATGCATACTGCAACTGCCTCAACTTCATGTGTCAAAAATAGAACAAATTAGGAAATATCAGGAGAAACAAATTGGCAGCATCACATGCTGTTCATCGAAGGGTTCTAAAGAAAGGCAAGTTCGAAATAATGGATCTACTGGCTGTGGTGTGTGATCTCTCATTTAAACCTGCCTTTGTATTAGAGAAATGGAAAGTTGCGAAGGTGATGCCAATTTTTAATAAAATTCTCCAAGCAGAAACACACAAGTTAGAAATGTGTGCCAAGCAAGTTGGTAGAGCTTACAATAAATAATAAGACCATGACACATGAATAAATAACATTTATTCATTTATGGGGGAATAATCCAACCAGCTTTTGTGACAGGAAGATAAACCCACCAGTGTTCTTTGACGGAGTCAGTGAGCACGTAGACAAGGGAGAATTGACTGACGAAGTCTAACTGGATTCCTTAAATGCAATCAGCAAATTCCCTCACCAAAGCCTGTTAGAGAACCTGCTGTGAGATAGGTAAGACCTTAATATATGTACCTGGCTAAAAGATAGGAAACAATGAGTAGGAAATAATGGTCAGTTCCTGAATGTTTGCCAGTGGACTTTCAAAGTAATCTCTGCTTGTACTTGAGCTGTGCAACACATATATAAATGACCTCGATGTCTAGTGAAAGTACGAAGCTTGCTCACAGCCTAGACAGGATCACTCCGGGTAAAAATGAAAGCTCACCACGAAGATTTGCAGAGGCAATAAATCAGCTCTGCAATACTGACAAAAAAATGCCAGATGGAATTCAACATTGATAAATCAGAGGTAATGCACCTAAGAAAAAAAAAAACCTCAATTAACATACATAATGATAATGCTCTTCAGATGTACTCTTAGCTATTACCCTTTAGGAAAGAGATCTTGGAAGAATGGCAGGCAGTTCTATAAAAAGCAACTCGATGTTCAGTAGCAGTCAAAAAAACCCCCTTTGTTTGAATTTAAGAGCTATTTGGAGAGGGATAGAGAACAAGAAAGAAAACGTCTTTATGCTACTTTGTAAATCTATCGCACAAACATATCTTGAATAGTCTGTACTGTTCCAGATTCTCCATCTTAAAAAATGCGTGGCAAAACTTCTACTGTAGTTGCAAGTGGATGTAGACGAACAAGACCTGTAGATGGACACCTCTTGTTAGACCAGCTAAAATCATAAAAAAAACATCAACACACTACTGAGCACACAAACCCTCTCCAGATCTAAAAAAAACCAGCAGCAAAGAAGTGTTGTGATCCAAAAGCCAGTTTAGTATTTCTAGCTATAGGAGTAAGCCTAATTCAAAATATTAATTACAGCTACCTAAAAACCTTGTCTTGCCTAATGTAGAGCTAGAAAAGGTATAAAGAAGCATCCAAGGTATGGTATGGCACCCATACAAGGATGGAATAAACAGCTCTGATTTATAAAATTGAGAGAGATGTGGAGAAGGCAATTAGGAAATGACAGCTCACTCTTTTCTAACACAAGATTTAAGGAAGTCAACCATGAAACAAGTAGGTGGCAGGTTTGAAGCGAAGAGGAGGAGGCATTTCCTCATACAACACTGAGTTAAGCTGTGGATCTCTTTGCCACAGGATGTTGTGGAGGCTAAAAGTCTACAAAGCTTCAAAAAGTGACTAAACCAGATTGTAGAGGAAAAACCAACCAAATATTAACTGCAAGGACAGCAGCCAGTGGCTTAGGAAATCCATAGGTCACAAAGTCCTAAAGCTTGAGGAACTTGCAGGGAGACACAATGATTTTTGATTTGGTCTTTATATGCTTCCCTAGGCATCCATTTTTAACCACTAGTAGGGTGACAGGATAGTGGGTAAGGAAGGTCATTGCCCTGACTCAGTACTGCCTTTTGTATGTTCTCAGACATCTGGGCTCAGCAGAGTGTACCAAGGTCAAGCTCAGGGAAGAGTCCTGACTTCACAGGTGGAGCAGAAAGAGGATTTAGTTCAGGCATTTTGGTCATTATGGCATGGAGGGAGATGGAGAGGAGAGGCAGTGGCCTGGTAGGTTGTGGCCACCTTCATTCTGGTCCGAGCTTGGAGACAACTGTTGCTGTAAGCTGAGGTGTGAAGGTGGGTTAGGAAATGATGGCGGTCAGCTTGAAGGGGTCACAATGCCATTGTTAGGTAATCCAGGTCGGACACTTGATGGCTCTCCCATGCCTGGGGTTCAGCTTATGGTGCAGCTTACAGATGGTCAAAGGACTCCATGCTGATGTCCCTGCTAACAAAACCTGTGGTTCTGAAGAGCGACACACCAGCTCCACTGCCAGACCTCTCCCATGGGAGGGATTTTATTCTTATCCAAGCACTGGCGTAAAGCACAAGTGCTCTGGCTTGAGGATGATTTCCTGATTCTCCTAATGATATCTATTTTTTTTCTGAGAGCATTGTTCTTGAGTGGAGTTCATTAAAATGAATCTTCAGGTAACTGTTCTGTTCAACTTTTTGACAAACGGCTCTAACTCAACATGTAACTCCAAAGGGGACAGGAAATGAAAATATAGCCCCATTCCTCAATAATTATTAATTTCCTGTCACTATTTTCCTTACTTCAAGAGGTTGGAAAGTTCTAACAATCTTGTAAGGCTGATTAAAGAGTAATTTGGAAGTGGGATGGGGGGAGAGAGGTGAAGGAAAGGGAGAGAAGACTATTTCTGAACACTAAAAATAGTTTCAAATTCCCGCCAAGAAATGACAAATTGTTATATACACAGTCAGACACGGAGATGTATATTTTGTTTTAAATTCCAATTTCAAAATGTACTGCATAAAGAGAAACCACAAATTGAAACTCCATGTGCTCATATTGGCAGCAATGCCAAACTTAGGTTTTTTTCTAAATATAACCCCCCCCAAACCCTACCTCAACCTTCCTCCACCTCCTGCTCCCTCTTTTATAAGTACGAACACAGAGTGTTTTGGTTTCTCAGTGACTTTTTTCCTTTCCTTTGAGTTACTAGTGGAGGGCCAAGCTCTCAGAACCTTACTCAAGTAACGTTTGCGTTGGTTTCAATGGGAGGTTTGCCCATGCGAGGTCTGCAGTATTTTTCCTGGTATTTATATGAAATTAAGGAATGTGTGACAGGAATGAGGAACAGTCTTGGCAAGGGAATGAGAAGCAAACGCCATTTTGTAAAGGGATGGAGGATACGGAAGGAGGGTAATGATGTGAGGAGCGCCATGTAAAACTTTATCCCTCTTCTATCTCTGTAATTTCTCCCTTTTAAACAGAAAGGCCTTTGAATTTGAGTCAAATATCTAAAGAAAATGAATTTTGAGGACTCAGTCCAGGTCATAGGAAACAAGCCACATCAAAACCCCCCAAATAAATCACCTCTAATTTAAGCAAAACTGTACCAGAGACTAAAGATAAACCAGTCCTTTCAGCTTTCAGAAGGGAAGGCAACATCAAAAGAGGAACCCGAAGTAGAAGCCTAGAAATGTGAATTTGTTGGCCTTTTCACACTCA
The DNA here is from genome assembly GCA_009819775.1 of Phoenicopterus ruber ruber. Classification (NCBI taxonomy): domain Eukaryota; kingdom Metazoa; phylum Chordata; class Aves; order Phoenicopteriformes; family Phoenicopteridae; genus Phoenicopterus; species Phoenicopterus ruber. Next base: position 9,228,653 of record CM020218.1, on the reverse strand, counting down.
AATTCTCACACTTCTTCCATTTCCTTTTACAGAAGAAGAATGTGGTCAGACTTGGGGGAATGACTTAACAGCTTTTATTGAAGGGTAACATAGTTCTCCTATGGATAACTGGAGAGTCATTATAAAGAGAATTAAGCAGTGACGATCTGTCCCAGTTTGAATGCTGTGGCTTGGAAGTTTTGACTCATGAGATGTTAATTTCTCAGTCTGATTACATGAAAATGTATAAATATGAGCACTGATGAGGAAGAGAAGTATCCTGCTGAAAGCTGAGTGGTGTCGAGTTCCCTCCCTTCTATGAGGAGCATAGGAAAAAAAGGCTCTTACCGTGTTAAATGATATTGCACATAGTAGAAAGTGTCCAATATATGCAAAGGAGTGCTACCACCTCCATTTTACTAGGTGTTGAGGTGGGGCACAGACAAGTTAAATGACTTTACTGTGAGGTCCTTGTGTGAGGATGGGTTTGGTCTCCATTTGGTCCATCCAATGAAGGCAGCAGGGCTGAGGACACTCAAAGTTGGGTGTGAAGAGTCAAAAGTCGGGTGGCAGAAGTGCTGCCATGTTTGACTCTGTGTAAAGAAGCCGTGCCCATGTTCAAGTGGCCAACCTGGATGGCTTGAGGCTCGTAGAGACTCTAATCAAAGCGAGATGGGAATCATACTGTGTTATAGGTAATTAGAGTTACTCCTCTGAAGGAAACGAGGTACTTCCTGTTATTGTCCTCAAACAAGCATCAGAGAAACACTAATTGTTCACAACACCACCACTAAGGAAAACCCCCCAAACCCCTGGAACAATACAGTGTAGAATAATGTGAATTAATTGTTATGTTTAGTACCTCCAGGAGAAACGCTCTGCTGACAGCTCTCTGAATCGCTCTGCCTGGAAACCACCTGAGCACTGCCTTATTTCTAGACATCTGTCACCACAGTTATTAGCTAACAACAAACATAACATGAAAATAATTGTTCTATTTAGGACAGGAACAATAACTAATTGACTGACATGAAATTGCATCAATATCATTATCTCCTGTTGACTTTTTGATAATCTGTTGAAGAACAGTTTGTGCTTTCCGGGGTGGAAAACTCTACTTGTTTCCTAGCAGGAACCCTGCGCCGAGAAGTTTTCCCTAATGGCTACCTAATTTTGCAAATTTAAGTTATAATGCTTTCCAAGCACTGTTGACATTTCATTACCTCTGGTTTTTTTTTTCCAAGCTTCAATCTTCCGCAGAATGCAGACTGGTATATTCGGTATGGTAGTAGAATAACAGCTGGATACCTGAAATTCAGTTCACAGCCTTTCCAGCCTAATTTTGAAGTGCTAGGCTGTTAAAGATATTTAGGCACCTAAAAGATGCAAATAGGTGCTTCTTAGGTATCTAATTTACTCTGAAACTATTGGGAATTAGTTATCTTTCATGGACTTTTCAAAAACCATGTAGGACTGTTACAGCAACTGAAGCTACAAAATACCTCTAAAATTCTGGGCTTTTCTGATGTTCTGGAGCTAGTCATTTTTATAGTGCAAGTTTTTTCCAAATGTTCATTTTTGTGAGAGCCCTGCCACTCCCATCCTAGCTGAAGAACCTCCTCGTACAAAGTGTGTTCATACCTTAAGCATTGCCCTTCTGCATTTGTGAGTTATTGTCAAATACCACTTAAATGCTTCATGGACTTTGGAAGCTTTCCTACGTGATCAGAGGTTTGACATAGTCTAATGCCTAGGTGCACTGTCTATGAGATTTTCTTGCCCTACTAGCCCAATTTTCAGAAAGCGCATCTTTTTAAGGACTTAAAAATACCATCCAAGCACTTTTGAAAAAATCTTTGGGAACATGGAGGGATGTGTGAATATTTTCAAAGTTGTAGTTTGACTAACCCAGCCGCTGCTTAGATCATCAAACAGGCATGTGTTTGGGACACAGAGGCACTACAGTCCTGGTGTATTCATCTCAGAATCCTCATGGTTATGAGAATAATTATCCCTTCATACCGGCCTAGAAATCTTGGACAGAATTAGCAATCACAGCAAGGGTGCTAAGAAATAATTTGTATCGTACATCTGTTAGTGTCTCTTAGCCCAGCTGGAACTTACATGCTTTCCTCCCTATCTTGGGTTTCTCAGATTCTGTTGATGTGTATTTAAGCTGCAGGAACATGGGAAACAGTCAGGCAGGGGGCAGATGCAAAATTCCCTGGTATTTTGATTCCAAACCATGATCTCTCTTATCAGGACGGTTAAGGAAAGAAAGTGTCAAATATCATTTGGTCTCCTGTTCTCAGCTTGTCTGGCTAACTCAAGGTGTGGTGGGAGGAGCGTGCGAGGGTAAGGCCATCACAAGTGTAGAAGAACTAGTAGACCACTCAGACAAGCGTTCTCCAACAGGCGTCCCATGAAAGCACCTCATTGGGATTCTACTGATGATATCTTGACTGGATACAACTGACACTGATTTTTTGAACGGTGTCAGCCTAAAGAACAGTTTCATGTTTTACTTCATCTTGTCTTTAAGAAGAAATAATGTCTCTTAAATCTTTTTGATTGCTAATGCCTTCCTCTTCATTCTCCTCCTCTTCGCTGTTGCATCCATGGGGAGGGAGGCTGTCAAGGAAAGTGTCATTTGAAGACATTAGTCATAAAGATGTAAGGGGAGAGCAGGATGAAATACCTCATATCTGGCCCTGCTTTGATCAGGAGGTTAAACTAGAGATGTCCTGATGTCCCTTCCAACCTGCAATAACTAATTATCCTGTAAGAGTGGGGAAGCCTGAACTTTCAAGCCTATTTTACTATTAAAGAAAGAGTTGTCTTTTTCGGATGCACAGTGTTCTGTTCAGCCTCTCATTTGACTGATGATCACATCATATTTATGCTTAACATGCTTTCTCTCATTCACTCTTCCCCCTCCTCTCCTTTACTCAAATGCTATAAACTCTTCCCACCCCATATATTTTTGTTTTACACCAGAATTATGCAATTCAGCTGGGATTTGCTTTGGACTGCTTCCAAATACACCCACACAACTGCTCTGAAAGTGATGAGGTTTATCAGAAGATGGACTTGGCAAGTCTGTGTTACAAAGGGCTACTGATCCAAAATGTTTCAGGAAGAGACTTTAAGACACACAAATAAACCCACAAAGCAATAAAATATAAGGTTGTGGACAGTTTCTGTATTTAAATGTTTAGAAGAGTTGAAGCTGGTAGCTAAAACAACTTGTCTGAAAATGGCTACTTCTCCACTAGCGAACCAGTATCAGTCAGTTTTATCGCAACTGACTGGGTACTCACAGGCTGTGACTATTCAGGGTTTCATGATGTTGAAGACCTGCCATGCTTTTTCTTCAGAACAACACTGGAATTTGGTCCAACAAGGTTACAGGCGGTCAGAGGAATCTTTAACACGCTGTTGACTAATTTTGTTCCATCTGTAGATGCATAAAACATCCTCTGGAGAGGCTGTGTTGTCCATCGGTAAAGCTATGAATCTAGAGACCTGGTTTTAATCTTGGGTCTTCTCTTGGCCTCCTCCACAGTCTCAACTGAGTTGCCTTTCTCCTCCGTGCCTTAGTATATACCCTTCTAGAAAATGAGGGTCCACAGCACAGCACTCCATTGTAGAAACAGTCAAAGAGGTACTGATGAGAACTGCAATGTAATGACTGGGATTTTGTTTCTGCCAGAGCACTAATTCCAAAACCCACACCCAAACTCATGAAATTACCTTTTAAATGATGAGACAGAATCATTCTTTTTTTTTTTTTTTTTCCAAGATATTCCCTGCATTTACGTCCCTTGGGTAGCAACAGTGGAAAGTACTGGCGAGGAGAGCAGCCAGTAGACAAGGCCTTATTCGCCCAAGTTTGAGGGCTTTGCCTGTGTCAGTGATGTAAGGATACCAGTCTCCTTCAAGAGGTGTGGTTTATCAGTGGAGCTTTTACAGTGTCTCGGACGTCAGGCTAATGGTCTCACATACAGATTCTGTAAGATGCCTTTCATTCATCCTGCCAAACAGGAGCTGTGCTTGTGATGCTTTCCCAAACTGAAGGGCATTGCTCCATGAATGCAAGCAATGTTAAACCCTGAATAATGCACACAGTCTTCCATTTGCAAAACGCTTCCACCTCTCCCTTTGCCCTCCCCCACCATGTGGTTTAGCTTTTGGCGCTGCAATAGATACTCTGAATCAATGTTAGCTTTTTGAGAGACTAATACTGAACACGGAAAGTCTGAGTCAAATCCAGTCGTTTTACAACTCCATTATTTGATTGTTGGTTGTTCTGGGTTTTTTTTCCCCTGAAGGTTTATCACAGATGAACTGGGCCTTTTGGCAGCATAGACAAGCACGTCTATTTTTTCACATGGTGCCCCGAAGACATCCATGTACTAATCAACCCAAATAGGAAGCCAAAAACTCTGTGAGAAGAGAGTATATTGTTCAATGTATATGTTTGCCTCAGCTTTAGCCCACAAAATGGTAAGCGCTCAGAAATGGGAAGATGACGGACATCAAAAGTATCCAGATCACGCAGCTTACAGAGCTACGTGCAATGTAATGACAACTTGTGGGAACTGTGAAGCACTGTGATGATCTGAGGTGTATTTCAGTTTTCAGTTCAATAAAATCCCAGCTTCTACACAAGCAAAAACTTGTCCTTTTTACCAGACTGCAATAAAATATTTGTAGTGGTTTTTATGGTGCAAGCCACTGTCCGCTTAATACTAGCTGAAGGCCATTACCCTCATTTCTCTCCTGAGTCATACCACAACACATCTCCAAACCAAGCTCCCAGAGGTCAAGACTGGTGCCAGGCTGCCCGCAAAGACCCCCAAGGGCCATGTTTGTTTGCTCAGAATGACCTGATGGCATGCCATGAGCTGGAAACTGCTTTACGCCATGCTCTGTTCACTCGAGTCAACTAGACACTTACGAGTCCGAACGATGTGAAAGGAGAAATACAGCTGTCCAGATCGCTGTGTGTTGGCCTGGTTCCACTGAAATCAATGTCTGTGTGCACACATCTGTGAAACAGCAATCTCCCAATCTCCAAATACGCTAATCCTAACTGAAGAGTCAACCTGAATCAGTATGTCCATTGGGTGCTACTGCAAAGTTTCAACTTACATCATTCTCGGGAAGGACAGGGATTTGCTCTGGCCTCAGTTCCTTCAAGCACAGAGCTGCTGAAGGCCACAAGAACCTTAAAAACCTCTGTTGTTATCAAGACTCTCTCTTTGGTTATCTGAGAGCTGTGTTCTTCCAAACTTCGTGTGCGTGGAGTAAAGAGGACCACACTAGTTTAGTCTTACCTGGCACTGAAAGTCTGTGTGATGTAGCTGTCCCCAGCCCAAGCAAGTACTGGATTCACTCTTCCTCTTCTGGTCCCAGAGAGAGCCCAGAAAGGTTCATCCAAGAGATGGCAGATGAAGTCAGTTCAGCTGCTTTATTGAACAGAAGGATTTGTGGTTGATAACTTACCACGTCCGGTATTTTCTTAAACATGGTAGAGCTGTATAACTCTATATAGTACTGCCCACATCTCTGGTGCTCATTAGTTTTCATACAAACATAGGACAAGAGCATGATCTCTGCAATACTGCACTTCCAGTTGAAGAAATCGGTTCAAATCCATTCTCACACTAGACAGAGTTTGCAAGGTGCTGTGAAACTCACTTTGTTTTCCCTTAAGATGCTTCTTTCGCTGATATCACTAGAGGGTTGCATCCTTGGACGTCTTGAATTTCCTTGCTTCTCCTCATTTTACTGTTCAAAGTCTCTCTGGACCACCTTCATGTTTAATCAACTCCAAGGACTCCCTCAAACATCCTAATCCCTCTTCACTCCATCTGTATGCTCCTATCTCTTTCTTCCCATGTATTTCCATAGAATCTTGGAGGCCTCTTTTTATCCTCTTTTCTTCCACAGTGCCTTTATCCTTTGCTCTATCCGTCCATCATCCAGAGTGCCAACTCCAGCAGGACCTGAGCAAAACTGAGGTGGAAGGAAAAGGAAATGCTTTCAGTAGGTATAAATGACTGTCGTAAGACAGGACCTTGGCCTAGGGGCAACTGGGATGTGTTTATTCCATGAAGAGCCATGCAGAAATACCTGAGCTAGCTGGGAACATGCTAGTTCAGGTTACAGAAGCAAAGTGTACACACATTAGCAGAAATACTGGAATTACTTGGGTGTGGCTTTCAGAGATCATCCTGTTCCACCCAAATAGAGAAGTACTGTGAAGCTGATGTAGCCAAAAAAGTGATCATTTCATTACACTTTTAAAGCCCAAAAGTTTTTTGAAAGTTTTGACTTTTTTTCGTCCTTAAAGAATTATTAATTATTCATAGTACATTTTGTACAAATGAAATTTGTAGAGCAGCCATGAAGATGCCAGTGCTCTTACCGCCCTCCGTAGTGACCTCAAAGTATTGATGGCAGAGTTAGAGTAGAAGAAATAACAGTGGAAGGGCTGAGTTGAATATTTCTGCTTGTCTGGTCACCAGCAAAAAAGGAGTTAGGAAAAATAGTCTGCTGCTTCAAGTAGGCTACTGAGAATCAGGAGACTTCATTGCGGGGCCTTACCTCTGTAAATCACGGGAGCCCGCTTCTCTCTCGTACTCCTTTTGCGTTAGCAGAATTCCTCCCAATCTACATTTGCATAAAGAAGATGATGATCAGGAACTTAATCTCTTCATGTACATCCATCTGGATCTCTCTCAGAGGTACTTGTGTACCTCTTGTGTACCATTACTGTAGCTTTTTCCATGAGCCTTTTGCTCATTGCCCCAGAAGGCAAATTTGATGAAATTTCCACGTTCATTTTGGAAACCGCAGGAGTAGAAGACTTTGTGGTTTGTTCAAGGAAGTCTGTGGAAGGAATTAAACCAAGGTCTCCCAACTCTCAAATTGTCACTTTACCTCTATATGATCCTCCTTCTCTACCTCAGTTTCCCCTGGACAAGGGAAATTGCCTCCATAGAGGAACCAACATAACCGCTGCAGACTCAGCTACATTAAATTCATAAAACTGGGCAATCACTCTGAAATAAGCACCTTTATTCTCAGATAACACGTCGGTCTAGGATGCTGGTCAGGAAGCATCACAGAGCACAAGCTTATTGCTCAAAGTGTCGGTGATATCCTCCAGTGGCTGAGACATCCTCGCTGCCCGCACAAGAGCTCGCCAGTGGCCCATCAACGTGGAGGTGCTGCACCTCCATCTCAAAAACATTGAGAAACAAGGGATACAGCTGGATTGTGCCGAGATGGGGAAACTACCTCAACAGGATGAGGTTAATTTGGGTGGTGAGCCCAGGTCACGAAGCCTGAAGCAGAACAAAGCTGCCTGTCAGCCATGCAGGCTGAGCCGATACCCTCGCGCCGGGATTCAGAGCATCCACACGCGGCAGCCGCTCAGCCTCACGCCGGGCTCGCCTCCCTCCCGCAGCAGTTTGCACTTCGCTAGCAGCACAGACGTTAAAACTTCCTTTAGCTTCCAGAAAGAAGATAAACACGGCTTTCAATGCAGATTAAAATACACACGCACTTTTGAAACATGGTTGGTCATTAGTAATTCATGGCTGCTGTCCAGCAAGCGGAGAAAAACATTTCCCCTCGTAGGTTTAGCAACAAAACCAAGGAAAAAAAATCAATGACTTATACTGTACACTAAAACAGCTTAAAACACAAACATTTCCAGAGTACAATATTTCAAGCAGTCTTGGAACTGGAGGAGCTATTTTTTAACTGGATTCCTACTTTTTACTACCAACAGCCTTGTCTTATTTGCAGAGGCTCTGTTAGCTGTCAGACATCCTGACTCCACTTAATAAACTCACTTAAAGCAGAACTTTCTTAAGTCACAGTGTAAGTACATAAATTAGTTGTTTCAGTGTTAGACCAACACACTTCTCTTTCTTCCCTCTCTCCTGAGCACTGAGCTACGACGAAGAAACTCAAGTCTCAAAAGAACCAACAGTTCATTAAGAAATGCTGCCATAACCCGACGTCCCTAATATACTGCAGCTCCCGTTGGCTTTGGTCGGAGCTGTAGAGCCGCTTACTTGTGGGTAAAACTGGGCAGAGTTTGGGTCCCTAGGTCTAGGTCCCTCAGTTTACATCCCACTTTTGAAATGCTTTGTGTGCAGTGACCTCAGTGAAAGAAATGCAGAGGTGACACTGGGTCACAGGCAGATTTTGCATTAAGTGACACTTAATGCACCAGGAAGCTACGAGACTCTCTAGTGTCTCACCAGATAAGCAGGAGCAGGGCATATTTCATTAGTGGGTGGACCTTAGTCTGGTTCCTTGTGAAAATGAAACTCAAACAAATCCCATAGTGATGTCTCCGTCTGACCCTCCCTCATAACTCCTCCATCCATTGGCCAAACTTATTCACATTCAACAGAAAGAAATACATTGCAAAGGTAAATAAAACTGAAGGATACAGGCTGCCAAGCAGGAGGGATATACCAGAAGTCCTGCTGTCTCAGAGGAAGGCCACTTAACCTTTCAGTGTGTCCAAAAGGGGAAGGGATTTTAGCAACGCAGGCTCACACCTTCACAGAAAAAAAAATAGAAATGATGCAAAGCTGCAAGACACTGGGCTCTGCTCATTCCTGTGCTTGCAACTGGTATCTGTTGCTGCTGCTGCTGCACAGAAGTCACTGCTGGGACGCCTGGAGGAACTTGTAGGGTTAGATGACCCTGCACTTTTAGGTCTGCTAGTCCTTCTCCAGGGAGGGGATGTGCAGCATGGCAGCAACTTGCTCAATGTCCCCCTTACTGGGGAGGGATGAAGTGACTTTCCTTCTCGCCACACCGATTCCCATCCACAGGCAGGGCTGGTCTGACCCCCCATGGCAGAGGCAAGCAAAAGGGGCACCCCTTCCCAAGGCTGGCCCCTTCGACACCAGAACAGGGGGACAACTGCCTTGCAGAGGTCCATCATGGGAGTGAGGTGGGTGTGGGGGACAGCGTCTAATCCGTTCTCTGATCCTTTGCCCTGCCCTGACAGTCCCTTGGGTGAGCGCAGGAGCAATGCCAGGCTGGTGACGGGCAGTAGCTGGCAAAGCTCGGTGCTGCAAACACTGCGTTTCTCTCACCAGCTGCTACGTGTTGTACCTCGTGGCGGCTGCTATTTTTACATTAAAACTCATTTCTTGCTAATAATCTCCATGTTACATCTTGAGAACCAGATCTAGCCCTCTGGTAATTTGATCTTAATTAAACAATTTAGCTGTCAATCCAGTCCCTTTCTGGTAACCTGTGTATTGCAATGTTTGGTGTTAGTCAAACACAACAGACATTTTATCAGCCCTGGTGTTGTAAATATAGCTCAATTTCTAAGCAGATGCTGATAGTGAAGTTTGCCCTGCCCTGCCCTACCTCTCCCACTAAGCTGAGTCATAATAACGCACGGGGTTAGCCCAACTCCATCGCATGGTGTAATGCTCAGCGAGATTTGGCAGATAGGAGGCCTTACTAATCTTACGAATCTCATCTTTCACGCTGAAGCAGTTGGCTGGGATACATCTTTTTTCGTGTGTGTTTAAGTTATTGTATAATACGATCTTCCAAGTTACATAATGGTTTCTCTCTTCACTTGGTGTCATCCGAGCCCCGCACGGGAATGCACACACATCGCCTCTGACAGCTCGCGGAGTCCTCCAGGGCCACTGCTCCCTGTCCACCGAGCGGTTCAGAAAGGGCAGGTACTACAAATTCGTACGCACGTCTGCTTTCCGAAGAGCCAGCTTCACCTGCCTTGCACCACGTGCCGTAACCTTTCGGGGAGTTTTTTGCAGGTTGTGCCAAATTACAAAGAGGTTATCGGCAGAAAGAGCTACATTTTTCCCCCTCCTGAAATAACTGGAGTTGCCAAAGGTATCTGGTTACGCTCTCAGATGAAAAAGCCACATTCACTGTGGGAATCAAGCTCTCAGCCATAGGGAAGGGCTGAGCTCCGGGAGCCCAGGGGTTGTGGCCCACTCCAAAAGGCAGTTTTTTGACTCAAGACAAATTCTTGTGCTTATGGAAAAAATAAGCCCCTGCAGACAGGGAGAAGCAGATGAGAGGCAGATGCTTCCTTCACTGGGATGGTTCAGCAATACTTTGAATAAGGGCTGGGTGTAGTGGTAGCTGGAAACCCTCTGATGGTTTGTTGCTCACCAGAGTCCAGCCATTTTCCCCAAATCTGAGGTGGGTCATTGCTAAGCCCTCACTGGACCGCGGGCAGATGGTCCCCAGGTGGCAGATGCAGAGCTGGCTCGGCAGGGGCTGCCCGTGGGGCGCAGACCACCAGCGCTTGCCCCGGCTTTGCCAGTCCGCCTCCGAATGGGACCCCCAGCCTGCCCGGCAGCGGGTGCCAGCAGCCTCTCTTCAAAAACATAACAATTACTCCTCACAAATAATTTTTCCAGAGACAGAGCTACAAATTTTGTAGGGGGTGGTGAGTGGACTCAGTTCTATCTCAAACATTTTGTTTTTCTCTTTTTTTGCCTCTATTTATTTTTCATTCTTTACTGCAGTATTTCACTACTTTTTTTTCCCAGTGGATGTTTTCTCTCCTCCCCTGCCTGCTTCGTTTCTCACAGCCTCTCCTAACCCAGTGACATTTGTGTTCAAATGTTCGAACCTACCATGCTCAAGAGGGCTCAGGAGCAGGGTAAACAAGTTTGCCTGTGTGTTTAGCATACAGCTCAATTGTACATTTACAGTAGATATTCTGCTTTAATTTGCTTTTAAACAGCCCCTTCAAACAGCTCAGAGCTCTGCACATTGTTCTCTTAGGTGCATTACAAAACCATAATTAATTAGCTGGGCTCCCCTGTGGATTTTCTCAGATTTTACCCAATCTTCCCGCCAATTTTAATGACCTTCCCAGTCAGGGGCTTTACATCTGTAAATGCTGAGTGCCATTCAGCACTTGGTAAACAAGGGGTATCTGAGCAAAATAGCTGGAGCTTGAAATCAAACAGTTTACTTGTTTATACTACAGGAGACACTGTCGGTCTGGGTGGCTCTTAGCACCTGCCGTGCCGTTTGATGACTGAATTTTGGCTTTCCGTTCCGTATGAAGAGAACTCAGGATTGATCTGTGTTACCCTTCCATAAAGTTGGGATTGTGGGGAAATCGACAGTGCAGAGCTGTGCTATCCCACCCCCTCTTCTTTGCCCTTTTACAGCAAGAAATGACACTTTGTTCATTGTCTGTACAAAAGTTGCCGAGAGCTCTTCGTAGAGAAAACAGCCAAGCAACTTTCAGCTGCTCTCTCTTCCTGCTGGCTTCAGGCCAACACTCCCCAGCAGGTGCCATATACCAGCAGATAAGAAGGAAGAGAAAGGAAAGAAAGAAAAATGAGCAACGGGAAAAGATTTGGTGGTCCATCATGTGGGCACGGCCCATCTACCGCCTCACAGTGCTCAACAGCTCTTCAGATTTTAGCACACATGGTGCAAACGCAACGTGGACCTTCAGTCCGTCTCAGAAGCCCACCTCGTGCAGGCTATGGCTGCAAGGCAGAGAGTGCTACCCGTGCAGTGGAGGGCATCTTTGTCTGGAAAGCAGCAGCCAGCTGGTGGCTGTACAAGAGGGATGGAAATACTGGTTTTGTTTTGGTCAAAGTTGGATTTTAGGTGGTTCTTCTTCAGGCAGAAGGATGGCCCAGTGTGTTGTGTATATGGCTGGAATAAAGCGGCTCAGGATCCAATTGTGTTTTTTTGATGGATGTAGTATGCGAGCATAGGACAGGCCCAGTTGCTTGGGTCAAGGTTTGGCGTGGGCTGCACCAGAAATAGCTAGGCTCAGGGGTCAGGAGGGCTGGGTTAGAGCGCTGGCTTCGCCTGAGTATAAAGCCACACCATGGAAATGTAAACAGAAGGGATGATTTTGCGTGTGATGTCAAAGTTACATGCCATGACATGGTAAGCAGATTTTCTATGCATTCTGAAAATGCACACGTTTTCAGAAAATACGAAACGGTAGCAATGAATAGAGGAATGTCTGGGGAATAGAGGGTGCACAACCAAAAGAAGTGCTTTTTAGTAGTAATTAGAGGAGCCAGAGTAAAGCGTGAAATAAAATTACCTCCCCGAGGTGTACAACCTGTTCTCACCAATATTAATTACCATTGCGCATGAATAAAGCGAACCAATGTCTGATTTTAAACGGACCGGTTTTAGATTAGTGTACGGTTCTTGCGTGTTCAGAGTCTCTGTAGTTGAACCTACATTAGTACAGCAAGAACCATAGTGATGCAACGAGCCAAACTTCTTGGTCTGCTGCTTCTGTGGCAACTCGACAGCCTTCACGAGCCTTCACGTAAGAGCAGCTGTTCAAAGGGCTGAACGCTGACTAAGACATAACCAGGCACCGCTGGAGGTAAGCTCGCTAATAAATGAAAAGTGATTAGACAACAGTGCTCTGCCTGTGCCCTGGCTCTCCATCTGTAAAACAAGGATGATGGTATCGCCCTTATCTTGCAGGGGAGTTGTGAAGATACATCATATTAAAGGTGATTTAAGAGGTGCTCAGAGACTGGTGGGGAGAGGAGCAGCGTAAGTGCCTCAAAGAGCAAGATTTTCTTGCCGCAGTTTTTAACTTTCAGATAGAGCAGGGCAAGAGCTCATATAAACTACTTCTTCAGGACTTTCCAATGGGAGCAGCTTTGGGCCCCTTTGCTCCTTCCAGGGCTGATATTAAGCCCATTATTTGGGTTTGCTGAGGCTGGATTACCTCCTGGGAGATGTCACGGAGCCCAGGTAATGGGGCAAAACAGCAGCAGATAACGGGCACTGCTGGGACAGACAAGGCAAGGATCCCTGGGGAGCAGGAGTACAGAGCCGTGCTCCTTAGCCCTTTGCTGGGCTGGAAGCGAACTGGAGCACGCCAGGGAAGAGCCTGTGTTGGCACCACGGTGGCTGACCGTCATGCAAGTGCCGTGCCGTGGTCCAGGGGGGAGCACAGCTCTATCTGGGGGGCAGGTCACCCATGCTTCAGGTCAGCCCTCACCTTGAAAAAAGATAGCATGAGGAGGAGGAGAAACAAGTGATGAAAATTACTGGAGGTATTGAACGCTATTGCACAGCCTGCGATGTTTTAAAGAGAAGCCTCACAGGCCTTCACGAGCAATAAATTATTAAAAAAAGGGGGAAAAAGTGTGCTTTAACTAGTGCTTTCTCAGACTAACTAAACAAAGCCAATACCTACATAAATAGAAGCCAACACACAACCAACATATGGAAACTGTCTGTTATTATATAGTGCATAGCTGACTTGTGGAACTACTTGCTGAGGGATGCTGCTGCAGCCAAAAGCCAAGCAAGATTCCAACAAAAGCCGGGGGCCTTCAAGAGCAGGTCCCCTATCCAGGCACAAAACAGGAGGCACCGATGGTGGGAGCTGTCAGCGGTCTGGCTGGGAATGAGTGAGGAGCCGAGATAAGGATACAAGCATACATGTGTATGGGGGAACACACTGTTCTCCTAAAGGGCAAAAGCAAGACAGCGGGCTTCGTTATCTAAGAATAGGCAGATTTGTTGTTTTTCAGAACACCACCTCCCAGAACAGGCCTTTCTATATCCGTCTCCTCTGAGGTTCAAGGCACCTTCCTCTGAAGATTTTAAACTGAGAAAGCATCCTGCAGTGTGGCCAGCTCTCCTGCATGGCCACCTTGGCAGTCCCTGGGCAGAGGCTCACAGAACTGTGTGCCGGTGCAGAGAGGACATCTGTAGTGGTAGCAAGTGCCATGAGGGCTAGCAGTTAGCATTTGGCCCGTGTTTCACGTGAAGGGAAGAATTTCACATCTCTGTAACCCCTCTTTGCCTGGCTGACTGCACCTCTCTGAAGCACACATTGTTGCTGGCATCATCTGAATTGCACTGCTCTAATTACCTTATGACTGGCCTGGAAGAAATTAAAAAAGCTTTCCTCAGAGATAGGATGTCTGTTCTTGCAGCCTTTCCTCACAGGGGTAAGTATGGAGAAAACTTTCAGAGAAAAGGAGTGGAAGGACCCAAGCATCAGCCCACCAAAGAGCCAATGTGACTGTCCACATCCCACAACAAAAAGACAAAAGCCTGAGCATGGACACTGTATTGTTTTACATGCTGCTGGCGAAATCACCACATGTCCCTATGCATCCCTCAGAAGATCGCCATGACAATGCTTGACTTCCTTTTACCAAAAGTTTGGAGATCAAGAGCTTTCAGCTCCTCATGCTCATCTTTGTTGACTGATTCCCCTATAATGCATGATCCCTCAGGGCCAGGAAGATGTTGTAAGAGCAGTAGGAAGATGGATGAACAGGAAAGATGAAGTCCAGATTCAGCAAACATGAACGTGTCCTCTACTCCAAGTCAAGCGTAGCCATGAGTTCTTTGGTACTCAGAGCTTGAGTAATCCCAGGAAAACATGAGAGTCAAAGACTGGGTTTTGTGGATTTGGGATTGGAGTCCATTCAGGGGCCTTGAGTAGGGAGAGGAGGTGGATATAGATATTTGGCACTATGTCAAAACAGTTGATAATGCAGATTTGTAAAGCATACAATCTTTTTCTCTGAAACAATGACTAAAAGGAAGGGAAGTACCAACTCCTACTTGGTGCTTCCATGCAAACCTGATAAAGTTCAAATGTGACACAGTGTGAAATGAAGAGTGTCTTTTAGAGTACCTGAGATGATACAGTGGGGGAAAAATCCAGAGGTTAGCAGATTATTTTACCCACTTCCGTTCTCCGTTTCCAAGGAGCAATTGGTTTTTCTAAGTGATCTGAATTATTGATTTTGAATTACGAAGATATAATCAAAGATTAATAACAGGCTGGCTTTAGGCAGTTATTCTCTTAATCAGTTGATACGGTGATTAAAACCCATAGGCTGACAGAGGATTGTTGTCTGAGGTCAATCCATTCACAGTCTGCAGCTAATGAAGAGCTAATAAAGACACTTTTCAGCAGCTCTCGAATGCCAGAGCACCAAGGCTCTGTCCCCTGTGGGATTACCTTGCCAGCGGTCACTTCTTCTCAGCCAGCCTGAGTGGTAGCCCCTTCACAGCAAGATGGGTGTTTGTATTTCCCACAACCATATTTATTATCTTACCTTAGGACTAAGAAGGAGCAAAATCTGCAGATATTTTGGGTGACTGGAAGCCTCGGTGGGTCAGCATTTCAAGAACAGGTAAGAGCTGTCTGGTGAGGAGATCAATTAGCTGTTGGGCCAGCCCACGGTGCTGCAGCAATGCTGACCAAAGGGCCGTGCTTGTTGCACGCCCACCGCACTAACACTCACCAGATCTGCAGTATACTGAACCCCAATTTTTTTATGATGAAAAGGTAATAAGGCTGGGTTGAGATGTCTATGCACAACCACGTTAACCCTGCTGATGTTGGTGGAATCAGCCCAGACTTTGGGGTGGGAATTGGCCCACGACAATGCTAACCAGAGCAGAAGTTGGCCCAAGGAGAGCCAGAATAGTCCTGTAACGTGCAGAAATGAATTGACAGGTTTCCAGGAGGGGATTTTTTAAGACGAAGACATAGTGGGTTTTTGAAGTTTTATAAAGCCATTTTAGAGTGGTCAGGGTGTTAACAAAGAAGGACTAGAGGATGGCATGAGTTTGCAGATCAGGCAAATGGGGGGCCCTTTATGTCTGCTGTGAGCCAGCTTCTGCCTGACAAACTAAGCTCAGCCTTGATGCTGCTGGCAGACCTGTTGGGTGCCCATTTCCACAGCCCTGGCAGGTCTAACCCTGGCTGCATCAGCCTGGGTAGATGCAGACTCATTTTTCCCTTGATATACATCCACATGTGGCATCCTGCACGAGGCAGATTTGGCACATCATTACCACCGGTTCAGAAAACAGCTGCCACTCACAAGAGTTTGCTATGGGTATAACTCGTCTCTTTGGAGCGAGCCAATACCAGACCTCTGTGCCATTTAAGTCCCCTTCAGATGTGAAATTTTGCTGTACAATTCTAGCAAATGGACACATGGAGTCTATTTTTAATTCTAAATACCCCCACTTTGGGGTTGTTGCTTTTTCCTCTATTTCCTTTCATCACAGCAAGACGCTTATTAAGAACTTGCTTCAGCAGCAGGGCAGACTCGTACAATTTAGGTTTTATTTGTTGAAGAATAACCATCTGTCAGCTACTGAGAAGGAGGAAAAGAATCTATCCCTGAAGATTTGGAGACCTGCGAGTCTTTAACTAACTCTCTGAACATGCCGTATCTCAGAACAGGAACTGAAGTACCCTGGGAAATCAAACAGGAAAATCGAGTAATAAAATGTTCAGAGAGGCGGCGTGTAAACGTGCAGTGTGAGGGTGGAAGCACTTGCCCATAGAAAGCAAAGGGCTCGGGTTAATAATCAAAATGACCTCACACTAATAAATTAGGCAAGAAAAGTGAAAGACAGAAAGGAAACTGCTCTTTAAATGCTCATTGTCAGAGAGCTGTTCAGCAGCTCTCAATGCAATCAGCAAGTGCTCCCCAGTGCAGGTCTCTGGTTACCTGTTATATTTGTGGCAAGCTTGCTGAAGGGTGTGCTGCAGGAACCTCCAGAAAGGTCACACTCTGTACACATATGGTGGATATGTGAACGGCTCTGCATAATTACTCACCTTTTTTAATAAACTCCCCAGCCTTTGCTGAGACCTCCAGTGGCAGCACAAGAGGGACCCGCATCAATGTACACCAGGAACGGTGGCTGCTTTTACAGGCTCAGAAGGCTCCTTCAGTGATGTGTGACAGAGCCGTAGAGCCAAACGTGTGTTTGCACTGCCTGTTGGGCTTGAGCCAGTCTCACAGGCTGTCATGATCCACCCCTGCTGTTTGCAAAATTAGTCCTGTCCCACACATGGCTGGGAGGTGACAAGAGGTGGTAGGATGCAGCTTTAAATGCTGCTCTGCGGTTTCCCCGGGGCGTACGGCACTGGTCTGCAGATCGCACGTGCCTGCGGTCAGGAGGAGCTGGAGACAATTTTGGAAAGCTCTTTCGTACCTGGGTGCCTGCAGTTTGCCAGCTGCCAACGAAGGCAATGCAAACTCTCTCAGGAATGCTTGCCTGTCCACGGGGGCCCCTGGGTCAGGGTCATTTGTTTGTCTTCCTATTGCAAAAACAGACACCCAAACCTGAACCAGAAGAGCTCTACTCATGGAGAAATGGTGATGTTCCTCTTGCCCAGACTAAGGCCTATTACTATAGAACGGTTTGAGTTGCAAGGAACCTTAAAGGTCATCTAGTTCCAACCCCCCTGCCAGGGGCAGAGACACCTTCCACTAAATCAGGTTGCTCAAAGCCTCATCTAGCCTGGCTTTGAACATTTCCAGGGAGGAGACATCCACAACTTCTCTGGGTAACCTGTTCCAGTGTCTCACCACCCTCACAGTAAAGAATTTCTTCCTAATATCTAATCTAAATATACCATCTTTCAGTTTAAAACCACGACTCCTCCTCCTGACACTACACTCCCTGATAAAGAGTCCCTCCCCATCTTTCCTGTAGGCTGCCCATAAGTACTGGAAGGCTGCCAGAAGGTCTCCCTGGAGCTTTCTATTCTCCAGGCTGAACAACCCCAACTCTCTCAGCCTGTCCTCATGCAGTAGGTGTTCTAGCCCCTTGATCATCTTTGTGGCCCTCCTCTGGACCCGCTTGAGCAGGTCCATGTCTTTCTTATGCCAGGGGCCCCAGAGCCAAATGTAGTGCTCCAGGTGGGGTCTCACCAGAGTGGAGTAGAGGGGCAGAATCACCTCCCTCGACTTGCTGATCATGTTTCTTTTGATGCAGCCCAGGATATGGTTGGCTTTCTGGGCTGCGAGCGCACATTGCTTCTTCATATTCAGTTTTTCATCAGCCAACACCCTCAAGTCCTTCTCCACAGGGCTGCTCTCAATCCACTCGTCGCCCAGCCTGTATTTGTGCTTAGGATTGCCCTGACCCATGTGCAGGATTTTTGTACTTGGCCTTGTTAAACTTCATCAAACTATCTTCAAACTATCAGTTTGAAGAGTTAGACATCCCTCCACTCACTGTGCACCCTCCGTCCTGATGTCTCCTGGGCCTTATCCACAGCCTTTGGTAGACACATAGGTGCTGTGCTACTGCCCGGTTCACATCGCAGTCAGTGGAACCCAAATGTGCTCATTTCCTTCTGCTGTGGGGACCCTGTACCCCCATCTGAGACAATTCCTGGCGCTCGTCGTTGGTGTACCTCAAGCTGTTTGGGGAGGAATTGTCAGGCACACACAGTTGGAGGGTCAGCATCTGCTGCAGGAGCATGTCTGCTCTGGTCTCCAGGGTACCTGGTCCCTCTCCAGCCACTGTCTTGTTTTTCTCTGGGAGGGCCTTTTCCTTCCTCACGTCCCAATGTAGCTGGGAAACCAGCTCACCATACTGTGGGTACAGCCAGCTGGAGGAGGACACAATGCCAGGTGGTTTAGCGGATTATCTACAAGTTCCTTCTGAAGCTCACTCAGTGTCACACTTGCCCTGTGCACCATCCTTACTCAAAGCTTCTTGCAAATCCTCAGACATTGACCCTGCTTGGTGTTTGATTCAAAGATCACAAAATCTGTTACCACCACGCTTAGACCTTGAGGCAAGACCAGAGATCAATCCAGATCAATGCTGTGTACGCTCATGCAGTTTCTAGGAAGTCTGAAACCTCGGTAGGAAATCCATCTCCTCAGGGGCTGTTGAAATCTTCTCCCTAGTAACAGATGACAGGACAAGAGGAAATGGCCTCAAGTTGCGCCAGGGGAGGTTTAGATTGAATGTTCGTAAAAATTTCTTCACCGAAAGGGTTGTCGGGCATTGGAACAGGCTGTCCAGGGACGTGGTGGAGTCCCCATCCCTGGAGGTATTCAAAAGACGTTTAGCTGTGGTGCTAACGGATATGATTTAGTGGGGGACTTGGTAGTGATAGGTTAATGGTTGGACCCGATGATCATAGAATCATAGAATCATAGAATTGTTCTGGTTGGAAGAGACCTCCAAGATCATCTTGAGGTCTCTTCCAACCAGAGTGATCCTATGACTCTATGATTCTAAATGTTGGTGTTTTCCCTTGTGGAAAGTCAACTTCTCTTTGCCCTTGGGTCTTTCACCATAAGAATAACAATGGGCCTGTCTCACTTGCCCCAAACTCTCTACCACAAAGAAGTACAACCATTTACAGAGGGCCAGAGCTGGGCAGTCTTGCCCTCTTCTGCCTGTGCAATTAATACATTCCCTATCACTGATTATTTACCAAGCACAGATGGGCTCAGAGGTAGTTCCCTCGTAATCTAAATGGTATGGACAAAGGAGAGATTGCAGTTTGGGGGAACAACTAGTGCAGCCAAGTCTGAGTAAGAGACAACTATGAACAAGATCATGGACTTGTAAGAAGCAAGAAAATATCATGCCGTGCAAAACAGAGTACCAGAAGCTGGGAAAGTACAGAAAAGGAGACATCAGTATAGGCTTATCTCCCTCCCACTTCTCTCTGATTATGAATGTCCCATGTGGCTACTGGACCACATGGACCTTTGTCCACTCTTATGTTCTACTAACTGCATTGGTGCCCCTCAAGAGTGAAATATGCTCCCTTGGTCTAAATGCCAGTAATGACACTCATCTTCCTATTGAAAGCCAATGCAAGCTGCAAACCCAAGATTTCCTGGAGAAACAGAGGAGAGAACACCCCCGCCCATGTGTTTTGCAGTAGCTATATGATTTCTTTTTTAATTTCCTCTTTTCCATCCCATCTGAATTGTGTCTACAGCAAGCCTAAGGAGGCTCGGCAAAACCTGAACTTGGAAAAGGAGGGAGATTAAGAGGATCAGGCAACTGGCTCATAAGTGGTGGTGAAACCTTGTGATGGGAGAAAAGGAACCACTAGGGAAATTTTGATAAGGAACAGGATTAAATTACATCAGTTTGCATAGCTGAGCTGTGTCAGAACCTTGCCCTATGTGACACACGGCGGACTAAAGAGCAATGCAAGGAGCCGCTACGTCACCTCTCTTTTCTTCTTCCCACAGTATGTCTCACCTGTCAATCACCATAAATTGCCAGATTAGACATTTACTATCTGTTGGGGTTAAATGTGTTACTTTCATGAGCTAGCTGGAAGCTCATAATTAGCTCACACCTTCTTATCAGAGACCAGCTTCATTTTCCTGTTGTTCTTACTTGTCTAGCTGTTTTGCCTGCTGTAAATCTGTCTCCACTGGGGATGTCTCATTTACATTCATCTATTGCAAGAAAGACTGAACTAAATAAACGTTAATTGACTCCAGTTCTGAGAAGTTTTAGCCACCATTTCCCATACAGGGCAAGAGAGTTTCTGACCATGTAGGTGCATGAACTGTAAAGATGCTGGGCTAAATTCTGCCCTTTGGTAAGGCCATATCCACCCAGAGTAATTTTTGCACTTTAAAGTGCAGTTGCTTCAGTGTAAATTAGGGCAGAATCTACTCCACCACTAAGTTTTTCCAACATCTAATTAGAAAGCTACGTGCTAAAACAATTCCCTCCTGCTAGGAAACTTTGGATCCATTTGAAGTTTGGAAAATATCTTGCTTTTATGTCTGGACTCTCTAGGGCTGTTAACATGTCCTGGGGCTGCTGAAATGACTTTTCAATTCCATACAATTGCGCTGATGAAGTTAAATTGTAATTATCTGCCTTATTTTCCATTTTCATGTTGCTTGCTCAATTTCTCACCATCCCTGCTGCTTTATATTCTGAAAATGTTGACGTGGAGTGGAGAACTGGGAATGGCTTATTACTTGGATAACTCAGCTCTAGTCCAGAGTTATCTGCAAAAGAGATGCTAAGGGGTTTGATTTTTTTTTTTTTTAAACTTTTCAAACAGGCTGTTGAAGGATCAGATTTTAGACAATGTGTTTGTGCATCTCGTTACTCGCAAGGGTATTGGGCAGGGCAATGCTCAAGGACTCGCTATGGGTAGTGTCTGACTCCTCTCTTGAGGTATAGAGCAGCACCCTGCATCTTGCCAAGCACGCTTACTCATGTCTCTGGGCTGCATTTTCCAATGCTCCTGCCATCCTCCCTCGTAGCCATTTGCTGTCACCAACTGTTCAATAAACCTCAGCATGGGCCTTGTTCTAGTAGATCTTGTAGGAGCCATCAGGCTACTGGAAAAGTCTCTCTTCATGTTCGGTTAACACCAACATTGCCCCGAAGCCCACAGCACGCAAAGGTCATGTTTGTAGGGAAGACAACAAGATGTGGATCTTGTCAAACACATTTCAGTGCTCTGTTGCTGGCAGCCAACATTTCCAGTTTGAGAAGGGGCTGACAGTCCCAGATGCTCTGAGCACCTGCAAGGCGAGTGGGCCATGGCACTAATTGCCGAGTTAAGGAAGAGCGTGATGGATACGGATGGGTGCGCGGAGAACAGCAGCGTGGCCAGATCCTGCACAGGGACATATTTCATATTTTGAAGCCTGTGAAGACTTTGACACAAGAAGATTTTCTGACCCACTCCGGTTCTATTGTAGCCAGGGACTTTGTTGTATCGGAAAGAGCCTTCAGAGCCTGGGTACAGGATCTTCACGAGTCTTCTCCAAAGTCTCATAATGAATGATTGTGGTCATGGGTATTTTGTTGAGCAGGCAGATCCTGGCAATAGATGGTGCACTGCAGATAGTGTTTTCAGAATAAATCATAAATGTGGCCTCTGGTTTTGGAGGAGTTTGCTATGAAGAGTAGAGAGCTGTCAGATCATACTATGAATACACCCCAGCTTTTTAAACCAAGGTTTTTCCTCAATAACAGAGACAGGAATACCCAGTCCCATGCTCAGCCAAACAAACACACAAGCTAACAGACCCACCAGCCTTTCATTGGGAAAGACTCTCCTTCAGAAAGATGATGCTTCAGTAAAAGTGAAAGCAGCATTTTCTCATGGGAAAAACCCAATTATTCACATTTAGGTAGAGAGCTGGAAGTCGAGTGCTGGAGTGGTTTGGGTGCTCTTGCTGGGACAGGAGCCAGTTTGTAAATCTTGGCAGGTTTTTTCTAAATGACTCAGCTGGTGCCTCTTCACTCAAATCAGGCAAATTGCTTGGAATTCACTTTCCTTCATTTTTTGTCAAAGATATATTTTGTGAGTTTTCAGATGTCTCGTTTCTGGCAAAAAAAGATGCAGGGCAATAAACAATGTTTCTTTATATTTTTCTGCAAGTTATCCATATTTTCTGAAGTTTCTCAACTTTTGAAAAATTACAGACTGCCACTAGGCAGGAGGAAGACAGAAAAAAATGCTCAAAATTACTTACACTGTAGTGAACTACTTAAAACTGTGAAAACTACAGGGTATTTTTAAGACTTTTTCATTTCAAACTATTCGGTTGGGATCCTGTTGATTTTATTTTGCAAAACTGCTTATTCATTTTTTGACCATCTCCCTGTCTAGTCCTTCCATAAGGGACCTCCTTTTGACTATCCAGCTGCTGTTGCTCTTTTCAATTCATGTTTACTGTTTTAAAGATCCACAAAAATGCTTAAAAGCTTTCTAATGTCCATCTCAAAACTGAACTGCCACTAATTATGCCTTTCTGAATTTCAGAACTTCTTTTTAGTCTCCTGAAGGTGTTTCAATGCACAGCTATAGCAAACCATATCCCTATAAAAGGCAAAAATGACTTGGCTGCATTCAGAATCCTCAAAAAGCAGCTTTTGGATCAAGCCAACACAAACCAGTTATTATTTTTGCATACAAGCTTGCTAGAAGTTTTGGGGTAACTGCTAAAAGAAAGTATTTCAGCTGCTTAGAATCACTGGAGCAAATATACACCCATTAACCACAATGCTGCTAAGTGACATTTTTGTAACAGTTGACTGATCTCCACCTTATTTTCACAATATTTTGGGGTAGACAGAGGTGTGTGCCACTTAGGGGAGGCCTTGCACATGCCTGGAATAGAAACACACATTAGAACTGTCGTAAAAGTGACAAGGGATTCAGTGATTATGTGAGGAGTCAGGAGCCCGAGCTAGAAGAGAGCTAGAAGAGCATTGCAGATGATATAAGGAGGGGCCTTGAGCAACCGAGCCAGAGTAGACAGGGTTCCCTGGGACAGACCCTCTGTAGGGCTTGCGGTGGGTTCAGTGTCAGAGTTAGGAAGCTCCCACTGCATTGCCTATGCCGTAGAAATCCCCAGCAGGTTGCACCCCAAAGGCATGAAAGCTGGTACAAGTCAACTTATTTGCCTCCCAGCTAAAGGAGGTGGATTTTGCACTCTTCTCCTTCTGTCAGTGGCCTTGGGAAGTGAACTGGGATTTTTTTCCCCTGATTTGGGCTAGGGAGCAATGGATCTGGTTGAAGACAGCAGTTGGTTCTCCCATCAGGTTATTCGAAGCCGCATCCAACCTGACCTTGAACAATTCCAGGGATGGGACATCCGCAACTTCTCTGGGCAACCTGTTCCAGTGTCTCACCACTGTCATCATAAAGAATGTCTTCCTTATATCCAGTCTAAATCTGTCTTCTTTCAGTTTAAAACCATTACCCCTTGTCCTGTCACTACAGGCCCTGGTAAAAAGTCTTTCTTTAACTTTCTTACAAGTCCCTTTTAAGTATTGAAATGCCAGTTTGCCCAGGCCCACCTCTCGAGCTTGTCCAGGTCCCTCTGGATGGCATCCCGTCCCTCAGGCATGTGCACCGCACCACTCAGCTTGGTGTCATCGGCAAGCTTGCTGAGGGTGCACTCGATCCCACTGTCTATGTCACCTCCTCTATGAAGAAAGGCCAAGAGAGTTGGGCTTGTCCAGCCTGGAGAAGAGAAGGCTCCAGGAGACCTTATTGAGGCTTTTCAATACTTAAAGGGGGCCTATAAGAAAGATGGGGAAAAACTCTTTAGCAGGGCCTGCTGTGATAGGACAAGGGGAATGGTTTTAAACTAAAGGAGGGGAGATATAGGCTAGACATAAAGAAGAAATTTTTTACAATGAGGGAGGAAGCACTGGCACAGGTTGCCCAGAGAGGTGGTAGATGCCCCATCCCTGGAAACATTCAAGGTCAGGCTGGATGGGGCTCTGGGCAACCTGATCTAGTTGAGGATGTCCCTGCCCATGGCAGGGGGGTTGGATTAGATGACCTTTAAACGTCCCTTCCAACCCAAACCATTCTATGATTCTGTGCTCCAGCCCTCTGATCATTTTTGTGGCTCTCCTTTGGACACACTTTTCTCCACTGCCTACTGTAGGAGCATAGGAAAAGCAGATTAATTAAGCACACATCTTTCAGGGCAACTGAAGTGGGAATAACATCAAGGGGACACTCATGTCTCCTTGTTTCCATGTGCCGTAAATAGCTTGAAATGATACCTTAACCCCCCCAAAATCTGAAGTGAACATTCCCCCTCTATCCCAAATACAAAAAAGACAGAGAATATGAGTTTCCAAAAGAAAAACGAGCTTTTCAAAAGAAAAAGAGAGATCTATCTGGGCCAACACAAATATGTTATCATTTCCAAATTTTTTTTGGTTTCAACCACTCTGTTGAAAAACAGAAAAAAACCACCAGCCTACATTTCTATTAAGTCAAAATAATTTTCTCATTTAAAAATTAAGGAGCCAACATTTTGGTTTAGAAAATATCCAAATAAAATATCTCAATTATTTTTGATGGGCTTGAATTTGTTGTAAGAGAGCCCTTCCTGACAACATAAGTTCATTTTTGACAAATCAAAATTTTCAGATAAACAAGTTAAGTAAGCTCCCCACACCCTCTCTCTGGCTCGTCTACCTACACCGTAAATTCTCCGGCACTGTTCATGCCTTGCAGGATCTAGCAGAACTGGGCTAGACCCTTCAAGCATTGCCAGAAATGCAAATCTCAAAATGCTGGTGTAGCTGCGGATGTGTTAGAGCATGACGCTGAGGCATCTGCTGTCCATTTGAAAGGAATAACCTGGATTTAGCAGGACATAGACAACCTAAGGGCCTGATGCATGGAAATCGGTGGAGGTCCATCCACACAAATGCATTGCTAGGGTGCGATCTGCAGCTCCTCTGCCTTTTCCCTGGTATGGCCGGACAGGAATTGACGCTGGACTTGAGGTGGTGTTTCTAGGAGTAGAGACTACTAATTCCCTTGAATTTCAAGCACAATCAGTCCCAACTCAACCCCAGAATAGTAAGCTGATTCCCTTTACACCAGAGGAAATACATTTTTACTTCACAGAAGGAAGAAGAAGAATTAGCTTTCCAGTTACAAGTACTTTGGACACTTGTTAACTATTCTCCCCAAAGAACTGATGCCAAGATTTTTATTTTTTTTTTTTCAGGAGGAGAACAGCAGCTTTTTGCACAGCTGTACAAAAATATAATTAACTGTTCCTTGAGCTGTTGACAGCTGGCAGCACCATTTCATGGTGAAATATTAAAACTATAGTAATTCTCTCTTGCAAAGGGCAGGTAACCTGCAACAATTAAGAGCTTTTAAAAAAGTTGTTCTCCTTTTTGGAGACAGTCAGCGTACAGTCTAATTTAACCCTGCAGGCTTTGCCTTGTCCTCTCCTGAAATAAGAAGGAAGGTGAGCAACAGCACTCCACTTTCTAAAGTGTTCACTGTCTGCATCCCATCGTGGGATATCATGGGACGGTAGTGGATTTCACAGCCAGCAAAAAGCTGAAGGACACTGCTTTTATTACCAGTTAGGGAGAACATCTGTCCCAGTCCTTTGCCTTGTCAGGGTAATTATTCCAATCATACAGGAAAAACAAAGTCCCCCATTGAAAACAACTGGATAAGAAACTAAGAGGAGAAACAGAATTCTTTGTCTGCCACATAGGACATCTGATATCCTGCTTCCTGAGAAGAGTCTCTCATGAAAAACAAAAAAGAAGAGGGGGAAAAGAGCAACTTGGATTCTCCTCTCCCGTAGACTGGGTCAGCTGGGAGATGTTCTGGTGCAATCTTTCTCAGCAGCTCTTTAAATGAAAAGATTTTCTGCTAGATACCAAAACAGATAGATTTTTTCCACCCAACCTCTGAAACTGTGAAAACATGTGTTTTCCCATATGCAAGCAGAAAACATACCTTGGGATATTCAAATCAGGTGGCTGAATGCACGCTTGCCCAATTTCTGCATACAAATTCCTGCCTGATGAATGTCTCCAGATGGCTCATCTAAGGTTATGTACAGAAAACATGGTCCTTGCTTCATTCATTTTATTGGTATGGATAATCTCCTTCCTCAGCTAGCAAGTAGTAGTGTCTGAAGACAGGGCTGTGCACAACCCACCACCACCACTGTTCCAGGTGGGATGTCCCAGGTCCGCGGATAGAGGAAGCAGTTTGTAATCCCTGACAGGGACCAGAGCGAGAGAAGGGTCATTTGAGGGAATCCCAGGAATTACCCCAAATCAGGTAAATCCAAAAAATGACTCAAGCAAGGCCTTTTTATCCTTTTCTCATTACTACATCTGTTTTCTGGAAAGAAGCTGGACTCTGAACAGGAAACCACTGAGGGCTTCTCATATCCTCCACTCCACATTTACACAACTGAGGAGCTTTACAAGAGATAAAACCTTTTATCATCATAGGTGCATCCCATGATTTCTTTCCCAAGCATGCAAAGCTTGTGCATGACCATCTGCAACTCTACACATACAGGCGAGGAGACTTCTTCTAGGACGAGGGGGAAAAGCTGGACTGAGGCCAAACCAAGCCAAATGTTTAGGATGACACTTATTTCCTATTAACGAGGAGATCAAGCAAGCTCTGTTAACTAGGAAGACTCAGGTCCCTAGATGCTGTGTGCAAGACTTTCCACATCTGTGCAGAGCAATGGGAGAGAAGCCAGGAGGGTCCAGGGATTAGCCTTGGAGGGTCTGGAAGACACAGGCTGTGTGTCCTCTGTCGTGGGCTGCCTGCCTCCCCTCTGACCGGCACCTGGGCTTCACCTCTCCCCAGCAACCTCACCATGCAATTGCTGGTGCCAAACAGGTATCCACAAATGCTCGTTCCAGTGCAACAGAGCTTTTTACAGCTTAGTTTGAGCCAAACTGGAAAAAGAAGAAACTTTATTTGAGACAGAGGGGGAGGGCGCTCACAGGGAGGTTGTCACGTAGGGCAACTTCCTTGTGTAGAGAAGCCTTTGGATATGTGTCACCCTTTTCCTCCCTGAAGTGGGGTCAGTCAGGGTGATTAGCACACCGAGAAGAAATACATTTACAACTGATGTAAATGTGATATATACTCAGACCATCATGGCTCTGAGATGAGACTGGGAGGGAGATATCAGCTTTTCTCTAAGCTCCCAAGCCTTCCTGTAGGACACTAATGATGGTACTGAATCCATATAGGGCTGATTGGACCACAGAAGTATCCTCAAAATATTTTCATACTTGCCCTTCCCCTTCTCCTTCCTCAGATAAATTTAATCCCAACACCCTTCAGGAGACTGCTGATCTCAGGCACCTTTCAGCAGTTTAAAAAGTGTTGAGCCATCACGTCTTCTGCACACCAAGACTTCCTTCTAGCAGAGTGATGCCAATTGCTGCTGCAGTTTCCTGGTTGAGTTTTAGATCATAAAAGCAGGTATTTATTTTTTTGGAAATGCCATTAAAAAACTTTACCATCATACCAGGCAAGCAAAGGTTGAAACCAGGTTATACTGTCCATAATTTCATACTTACGTTCCTAATTGTGTTTTTGCAGTGTTTCACATTACAGTTTTTCCTTGTCTCCTAAGCTTCTTTCACTTGATAAATATACTTGTATTATGAAACTGCCCACTTTCTACATTCTTTTTCAGTTTCTTCTCTCACATCAAAGCCAATATAAATAAAGAATAAATTGTTGAGCTAACAAAACTGTTAAGAGAATACACTTTTTCCCCTGGAGCTGTAAAGATTTCCAATACCTTAGCAGAACTGTCTTAGATCAGTAATTGTTAATGGAATAAAACAGTGTCAAAAGGTAAACATGGTTGTTTGATAAGTCAGGTTGACTGTGCCTTTCTGGACCGTGTCTCTTGCCTGTCTGCTTTTGTTTTGTTAAGATTAGCTGTTCTCAGTACAAGGGAGTAGCCAGAAAATGAATTTTGTATACACAGCTCTGTTTGCAGCTTCCAACCCCTGCACTTTTTCACTTTAGCACGGCTAGCACGTATCCTGCTTCAGAGCGGCTTTCACAATGCGCCCTTGCACAATCTCTAAATCAGTTCTGTGGGTGCAATACTGAGTGAACCTCAAAAGATGAGCCAGGGAAAGCCACGCAGCCAAAACATTTGAAAGGCATCAGAAATTAGCAGCTCAACAATGCCAGCAGGTTGGACAGCAGTCTGACCTTTGCCATAAGGAAAACCAGGCAGAAATCAAGCAAACTTCTGTGCTATTTTCTGTGATAGTCCTTGTGATACCTATTTTCTCCGAGGAGCTGTTCGTGGCCCTGCTAGGGCCGAGGACTGCAATCCTGAGTCTAGTCCCCCAGGAATTTATGTCTGAGCTCCAAATAATCCAGTTGTCTCATTTGAAACACAGATTGGTGACAACAAAAATTTTGTGGCAAAAGCCAGTCTCACGAAATATTAACCCAGGCTGGGGAAGGGCCCTGAGCACAGTTTGCCTTTCCCAATGTTCAAGAAGACAGGTCTCGTGAGATGACCTGAGAGGGCGGATTGTCTCCAACTGGAATGAATGCTCTGCCAACACAGCACCTTTGCAGCCCAACATCTCACACAGCCAGTAGGTACCTTGGTGTTGAGGTAGAATCTAGAGTAATAAATGGGCAGAAAAACATTAGGTATGCCAACAGTTAAATGGGAGCTAACAGAGTTTTGAAGGTCGAAGTTTTGGCTCTGAGCACCTAAAATGCCTGTTATATCAAAGTCTCTTTGCAGATTTCACCATTTTTCCACCTCTGTCTGTTGCAGCTGATGAACAAATATGACATTCAGCTGTCGGCACCAGGCAGGCTGCCGTCATCGGGCACCGCTGTTGGGGTGGAGGGTGGTCGGAGGGAAGCAATCAGACCTCTGTGAGGAAGGCACAGGCCGAGTACTGTATGTAAGAAGTCAGGAAACAAATACCTATTTCTTTGTTAAACAAATTCCAATTAAAGATACATGGGTAAGCATTCAGAGGGTTCACACAGGGGAATCAATATTCTTGATGCCCCAAGAAAACACTGAAAGAATGGGATAAAGTTAAGCAGGAGGAATTGCAGAGGTCAGTTTGGAAAGGTTTGCTGACTAAAAGATCTGTACTAAAATCTGTGCAGTTTGCATAGATCTAATCTACTGTTGAATATCGCTGCGTGCATGGTTGTACAGCATTGCTAGGGCTAGAAAACTCTCTATGTTCAACCCACATGGTTAAATCTTGGTTAAGTTTAAGTACTCCAAGTTAAACACATGCTCTGAATAGGGGCCTATGTGCTTGTGCTGTACTCCTGTCTGTAAAAATCCACGGCTCTGTTACTACATGCAGAAATGTCTGTAGCAGAAGGGGGACCTCGCACAAGGAAATCCTGAAAAAATTGGAGAACGTGCATCTAGGTATTATGCATATGATGCTTCTCTGGTTTTAGAACATTCACTATCTCAAGAAAAACCTAAACAATTCTGGAAAACAAATATTAAGAGGATTTCCTGCCAACAATATCAGAGCTTGTCCACCCAAAGCTTGGTGGTCTCCATCGCTAAATTCATCCACTTCATTAAGGCAGGTCTGCAAATGAGCACATGGCATCTTATACAATTCCCTTTGGCTGACAATCTCTCGGTCTCTATCAGTTTTCTTTCTTTATGAATACATATTACTTCAGCTATGCCTGATGCAACCCTCCAATATCGCACGAAATCTGCGCTCATTCTGTGGTTTGTAGGTTGGTCTTTTGGTCCAGTTCTTCATCAGCTTTTGAAACAGTCAGAGGGAGTGGTTACATTTTAAAGGCATTTACTTCTCTGTCACGGTCAGTTAGAAGTTTGTTCTCTACTATTTTCCTTTGATGGTGTGTCATGTTGTTTTCAGGCCGTTCATACATTTGCAAGAGCTACAGCATCCCTGTGTGGAGCAGAGACCAGCATGTGAAGGCAATTCTCAGCTTGTGTAATACAAAGGCGATGGTTGCCTGGGTTGGGACTTTTTGGTATTGCAGAAAGAAGCTGCTATTGTGCTCTATGTAATCATGCCCTGTTGGGTGAATGCGTGCCAGTCCTCATTAATGATGTTACTGTTACATTATGCTAATTGTATCTTTGAAGCTCTGTAATTCTGATTTTTCTGAACAGCTCAATAAAAAAGTTAATTAAAAAAAGATGTTCTGTGAAAAGGGCAAGAGAGATGCTCTCTCAGGAGCTAGGGAGAGTAACAAAGCAAAAGCTTCGTCTGTACTATCTAATTGATCTTAGACATAAAGACAAGTTATTAATTAATTAATGCCGCTTCAGATGATCTGAGAGCACACGAGCAGGAGCTAGGCTGTGGACAACAGGAGGTAGGAGATATGAGCAAGAAGGAGCAGAATTTCCCTCTTGGTTTCACCCTCCTCAGCAATCCCCTAATTAGGAAAAATTACGAGTATATACTCCCCAAGATTGCTTAGAGAGCACATTTCATAGGTTTCAAGAAGGTGATGACTTGAAGGTGTTGCAAGATGTGACAGAAAGATGTCCAACACAGACGTGCTCTGCGGAGGTCGGGAACACCGGGAGACTTCCACTTTCTTCTTCTGGATGGCGACTCTCAGGGGGAGTTCAGCCTCACCACAGATTTCTTGTGCAAGAGCAGCCAAGTCTTTAAAGCCTATTTCTAGAAGGATATTTAGTCACACAAATAAGTTCTCTGATCTAGGTTTCAATCTCTCCCGCCGTCTCAAAACTCCGTAAAATGCGGCTTTTCCACCCCATTTATCTCATCGCATCTATTTTGGCAACGATCTCTGGAGGGCAGGAATGGCCTTTCTATGCATACAACTGACTACTGAAGTAAGCAATAATAACTCGATGGGAAAGTTAAGAAGTTACATAGAATACACTCTTTCCATTGTAAGATGCCTGAACCCTTTCCAAATTTTGCTTTTTGTTGTTGTTGTTTTTTTGTGTTGAGAAACACTCTTCTTCCCACACGTTCATTTTTGTTCTTGGTCTGCAACTCTGAGCGTGGCTGTGAAGTTCGAACGGCTCTTGCTGGTCAGAGCCTATGGGGCTTCTGTCTTTCTGTCATTTCATGTGTCATGCAGACAACCGAAACCCGCAGCAATAAAAACTTCACAGTACAACAAACCCCCATGTGGCTGATGTATGCCACATGGTGCGTTCTGTTTGTTACTGGTCACACTTGGAAATTATTCAGTTTCTTTTTGCCACCCAGTCCCATTGTATAAAGCAACTTTTTCCTGTTTGAAGTCCAGTGTGTTTTTGGGGAAAAAATGAGGCATTTCTCTTGGGTGAGGTAACAAATGTTATTGGAGAAAATAACTAGATTTTGCAGAGACACATTTCTTATCCGCATCTGTGATTTTCCTCCTTTTTTTCAGGCTTTGGACCCTTAATGCTTGTGGCCATACAGACACCTACAAAGTAAGTAAAGCCAATCTCAGATATTGCTTTTCTTTAAGAATATTTTAAAGCCTTCAGTTAAAATCCAGTGATGTGCATGACATTTTTCTATGACTTAAGGGTCCCACCACATACAGAAATATTTATCATGTCTTTTGTACAAACTATCCTACACAGAACGGCTTGCGCTGTTAACAAAGGAGAACGCATGTAAGAATAAAATGTAGCTACTAGCTAACAGGTCTCAGGAGACAGGGCAAAATATTTTCTGTTTATTGGGCTTGGTTTTTTTTTTTTTTAGTTTTGACACAAACAGCAATTTTAGTGAGCTGAGTCCAAATGTAGTCTCAGCTGGCGAGAGAGGACTGATTGATGGTGGTAAAATATTAAACTGTTCAAGGTCCCGCTTCACACTATATAAAACCAGTCACATCAGTTCATGTTTCACTTTTTATGTCTTTTCTATGAAAAAGATACAAAAAAATCTGATAAGCATAGCCCAAAGCTCCACCAAGCTGCTCATACAACCAGCCTCCTCAGCGTGCAATTACTTACACATTAGTCATGAGAAAAAGTCACTTTTAGATAACGTGGCTGTAAGGGGTCAGGATGCAAATTGGGTGTGAATGTGCTCTAATGGTGTGAAGCATGGCTCCTACACAGCTCCACACATTAAGGCGACGGGCGCTGACATCTAATTGCATCAGCTCGCTTATGGCTTCTAGAGGCCACTCTAGTCACCAAAAATCACCAGAGGCTGTTTGACTTCAAGCCTCGTTGACACGGACACACTTCATGCTTACGGGTGAAGATGTGCACAGACATGTTGGTTAACAGCAAGACAGGTAGCTGAGGAGGTGCTGAGGATTGTAACAGAATTAAGGTTTAAATAACAATACTCCACGTTCCTGACAGCTACCGAGGCTTTATATTAATCTGGCTGCTCTCGGTTTCCCCATTGCTGAGAGATAGTAGGGGTAGAAGCAGGATCTCTGGCTCCAGCCTTACCTGGGTAAGCTGGGCTCAGGAGACAGTGTGCATTGATCGCTAGATTGCATGTGGGAAGTTTGGTCCTGAGGACGCATTCATGTCACAGATTTGCTCTTTGCAAACCCCGTTGAGCGAAGCTCAGAGGTACTCATTCCTTCTTTTCTTCCCTCCTCCCTTCCCTGTCAAGTCAGGTGTATTTGAATGCCAAGACAGTAAAAGCATCTCTACTTTTGCGAAGGCCCATATGGGAACGAGATTTCTCCCAGGCTGAATGCGATCACACTGTTTGCCTGGCTTGTGTCAGCAATGTTTCTGTGCTTGGGCCTGGCAGCCCAAGCAGCAAGTGATGCCAAAGCAGTTTTGACCACTACACTCAAAACCACCAAAGGACAATACTTCTCCACTGAGAACAATGGCCAGAGCTTGACAGCCATTACTTACAAAAGCTCCTGGGCTCTGGTATACCCAGAACTCGTTGGCATTTTGCAGTAGTGCAGAGGCGTCAAGTTGCCCTCCAGTTTTTAGGGTCGTGGTGAATTTAAGAAACCACAAATGAAGATGAACTCATAGAGGCCCTACCAAAATACTCGCCAGCAGCATTCCAGCCAGAGTGTTTAATGCACTGCGTTTAATACAACTTTACACCGTCATGGAAGCTACGGAGAGGGCACAGGCACTGCCATGTTAAAAGTTGCTCTTAGATGGGAACACTTTAGTGGGTGACTTCTCAGCCATGGCTCAGTAGTCCTGGAAGGCAGGCGGGGGTGCGTGCAGCATTTCTTTTGTTGACGAGGACATTTGTAACTGGAGAGAGTGAGATTAAGGTTACAAGATGCAAACACAGAATAATGACAAGATGAAGTTCTTCAGCACACGCTGCTTGAGCTGTTATGAATTACAGGCTAGAAGGGTGCTCTCAATAGCTGCAAATTGACAGTTTGCTAGACAAAGTGATGCTAGGATGTCACATAGATCTGATAAAATGCACTCAACTTTGTCATTTCCCCTTTAGAAGATTGATGAGGGCTCATGACTTATTGTAACATATTACCTGAATTACCGTAATTTTATCCACAAACTAAGATCCAATTGTGAAAGACACAATTCAAGACCTATAATACAAGAGCTGTTCTTATTCTCAAATGATTCATACTGGAAGTGTGAGGTTGACATGGATGGAAGAGGAAGGGCAAGGACAAAACCTCAGCAGGATCAGGAATGGTCTCTACCCTCCAGAAGCTCAACTGCAAAGATAGGATGTGGCAGCTCCATGAACGTTTGTGGATCCTGTCTCCCAGGTAGGAGCCTCCAGAGGAGGATGTAGTAAGGGACCTCTTGGAAAAGTGTAGGCAGAGGTATTTGAAAGTGCAGTCAAGCATGGAAGCTGACAAAGACGCTTAATGCCTTCACGTTGTATCATCCTCACTCAAAATCATAGAATGATAGAATAGTTTGGGTTGAAAGGGACCTTTAAAGGTGATCTAGTCCAACCCCCCTGCAATGAGCAGGGACATCCTCAACTAGATCAGGTTGCCCAGAGCCCCGTCCAGCCTGACCTTGAATGTTTCCAGGAATGGGACTTCTACCACCTCTCTGGGCAACCTGTTCCAGTGTTTCACCACCCTCATTGTAAAAAACATCTTCCTTATGTCTAGCCTGTATCGCCCCTCCTTTAGTTTAAAACCATTACCCCTTGTCCTATCAAATGGAGCCTCTCTTGTGAAAGGGTGCAGGTAATCACTTGCAACTGCCACAAGTTTGAGTTGAAATCACTTTTTCCCCTCAGCACTAAATGAGGACTAGGCCTTTTTAGGGTTTTTCTTGGTCTCTCTCTTTTTTTTTTTTTTTAAATTCAGGCCAAAATTAATAGGTCAGATTAGAGCCAGAAATGAAACACAGTCAGTCAGGTGTTCAGGCTGCCATGGCAATCCATTAAAGACTCCTGTCCCTGCTCTACCAGAAACCCAGGTCCGATGCAGGGATCAAGAAAAACTGTATGCTCCTGACTTAAAAGCTTTGCTAATTATCCCCCTCTGTAAAGAGGAAAGAATATTAAAAAGGCCACTAACCAGGTTCATGTACCTTGTTTATATAAACCATGTTGCTTAGAAATGGCAATGCTCAATTTCAGAAAACAGAGAAAGGAAAGAACAGAAAACAACTGCTGTTTGTAAAGCTGGAAAGGACGACACAGCCCATGGAACAGGCTGCCCACGGAGGTGGTGGAGTCCCCATCCCTGGAGGGATTCAAAAGGCGTTTAGACGAGGCCCTAAAGGATACGATTTAGTGGGGGACTTGGTAATGCTGGGTTAATGGTTGGACCCAACGATCTTGGAGGTCTCTTCCAACCAGAACAATTCTATGATTCTGTGGACATGTCTGTGTTGGCGCATGGGCACGGAGGGCGATGTAATCCTTGCGGACAGGCGCTGAAGGGAATCACACCTGCCTGCCCCCTGCATGAGCTCAAACCCACTTCTGTTTGCCCTGGTTAGTAAGAGAAAAACAATTTTATCTGGAACACCAGAGAACTGTAATAGCATAGAGTCATTTCTCCCCAGGCATTTAGGGTAGATATTAGGAAAAGTTTAAATACACTTAAAATTAGAAGAAACAGGCTTGTGACATCTCCCTCTCTGGAACAGGTTGTATTTTTCAGGGATACAGGGAGATTTCACAGTGTTTTGTTCTTTCCTCAGTTTCTAGGATCCTGTGATTTCAATAGTCATTCAAGTTTTGTAACGTCGTCTGAACTAGGCAACTGTTTTGAAAGTTTCCAATACAGAAATCATTTATGATTACAAAAGGACTGAGGGCTAGGAGAGAATTGCATCATCAGGGCTTGGCGTGCAAACATACCACTGAGTCCTTACCAAAGAGTGGAGTTCTCCCAGCCAGCCTTAAATGGCTTGTGCTCATACCCAAATTCGAGCTGACACCTTGGGCCGGAGCCTGCCCTGCCCCTTGATAACAACAACGCCGTGCGAGCTGGACTCTCTGCCGCAGCGGGGCCACAGCACCCGTGCCTCGGGATGCGCGCCAAGCACCAACCGGCAGCATAGGAAAGAAAATCCTTCCATTCATTAACTATTCCTAAATTGTCCAGTGCAGTGTTTCTTGTTCCTTTCTCCGAAGCCCCGGTAAAACTCAGGCTGTTGGAAAGGAGAGAAGAGTGGGCTGGCACAACAGGGCACCTCTTGTGTACTTCTGCTGTGTCGCTTGAAAGACATTTGGTGCATGGAGTTGATGTGGGCACACGGAAAGGGTTCAGATGACTCACAGCCCGTTTAAACAAGTTTTGCAACCCACATGTGTTTCTGTTGCTAAAAGACACCATGTGCCAGCAAATAAGCACCCCAAGATAGAGGACACAGAGAAAAGAAATCCTTTTGCTCGTGAGCGAGATGACACAGGCGTGGGGCAGTTGGGGCTTTGCAGGTGATGCTTATAGAAGTGCTGCACTGATGGTGTCCTCTGACAGCTCTTTTTGCTAACAGAGGTTTCAGAGAAGCTCATGGACCACCTGCCAAAGCAGCATCTCCAGTGCAGGCTCTGGTATCCGCAGACACTGCCCGGCTCGGTCTCCAGAAGGTTTTCCTCTATAACAGACAGACCTTAAGCACAGACACCTCAAGGTCAGTCACCTTGAGCAGAAAAACCAATTGCTGTCCTTGTTGATGACATCAAGTTCAACAAGGCCAAGTGCAAGATCCTGCGCATGGGTCACGGCAATCCCAAGCACAAATACAGACTGGGCAGAGAATGGATTGAGAGCAGCCCTGTGGCGAAGGACTTGAGGGTGCTGGCTGATGAAAAACTGAATATGAAGAAGCAATGTGCGCTCGCAGCCCGGAAAGCCAACCGTATCCGGGGCTCCATCAGAAGAAGCGTGACCAGCAGGTCGAGGGAGGTGATTCTGCCCCTCTATTCCACTCTGGTAAGACCCCACCTGGAGTACTGCATCCAGCTCTGGAGCCCTCAGCACAAGAAGTACATGGACCTGTTGGAGCGAGTCCAGAGCATGGCCGTGAAGATGATCAGAGGGCTGGAGCACCTCTCCTATGAAGACAGGCTGAGAGAGTTGGGCTTGTTCAGCCTGGAGAAGAGGAGGCTCCAGGGAGATCTTATTGTGGCTTTTCAGTACCTAAAGGGGGCCTCCAAGAAAGCTGGAGAGGGACTTTTGACAAGGGCATGCAGTGATAGGACAAGGGGGAATGGCTTTAAACTGAAAGAGGGTAGATTTAGATGAGATATTAGGAAAAAATTCTTCACGCTGAGGGTGGTGAGACACTGGAACAGGTTACCCAGAGAAGTTGTGGATACCCCCTCCCTGGAATTGTTCAAGGCCAGGTTGTCTGGGGCTTTGAGCAACCTGGTGTAGTGGAAGATGTCCCTGCCCATGGCAGGGGTGTTGGAACTAGGTGATCTTTAACCCTTCCAACCCAAACCATCCTATGATTCTATGATGTTGCATTTCATTCCCATCTTCAGTGCAAGCTCCATACATACTAAGGACAAGCTCCTTTTTCCACCTTTCTTCAGGAGACAGAGGAAAATGTCTTCCCTCCTCCCAGACCCATTCCCTTCTTTTTTCTTGCTTCAGCTGCTATCAGTTTTCTTTACTAGCTTCACTTTCTTATAAACTCAGCTGCCAAGCTGGTTTGGAGTCCTGTAACCTTTTGTAGGCCGGGTGGGGGCAGAAGGTCTGCCCTGCTTCATGACAAACATTGTAGGTTGTTTGGTTTTTTTTTCCAAGAGTGTGTTTTGTGGTTGAGTTTTTTTTCTTAAGCAATGAAGCAAACTATTCCCAGAGATGGTGGTGACAGCCAGCTGGAAAACTGCCTGGTCATCACTTTAGTGCCCAGTTGATAGAAGAGCACATCATCTCAGCTTTGTAAGGGCAAGAGCTTGCGTGTCCTCAGGCGGTAGCTCTCTTGCCTGCCTGGCTGGAGTCTTCCAGCAACAGATCTGACGTAGGTGGCCACAGGCAGCCAAATCCCAGTCTTCAGCACGTGTTTGGTCTGGCAATCGCAAGGCTAGTCAGGTGAAGGAGTCCCACTCTCTCACGTTTCCCTGTGTCACCGGTAAATTTGTGTTGCGTGGTCCCACAGAGGTGTTCGCTATCTGAGTGAAGGTTTGGTGCAGCCTCATGTCTGCCAGAGGTGGGCACCTGAATGCTGAAAACACCTTGGTTTTGCAAAAAGTTCTTTGAAGTAGGGTTGTTCCCCACATGGCTGGTGCAAAGGGGTGCCTTTGCCCCCACACAGGCTTTTTCTCGGACTAGGCAGGACCTGCTTTAAAATTGAGCGAGTTCCCGATTTGCTGTGTGGCATGGAGGTGAGCTCCAGCTTGCTAGCTGGATGAGAGTAGATGTATGCAACGGTGGTGCCCTACTTTTTGTATGCAGCTTTTATGTGAGCAAATAAGGAATTTTATTTGCTGTGCCTAGTCAGTCCTCCATCTATTTGTGATTTAGACTCTCACTCAGAAAGAATCCCATCGAGGCATCCAACTCCCCTGAAACAGGACAAAGGCAGGGTCCACTTAACTGTTCATATAGAAAAAACCTAGGTCGCTCAAGTGCAAATTCAGGGATAGCTTTCCAAGTGCTCAGCACCCGCGGCTTAGGGCAACATTTCAGAAGAGATCTGCAGCCCTTATTATGCCAATTTGGGCCAGGTTTTCTGCAGAGATCAGTCTCCAGTCTGCTGGCTCTCAACCCTGACCAGTTGTTTTGCTCCTTAGATGAGAACTAAACAGATCTGAAGATCTGGTCTTCAGCAAGCGTTGAAAAATACCACATTTCAGGGACTGCACATTGTAGGCATCGCAGTCGTCTGGTGCTTGCCAGACTGTAAGTAATCATGCCAGCAGCTAGCAAGCTGTCAGTTACTAGCGTAAGCTGAAAATCCATCAGGAATTGTTTATATTTCACAAGGGGATGGATAGAGAGAAGATTCATGTTATTTCCCTTTAAAAAGTGTGTGTGTGTGCGCGTGCACATGGCAGAGGATCAAGATAATTTTAGAGACAGATTTCTCAACGGGATCCCTTACGAAGGTAGTCCTGTTGGAGTTAACAGCCCGTCGCCTTGGCATGGCTCCTGCTAGCGCGGCTGGAGCTGCAGAGGAGGGCTCTTTCCCCAGGCTGAACCTCACAGTGGGTGCTCTGAGCTCTGCTCCAGCTACACAAACCTAATTCCCAGTGCTGGGAACACTGCTGAGGCTTTATCTTCATCCCTCTGACATTTATGTGGCTCTGCTGTGCTTCTGGAAGACATGATTCCTTTCCCATACCCCAAATCATAAGCCTGGGATACAGGTCTCATAAATATTAATCCAAACAGGGAATGCCAGG
The DNA here is from genome assembly GCA_009819775.1 of Phoenicopterus ruber ruber. Taxonomy (NCBI): domain Eukaryota; kingdom Metazoa; phylum Chordata; class Aves; order Phoenicopteriformes; family Phoenicopteridae; genus Phoenicopterus; species Phoenicopterus ruber. The sequence continues at coordinate 9,189,773 of CM020218.1, read as the reverse complement.
GCTAGATCATATCCTTATCGAGCACTGTTTTCACTGGACCTGATACACAGGCATTAGTCCATGTCATAAATTCAGACCCAAACTCACTTCCGAAGTGTTGTCAACCAGAGGAGAAGGGCTCTGCGGGGCGTCTGGTGGTCAGGATCTGCACCGAGTCCCTCTCATTAGGTGTGTATGGACATGCACAGGCTGGGTCCAAGCACGCACATCAATAACACAGTGGGGGAGCATTTTGGAGAGCAAGGAGTCAAAATTATAATTTTTCTCATTCCTTCAACGGTCAAGATCATGGGCAAGGATTCAGACGACTCATCAGTTCTTTGCTGCTGTGTGGCGGGCTTAAAAAATGCAAAGACGTACAATACACCTGGGCCAAAGTATTCAAGCTTCAAGATTTGTAGGCGATGATGTTTGCACACTTTCTTTTTCTCTCCAGGGCCAGGGGAAAAAGGTATTTTGGAAAAAATATGAAAATCTCATGAGAAACAATAGGCAGGCAGCAAGGCTTATACGGCCTGTTGCAAGGTAATGACTGAGATTTTTGGTTAGAGCTGCTGTTATCATTGCACACTGTTACTCTGAGAAAATTAAATCCGCAGAGCTGGAGGGGCTGCTGGGAGACTGCTCAGCGCTCTATTTTCTGCACTCTCCAGGAAAGTCAACTTGCTGCTTTTGACTTCTTCAGGACATACCTGAGTAAACAAAGTGGAACTTGAAACATTTTTAAGCTTTTTAAAATCATGGAGAGAGGTACTTTTCAAATCGAGCACTGCACAGTACTTAAAGCAGATTAACCATTTTTGGATGAATCGGGGGTTTCCACACAAGCTTGCATTTTCAACAGAGGATGGAAGATTTTGTACTGATTCCTCCTTCCATCAAGGATCTAGTTTTCGGCAGAGGAAAGGGAGGAGAGGATGAAAACCAACACATCCATCAAGCAAAAGCTTTTACCTCAACCCCAATGCTGCAGCTGCAACCAGCAGTGTTTCGCCCCAAATGGCTGTCAGGATGCTCCGTGGGAGTTGTAGGTCAGGTGTTTCAGACCACCTTTCTTCACATGGTCCAGGCTGCCGCTCCTCCTGCACGCTGCAGCGTCCAGCCCTCCCCTTGCCCAGAGGCACCCTGCTCCTGCCAACATTTCATAACCCTTTTTCTGAGCCCCAGCCCCAGCCCTGATGTACACTCGGCTTGCTCCGCTCCAGGCTTGCAGAGGGCAACGCGAATCAGAGCAATAACTGGGAAAGGGAGCTGGCAGGCAAAATCAGGTCAATAATTAAGACTGGAGCAACCCCCACTTGCTCAAGCTGGTTGTGCTACACAAACACCAACTGCCTGGCCCCAGGGCTCTCCTGGATAATGGCAGGCCAACGGGAGTCAATGAGGCCGGCTCCTTTGATCCCAATTTCTCAGCAGCTGTGCAAGTCATGGCCTTTACTCGCTCGCTGCTGACTCACGGTGAATCGCTGCACGCTGGTACTATAAAGCCGCCTTGGAGGGCAGAAATTAAGTTTGTGCTCACTTTAAGACCCTATTACGCCCTGGGAGCAGTGTGAAGAGGCCTTTGTACAACCTGGAGTCAGGTTCATTATATTTGCATGCTACTATAATATAAATTAGCATTATTTGAGCATAGTCATTACTTGGAAGAAATGACAAGAAATTAAGGTACCCAATTTGTAATTACGGGCCAGCCAGCTAATTAATTAATCTTATATCTAATTAGCTAACAATAAATTACCCAAGCAGGACTATAAATCTATTCAGTGAGCTCCAATAACTGTGTGCATAAAGACCTGCCCCGTGCTGTTGGGAGCTCTTGATGCCATTCGGTTGCCCTTTGTCTCCCCGGCCGCCCCGATGCCCCACCTTCAGGGCTTCTGTCTGCTTGAAAGCTCCTTTGGGCAGAGATCACGTCTTTGAAGTGGCTTAGATCCTCCTAGCACAAAGTTTGGGGGCTTGATGAAAGTAGTCAATTTTACTGAAATTAAATGCAGGATGAATAGTGGGTTCAGCCCCATCACCGGTCTCAGTAAGCAGCTGTAAAGCGCCTTTCTGTGTGGTGGTTAGTAACATCACGTGCTCAAGAGCTGTGCAAAGGGCAAGGATGACCAGCTACTGGTATACAGGCAGACTGCACTCAGAAAATCACTTCAGAGCTGGTTTTTAACAGGTTAATGTGTCTTTTGTTGGAATTACAGGCTCCAGAGTACGCTACATAATGTGAATTGCAAGTTCTGAAATGGATTTTTTTTTTTAGGCAGGCTGTGCAGGGCTACACTTAGCAGGCAGGCAAGACCAGACAATGCAGCTAAACGTCACAGAGGTAGCTCCTAAAGCTTATTTTCACAGGAGCTGCCAATAGAAAGAGGGATTTGTGACTACAGTTGAGTTAAGGAGCATAAAAAGTACATGATGTCTCTATGAAAATTACAGTGTCTTAGCTGTGGTTGGCTTAAGGGTTGGCTTTATACAAAATGCTGTACCACAGCCAAGCTGTGTCCTGAGGCTCTGTGTTAAAACACACACAGCAAACAATGAGAAGAGATAAAGCCTGTCCCGAGAGCAGCAAGCATGACCACAAATGCGCTTTATGGCAGCTCAAGGATGGTGCTTTCGTTAACCCACTAGGGCTGCAGGGTACATGTGGCCCTAAAAGGAGGGCACACACCCACTTGGGTAAAGTCTTGGGCCTGGGAAAGCCAACGGGAGATTTGCCATTGGCTCCCACGAAGCCCTTCTTGTCCATTACTGCATCCCTCTCCTGATGACTGTGGGCCAATGTCTCAGCTGGTGTAAAAGCTTCCCTGCATTTACTGGGCTTCACTGATTGATTCCAGTTGAGAATATGATCTGCTGAACACCATCTTCCCTGGGGAAAAATGCATATGTGCAGTAGCAAAACTCAAGGGTACAACCTTTAAAGTCTCCTCAAAGAAGACTCACAGAAGCCAATAAATGATGTGGTTTATAAGGCAAATTTAGAAAAACCCAGGCAAAGGGAGATTGCCTTTAGTTGGCCCATCCTCTGACCATCTGAGAGAAGATGTAGTAACTACTTCAACAGACCAATCTCTTGGGTGCTGTTAATGGATGTATCTCCACTAACTTCAGTTTTCTCTGACAAAGAACCGGAGCCCTTACATCAAACGCACTTGAGGGCATTATCCATCTCACAATTTGCAAAGGTGTTCGTGATTCTTTATTTACAAAGCTTCCCTATCATGGAAGTCGTGTAGAAGCAGAGCTTTGCCAATGCCTAGGAAATCCCTGCACCAAAGTAAGTTTGCACAAGAGTGGTATAATACAGAGTAAACAAAGCATGGCATGAGGCCATGGAGCTGAATGTTTCCAAAAGAGGTATCTTTGTGGGGAGACATGGAATAAGACGATATGAAAGAAGACATAAAACTAGAGCAGAATAAGGAAGAAGAGCCAAAATTCTGCCTTGATTTACTCCCATTATTTCAAACAGACATTTGGAAATGATGAAGTCAGTTTGAAGATCATGAGATTAAAAATAATCCAGGTTCTTCGTCTTTCTGAGACGATGTTTTCTGTTGTTTGTCTTTAGCCTGCTTTTAAACAAACCCTATATCTTGCACAATGATGTGACTTCGGGGCAGACCTTTGAGAACATAAAATATCATGAAATGAGCCAGGGCATGGTGAAAATGAAGAACGTGGAGCACCTGCGCATGGCTCAGAGGAGAGCTAGTCACAGCAGAGAGGTCAGGAAGAAGCTGCAAAAGGAAGCCAAGAAGGAGCAAAAAGCAACAGAGCTTCCAAACAGAGGAAAACGTAAAAAAAGGCTGTATTTTAGGCAGAAGTAAGGGTGGGTGGAGCCCAGCAGAGTCCTGTATTGCACTGTCCTCTTCTAGGTCCTCTTATTGTACCTGTCCTTAGCAATAGGAGTGATCAGAAAGCTTCTACTGTGTTTTCAGGAGTAAATTCAAAGAAATGTACTTTTCGACAATGCATTTTGTGAACAGCTCTCCTAATCTGTTGAATTAAAATCTGATTCCACCAACTATCACCAAAAAAATGAAGGCCAAAGTTCACCACTCTGGGATCCAACTGATAAACAAAGTCTCCTTGAGGCCATGGGCTGTTCAGAGATTGTGAGAGTATCCTTTTCCCAAAATAACCGTATCACATCTTTGCCTGTTCTTAAAATCGTATTTGAACCAGCCCTTTTGGAAATTCTTGAGATGTTTGGTTATGCTTTGTTTACTCTCAGATTGGAAGAAAAAACAGTGCAATGCAAGTGGAATTCTAGCTGAGACAAAAACACAGGGACTAGACTGCCCCATTCATGGTTTTCAACCCGATTTGGCAGATTCAAGGCATTCAGATAAACCTCTGGAAAAAAATCTGATATGAAACTGAAGCTGCAATGAATTCAGTACTGAATCTCTTCCCAGCCTCATGAGCCCAGCACTTCAGCCCTGGGTTTCTGTTCTTAGGGTCAACTCTAATTCCTCCACTTTCAGAGTCAACCCATTCCCATTCTGGCTCTCTGTCTAAGCACTTCAACCCGCTTTGGGAATATCATACTTTTTCTCAGGGGCATGCATTGCCTATGGAGAGTTTCTCTGACTAGTTATAGGGCTGTAACAAACGGAAACCTACATGTTGTTTTTCTCTTTTAGGAGGCACAATTTATTTGCTTCCTTAAGAAAACAAATGCTGACGTATCACTTCATTTATCCAGAATTTGGAATGCTGAAATCTGCGGTAACCATTTTTTTTGCCCATTTTCAGAAATATTTTGCAATACATACACCTACTCATTAGATTTTAAAAAAATTCGCCAAACTCACCCACTCGCTAGATTAAAAAAAAAGTCCATTTCAGTCCAAATCCACAGCATGATAACAGGTTTTTAAACAAATAAGCACATTTCTTAAAAAGAATCCATATCTGCTAAATCACTTGTACAGCAGTGCGGTAAATCAGCCCACAGACTAAGTGATACTTGATAGAACAGACTAGCTGGATAGAAAAGCTTAAGTTTCTCATATGCAGCCAGCACTAATGTTTGCAAAGCCAAGATTTGCTGTTTGACTTTCTCGCTGTTGCAAGCACCTCATGTCAGCATTCCTTGGAGTCTGCATAATGTACATATACGCTGATCTTTAACCTTGGTGTCATCACCCAGACCAAAATCAATAGAGGGATATGACACTGGTGGGACCATTTGCCCATAGTAGTTCAAACAGACAGATGGGCTGTTGTACGAGCATGGGGCCAAAGAAACGTGGAGTCGGTCGAGGGGGTTGTATTATTTGGAGTGTGAAATGAAGCTCTCAGAAGCTGGATGCAGAAGGAGGTGGGTTCAGCTTCAGTGTCAGCAAAACCACCGCAGGTACTGTAATCTTTGCACCTTGAGACATGGCGAGAAGATCGCCTGCCTTTGGGCTTTGCTGTTTACTGTCTTTTATTGTACGCATTCCTCCAAGATTCATGTAAATATCACTTTCTCTCTTGGACTAAACTAGCTCATGATAATAAAAGAAAACAGCACTTACTTACCCTCCATGGTGCCTGTAAAATTCCTTGTCCTTGTCCTAAGGGACTGTGACCGTTGTCTCCCAGCTTTTCCCCTGCAGGTTATGAAATGGGGTTAGACATTCAGAGCCTGGCAGCTGCTCGCTTGCCAGCCTTGCAGACGGGGATGGGGCAGCTGTACGCTGGATTAACTCAGATGGTAGGTGCGTGGAGGTGACATAAAATGAGGCTCCCAATGACACAGCTGCACGTGAGGTCATTCTCCAGCGTTTGGCTGCAGAAGGCACCCGCTTGATGAAATTCAAGTCTTTGTGGCCCTCAAGCCTTGTGAGAGAGTCACAGGGTGAAGATGGGAGCCCCGGTGTTTGGGTGAGCGGAGGAGCTTGGAGGGGGCGGCAGAGCCCGTGCAATGCTGACCCCAGGGAAGGGCAACTCCACTCCTCCTTGTACCTGGGCAGTGCTGCAAAACACGGTGCCTTTCTGTGCTCTGGGTGCCCTGGCTTGGTCTGAGCTCTTGGTTTGTAGCAGTGCCCTTCCCCTCCTCTTAGAGGGGCCACAGAGGCCGAAGCACAAAGGTGCACAAAGCAGCCTGGTGGTGCATTAACGCTTGAAATGTTTTACAGCTGGAGCGCTACTGCCATTTCCCCCGCTCTGTATTTCTTCTTTCATGCCCATGGCAGTCCGCAACTGAGAATTAGGCAGACACATTCAATTGTAAAAAAAAAATTAGTTCACATTTTTGCAAATACATTTTTTTGTCCCCAAACCAGTGCTTAGTTCTTTATAATACAGCCTAGTTAATATTTCCTTTTCATTCTATACTAGCACAACACCTTAGAAAGATGGGATGAAAAAGGCAGACTGCACTTTAGGAATAGACCACTATTCCCAGGCAAACCGATCTTAAAAAAATATCATAATGAAATCAATATGTATTATTACATATAATGATCAAAATGTATATTTTACATATTAACTCTATTTGCTTTTACTCTTTATATGTAGTCATAAAAATATTTATTTTTGTGCTTAGAATAACAAAATGAAAGCTCAGCGTTCAGGCTTTATCTGGCTGGCACTTATTATTCCCATATGTTAGGGCAACAACCAGATTGCTCTGCCAGTTAATTCTGTGACTCTTTCTCCGCCTTTTCAATCTGATCCACAAAGATTATTTTCTTTGCAGATATTATTGCAAAGAGGTGACCGATTGCCACTGGGCACAGAGTTAAAATGAAAGGATCAATTAAGTTTATTCTTCTTGTGAGAAAAATGCACATTTGCTCAGAACATTAAATTCCATCTGAGGAGCAGAGATGAAGAATAAAGATGCTTTCAATATTTAAACAAGACTCCCTGTTTTCAATAGCAATGCTGTATTTGGACTTTTACTCTGGCAAGAAGTCCCACTCCCAGCTCTGCTCACTCAAAGTGATGGCTAAATGTCCTGTTGACTGTAATGGAGCAGGGATCAAAGATAACAGGGCAACCCTGGAAGATGAAGTTGGTAAGATCAAGCTTTTTATCCCTGATATGTCTGAATCACCTACCACTTATGTGTGCAAGGTGGTTTTGCACTGTGTTTTGTCTGAATGCACTACTAATCTGTCTGAGGTGAGCTTTTGGAGGTGCACCACCACCCCCCTGAAGAAGTTCAGCTGGAGCCAGAGAACAGGTTCTGCAGAGCAGTTCAGGGAAGGAGGAACACACCATCGGTCATGATCTGAATTAAGAGCACACCTCCTTCTCCTCCCAAGGCACAGCATATCACACGGGCCTTTGTCTGCACGCCTGCAACCTGTCAGGAACATACAACTGATACACTATCCATAAAAATGATTAAGTGAGGGAATGGCTCTTCATCAACCCTGCAAGGGCAGTTGACTACAGCTAATAGGAGCTACAGAAGTATGTCTGTAGCTCAGTCACAACCCCCTTCCTGGCAGGGTCAGTTTGCACTGAGCTCCATGACACTGCACTTGGACACTTACCATGCCTCGTCCTACCAGTGCAAGGCCAGACATCTACACATTCTACACATCACCGTGACAGTGGTAGTGTAGCCCTGATCAATATCTGAGTCTGAAGTTTGAAACTTCATTCTTCTCTTGGGACCTCTGAGATATCTCTGCAGCAGGACCTGGAATGCTTCTCAGCTTCCAGGACCAGGAGCACCACGCTTGGCTTGCTGCCTGTGGGATGAGAGTGGCCATGCTCCAGTGCCCACCACCATACTCTTGCTTATCCATGGGGCTGAAGGAACCCTGGTGGACAACGGGCTGATTCCCTGAGCTGGCATTTGGGGGTCATGGCTATGGGACCATGGCTATGGGACACGGTGCTATGGGATCCATGGCTACAGGATAATACCTTTATCTTCATCCCAGCAATCATCTTGGGGAATCTGCTGAAGAGTTGGAGCAGGAAAATCAACGGTGTCAATGATGTTGGTTATGGACTGAGGGGAAACACCAAGGTCAGATTTCCCAGACCTCCATGGACCCCTCGACGGAGGACCCCTCTCAACATCGCCCAGCTGCAATGCAAGCACCAACTGCAGCAGAAATTGGCCTCTTAATTTTCAGCAGTGCCTCCACACCGCAAGTACTGAGGACATACGAGCAAGCTGGAGTCAGCGGGTGAGAAAAAGACAGAGAGGGGAAGGAGTATGTGGGAAACAGAGTAAGCAAAATGCTTCCCTCGGAAAGGTGTCGTAACTGCCGCGATAATGAAGATACGATGCTTCAGATGTCAACAGGATACCATGGGATCCTGGAAAACTGCACAGCTTCTCTGCTGCAGACTGTTTCATTCACAAAATAGTTTTTTTCCTTATTATCAGGTTCTTACAGATAGTTTCTGTACTGCTAGAGCTCCACTGCCAGCAGTGTGAGACTTCTCATAGCTTTTCATAGCTCGGGCAGAATCGAGCAACCTGACATAAAAGGACCCATGTATATTTCATTCCCTTCCCTTGACGGAGTAACTAGAGCAATGTAAGCAACTTTATATTGACATAATTCATCCCCATTGGGGGTGTTATATCATGTTAGAGAGATTTAGATGGTTAATGTGATAAATTTGTGAATAGAGAAGTAGTAGGATCTTGAATTAGTTTTTTTACTCCTTGCACTCTACATGACTCACAGTAACTCAAGCTTGTAAGAATAACAGAGTATAAATTGGGCCAGGACTAAGCCTCTTTGCTGGTACAGATTGGTTTTTAACTACCTGCATGCTCAAACCTTCCACAACCACAGAAATCTTGTACAAGGATAACAGGTTTGCTCCTAAGTAATGTATCATCTTCTGCAAGCACCGCATATACGCCAAACTTTCCAAAGGAAACCAGTGATTCTGGGTTCTTTTATACCTAAATGCCTGTCCTGAGAAACTTATAAGGTATCTTAAATGGGAACTGCTATTTATAAGGAAAAGAGTGATAAGGATGCAATCTCTGAAAGATACAGATAGTTCTGCAGAAGGCCATTCTCTTATCTTCGGGACATTCTGGGAAAGAGAAAAGAGTAAAAAAAAGTGCTGAGGAAGAAGGAAAGAGATCTAACAGCCAACAGGGAACGTGAACAGAAAGGGTGAGAAAGGACAGTCCTGGAAAGGGGCTAGAAAGTAAAAGACAACAAAGGCGGGGGGGGAGAACAGAGGAAGGGCGAGGGGGAGGGCATGGGGAGGAGGAGAAGTGTGGAAACAAAGGTGAAAGAAAGGAAAGAAGAAATGAAAGTGAGAAGGGAAGAAAAGCCGTGGTCGAGCGCTGAGATGAGTATGCTCAGTTCCTATTTTATTTACACATTTATATTCCAGGCAGTGTTTAGTAGGTGTCTCTAAGGCTGTGATTTATTATAATTTTTCCCTTTCAGTCCTGCGGAGGAAGGGGCAAAGGCCAGGAGGGGGGCTGGATTCTTTGCCTAGGGCACGGCTGCTCCTCAGGCTGGCCCTGAATTCAGAAAGTGCTAATGCTCCCTGGAGCTGGAATGCAATTAATTTTCTATGGCACAATGTTCCAAACAGAGCAATTTGGGGAGGCTCAGGTTTGTGATTCTAGGCTACCCGTAGCCTATCGTGCAAATTGGAGCTGCGACACCAGCTCTCCACACCAGGTTATTATTTTACACTTGAGAAACCAGCACATCTGGGATTTTTGACCTGAAAATGTTTGTTTGCATGACATTTCTTTAGTGAAGAGGGCGAGCATCTCATTTTACCCACGTAAGTACTCCACTCGGGCGGCCTGGCCAGAGTCCCCTCAAGTCAGCAGCAAAATCTCCTCTGACTTATCTCCCACTGCATTTCTTTTATTTTTATTTAAACTTTGTAAAGGTCAAATTTGGGGGATCCTTTTTTAACAAACACTGAGTAGAGACGCTGGATGATTTAGAATAATCAGTTTAAAACCACATGTGACATGTAGCTGAGCAGCATACTTTTCCATGACAGCTTGTTGTGTGTCATAGGAACATTTGTCACTGATCACTCAATTATCCACAAATTACAGCTTAAGTTCATTTACACCATTTCCTGGTAAAAATCAGGGCAGTCTCCAGAAGCCAATAGGCCCCATCTCCCGTCGTACCATTGCAATCAGTAGATTATTGGTAGCCAAGGAGAATTTAACCCACACTTAACAAATATCTTTGCTTTAAGACACTTAGGTCCTATCTCGCAGTGATGCCAATGCTTTTTGCTGCTGCGCACTCAGAAGCTTCACAATTTGCTAGTAAGAAATCTGTTTTCTTCATCAGTGGCCAGAATTTTCAAAGGAGAATTTTCAAAAAATTTCTGTTCCCCCCTCTGCCGCATTGACACTCTCTCTGAAGCTGGGAATCTGGTCCCGCGCACATCTCCCACCTGCTCTGCTGGTGCAGCTATTCCCCAGCTTCTGGGGGGTGCACAGGGCCATGGGAGGGGGACAGTGTTGTCCTAGGTAGTGCAGGGGTTACACCCAGCTGATGTGTGGGGGCACTTTTGGAAAAGCCAGAGGTACAAGACTCACAGGTGGGTTCAGGCTTTGCTTTGTGCTCTGGTTAGAGCTTGCTTTGAGGTTCCTGGAAACCCCAGGTAAATAGGCTGGTATTTCCAGAGCCTTTCTGCATTTTCTTTGACCACCTCATGTTATGAATGAAATAAAACAACTCAGATTTAAAATACATGGAAAAGTACAAGCATACATCTTTTCCCCGGGGCAAGAGGGCAAGCAAAGTGTTGTGCCTGCTACTTCTAGCAAGGGTAACGCCTCTGAGGAAAGGGCAATGCCATTATTTTGGGAGCCTGGTCTGAAACCTTTCCGAAGCAGTAACCAATACCGAAGAACAAGTTGTTACCTCTGGACACCTATGCCACCTTTGGCTGACTCACTTAGAAAAAGAAGAAATGATTGACCATTGCAGGACTCAGCCCATTCCAGCCTCCATTGTTTAATAAATAATTGAAAATGGTTGTACCAGGGAAGTATGACTTCATGGTGTTTGAATAAGATATGTTACCCAGTGGAGGCTGATGGAAAGAAGATAAAATATACTGAATACTATATATTTAGACTATTGTTTGGTAGGTGAAATAATATTCCTTGTGAGTCACTGACTTTGCTTGTGGATCAATACTACGTTACAGAGGCAATAACTTTGCACGTAGCACAGCTTCCCCTTGGTTGACTCCTCAGGAGAGAGGATTGAATAAATCTCTTTGCTGGCACAAATGCGCTGGCAGAAGCAGGAGCTCCCAAACTGTGCTCCCTGATTCACTGGTGATGCAAAAAACCGCTTTGAGGAAGGTGTAGCAGAAGCCAGATTTAGTTTTGGGAAGGGCTGTGCACAGGGAGGATGGGAAGAGCATCCTCATCGGGAAGTTGGAGACTCCCTGTTTCTCTGCTCAGGACCCGGGAGCACATCTGGTGCTCACAGGGACAACCCTCTGCTCCTTCTGCCACCAAGTGTTACCCCAGCACGTGCAGGGCTGAAGCCCCAGGCTGGGCTGTTGTCCTCTGCTATACCTCTACTAGAGCTGCTTAAATGGGGAACAGCAGAAATATTATCCCTCAAATCCAAACGGTGGGAGGCCTTTGCAGCTTAGGAAATCTAGCCTGGACCCTTCCTACCACCACTGCACTGCGAGAAGGCTAGACGGTGGATGGAGATACCTTCCTATCTTCTCCCAAGCAGTGTGCTATAGCTGCCAAGGTTGCAAAACTCTTTAGACAGCTGCTGGACCAGCAAAAGTCTTTTATTTTTCTTAAGCCTACGAGATCGAGGCCAGCTCCAGCCCTCACTGTTTTCCCTATGGAGGAGCACCTTTCTGCGCTGGCTTGCGGACCAGGCTATATGGTCTTCTAGTCCAGGGAAAGAGGTCAACACCTTCCCTCTGTTTTGACTGCTGTTGGCAGCAGGAGCGTTGGCAGCCTGGCGATGCCCATCACTACACCTGAGCAGGTCTGAGCTGTTGCTGATCTGATGTGACCGCTCTGCTGAAAGCAAGTGATCTGGAGCAGCGGTTCGGGGCTGGCTGCAGGGAGGGTGGTGGCTAATTGTTGACACACAGCTCTTTTCTCTGGCTCAGCTTGGGTTTTGGGCCTAAGGTGCACAGTGCATTGGTATCATCTGAAGGGTGAGTGCAAAAGCTTTGAAAGAAGCAAAGGAAGTCAGGCAGGGAGCCTCCATAAATCTATCAGAAAGTTAATACTGTAAAATCTCCATGTTGTTTACCAGCTGTGCCTACAATGAAGACAGAAATAATCCTGTAAAACATGACCTTTGATCAGCAAGGTGGAGAAATTAGGTCAGCAGGTTTTTGCTTAGCTGAAACCATAAGCTGGGGATGGACAGAAATAAAATTCTCTTCCAAAATGTGTTAGTCCAAGGACTCCACAGAAAGCTGCTGGTGAGTGGCCTGCAGCCAACTTGCTGCACTTGCAAACCTCCCTTGCATTGAGACCCGAATGCACAGGGCAGGGGAGAAAGCACATGCAAGAACAGGAGCAGATGTCTGCCCCATGAACTGGGTTTTGATGCTTAAATTACATTACAGGGCATGCTGTGGCAGGGCTTTTGTGTAGGACCTTGGGAAGCCCTTCCGTCGGTTCAGACTCAGTTATCTCCACCTGCACACCGGGGCACAGTCACTCCCATGCTACGGGCGTGATACGAGGCATGCCCTGTCACATTTGGCAGATGGGAGGGTGTTTCGGGGTGTCACGGCCAGCACATGCAGTTGCATACCCAGGTCAGTGTGCGTGTGTCATCTCTGCCTTTGCGCAAGGGGTGAAGGTGTTGCAGTGGGGCTCCTCCTGGGCACGGTCTGTGCACCTCAACGGTGTCCGGGCAAAGCACAGAGCCAGGGCTTGCCACGTAGGCAGCGGAGATGGAAGAGGTTAGCTCTGTGAAAACAGGCCCCGGCTCTTTTTTTTACTTACAAGCAGCAATGTGTCCTTCTGAGATTGGCACCAGCCCACGTGTCCCGTGGTGTCCCGTCAGGATCCTGCGCTCAGCCTGAGGTCACGGTGCTGGGTCTTGGTGCCCTCCAAACCCTGCATTAGCACTGCTGAGGCTCAGGCTGGCCTGAGGGGGAACCAAGGCTGAGCAATCTCATCTATAATTAATGGGTAAAAGGATCCTCAGAAGAATTTGTAATAAGGAAAAAATGCCACCACAGAAAATATGCATAAATAGCTAGTCAGCAATTTTGGATCGGGCTGGCAGTCCCTGCCTTCACCCGCTTTCATGAGCCCATGTGTGGGGGCTGCTGACCTGAGCCAAGGCCTTCCAGTCTGAAAGAGGTGAAGAAGAGATCACACCCTCTCTGGGTATTATTTCATGTTTGGCGACAAAATTTCCCAGACACCAGGCTTTCCTGCAAGCAGCAGCTTAGCAGGGTCTGGAGATGCATGAGCACTCAGAGGGTTAAATCAGCAAATGGGTGACAGGATTTTACGCCTGTGGGCGCTTTGTTCCAAAGATCAGCTGCTCTCAAAGCAAAAGTAAACTCACAGTGTTTATTATGAGTCACTTAAGCAAGCAAATTATTAGTAGAATCTGATCTGTGGTTATGCGAGTTGGGACCTGAGGTGAAGGTTAATTATTTTTTTTCCCATTAAAAAAAAAAAGGAGAAAAAAACTGGTTGCCAATATCTGAGGTGCTTTAGCAACTGCCATAGGAAGATGCTGCCTACACCTATCCACGAGCCACTCAACCCGGGTGTCTCTGGGTGCTCCTGGAGCTGACAGTGCTGCTGAGTTACAGAGGACGTGGAGCTGCTTTTGCACACCGAGGGCTGAGTCCAAAGCCCGCTGACATCCCGGAGAGTCTTTTCATTAACTTCAAGGGGCCCAGCGCTGGGCCCCGTGTGAACGGCCGAGGTCTGCAGCGGGCAGCAGTGGCCGGTGCACAATGCCTGCCCTGCCGCTGCCCTCCCGCCGCCCCCGACCTCCCGCCGGAGCTGAGTCACCGCCGCCCCGGAGATTTCAGAGTCCCCTCCGCCCGGCGGGATGGTTAGCCGGTAATTGCTGTGAGTTTTTTCTCAGGGCAGCACCTCGTACGTAGCTGGTGCTGGGATGCTGGGGTCTGCTCGGGGACCAAGAACACAAAAGCAGATCGGGAGCTGCGAGGGGACAGCAGGGCATTTCCTTCCCTCCCCCCCCCCCCGTGGTGAGCATATTTCATCTCATCAGAGGGTCCTCTCCATTGAAAGGAAAGAAGTAACCCCCTGAGGATCAAGCCTTTTCCCATCTGGTGCCTGGTGAGGTTGGGGCTGGGGGAGCAGGGCGTGCTGGGCTCCGTCCTGCCATGAAGCCTTCCCTGCCTCCAGCCCTGAGCCATGACTCCTTTGGGTGTCTCTGCAGACCCCAGCATGGCAGCATCCTCGTTGCTTTGAGTTGCTGTGGCAGCCAACAGCTATTAAAGCTTGTCCTGACGCTGCCCTCGTGTGTGGGTGCTGCACAGGCTCGAAACAGCCAGGGGCTCTTGTGGGGTGGAGGTGGCAACGAGTGTGACCCCAGGGCTGCTCCGAGGTACTGGGGGCCTCTCAGCCCTTAGCATGACCCCCATGGGTGGGGGGAGGATGGTCTATGGGCAGAGATGGTCTACAGGGTCTGGACACCCCGCAAGGGCTGGGGGGGGACCTGACTCTCACCAGCTAGTTCACTGTAGAGGCAGAGAGGGTGCGGTGCTGGGATGAGTTATGATACCACAACAGAGGGAAGAAGGAACACGCCGTGTGAGCACATCCCGTGCAGAAGATGTGAAGTCTGAGAGATCTGTCCAGACTGCGCAAGTTTTCCAGGCGCAGTGCTTACCCTCCGTGCTTAATAAATAAACAACAATAAAACAATGTAGATGTTTTCTGCATAAGGTAATAGAGTATAGGTCTCTTGAGTCAAATCTGGAGGCAGTTTAACAAGGCTCCTTGGAGCAGTGGCTCTGTGTTGCTCTCTGTTGTAGAGCACCATGGTGCTATTCACATGATTTTTAATGCAATAAAATTACACAATAATGCAACACAATAATAATAAATTAGAACAGAGATGCTTCTCAGCTGTACCAAATGAGGAAAGGCAAGGTTTCACTCTTGCAATCCCAACTCATTCCATAACCCTAGGCAAATTGCTAGATTTTTAAAAGCAGCCTTGCTATTTTTTTTTCTTTCAGTGTATCTTTTTAAGGCACTCTAGAATCACAGTGCTCTTTGGGAAAACAGCATCTTAACATCCCTGTGTTTTGCTTCCCTCACTAGTGAAGGCTGCAGAGAGAATTATAACTCCACCAATGCACATGGGAGAATCAGACACTATGATGATAAGTGTAGTATTAAATTGGGGCTTGGCAATTCGTTTTCCCGAGGTCCAGCAGGGACCACTCAGTAGGAAACAGGCGCCAACTGTCCTGGGAGACAAGGTAAGAAATGTGAGTTCCCGGGAGCGCAAAGCTGGTGAGGAGCAAGCAAAACGTACTTGCAGCCCGGCTATGGAGCAGCACGCAGCCCTTTGGGCAGCCCTCTCCTCCGTGTCCCAGGGAGTTACAGCTCTTTACTTTTCCTGCTCGCTTGCTGCCAGCAGTGTAAATTCCTCGCTGCGATTGCCGGGAGCAGTGGGGAACCTGTCAGCTCCCGGCCCGGATACCATGGCCTTCGCATTCAGAGAGACGCTCCCCCGCCCTCCCTCCTCTCCCGCTCCCTAAAATGTCTCTATCTCAAGGAAAAGCAGTTTAGCACATCGGCAGTCATGTTCAAATTCCAAGGCTAAGCACGCAGCCTGGGAGAGAGAGAGGGGGCAAAAAAAAAAAAAAATCAGGTGCTTCTCAAAAACAATCAACCTGATTCACATGCAGCTCAGCAGCTTTTTTGATGGCTCAATTCCAGATTTCACAGCTATTCAATAGTTCTCTTGTGTAGCTGATCCTTGTCTTAGAATTCAGCACAACTCAATCCATTTTCCCTTTTCTTTCTATAAACACCCCCCTCCTCCTCTTCCCCTCCCTTCATTTTCTTGATTTACATCTCTAGGGAGATGGGAATGTGAGGGAGAAGCTTGTAGCCTTCCTTCCTGGGGGGCCTTGAACTGGTGTCCCCTGTCTCAGGTTCCCATTATCCTCACTGCGCAAGCCGCAGCCCCTCTGCACTCCAGCCCTACTCAATTGGAATTTAAATGCTTCATGATTGTTGTCTCACAGAATAGGAAAGTGCTGCATTAAAGAGTAAATTACAGCAGACAAGTAACTGCCTTGGGAAGGAGTGTGAAAGGAGAGATGAGCCCAGCACAATGCCCGTTTGCAAAAGAGGGTCTTTCCTAAGATGAAACAATCTTCCTGGGACAGTCTCGTAAGGATAAATATGATGCAGACAGTGTGGATATTGGGCTTTGTCTCGGAGAAGTGCGGCATGCTCAGCCCGGAGCAGGCCCGCAATGCGCAGCTTGGACGCAGATATGAATTGTGTCCCGGAGCCAAGAGCGTGGCTGGATCTAGGCTTGATGTTCGGTCTCTTATGTGGGCTGGAGCCGGGTAGTTTCACTGGGATCCAAAGCACTAAGCAGCTTGCAAAGGAGCGAACAGAAGAGTTTTCCTGATCTTGCTTTTGCTGCTTTCTAAGCACAGGCAGAGTTTAGAGTTCACTCATGGTGAGTCTCTCTAGCAACACCCATCTGTGCTGAGACTGCCCCAGAGACCATCATCCTTTCGTTACATACAGTGTGGTGCTGATCGTTTGTTGTCTAAATGCTCTAGTTGTGGCACTGGGACCCTTTCCTCCTTCCCTGCGCTGTGAACTGTAGAAAAACAGAATGGAAAATAAGTTCCCAAGATGTCTTGGTAGTTCTAGGAGATGCTTCTATACACTTTTACATGCTTTTATATGCTTTAGGCCCAACCCCGTGTTTTTTTTCCACTCAGAACAGTCCCACTAGCATCAGCCTCAAAGCCCAAATGTTCTTGTGCTCTCTGAGAACAGGCATTGCTCCCCTTTCCTGGTGTGGTGTGGCATCGGATATGTCTCATGTCGGGGCAAAGAGAAACAAGCCACCTTCTCCAATACCAGGGCCAGGTATCTGCACCAGACCTACTTCTGCCTAATCCTACCTCTGTGTTAGTCATCACTGGGCCAGCCACAGCAGATCCCAAGTCAGTTTTTCAGGTGAGATCTCTATGAGAAGGAGATGCTGAGCCGACTCAACATGGAGCTAGCTATACCCTTAGGAAAGATCTATTTTCTTGCCTGAAGGGCAAAATGTGGTCTGTTGGTGGTGGAAAGCATCCTGTGACTTATGAGTTATAAGGACTCCTCCAGCTACATCGCTCAGCTGTGTGAGATGGAGTTTCTCCAGCACGAGAGACAGAAGAGGAAGGCTTTGACATTTGAGGAAAACACAGGAAACTCTTAAAATTATGGTTAACGATCATCAAGAGCATTTGAGGGAGGAGCAAAAATGAATTTGTCTCAGTGGCTCAGCCACAGCGCCAAGATTTGGGACAGAGACCAGCCACACAAAAAGGGAGCAAACTTCAAGTATTTACCCTTGAGAGATGCCGACGGCATCTGTCTCCTTAACATTTAGGTCACCTTTGCAGAGCCTGTCATAGTAATAGAAGATTCATGAATTAAACCAGCCAGGTGGTGTAAAGCATAGGTCACGGAAGCCCTAGGAAAAGCATCAAAAAATGGCATGTTCACTGAGATAAGAGAAAAAAAGATCAGGAGAGTTACTCTCCTCTTTGCTTGACAGCATATGCCTTTCAAACTGTTTGTTGAAGTAAGGTGCCATGGATGCACAGGAAAATAATGCACAAATATGACTAAAAAAAATAAAAACCCGATGTGCACACACACGCATGCATGCAGACACACAGTCCTTCCCTCCCCGAGATCACGGGCGTACACTTTCCCCGGAGCTGGCTCCGAGTGGCTCCTGTTTAATTACTCCTCTGGAACCACTGTAGCAGAGACTGTGCCAACATTCTTTTTTTTTTTTTTTGAAACTACATGTGAGAAATGCCCCTTGGCTCAGTGTTGACAATTAACGTCTCAGTGCTGAAATACATTTTTGTAAGGTTGCTGTATTTTTTTATTTAGTGGCCATTCTGAAACGAGGCTTTTCAAACGGCCTTCACCAGGACTCTGCCACCTCACCATGCCTTTGCGTGTTGTGAACCCCAGTGTCCTAATAAAACTGGTTCAAGGAAAGAACACAGCCTGTTTTTCCCAGTAAGAATATTCTGTATTTCATTTGGAAGCGGGTCTACTTTTAGAGCCCACAACCAGGTGCTCTGCAAAGCACATCAGGATCTGCTGAAGTCCCATGGAAGTGACAGCGTTTTGTCCTTCTAAACCCCACTCTACACTTCACATAAGTCCCCAGGCAGGGAATAGTTTAAAAAAATGCCTTGTGCTAATCAGGTGCTTCAGTCCCGTTGACTTGCCAGGCTCAGCACTGTGTTGATTCAGGGCCTTGTGGCCCAAACCAAATGCCACTGAAAACAATAGCAAAACTGGGCGTTGGATCAACGCACGCACAGTGTGAAATACTTTGGTCTGAGGGCTTTTGAGGACACCCAGTGTGGTGCCATCAGAGTGCTGGCATCCTACGGGGGGCCCGCAGCCGGCTCGGGGTGTGCCAGCACCCCTCCGCAGCCACCCCGCAGACCCGCTCCCTTGTCCCGCAGCACACAGAGCTCTGGTGCAAGGCCACAGGCGAGGAACGTCCTCCAGGGCTTTGGTGAGCCATGTCTCTCCCGAGGATCCATGGAGCAGGAGAGGCACCAGCCAGGAGAATGTCTAGGGATGGGGACACATTAGACAAGTCCTGTTCTCATTCTCTTCAGCCGTTTTCTCCTGACCTCTGCCAGAGACAAGAAAACAGCCTTTGGACTCACCCTGAGCGGCCGGTCATGTTGTTTTCGGCAGAGCTGTGGCTGTATCCTTTGAGTAGGCGAGACCTGGCTGTGGGTCATGAGGGGACAGCTGATGGTACACAGAGCCGGGACAGAGAGGGAACAGCAGCAGGGTTATGAGCATCAAAATCCCTCTTCCCCACATGAAAAAAGGGCCAAACTCCTCTACTAACAGAGCCTCCAGCCCCCATGCACCCCTTCTCCTCACTCACCGCATGCAAGTGGTCCCCAGACTTCCCTCATTGCCATAAAAAATGCCATCTCCTCCCAGGTGTGCCCTGCCTTCAGCACTCACCCAGTTGCTCCAGTCCTGCAGGACTTCTGCCTGCTACAGGCAAGCAATTAACACAGGTGTCAATTAAAACCATCTCTGCCTCCAGATCCCCACTAGCACCGAGAACATTGGCAAAGAGCTGCCACATCTTCAGTTGTGTCTGCCTCTCCCTTGCAGGCAAATGCAAACACCAGGCTCCCAAGCACCAGCCCTCACTTTGAATTTCTCTGCTTTGGCTGCTTGTCTTCCAACTCTTTAGCATGTCTTGAATGTGGCTTATTGTCTGCTAATAAAGAGCGTTGCTCTCCAGCAATGGCAAGATCCCAGCTTTCGTGCCCTGCTGCAGAGCCAATTCCCGTCAGGGAAAACAGCTATCACTGGAGGTTTTAAATAAACCAGTGCTCCCCACCAAAACCCTCCTGTTATATAATGCTCTCCTTCCCCTCCTTTTAATGAAAACAACCAAGTAACTGTCTATTTTTACCACGGTAGGGACAGATCCAGCAGCCCTAACTTGTGCGTGCCCGTCTGGAAATCAGTGGGACCTCTGCCTGCATGGGAAAGCGCTGCAGGACCACGATCAGGAGTCCCTAACACGGTATAGTGCTCCCCACTTCGGTCTGAGAGAGGCCAGAAAAACACGGGCCACAACGTAGTACGCATTTCGCAAGTGACATTTGGCGTTAGCCAAAATATACATCAATACGACGGAGGCATATAGTAAAAGGCACATTCCTTTACCACACTATTACTGTAATATCCCAGTGCCTCCACATTAATTTGTTCCCAGGAAATTCCATCATCACTATTTCAAGCCTGTGGCTGTTCAAGCCACTTAGGATGATGGGAAATTGCCCTACTCAGGAAAACAGAATAATAAAAACAGTGATTAAATTTGCCTTCATCCTTAGTCTGCACACCATTATCAATACCCGGCAAAATATTTTTCAGTACAGAAGGATTCCAATTATGTTCTTAATAAAGTATGAAAAACCAGCTGAACAGGAGGGTTTGGGTTTTTCCTACAAAGTCCAAAATAAGAGTAATACTGCCCCCAAAGAAATTCCCATAATAAAATGTTTAGAAAAAGGTTTATTAAAAGGGACACTCTGCTCCAGAAGACCCGACCATATGCAGTGGAAACATTGCCAGACTGAATCAGACCTGCTTGTGCTCGTCCAGCGGTCAGGTCATCTGGCCCTCGGGTCCAACAGCAACCAGTGCTGACTGCTCCTAAAGAGAGCAATTGCGGACTCACCTGCCGTGGAAAAAATGTCCTTCTCAGCTTGGTATTGGAGACCATATTAAATCTTGAGTCATGATGGTTCTTGTCTCTTCCAAAACATGTTGTGCATCCAGGCCTTACTGCTCCAGCTGTTATGGATAAGAACAATATATCCATATAAAATATGACCAATATATCCATAAACACACATAAATAGACTTAAATTTAACACTGCATACATCTTGCTGCCAGTGATTTTATATGGCAGTAGTTTCATAGTCGAATAAATATCTCATTCTATAATACCTTTATTGACTACCAATCATGCTACTAAAAAGCTCAAACATATCTGAAAGTTAGAAGATTTTATTCTGCCACATCTATTTGAGTTTAGAACCAGAGGAAAAACATGTTTAGCTTGGGTTTTGTGATGCAGCACCAAAATATGCAATGTTTCTGCTTAAATTCCCCAGTACTGAAGTCTTCACTGTGTGTGAGCGGGCTTGCAGTTCCCAAGGAGTCAGGGTCTCCGTCTTTTCTGCCCACCCTGGGGTGTGATGGGGACCCACAGCTCGGTACAGCTGCCCAACTTCCGACAACTCTTTTTGTGTCATTTTTTGAAACTGCCCCGTGGCTGTGGGCAGCAATCTGCATCACCGTGGGGCAGAGCTGAAGAGGTAATCATGTTTATACTCGAACTAGGGAGGTCTGGGATGGGGAGCTGTTGGTCAGGCAGGGTTGGCTCACAGTGAAAACCCTGCTGCGCTCCCAGGCTGCAGCTCCCATCGTTCACATCAGGCAGACACACGCACGACTTGTGTTTATGGAGAGCTGAGGCTTCCCATCCAGAGGATTACCAGTTGGGAAAGTCCCCATGGGCTGAGCAGCTTTGAGTGACTCGCCGTCCGTTTTAGGATTCACCTTAGACTAGTCTGAGCCACCTCTGGAAGTGCCTTCTTTCACCACCTGCCAAGAGAAGATGCCCCAACGATTAGTTTAGATTAGGTGTGAACTTGTAGGTGGACACGTTTCATGGGAGGTAGGTCTCATGCACGACACCGCAGCCCTGTGCTAGCATCCTGCACCAGCACAAGCCTCAGAGCCTCCTCTTGTTCCACCTATGTCCCACCCACCTGCTGGGAAGACGTGTAATGGAGATTACCAAAGAGTCTATTCTCACATTCCCTGTGTCAGTGTGCTTATCTTTTATTTTAGAATCATAGAATCATAGAATTGTTCTGGTTGGAAGAGACCTCCAAGATCATCGGATCCAACCATTAACCTAGCACTGCCAAGTCCCCCACTAAATCATATCCCTTAGGGCCTCGTCTAAACATCTTTTGAATACTTCCAGGGATGGGGACTCCACCACCTCCCTGGGCAGCCTGTTCCAATGCCCGACAACCCTTTTGGTGAAGAAATTTTTATGGATGTCCAATCTAAACCTCCCCTGGCGCAACTTGAGGCCATTTCCTCTTGTTCTGTCGTCTGTTACTAGGGAGAAGAGACTGACCCCCACCTCGCTACAACCTCCTTTCAGGTACTTGTAGAGAGCAATAAGGTCTCCCCTCAGCCTCCTTTTCTCCAGACTAAACATCCCCAGTTCCCTCAGACGCTCCTCATAGGACTTGTGTTCTAGACCCTTCACCAGCTTCGTTGCCCGTCTCTGGACATGATTTTTTAAAAGCATGGCTGTTTTTACATGCAAAGATAGAGCTGAAAACCCGTTCTGCCTTGGCAGCTGACAAGTGACTCTGACCCCTCATGGGCTGTGTTACTGGTGCGTTTGCCAGGGTCCTGCCTTCACATGGAGCGCCACGGACCCAGGAGGCAGCTCTGAATGAAGGTGCCCAATGCACTCGTCAGTACTGCTGATTCCTGCATGGAAAACCTTTGCACATACACTAGGAGACTGAGGATGAGTATAGGAAAATAATGTTTGCAGTCAATTGCATCTTTTTTCCTTCTAGGGTTTGTGTGTGTATCAGCATGTTAATATAAACTCTGAAAGAAGCAGTTGATGGCTGGGAAATGAGAGGCTATAGTTAGGTATTAAGAGGTTTTAAGTAAGAATGTGCATATAAATCCACTAAGTCAGTGTTTCTTTGGCTTTTGCCTTGTGCCTGGAGTGGGCTTTGCGTGTTGTATCTCCAAAACTCCCTCTGTCCTTCTCTTTGCTGTTGTGCTGCTCCTATATTCCACTATAATGATGTTTGGGAAAACAGCAGTGGAGCAGGAGAAATGGATTTATGAAGGGAATGTTAAACAAATCTGAAATACACAGCACTTGCTTCCTACTGTACTGCCAGTCAATACGGCCCAAGAAATTATCTGCTCATTGCTGACTCTGAGATGACTACGGTTACATCTATAATTAAGATCGTCTGAATAGCTGCTTTTCTAGTGTGGCTGCAGAACTAAAAACTCCGAATATAAAATATAAGTTGGTGTTTTCCTGAAACAGAACTGCCTTTGTTGTTTTCAGATTGAAATGAAACACTGGAAAAAAAATTTTTCGGATGAAATTCACTCAAAGCAGAGTCAAACTGATTCAAAATCCAACCCCAAACTAAGTGTTCATTTCCTGACATTATATTTAACCTTTAAAATAAAGGAAATATAGGTAGTCATCTAAATGACATTTTTCAAATGAGACATTTTATTTTAAATACATCTGAACAATTATTTTTCACATTTCTTTTTTCCCAGCCAAGCTATTCATTGACTTTTAACACACTGTGTTGACCTGAAGTTGCAAATTTGGTCACCTAAGACAGGCAGCAACACTTTTCTGCCCTCCTAACAAATTCCTTTGTTTAGCCATGTACAACCTTCCCTCTCTCACCCAGTGGTGTGTGAAGGATGGACACCATTCCCGGCCCGGGAATGCTGTAAACGGAGAAGTAAAAGGGCACTGTGAACATGACATTTTTATGATTTAAGCCAATATAGTGGGAGTCTTTCCGCTGATTTTGGTGTACTCTGCACCAGGTCATTATTTCGGAGGCTGCACCTTTGCTTTGCTAATAAACATGATGGTAACAGGGTGCTTCTCTGCAGCTCCTGCAAACACACCTCCATGCAGACACTGCTCCCTGGCACGGGGGTGCAGGCCTTTGATTTGTTTATTTTTTACATGGCTCCTCTACCTGCCTTTTACCTTTCTTGGCAATCACAGCTTGAGCAGAGGCTCTACGAACCTTGGGCAGCTGATCCAGCCGCCCGGGTGGTGGGCTCCCATCCTGCCCAGCCACGGCCACGGCTGCAGCCCTCCTCCCAGGCTCAGGCGGGACAAGCGGTCCCACCAGCATCACGGGTGCCCCGCATGTTTTACCCTGGTAAAGCCGTCCTGGGCTCAGACCATGCTTTTGCCACCTCTCATATTTCGCCTTGGTGCAGCAGTGTCCGGATTAAAACTCCGTTATTGCCACAGGTGCACAACATCAGAGGAAACCGAGGCGCAGAGGTTACACGGCTTGTCCAGCCTGATGAGGGAAGTTGCAATCAGAGACGTGAATAATTGAGGTCAGCTTTCATATCAGCATATCACGTATACGGTTTTTTATCACGAGCCCTGAACACAGTTAGGCAGCCAGCCGTAAGCTAGGACTGACTTATTGCCACTGTTAGCGGTACATTCGCTTGTGAGTTACTGAGACATTTTTAATGCAAAATTCAACACCTGAAAAAAAAAGAAACCACAGAGGAGTGGGTTTAGATGCACATTCTTACTTAAAGCTTCTTTCCATCAAACTGTCACCAAATCCTCTCTGCTCGGTGCCGTTATTGGTTATTTCAAGTCCTATATTACCTTTCTTTTTCATTTTTTTAATCCTTCTTCCTGTCTTCTGATTTATTGTCTTTAACCTTCACAGACCTTTTCTGCCTAACCTAGAATATTGTATGCGCTAAATCTAAGGATTACAAAATGCTTGGAAGTGATTTAAGAATCTGACTTATTACTCATTTCATGGGGTAGAAAATTGGGTCTTTTCTCTCTCTCCACATCAGAGGACATGCTGCTGGAGACAGACACTGAGCAATGAGAGGAGACCCACGTTTTAAGCAGGCCGGGGTCTCTGCTCTGCACAGTATATGCATTAATAACCACAAAAGCAACCCTGGACTACATAATGAACATGTGGAAGCAGTTTTACTACTTAGATAGGATCCCTGAGCCAAAGAAGAAGTTGCCTGATTTGTCAGCATCTGGGAAGCAGCTCCATTGAGACATGACTGTATTAGTCCTAGCTATGTATCCAGCCTTATTAAAGACTTATGCTTTAAGTCTGCCTCTAATAAAAACCTGCTTCGGTAAGAGTTGGGCTTCCTTACCCTACACGAGTCACCTATTTTTAATGGAGGGTTAGTAGCATTTGCTACTGAACTGATAAAACACTTCAAGCTCTTAACCCACCTGCTTATTTTTCAATGACGCATATGATCTTAGCTGAGTTTTCTAGAAACCAAGCAGCTGTGGTGTCTGTCAGGAAGACCAAATGTAAGTCACTGGCAAACCATAGTGTGACTGCAGTACAGAGGCAGAGATGAGAGACCAGTGGTCCTCTCTGAAGTGGGCCAGATGATGACAGCTCTTCTGAGGGGAAGGAAACCTGGAAGTTAGCTGGTATCCAAGATGCAGAGGGCTTTATTAATTAGGTGCTTTGAGTATCTGGCTATCAGGTGAGTGCTTGCCTTCTCCAGCAGCATTTGAAGGCCACAGTCTATAGCCGGAGGCAGAAACACTATGCAATGGTGGGTGAAGCCACCTTTGATATTCTAGCTAGCTTTCCAGCTGGAGTGTAAAACCCCTTATTTAAGTGGAGCTGTACTGATTTATATTTACTGGAAATCCAGTTTGAGGCTATCCAGTGGAAGCCAGGTCCGATACATGTCAGTTTTGCTGAGAGTTATTATTCCTCTGACACGGCTTGCTGCCTGGATTTAGTTCCTCCCAAAACTCATGTGTTCTTGGTTTATGTTTCATGGCCAACCTGGCCTCAATCACTCAAGGCCAAAAACAAGATTAGAAAGATTGATGTCTGCTAATGGCCGCTTGGTGGTTTTTCTGGGGTGCTTTATCAACCCTGTCACAAGCAATAATAGGAAGGAGAAGAATCCTAAAGGTCTTTGAGATCCTGCAAACCTAATTCCTCTCTGTCGATGGCTGCAGCCATTTCCACATGCCTCGATCACCTCTACCATGCCAAGGGCTGTCCTCTGAGTCCCGTTTCCCCTCCGTGCTCTCAAGGAGCTCCCGCGGAGAGCCTGGAAGCTGCTGGAGCTCCAGTTCAGAGGCTGCTGATTAATGCCAGTTTCTCCGCCAAAAAGCGCGTGCCATTCACATTCAAATATTGCATCGCTCCTCAGCAGACAAGAGACGTGGGCTGAGGGAAACACTGAGGACCCTTGTGGCAGTGTCTGCCGGAGCCCTGTTTGTGTAAAGTTTGCCAACATCAGCCCTTGCGAGGACTCCAGAGCATTTTCTTTACTCTGGGGATTAGTTTGGAGATTCAGCTGGGAAAATCGACCTCTCTCCCCTCCCCCTGTGCGATGCCCCTTGAGTCTCAGAGATTTCTCGGGTATTTTGCACAGTGTAACAAGATATTCTCCTCCAAAACACTGGATTTGTTGAAATGTGTCTGGCAGGAGAGCAGAGCTAGTTTTCTTTACTTGGAGAAGGACGCTCTGCGTGGCAGGAGCTCAGCCAGAGTGGGTGGCCAGATACTGCACACCCATGTCAAGGCATGAGCCTGGAAGAAGAGATGTGGCTGCTAAGAGGACTTTGCAGTCAATTAAAAAGAGGACAAGGGGGAATACCACTCAGGAACCCTTGAATATGTTTTTTCTCTTGAGGTCTCCACTTCTTTCTGCCATTTCTCAGGCCTACTCTGCCCAGTCAGGGGTTTAGTTTTTGAGAATGGATGTCCTGCCTTCTGAGGACCATTGTGGCTCTCCAAATTACAGGGGTTTAAGGCTTAGTTCAAGGCTAACTGCAAACTCTGTCACAGAGGCAGATATCTGGTGGACGTTTTGGTGGCCTGGGGCTCTTCTGGGTGGCATCACTACCAGAGGGAGGCCCTGGAGCTGTCACAGGACACCTGAACTAAGACCTTGACCCTTGGCCAATGGGACCAGGCTCCCAAAGGGACCTATCTGCCGGGGAGAGGACACAGCGAGACCTTATTAATAAAGGACCAGAAAAAAAAAAGCTGGGATGGGGGATGCTGCCCTCCCAGGGTGGTGGTGTGGAGCAGGGACCTCCATTCCAGTGTCACCACCATGCTTTGGTCCCAGGGAGGCACAAAGTCTACTTTCTTCCCAGCTCCTTCTGTTTGTGACACTTGCATCAGAGAAGGAAAAATGAGACTCTGTCTTTTAAGATAAAAGGGTTATCAGCTTTCATGGGTTTTTTCTCTTATTGTCAGAAATCAGGTCAAGGGGCTGGGTTAAACAATTGCTCTCCAGCCTTTCCTCCAAGGTAAAAGCAATTTAACTCTCTCACTTTACTCTGCACTGTCTTTTCTCAGGTTGATTTTCATGATGGGGAGGAGATCACAGAAGCTGCTTGGCCGTACTGGAGGATGGTTTACGCCTTCCTCACACTTATTTGAACTCTGAGTTGGCACCCTCTCTCTGAGTTTTTACACCTCAAGTTAACACTGGGAGAAAATAATATCCAGATTTTTACAGTATGTAAATGACTTCTAATTCGCGGGAGAGTTTCCATCCTTGGAAAGACCACTCTGCCAGTTATTACTTTGGACTGTTATATCCAACCGTGAGGTTCACAGGAAAAAGGACAAATGAAGATTGGCTCAAAAGACAAGATTTCCATTTAGCTTCACTGTATCCCCAGAATCCTGTTAACCTGGGTGAGATGAAATCCAGATCTGAGCCAGACAGTCACCCCCGCTCTGTAGGCTTGAGCCTTTGTTGAACCTTTGTTGTTCAGAGAGGGGGAATCCTAGTCAAGTCATTCTTATTTTTTTAATTGGCAAAAAGCTAATTCTGATTGAGATTCAGAAATGCGGGCACTCCTTCTGCAAGTCTTCATCACTCAGGGCTCCAAAACTGTTAGTAGCAAAGGTCTAGCCACAGGTTTGATGCCACATCACTGAATCCCCTGCTGAGATTAGCAGTCTCCTGGCAGTGACAGGGAGGACAAGCCCCAAACATCTTGGTCATCCCCACTGCCCTGGAAAGATCTGCACTTGAGCAAGGCATCCAAGATGCTTTGGAGCCGGGGTGTAAGTGTTGGACTCAGTCACAGCTCCTGTGAGAGGTATTCAACTGCACCAAGAGCCTGCAGGAAACCACCAGTAAAGTGCAGGCTGCAGGAAACTCAGATTTGTTTTTGAATCAGATCTGTACCTGTCCATCTGGCAAGACTGAAACTGATTCCAGCTCAAGGGATTATCCTCTCCCCGCTCCAGTGGTTTTCAGTGTTGTTTTGAACTCAGGTTTGAGTGGAAGAAAATTAAGAAGCAGAGAAGGGGAGGTGCTGCTGGAGGAAGAAATGAAATGTCATTCTTCCCACCACTGTGCCTAGCTGGTCCTGGATAAACAAAGCCCAAGATGTACATATTGAGATTACATTTGTCTTATCTGTGATCAGGCATTGCTGGAAACAGAACTTGTGAAACAACAGTGCGAGAATAACAGTTTTCACTGGTAGGGAACAAGCTGTTCTTGGAGCGCATAGGGGGTTTTGACAGTCTCATCAACAGACAGAGCCTGTTAAAAATGCTGCCCGATTCCTACTGCACAGGGCCCAGACCCACTGCGGGACCTGGCTAGAGCACGGTGGGAGGGAAGCGCCTCCACGTGCTTCACAATTCCACCAGATGCATATCTGCATCTTCAGGCACCTAAATATCATTAGCAATCTGGCTATGCCTCCCTCCATGCCTCATTTTCAAGTGTGATAAATAGATCATCCTCTCCCAGGGCTGCTGAAGGAAAAAATGTGCTGAAGGCCAGAAGGTGCTCAGATGCTTTGGTGACAGAGACAGCACCAAATGCCTTGGGTGCTGAGGAGGTCATCAAGGAGGGCTGGGTTTCTGCACTGGTCTTCTGAGAGATGGGACAGACCCATTAGTGTGCCCTGGTCTGTGCCCCATGGAAGGGGGCCGGGGTGTGCAGACTGCATGGAGGACACAAAACAGTAAGACCAAGGAGACAACAGCAGCACAGAACCTCTCCCAAAATCCAGTGCCAATCTCGCAGAACCACAGAAACACAGAATGGCAGGGGTTGGAAGGGACCTCTGGAGATCATCTAGTCCAACCCCCCTGCCAGAGCAGGGTCACCCAGCGCAGGCTGCACAGGGCCGCGTCCAGGCGGGTTTTGAATATCTCCAGAGAAGGAGACTCCACACCCTCCCTGGGCAGCCTGTGCCAGGGCTCTGGCACCCTCACAGTGAAGAAGTTTTTCCTCATGTTCAGGTGGAACTTCCCGTGTTCCAGTTTGTGCCCGTTGCCCCTTGTCCTGTCGCTGGGCACCACTGAAAAGAGTCTGGCCCCATCCTCTTGACACCCGCCCTTGAAATATTTATAAGTGTTGATGAGGTCCCCTCTCAGTCTTCTCTTCCTCAGGCTGAACAGCCCCAGCTCCCTCAGCCTTTCCCCAGAGGAGAGATGCTCCAGTCCCCTCATCATCTTTGTACCCTCCACTGGACTCTCTCTAGTAGTTCCTCATCTTTCTTGAACTGGGGAGCCCAGAACTGGACGCAGGACTCCAGATGGGGCCTCACTAGGGCAGAGTAGAGGGAGAGGAGAACCTCCCTCGACCTGCTGTCCATGGTCTTCTTAACACACCCCAGGATACCACTGGCCTCCCAGGATACCTCCATGACCCCCAAATCCCTCCCATCTCACATATGCAGAGGGGAGAAACCCAGGGGGGCTGAGGAAGCGCGGCAGCAGGTGCTTTTCTGTGCCATTATACCATGGTGGAAGCACTGCCTGCTTGCCCAAAGTGGCAGCAGGATGAGCTCTGGGGTCTCTCCTCCCACCACTTCTGCCTTGCAGTGGGGAGCACAAGCCACATTTTCCCCCACCAGGCTGAAGATAGAGCCCTGGATGTGCACAGAGTCCCCGCAGCATCACTTGGCTCTCTATTAACTTTATCTTGTTTGCTGCTGTACTGGGACCATTGCCTGGCTTGGTTTGAGCCACGCTGCTGTTTTCCTGGATCACATTAGCAGCAGCCTTACCGAAGTGCTGCGTTACAAGAGCCCGAGCTGTCAGATGTGCCTGATTTGCGTTCAGCACAACTCCGGACGGGCACAAGGCTACGCACGAGCAGATCCTATTGCAAAACTGGGGTCTTGGAGCGTGCAAGTGTGTGTGTGCATAAGGGTTCATGTATTTAGAGAAATAATGTTTCCCCTCCATCCAAGGCCAAGAGACTGAAATCCAAGCAAGCCTAAACTTCTTTACCATTGACGCCATAACAACATTTGAGGTTTAGAAAAGGAGCGGAAAAAATGTGTTGCTGTAGTAAGGGAATTGTAATAAGATCTTAGCCTTGGAATAACGCGCTCTTTAGCGAAGCAGCAAGCTCCGCAATGCTTCCGCCTCCTCGAGATTTGTGAGGAGAGATGTGCCCCAAAGAATGTTAGTTATTCTGAATGGGGAGAAAACACGGCCGAGGGTGAATGGAAAGACATCCAGGAAAAACAGAGAAGCACTGCCGTTCTGTTCTCCTCCCAGCTCCCACCTCCCTCCCTCAGCTCGAGCAGAAGCGTAACGCAGCAGCCTGGCGGGGTTCGTAGAATTGCTTCATAGAAGCACTTAAAAAGAGTGAGACTGCAGCACAGAGAGGAGGAGAAAGCGAGTTGTGCAGGACCTGGCTGCAGTAGAGAGGCATGAACCCCCGCTGGGGGAGATGGCAGGCAGCTCTCTCCGGGGCAGTGCTCCAGCAAAACTGAAGTGTTGCACCTTGCACACAGACCTCTGCTTCTCTTTCCTTCGCAGCTGACACGTTTGTGTAGCCCATAAGCTTTGAGAGCTTCTATCCCAGACAGCTGGTTGTCCCGAACTGCGCTTACTTGTCTCTGGCCCATAGGGACCAGAGTTGTGTGTGGATGAATCCAGGACTGAGGTTGCTTCCCAGGGCTCAGCAGCCACTGGATCCATTGCAATGCAACTCCAGGTGGAAGTCGTGGAGGTAGAAGACAGCAGAGGAGACTCCAAATATCTTTTCACTCTCTCCTCCATGTCTGCCTAGGGGGAATAGTTCTTCCAGAACAGGTTTCCTTTGATTGCACTTCAGAGCACAAAGGCTGCAGCTGTCCTTAGGACTCATGGAGAGCAATTAAAGGCAAGAAAGGGTCCTTCCCACATTTCCCATTCTTAAATAACCCTGTGTAATCCGGGCTGTGATCCACAGGCTCAGCATCATATATTTAGTGTTATCAAAGCTGACTTAGAACACAGGTATGATATCTGGGGTTGTAAGAGCTAGCTCAATGAGAAACATCAGTTCAGTACTTGATTATTATAGAAGGAATAGAGGACAAAAGAAAATATTATTTTTCCTTGATCAATCTGTAGTGTGCCAGCACCTTTGCACAGTCTTGATTTCCCTGCCTCAGAAAAAACCACAGCAGAGCTGGAGAAGATACAGAGAGGGCAATAGATATTGTCATAGGTCTGGACTAGTGCCTATACAAAGAATAATTAGAGTAGGACTTTTCATCCAGAAAAAAAGTAAAAATGGAGAGAGGATATGAAGTCAAAAGTATGATGGAGAAGATAAGGAAACAACTGTTTGTCATCCATCCACTACAAGGGGACCACATGAAACCAGCTGGGGCATGTTTGAAGAAGGCTGAGATGGTGGCCCTTCATTCACTGGGTAGTTAAGCTCTGCAGTGCTTTGTCAGAGGACACTGGGTGCAGACGGTTTATGTGCGTTCAAGACCACTGGTCAATATTTCACTGGGCAGCACCACGGAAAAGAAATTCATTGAGGACTATGAAATGCCAAAAGACTTGCACTGGGTTCAGGAACCACAAATCACTCATTGCTTGGAAACTGGAGTAAAGTGTCACTATATTCCCACTTGTTCTTTTGCTTATTCCCAGGCATTTCTTGTCCAGTCCAGGATGCTCTGCCAGATCAATCTTTGGTTTGACCCAGTAGCACAGTCCTTGTGTCAGGTCACCTTGCAGAACCCCTATCTGCAGAACCCCTTGTGCAGAGGGTGGTCACACCTCTTGTTCCCAGTACAAGTGGACACCTCTGCCTAAATTTGAGCTTGGCTTAAGCATTAAAAAAAAATTTAAAAAAATGTTTCTAGTCCTGATGGGTGTAGGGAAAAGCCCAGGTATGAAGGAACAGGAAAATGGAGGCAATGTCAACTGCTTGTGTTTCAGAAAAATAGCTATTTAGGGAATGGAGCCAGGTTGGTGGGAAACATAGTAAAAACCCATTCCGCATGATTATATCAACAAAGGTACACCAGTAAGTACTGTCAGATAGGGTAGTGACTCCATGTGTTCGCAGGGAAGCAGCCTGGCATCTAAGGAAAATGCCATAGCAGTAATTCAGTGAGTTCTTCTGAGGACCGTGCGATGCCCTGGCTGCATATGACCATGCTGTCTGGGAGCTGAGGGCTGGCATAAAGGTTGAGAAGGGTGCGAATTTTACAGTTTGGCTCTAAATGGAGATTCTTCTGAAGTTTAGTTAAGTCTGTTCCTGAGATTATGTTACCTGTTTCAGGGATTTGAGTCCAGCTATTCATGCAGAACAGAGAACTAAGAGCCGGAGCCTCCTCTGGCTTATCACTGGGATGGAACCAATGCTCCAGACAGAACTCAGCCAGAACCACTGTGTTGTTACTTGGAAATTGGCCAGGTTTGCAGCTGAGGCATTATCAAAATGCGCTACCTGTGAGCAAGATCAGGCTGAATCTTTGAGATTACAATGAAAGCCGAGTATCGAACAGAGGTTAGTCTGGATTTCATCACAAAAACATACATTTCGTTAGGGCTAATCAAGGAGACAGGCTGAGACCTCAGTGCTTGGGATCTTGACCATGTGGGGAGCTACCACGGGACAGATGTACAACATACATACAGCAAGATCTGTATCAGCAGAGCTCATCCCAGCACGCCAAGCCAAGTTACTGATGCAAATAGCACTGCTTGCGGATAGAGCTGTCTCTGTGCTCAAAAATCCAGGAAAGGCTCAAGATGTTGAAGGGACACTGAGCAGAAGTTTACTCTTGCCACATATTAGCCATCTAAAACTTAGGTGCCTGGTCCTAGCGGCTCACGTAGGAGCTTTCTACAGGCAGAAAGGAGCATTTCTGGGGAGTGATTATTTCACTTATCTTTGACAGTTGTTTTAAGATGGAATTGTTCATCCTCTGGACACTGGGGCATCCAAGACAACAAGTTTAGACTAGACTCCCACTTTCAGATGATTAATGTTAGGTGAGATAAATTCCTCACGAGAGTTCTTGAATTTTAATTCTGGCTTCAAATCTATTGCTGACAGCTCAAATATTTCCCTGCAAACTTTCCTTTCCCTACAGTTTACGGGAAAAAAAGTTCACTGTTCTAACTTAGTGGAGACTTGAGCAGGTGAGGATTTGTAGAGTAAATCCTTATTCAAATTTCAATCAAATTTTAAATAAAGTGGCTAAAACTAGGCAGCAATCAAATGATGACAGACACCATTCTTTCCACCAGTGATGGGGTATTGCACGTAATAGGACTTAGTTTTTCCTAATTACAGTTATTGTATTATTAAGTCTCTGTTCTTTTGGGATACAAGTGATAAAATTTAATGGAAATTCTGTAGCAGTCACAGTTGCTAAATCTGAAAGAGAAGTCACTGTAACCATGAGGGACGTGCTAACTGCTGGCCTGATCCTGCCACCCAGTGTGCATGATATTTGCTTGCTTGAATACTCCCATTAATCTCAGTGGAGCTATTTACACGCAGCAGCATTAAAAGTTCACACCAGCCTTCAGAAACATGGTAGGCGTTCGATGCATTCAGCCACTAATTCTGCAAAGGGCATTAGGACAGATCTTCTGACGGAGAATATGGATTTTTTTTGGTACTTCGTTAATAAATGTGCTCTCACACGTTCTCAGCTATGAGACTGGGTATAAATACATACCAAGGGGTAATTGTAATGGATAGTGACATTTTTAATTAACATCTGGAAAGGATTTTGAACTATTTCTCACGACAAATATGCAATTTAGGGCAGAGGGCATAGGAGAAAAGCTGAATTTTATTCCCTTTCTCTATGTTTAATGAGAAAATTTTGTCTCTGAAACAAGTGGATGAGAAAATGAATCCTCAAACAGTAGATTTCCACTCACAGCCAACAAAATATGCTCATCTTCTGGTAGATGTACGAAGTATCTATTTTTTGTTTATTGGCGCTTTGCAGAAACTGGTCCTGCATGTCTGGAGAAAATCACTTGTATTTTCAAACATAACAATCTAAAAAGGCAATGTGCGGCGTTTTATAAAAACCACTCTGTTGTACATGTACAAACTTCTAAACTTCGCTGCTCTTGCAGGGGTGTAGCTGAGGACAGAAAGTTACCCTTTGAGTTTGGGTGGTTTTGTGAAATATAGTTGAAAAACCCCACAATATGCCTCCTAGAGTCGTAAGTCAGCGGCTGGATGACTGGTTTGAATTAGGACAACGAACAAAGACAAACGAAACATAATCCTGCACGTCTGTACATTCTGGAGGCTTTCCTCTTCATTTGGTGTCAGTACTGAACCAAAAGTATTTAGAGAGGCAATATTATTGAACACAACAAATAGGAAGCAAAGCATAATTTTTGTTAGGGGTAAGTCATCCCTTAGGCAGAAGCATTCCATCAGTCTTACTGCATTTCACTGCACTGAACTATGGTTATTTGTGGTCGGAAAAAATAGAGGCACTGTGGTTATTGAAAATTATATACTGTGTTTCCAGTTTAAAGGGAAACAAAAGGCATGTGTTGTAAATATAAACTTTTTTCTTTCGTTTTAAAAACAAAAGTACATTTGAATGCTCAGTTTGGGCTCTATTCGGCACCTATAGTAACTATGCTATTTCACTGTCCATTTAGGAAAAATTTCTCCAGTGGGAAAATGAAAATCAGTCCGGTTGAAGAATTGGCAGCTATGAGTTAACTGTGTTCTTGTGCCGAGCTCTTTACAATGGTGACAACTTTTGCTCCCTGATGGTACAACTAGAAAAAGAACATTCTTGTTTTGAGCAATGACAATTATTAGCCATTAGAAGAAAATGCCAACACAAATGCTGGAATCTCCCATCATTTGGGATCTTTAACTCAGGACCGTAGCTTTTTCCAGAGGATAGATGCCAAACATTACAGGCTTGAGGCAGGAATTGCTTGTAAGGCTTGTTTATTAGGAGGTCAGGCTAAACGATCAAAGTGATGGTTTTGACCTTAAGATTTTTGGCTTAGGGATTGCCATTTGGGACACGGTTTTTATACAGCTGAGCTTTTACCATAGGAGCTTCCTTAACAGAGATATGTAATTTTGATGGTGTTCTGTGTATATTTTGCTTTCAAGAGATTGCATTTTTCTGCAAATCACTGAGCCCTGAATATTGCCTACTGTTCATCCAAGAGAGAGAGTCAAGCAGTCAGAAATGAAAGATTCTCTCTTATTACTTATGCAACATTTTCAAGAGGAAAGCTTCATTTTCCAAGCGGGTGAAATGACTGTTGCCAGCTTGAGTAACACACTGAGGACCTCCAAACCCAAAGGCCTTTGTTTCTGGGGACTGAACCCAGAAGAAGTCCTGGTAGCTTGGTGGTACGGAAGGCAGAGGTTCTCTGTGGACGTAGGAGGGGCCGTGGAGGATTTTGTACGGCTGGTGTAACTGGCTGCTGGACCGCGATGGATGCTCTAAACAAGTGCAAAGCTGCATCTGCCTCTTCCTGCTGGCACAAATCTACACATCTAGTGACTTTTTTGGGCAAAACGTCTCTGCTTCCAAAAGTGACCTTGAAGCAGAAATTTCAAACATGTCATAAGCCTGTTTTGTCCAATTTTATGCAGCTTCTGTTTCCCCAGGGCTGTAATCAGTGTGTCAGTTTGCCTTGGGGAATGTGTTCATATTATATTGATAGGTCTGCAGCTGGGCATTAATAACAACTACTACTAGTTCAGCCAGGGCTAGAAACAATGGAAAAAATCTCATGATAAACTCTCAAAACTTGGCTGCAATTTTGCAAGCACAAGTAGTTTTGGAAACTTCAGATAAGCTTCCAAAGGTTTGGATCCAGGTCCAAACAAAACCCAAACTCTAAAATTACGAGGCTTGTGCATCACTAACACATACTCCTGTATTTACTTCCATTAGGAAATACTAAACATTTTATGGATTTTTGCATGCCCCAGTTGGTTCTCTGTCCTGGCTAGGATTGTTACAGTCCCTCTGCCTTTGCAACTATATAGACATCAATAAAGATGAATAAAGTCAGATTCTAATTTATGCTGATCGTGTTGGATGGCTCAGGGCACTTCAGCACACATGCTTAGCCAGTGACCTTTCACACTCCCCTTCTAGATCAAAGCACTTTATTCCTCCACTTCCAAGAAAATCACAAAGACAAAATTCCCATTCAGCACGCTTTTATTAATCTACAAAGGGCCAAATTCTGACGCCTTTAATCTGCTCCTACTCGTCACTGCAATGATTTAAAGAGCAGAGCATTGCCTTCAGAGTTTTGGGCCCAAAAGTTGATATGTAGAATGGCCAAATTCTCGGTGGATATAAATGAAGACGGGACCACTGCTTTCAGACAGGATCTCTCTCCCTCAATATTCCCTTGAGGCCAAACCCTCTCTCTGTGAATTTGATAAATCCTGAGCAAAAGTTAAATTTCCCTGATCTGTTTTTCACTTTGCTGTTTTCAGCTGAACTCTCACTGTCTTCTTGCAGAAATTTGTTGCACCGGGTCTTGCCTGGTTTGGGCAATCGTCACTGGGTGACCCTCGGAGAGGTACACAGGGCTAAGCAGGTCTTCAGTGCCTGATAGGATCTAGTTAGATAATGCCTCATCTAGGTTCCTGATAATACAGATTGCTTCAAAACTAAGTGCATTTAGAAAATTTCTGCCACTGTTCATGCAAGAAGATTTATTTGTTGCAATCTGTTCGGGTCTCTGAGTTTCATTCTCAGGCTGTAACAGCCGAACTCCCACAAAACTTACTTCCAATTTACAACTGTGTCAGTGAAAGGAGAATCAGGGCATC
This sequence comes from Phoenicopterus ruber ruber, assembly GCA_009819775.1. Lineage (NCBI taxonomy): Eukaryota > Metazoa > Chordata > Aves > Phoenicopteriformes > Phoenicopteridae > Phoenicopterus > Phoenicopterus ruber. Next base: position 9,153,120 of record CM020218.1, on the reverse strand, counting down.
TGATACACACACATGAAAATAAAAAGCATTTTCACCAATTGCGGATTGGTCACAATTTCATTTATCTTCCTCCTGGTTAATTTCCATACTTCTAAAAAGACAAACTTCTGTTCACTCCTTATGGTTTATGTTTGCTTGTGTTTGGTACTATTTAAATGCACTTTAAAATATCAAGCAAACTCAGTTTCTTTCTGGTGCTGATCTTCCTCTTCAGGCAATATTCTCAGATGACTAAATCCCAATTAAAAAAATACGCACAATGCAACTATTTATTTTTATTTTTTAATTTTTCATCAGTTCCAACAGGCGTTAGTAATCACTGCAAGGATAAAAGGGTTGGTTAAAAACATTGCAATGAATCTATTTCCCTCAAGAGACCATCTGGTTTTCTACTGAGCACCTTTTCACAATGATCCCTGCTTTCCACAGAAATGTCTGTTTTAATTAAAAACATAAATACATTTAAATAAAATTGAAAACTAAATTTTATAGCTAACACTTGGAACAACTGACAAACTTGATGTCTGAATCCTGCTGAAAATATCAAGATTTTCCCCAGTAAGCATGGTTTTTAGGACAGCTCGAGGAATTTCTTTTTTTATGAATGTTTCACCTGGCATACAATATGCCAGCTGAAAACCAATTAATAGTTAGTGATAATTATCTGAGATTGAAATTTCTGCCTATATTCATTTTTAATGATGGTTTTGAAATATTAAAAGCAAGGAAATGGGCAGATCAGATGACAGATCCATAATCCAGATGATGCGATGCCATAGACAGGTTTAATAAAATGAAGATGAATACATGCTTTTAATGAGCTAGGACAGAGCTAATATGTTAATGAAACATCAGTTTTTAGACACCTGACCAGAGGAAAGTTCCTTTCTCCTGCTTGAGTTTGGATCGAAGTTCATTTGTGTTTGTTACACACTTTAGAGAATTAGATAACAAGAGGAGGATCTCTTGGTCCACTACTGCCGTGCGGCTGCTTGGAGCAGTGACATTCTCCTGCAGGCCATCAAAGACCACTGACCTCAGCACGTGCTCTGGATGCTCCGTTTCACGTGTTCAGAGCTCTTCAGAGGGGCCTGCAATGGCTCTGAAGGGTGTGAAAAAATAAAAATTTACTAGGCGTAAATGCACACTAGTACAAACGGTGCAACGTTAAACTGCTAGAGTCACAGCGAGTCAACATATGCACAGACATACTAGGCTGAAAGGCTGTTATTTCATCTTTAGCTCATACTCTCGTGCCTGGCTTTTGAGAACACACCCATTATGTACAAATTTGTGCACACACAGATTTTTGCAGTCTCTGTAGCCCTTTGTACTTTCACTGCCACAGTCACAGCTGTCCATGTGGGGTCTGTAGGATGCCTGAGGGATGGAGATAGGCTCTCATCTGCTTTCTGGATACTTGTGTCATGAATAATGACTTTTGGTAATCTAAAATATCCTTGAGTCAGTAGATGCTCCTGCAACCCCATTCTACCCTTATAGCAACAGTCTCAAAACCTTTTGTTTAAAATACACAAGCCAGACAAAAGCCAATGTGATATTTTAAGAGCTCTGGCCACTTTGAGAGTTTTGTAGGTGCAGTTGCAGGCACTGAAAGCAGAAGGATATCTCTAACTCCCAGCTAATTGCATTACTTCGCTATACTCCTTGTCTTGTCTATCTCTGTGTCTTTCCCCCAGCAAGAAGGGTACAGCAGTGCTAAGAAAGAGTATTCCTGATGCAACCACATGTATTTGTTATACGGCCTCGACAAACTACTTCTTCAGCCTGGGTCTCACTCCAATTCAGAGGGACCTGCTGAGACTTAACTCCATTTTTTGAACTGCTTTGAACCCCTTGCTACCCCATGATTGCTTGTTTAAGACAAGTGCTAAAAAGGACCGTGTTCCTACCCCAGCTCAGGCCAAAGCATTTGGCAGCACAATGAGTGATTTTTCAGCCCACTGGCCTGGCTCGCATGATTTGAGTGTAATTCAACATCTCCTGGCAGGATGCTCACACTGTTGCCTGCCTGTGGGTTAGTGCCAGCTAGATGCTTCGTTCCTGTAGAGGATGAAAGGGGGCCAGGTACCAAGTAGATCTTTGAAAGCCTTCTGCTTTCTTTGTTTTACTTATAATGATTTTCGTGTCATGGCTTATTTGTCTGCAGGACAGCACGATGATGGTAATCTCTTTGGAAATGACGCAGAAGAGTTCATTATTAGTGAGCTTCTGGAAACTGAGATCCGCAGCTCTTTGATAAGAAGATGACCATGAGAAACCTTGCTGTGAGTCAGCAATGGGTGTCTCTTACAAACAGCTCTCTGCCCTCAGAAAAGTGATGTTAGGCCTTAGAAACCCAAAGGGGAATCTCTGCAGGGACAAGATACACAGTTCTCTACTGTACCCCCTTCATCTAAATGAGGAAAACTGCAAATAAAGCATTTGCAAGAGAAAAATCTGGTCTGAGCAATTTATGCCCATGTTACACTTTGTTATCAGCCATAAAACCAATAGCATTTGTGCAGGGTGTGGGGTAAACTATCACCTTTTAACCTCAGTCAGCAAGCTGAGGGATGGGAATGCACAGCATTGGTGCATCCCAGACTCCCGCTACACCATCAGATGGTATTATCGGCCGACGAAGTTCTTCCATGAACACTGGAGTTTTCCCAGCAGACCAGTGTTCAGCTGGCTGCAGCAACAGTCAAAGGAGATGTCCTACAGGAGGGAAAAAGCCTCTTCTGTTCTCATGATTCAGGAAAGATGAATAGGGTAGCTAGATGGATGCTGCCATTAGGCATTTTTCCAGTTTCTGTGCAATGTTCACATGTTCCAAAGATGCTGTGCACTCTGCAGGCAGGGACACGCAGTTGCAAACCAGGATGGAGGACGCGCGTCCCTGGGCTTTATCTAACATCTAACCTTGCTTTGATTCTATCTCTGAAGGGGAAGGTCAGGGAAAATTGCTATCTTTTCCCAACAAATTGAGCAGATAAGCAAAGTCCTGCAACACTAGTTGGCAAAGAAGACTGCCTCTTTAAAGTCAGCTTGCTGCAGTGGGGTGGACTGGCCACTCGTGTTGGCAATGCTGTGAGCACCTGAGCTGATGAGGAGGTCTGGGCTGAACAGCTCTGAGAGCCGCAGATCTGATAGGAGCTGAGGCCATGACCTATGCAGTTCAGTGGCAAACATGTGAGGCAAAAGTCCCCTTTGGCCCAGGCTGTGAGTGATTATAGAGCTTTAGCCTTGGAGTTCAGTCTGAGCATGACAGCCATGGCCAGTTGGCAGAATAGCTGAAGCACTGGAGACCCAAACCCTGTAAATCAAAGAAGAGCTGAAGAGAAGAGGAAAGGAGAGGGCCTTCATCTTCACCCCTGAGGGGCTGATGGTTTCTTTCCAGCTCTTCAATGCCACGTAGCAGACACATCCATGGGGCTCACTGTGCTGCACCCCAGGGCTACTTGTCCCTGGTCACTGTGGACATGTCACACCATGTCCTCTCTGTCCCTCCCCTTCCTTACGTGACCTGGCACCGATGGCATTGCCACACTGCATGACACAAGCACTGCTGCTGGCAGGGGACACACTTACGTCACGCAACTGGCACGCTGCGGGGCAAGCCCCCCTTTTCCATGCCAGAGGCTCATCTGTTTTCAAAATCAGTAAGGACACAGAGTATGGCAGGCTATGGGGGAAGATGCAGTAACATCACTGCTAAAAATGCTAAGCAATCAGTAAGAAGTAAAATGAAAAGTGGGGAACAAGTTAGCTTTCCAGGGAAAGTCAAAGGATGAGTATATATATATATATATATATTTTTTTTTTTTTTATATATATATATATTTCTATGCATCTATGTAGAGGATGAGGATGGTTTTAGAAAAGGCTTTGCAAACATCCTGTATTTCCTCTGGTATGCTATTTCCTCAGATAATGTGAGTGACTGATGTGTGGGGGTTGCTACACATCTATTTCCTCTTGCAGACAGAGCTATTACTTAGGTAATCAATATTTAATCTCTATTAGGGGGAGTCATTTTTAAGCCTACTTTAAAAAGCACATCTGCAGCACTTGATATAAATCATAGCCATGCGGAGCTGTGCTGGATTCAGAATCTTCTCCTGTATCTCAAGGGAGGAACAAGCTTTTTCATGGGGGGAAAAGGAAAGAAAGACATCCAAGAAACTTTGATAGCTCTGACTATTTCAGGCAATGGAGTGAGTCCAAAATAGCACAGACTTGATTCACACCCTGATTTTTGCAAGGGTGGTAGAGAACATGGGGAAAGGGTATCAGCATCTGTCCTGTGGTGAGTCAGAGGCTGCAGCCAGAGCTGCCTGCAATGATCCCTCTCCTCTGCTCCCAGAAAGGCAGCGCGGTCAAAGCTGAAACGTTTTGCAGAGATATGTCAGTTCGCAGCTGGAAGGGCTTGGGACAGGCTGACAGAGACAGGCTCAACTGCTAGAGGCTGACTAGGAATGTGGAAAATCAGATTTAATCCTTTCCCTGCCTAATTTGGAGTGATCCAGGATGAAGATGCTGGTCTGGGTCAAGTCAAGCAGGAATTTGAATCAGTTCTGGTCAGGCATTTCTTGTTTCTTAGTCAACACGTTTTCAAAGCAGCCTCGGGAGACTGAGTCACCAGGTTTTTGCAGCATCCCCAGCACGCAGCGTACCAAGGCGTAAGATGTGAACTTCCCTGCTCCTGTCTATCCGTGGTTGCCAGTGGTCAGACTGGTCCCGGTGCAGGTGGTATTTACAGTGGTGTGAGGCCTCCTGCCTCCAGCCCTGCCGCTGGGGTCCACCCCGGCTGCCTCGAGGGAGCACAAGGACTCCCAGCCTCTCCCTCCCAAAGACCTCCATCATCATATAGCAATATAGATGTTTATGCTAAAATGCCCTTTTTCAGCGCTCAGAGCTATACAGAAGGTGGATTCAGTATGAACTGGATGGTGTAACTTCCCTGGGTTCCAAGTGACATTTTTTAACAATATTTGAAGAAATCAAGAAAAAGGCAAGGGCGAGACACATACGTGTGTGCCCAGCACTGAAATGTGCCCACCACACCAATTTTCCTACCTATTGCAATGATATAGACTTGTGACTGCTCTCCCCAGCTGCTAACTGCTCTCATAGAAATACACACAGCATTGGGACATCTTTAACAGCAAAGAGACATTTTGTTTGGATGTGATTTGGCTAAAGACTTTGAGAAAACATTTAGGTATTCGGAATAAAGAAAAGGGAGGGGCTGAGATTTATCAGAAATAACCACTAAGTCAACACAGCTTCGTTATTTGCAGTCACAGTTCAAGGCCAGCAGAATGCACCAGGCACACAAAGGGCATGCTGGCCCAAGGCTGCTGAAAGTTAATATTGTGCAATATTTCTGCAGATGTGGAATAACAAACTAGTCCGAAAGCCAATGCTCAGTTCAGCAGAGATCGAAATCAGCAGAGAGAATGAGCACGGAACAGCATCTGAAGGCAATATGTAGTCCACTTATGGAAAAAAAATAGCGCATTTATGCCCTTGGTTACGTTTGCTTCCAGGGCTCTGCTTTCTGACTGCCACCGAATGCATTGTGGGCTTCTGGGCTCCTGTTTGGAGAGGATCTCGGCACTTTCCACAATAAAAAAAAAATGCTCATTGTGACTGAGGCAATAATTTATTCCAGGATCTGCTCCTTACAGACAATGCAGATGTGCCGGGGTTGGCTCTGGTTTATAAACAGCAGGGATGCAGGTTTTTCTTCTCCAAAGGGAGCTAACTGTATAAGGCATCGACCACTGTGGTCGCCGCTTCTCCTGCCTGGCAAGAGTCAAAGACTGTATTTTGACTTATTTCCAAACTAATGCTGCATGCTTACTGGTTTGATCAGCCTGAAGGGCCAGTCCAGTGTATTAATGAACCTGACGACTTCTGTTGTGACAGTTCAAAGCCTGATAATATCTGCGGAGTTGTTATCTTACGTCTGACAGCAGCCCCTTCCAGGAGCTGCAGGGGAAAGCGCAAGAAACACACAGCAAGTGCTCGTGAAATAATTTACGCATAGGAAAAGCTTCATCTCTCGTTGCTAGTGGGAGTTTCTTGCTCGGATTTGTAGGAGTTTGTATCCCCTCTGAAAAGGAATATTTTGGCTCTTACCTGCTGTGAATGTTCTCAATAAGTAATAGATACGCTTTTTTAAAAAAAATTGCCTGAAATAAGACATTTTCACTTGTTTCTCCTGCTGGGGAGAGGATGTGAGAACAAAACACCCGCTGGCAGAACTTAACCACCTTTTTTAATGTTCTCCTAGAAAACTCTGGGATACTGAGGATGAGGTGAGTTTAAGAAAGCGGTGAAACAAGATGTTTGAATAAAGCTGTAATGGTGGAAAACACTTGCAGGAGTCACAGATAATGGCTGGAACCCCAGATTTTCACATGTTCTTTAGATTTTTCAGTATCAAAGATTCCTTCTATGTTTGGCTTAAGATTGAAGAGTTGTTCATACTTCACAAAAGAGAGTTTTTCCCCACCTTCTTCAAGCAGTTTGTTTTAAATTCAGAGCTCTGTGTTGGGACACTTTATTTATGGTTGCAGTATCAAGATAGGTCTTGGCAACATCTCCTCCTACAAATGACAAATATTTGTAAAATGGGTTTGAATTGTATACACAGAGATACTAGATTAATAGACACAAGACAGCAGAAGCTGAGCTTTTCCAGCGATGTCTGTACAGTAGTTTTGTGCTGTAACTCTGTGATGCACAGTCTTGCTCCAGAATTTACTGTTCCAGGCTTCTGCTCCGAACGGGGCTGTAAATTACCATTTCAATGGCTTAGTTTTAATTAACCATTTTCCCAAGGAAGATTCCAAATAGTAAAAGTACAGGCCGTGGATATCAATTTCCAGGTTTTGCAGTATTATGTAACTCTCTGCCTATTTTTGTGGGGTTTTATTATGTTTTCCAACTTTCCTTAATCCCATCTAAATGATCAATATTTTTTTTTCAGCCCTAACTCTTAAGCGACTCTCTCTAAAACCTATGTAATGCCCAATATGTTTTGTTCCCATTTGAGGGTTTACCTTATTTCAGACAAAAAAGCAATTTCAGTGAAGTTGAAATGTATGGTTTTGGTTTCAGGGCTACCTCTCTCTGACATAAAACTACTAAGCCTTTATTGAAATATATATGATCCTACCATAAACGCCCCCTTTATAGAATGCACCTGGTGAATATAATAGAAAACATATTTGTTTCTCATAAGAAACCGAGCAACTGTTCTGTAATAATATATAGTCTATTTGATATTTAAAAGGTCATAATTTTACACAAAGAAAAGAAAAATGCAGGCACAGTAAAAAGCAACATTAAAAAATGTAGCTGCACATCTCACACATCTGCTTTTGTATTACACTGATAAGAGCAGCTGACTTGCACGCAGCATGCTCTAGTACCAGAAAGAGAGACTGAAGTAACGTCTCTATACCTCACTGGCCCTTAAATTCAGCATTTCCCAGTCCGTAACAATTTAACCTCCCAGTCTTTTGGGAGATAAGAACAAGAGTCCCATTTTTTGGGGCGGGGAGAACTGAGGCGCGGGATGGATAAACACATTTCCAGATGCCACACAGGAAGCCCACGGGAGAGCTGGAGCAAACCCAGGCTGGCTGGGTATAAGATCAAGTTCAGAGAGCCTCATCGGAATGGTTGCACATACCATACTGCGTATTAGGACCTCCAGTCGACCACGTGCTACCTGAGAGCGCAGGAGCACGCACGACTCCACGGGAGAATACAAACCTACTTTTATGTGTAAAGTGAAATCCATAGGATGCAACATCTCCAGTGGCTCTGGGAGCAAGTCCTGACCGTGGATGCGCAGCACTGACAAGGAGAGGCCAGATCCTCTGCATTCCTGGAGCAGGTCTAGAGGATCACCCCCTACTTCCAGTCAAACCATACAGGGGATCACAGCCTCCAAGATTTTCCTCACCTAATTTGCACTTAAAGAAATGCAGATCCTATGTGTATGACATGTATGACAGCTCTTACAGTGTGACATGCACCCTGGCTGGGTTGCTGCCTTTTTGAGTCTCCTTTTATTAGGACCAATGGCAAAATTCCCACTGATGACCTCAGACTTGCTCTTAAGGCTTAGAGGACAACCTATGCCGGATCCAAATTAAGGGATTCAGAAGCCACAGCACTTAGTATTGACAATCCAGTATTTCAGGCACATTTGGCCTTTCAGCAGAACCCGATGTCTAAGCTCCATTCCTGGGCTCCCTTGCGCTGCTGGGGAGGGCTGGGTGCTCACAGCCCATCCTCGGAGACATCCCTACCTCAGGGGGAGACTGTCCCACTGCGCCGAAAAAACACATGGCTCTATAGAGAACAGGATTTTCTAGTGCATAATCATGTTACTCACCTGAAATAAGATGGCCTGTATTTTCTTTCAAGGGCTTTTTTAGGATTTTGTGCTGGTCTGTGCTTGGAAAAAAGTCAAGACTCTCGTGTCCTGTGGGAAGGTGCTCACACCCGGGTCTGGACAGCCACACTCACTCCCTGCTTTCCAGCCCAGCAAAACGTCCTTCTGAACACAATGACATAACTTCAAGAGATGGGGCTAAAGTTTCTTCCCTACCCAAAACTTCAGGGAAGGAGACTTCTTAATATCTTGATAAAATATAATGATATCTTGAAAAGCAAGAGATGTGGGATGAATCCTCTAAGGATGGAGGGATATGAATGTAGCCTTCCCTCATCCTACGGGACTGCCCTACTGTGTAGGCACTGAGGGAAGCAGTAGGTGCTGCTATGCTCTTGGAGGAGACGGGTCCTCTTGGCATTCCCAGCACCTTTAGAGTTTAAATTGTCTCTTAAGTGTCTAAATTAGCTTAATAACCTTTGATTATAGACGCTAAGGACTGACTCAAAATTCTCATTTACAGTAGTGTCTGTATTTGAATAGGGAACTATTTTTTTTCTGCAGAAGGAAGGAAGGAAGGAAGGAAGGAAGCAAGGAAGAAAGGATGGACCAGTGAAGATACATGTGGTTTCTAGTCTTTTTTTAGCATCCCCAGAGTTGTGCATATCAGCAATAGCTGACACTGCCTTCTTTGGGCTACTGACTGCAGGTGATCTGGATGCATGAGCAGAGAGATATTTTCTTTACTGTTCTGCTCTCCTCTTTGAACTGTCTTCGTGCTTGCTCTCATCTTTGAAACTTTTTGGTTCCTTTCCTTTCCAAATCTTCCACATTGCCAAAATCAGATTAATAAGAAAATTATGCTTTTTGGATAAAAGTCCTTGCGTATAGCAATGGCAGAAAAATATGAAAAAGCAGTCTGTGCTAGCAGTTGAAGCAGGATGAGATTGTCAGAATTGGACTCCTGGGTTCAATATTTCAATGTTCAACACTGTTGCTGTGTAAACCACTCAACAACTTTGTGCCTCGCTTTATTTCTCAGTGAATTCATGCATAAAATGTTATTATTCCTTTCCCTCTCTTATTTTTTTCACTGAACTTTGGCTGTGCTTTGCACCACACCAAACACAATTCCTGCTCACAGGAAACACAATCTGGCAAGCAATATTGTTCATTTAGACAAAGCCCTGGGTGTGCAGGTGATACAGTCTAAGGCAAGTACTGCGTCTTCCTGCTTCTTCTTTAAAGAGCACACTTCGGGAAATCATATAACAATGAAAATATCACCATTGCCATCGCAGCCTGGACCCACTTGAGGAACACGTGCAGCTCCTATTGCCATAGGAGTGGGCTCCTCACAGTTGTTGGTGCTGACCTCCTGGAGACACCCCTAAGAGGCAAGGAAACCTTAGGACCAGCAGGTAGGCATGTGGGGTGGGTTTTCTGAGGTTAAGAGACTTGCTTAAGGTTACCTAGAAAGCCTGTGGCAGAGCAGAGATTTGAACCCTCAAGCGTAAGGTGCTGCCTTCACTCCCCTCGGTCGTAGGAGCTATATACTCTATAGGAGGAGGGGTGGCTGAAGCGCAGACAGCAGCTTGTTTGCTGCACCAGGGCATCAGGTTTGTCATAAGAACTGAAAAGGTTTCAGGGTCAACAGCAGTGGTGCAAAACAAGAGCAGAGCTGAGTGTCCCTCCCATGAAAGCCCATGGCACAGCGTTACGGGGGGGAGGGTGGCTCTTACTCACAGGGTATGGGCAACACGCAGCATCGCCAGCTTGTTGTGGGCCAGGATTCAGAGCAAGCTTTTCCTCGCCACTGCCCCATTTGTAGTAACGGTGAACTTGGCTTAACAAGAAAGAGATTGGTTCTCTTTTTTTTTGTTTTAGTTTTTGGCTTCATTGCCTTTGACTCCAGCAGTGTAATAAGCAACAGTTTGCAACGGTGCATCAAACATACTGGGGTTGTTTACAACTTTTACAGAACAAAATCTTTTCCTTCAATTGAGATACTTCCTTTTCTTAAAGAAAATAAACAACTCCAGAGCCGAGCTGCCCAGCAAATGGTGTCTCCAGAAGCTGAGGGCTTCATGGAGAAAAGCCCTATGGTCCACAAGGTCCCTGCACGCTGCGCAGGGCAGAGCTGCCCTCTGCTCACCCGGGGTGCCTGCCCAGGGGCAGCCGCAGTGGGCAGGGGGTCCCCCTGCTCAGGTCCTGGCCCGATGGGCTCTTTCCTCCAGCTGCTCTTCATTTTCCTTCCCTCTTACTACCCGATTTATCTCCCTCCCCTCCGTATCTCTGCCCCTTCCTTTGTTTTTCCTTTCAGCTAATCCCTTCCTGCTTTTCCCCGGGCCCCTTCTGTGTTACATATACACACACACTTTTCTATCCAGGGAAGTTAATTTAGATTAAGGGAAAGGATGGATTTAAGAAAGAATAGCTCTCCCTGAAACACTCCACGTAGAGATGCCCTAATTCTGGAATAAAAGCATTTTCCAATGAACACGATCCTTTGTATACAGCAAATTAAACCAATTCAGTTTGAAATCATTCCGCTAGGATTGCAAGTGCTCATCTGATTATGCCCAGATTTAATTGGGAACATCTCCTCATGCCAAATTTGCCATAAAGACAAGATCCTGTTCCACTCCCAGGCGTGCACAGATACCCCTCCCAGACCATTCAAAGAAAGCAATACATCTGCCGCCCAACCAACCATGAAGAAATCAGGGAGCTAACATAATATTTGCAAGCCAAACTCTGCTCACTCTTCTGCAGTACTCCTTTGTCTGTTTAGACTGCGAACTCCAGGGTGAGAAAACTTTCTCCCTCTGTTTTTTATGTGGTGCCTGGCACAGAGAGATCCCAGCCTTCATTGTACGGTCATGGCACAGCAAACAAAGGAGTCAGCAGAAAGGGTTGTGCTTTCACAAGTGCCTCCCGGTCCCATGCAAACTTAACTCCCTTTGACATCTGCGGGGCAGCAGTTTTCACTCCACCCAAATTTGGGAACCGAACATAGCCAGCTGCTCTCAGGAGGCCTCCTCCACAGAAACCTGGGAGAAATGGGCTCCTCTAGAGAAATGAGAGAAATGGTTCAGAGCAGAAACCATAACCTGCCCCCTGGTAAAGCTTCTCCCCAGTAAATTTGGGAGCCGCAGGATCAACTGCCTCAGTTAGTGCTTCAGGTTGGGTTTCTGAATACAGCCACAGGCACTTTCCCCCAACACAGAGGAAATTTTGTGGAAGAACAATGAAAACAGTGGGAAGGCGATGGGTAGAGGAGGGGTGAGAAGAGAACATGCCTGAATATTTCGTGGAGCAAAGGTGGGGAGAAGCATGAAATCTGAACTGAGCAAAGATTAGTATCCAGCTGGACCAGGCAAGGCTGCAGGCAGTGAAGAGCCCCATGGCTGCTCAGTGGTTCACAGAGCGGCCACTCCACATTTTGGTGGTGTTGGGTTGAAGACTTTGGTCTTCCTACTCCAAAACTACAATTTTGTGTGGCACACAAGCAGACAACCTCTGTGCAACACTAGGCACTACTGCAGAGAGCTCCCAGCCCCGGCATTATAGCTGCCTCATGGAGATCTTGGGTTAATTAACGTGTGAGACATTTTGAGATCCTGGGGGGGCACCTGCTGCTTCAACGGACTAGAATTGCCCAGAGGTTTCTGGACATGGCTGTTTTTCCTGTTGTGCTAGTTCAGCTGACTGTGTGTTTTGAATGAGGAGACATTCCCGGATAATGGGTACTTGATTACAAACGAAGCCAAGCTCCCCATGAAGTCCCCATGGTCGCTCATCGTTGTGCTCCTTGCACTGAGACAACATGTGTGCATCAAGGCCAGAGCTGACACCCACAAACTGGAGGCATGGCTCTCCTTGCAGGCAGTGGTGGCTGTGTCCATGGGTGTCTGAACAGCTTTGAAAGATAATCCAGAGGCCAAATTTAGCCTCTAAGGTGACGGCATTGGAACATCTCTTTGTCTTTTGCAGCAATCTGGCATTATGATAGAATTCCAGCTAACAGTGTTTTGTTTGTTTATTTGAGAATAACGCCAGCAAACTCTGATTTCCTTACCCATAGATGACATTTGCTGCTTGCTAGGTAGGAAGTACCCCGTGCAAATAGCAGCCCGTTCTTCTACTCCTGTAAATCTGTTTTCTGAACTTTTGCATGACATGGGTTACAGCCTATTTCAAAATTGCCCTCCAATGCTCGCAGGAACACCACTAAGCCTGAAAAGCTGGCTGGAAAGCTGGCCAGACCTCTCTTTACCATTGGGAAATCCACTGAAGTTCCAGATTTAAGGGGGGAGACAGGAAATGACCTGTAGCATCAACAACCATTGACATTAATTTCAGCTGAAAGGAGACACCAGCAGCTGAATACCCGCGCAGGCTCATTTCCTCTCTTCCAGCTGTCGCAGGCTCCAGTTCAGCTGAACTGGAGTTCAGGGCTGTGGTCAGACATGTTGGTCACATCTATGCTTGTAAAGTAAACAAGAGCACAGCATGGTCTGCACTCGGTTCCTAGCCCACTTTATTTTTTGGCCCAGGCACAGCAGTCGGCGCCAGGGAGAACATGTCAGCTCGGGTTCTCCAGGGTTTCTTGGGAACATTGGCTCCTCAGCAGACTGAGCTATCATGCTTGGTGGCCCTGGATGTCCCACCCCGGCCACATGTCCCTCTTCTCGCCCTTGCATTCACCCATCTGCTTTCTGAACCATCCCAGGCTTTTATAGCACGTTAAGCCAATGTCGCCCACGAGCGCATGGACAAATTCATGTTGGTGGCCCCACGTGAAACTCTGACCTCAGGGTCTCAAAGCTCAAGCCTAAAGGCAGTGGATTTGTCCTGTGCAACTGAGGCAAAATCAATCCAATATTTTATGGGAAAAAAAAAAATCCATGCAAGCACAACATGTTTAGGACTGGGACTGTGGATGCCCAGAACTCGGAAGCTATATGCCATGTCCTACAGTCATTACCTGCTGCTATTAAGACAGGGAAATTTGTAAGCAATTGAGATGCAATTCTGAACAGTGCCCTGGTTTATTGTGGGTGTTAAATAGCCAATCCAGTTCATCTGTCTATAGATTGACCATCCCCTTGTTTTTTTCCTTTAAGGAGATTTCATGCAAGAAAACGATGAACCTGGAAGAGGCAGGAACCTCAAGCAGTTGTGTTTGAGATAAAGGAGCTGTGAGAGTTTCCTCGCAGCTAGCCGTGAAGCCCACCAAGTCCAGCAGTCCTTCCTCATACAATAGATACCAGGATCTCTTGTCCTTGGCCCAAAACAAGCCTATAGATGTCTGCTGCTGACTTCTCTCTTGGTCTAGGCTCTCAAAAAACTTTCACAGATGTTTGCCTTGGGGTTGAAGCCTCGTCTCAAGGAGCTCAGTGTAAGCAGATCTCACAGCACATTGCCAGAGCGGGCTGCTCTGCTGAGCTGACAGAGTTTCTCTGGATGTTTTTATTATTTGGAGGGTGATTTGTTCATGGATTAACATATATGACTGAACTTGTTTATGTTACATTGTGGAGGGGGATAAAAGCCATCTATGCGGTTTCTCCTGCTGTGTTACATATATGTACCAAACATGCGCTTTGCAAAATCCCATCCCGAAATCAGAGCTATAAAGTTAATGGCTAATCTCGGGGGGCCAATCTTCAGCCGGTGTTCATCGGCTTCACCTCAACATGCACCGGCTCAGGATCTGGCCCCAGGATGGGGGAGTCACCATGCAGCACAGGACCAGAAAAGGAGCCACCGCTGCCACAGGGACCCTCTGAGATGCCGGGCGGGTTGGCAGGTCCCATGCCAGGCCTGGAGCTGGGTGAAAATCAGGTGCCTTTTTATTGCTGAAAATATTTGAGGGGCAAAAAAATGAAAATCACAATGCTGCTTCTGCTTTGGACGGCAGCGTCTGCTTCATCTCCCCAGAAGGGCTCAGCAGGCTCTGGGGCTGTCTTCCCTTTCGCCAAGCCCATCGGTAGCGCGTGGTTTCTGCTGGGAAAGAGAAGGAACCGAGAGAGGCTGCTCCGGGGGTGGGAGAGGTCACTTGTTTAAGACTTGGTCTTAATCCCATTTCTGCTGCGGACTTTCTGTGTGTCTGTAAAAGCAGATCTAACCAAGGAACAAGGCACCTCTAATATTATCCTTTAGCGGATGATGTCTCAGTTACCCCTCTGTGAGGGGGGTGAGACCTATGGAATCTCCTGTGCCTGCAGTGAGGAAGGCAAAAGTAGAGGCATCCCACTTTTCAAAGTATTTCTGCATGTGGGTTTTTTCCCCCATATTTCAGGTAGAAAGGCATTAAAAAAGAAGCTTTGTTTTCTATGCAGTTTCACACTTTAAATTTCTTTCTTCTTTTTTTTTTTTTTTTTCAGTAGGTTTAAATTAACAGCAGTTTTCTCTAAGGGTTTAGAAATCTTTTGCATCCTTTTCTCAGCAGCAGGCGGAGTACGGTGAGGGAGTAATGAGCAGAAAAAATGTAGCAATTAGAAAGGAAGGAAGGAAGGGAGGAAGGAAAGAAGAAAGGGAAGGAAAAAATCTAACTCATTTAAAAAAGGCTTTTCAAAAATTCTCACCTTTTTTGTAAAAATTAAATACGTAATTGACTAATATTTTTCTGCAAAATACATCATTATGGGTAAATTACATCTTAAGTATTCTTGCAGTCAAAAACATTTGTTTCCATCCTTATTTATTTCCACAACAAATAAAAGCGAGCTGAGACATGGGAGATCACTTCGATGGAATGCATTTTCTGAAATCTGTGTACTGCTTAAATTCCAATCCAGATCTGGTTTAGACTTACCCAAATTGAACGAAACCTGCGAAGTGTTTGAATTTCACCCATCATTGCCGTTAATCCCTCTTTTCTTCCGCTCACAAAAGAATAAAGGTTCGGTCTGTGTCCCTGGGACGCATCAGAAGGACAAACCCCCCCTTATCCCAGTTTTAATTTTATTGAGGAGATTCAGGTCCCAAGATGCTCAGGTGTTGCTGGCTGGACTTTCTAAAGGACTCTGAGCTTGTAGACGTGTGTGCCTTCCCTTCCAGCTACAGGCAGCATCTATGCTGCTATTAGCCTTTTTGACTGCAATTTAAAAATGTGAATTTTAAACTGTTTCGGCAGGACGCAGATGCTGGTCCTAAGCCCGTCTGATCCTTCATCCCAAGGCAGACCTGGCTTGTGTCCCCCCGCGGATGCCGAGGTGTGAGCGGGGCCAGCGGACAGCGATGTCCCTCGCTGCGCTCACCAGCCGCCGGCAGCATCGGCTCTGCCCTGAGCCAGGGGAGGCATCTTTGTCTTCAATAGCCCCTAAATAATTTTTCTTCCATGAATGTGCCTGGTAGCCCTATAGCAGAGTTTCCCCTCTTAACTACACACTGGGGAAAACGACTCTTCTTTTGTTTCTTTTTTGCTCTGAACTTGCCACTAACTGGTTTCATCTGACGTCCCCTAGCTCTTGTATTAGAAGAGACAGTGAACAGTCGCCTTCTATTCATATTTTCCAGCCTACTTGTGATCTCTATCATATCCCCTTCAGCGGTGTCTTTCCCAGCCTGAAGAATCTGAGTCCATTTAATTGCACTCCTAGTCTGTTTGAGAGCTGAATTAATCTGTTTAATTATCTGTTTAGTCTATTCTTAACCTATTGTTAGGGTTCAATGGCCAGGAGCCACCCTGGTGTCTGGTCTGTGCTAAACTGCTTTATAGGACCCACCAAGAAGGAGCTCCTCTGAACATAGGCACAGCAGAGCCTGGATTCATCCTGCGGCGTTCTGGATGCCAAAGCCTACCCTGAACTGCCATCTAAAGATGCCCGTCCCACTCGTTGACTTGCAGGCAGGCTAAAACAGCTGTATTTTCCTCATTCAGTCTGATAACAAGAACGCCAGAAATGATGAGTCTGGGCCCATGGGACACCTCTGCCCCACAAGATGGGAGTGGACAGTGAAGAATGATTTTATGAAGAGATGCAGCCCTGGGACTGCAGCAGATCAGGGAACAGACCCAAGCAAGATGCCCTTCCCTTGCTCTCTGGTCATCTCCCTTTGGTCATTTTTGCTCCAACCTTGTGCATCCCTCCAGGGTCAACATCCCATGATCTTATAGGTGACTGCGATGGTGGGGTGACTCCTCGCTGGTGGGGTGCTGTGAGCCTGCTCACAGCATGCAGCACCAGAGCACACTGCTACTTTATTTTCTATCCTAACTCTAATGAATTCAGTCGTCTCGTTCATTTATAATCACATTAAGTGTCACGCGATGATAAACAGCGGAGGAAAGCCTCGCTGGAGCAGAGGGAGGAGGGCTCAGCATCTGACAGAAGCTTTGCCGGATCAAGCCTCTAAGTAGTTGCAACTCAGCGACGATCCAGCTTGTTTGACCCATGAAACGTATTCCAGAAACGCACGTCTGCAGATGTGTCTCATACACGCTGCCTCACCGGTCATCATAAAAAACTGCTTGTGCTTTCTTTTCATCTATGCCAGATGGTGGCTGTGACACTGGGGGCCTGTCTTTTTTCCATGCCATCCACGCAGAACTTGACAGAGTGAAGACGAAAGGTACTTCTACCTTGGATAGACCTGCCAAACCCGCCCTGAAGACCCCACACCCTGCTCCCGCTAATTGCACCAACATTGTCTTGCAGCATGAACCATTCCAGCCCTCTGTTTTCTTTCAAAGTGTATTTGTTTTATATCTGACATGTTTATATATGTTAACTGTTTGCTATAGATATCTGTCAGCCTCAACTGGCAAACCAAAAAAAAAAAGAAAAAGAGGTGTTGGCTCTACGCCAGAGGTATGTTTCTTAAAAGCACTTTGCTTTTTGTCACGTGGTTTTGCATAGAAAGAAACGAGGAGAGGGAGGGTGGACTGGCAAGGAATATTATGCTTTAAATACTGTGAAAGAATTTCATACGAAAATGTACTCTACTTTTCAGATATTAACCTAAGAGCCATAAAAAGTTATTTTATAGGCCTAGAAATGATACACAAACATTGGTATACTGTTTGTCATAAAAACTGCTCTAAAGAGGGAATCGCGCATTATGCTTTTCAAAATATGACATTTATGAGCTGCCTTTGATTGTTACCAGAATGTTTTTTAATGAAATAGAAAATGCTTGTGTGTGTGTGTACACGCGCGCATGTGTGCTGCGTGTGCGTGTGTGTTTGTATGTACGTACAATAAGGGCATATGTCACTGAGAGAGAGACTCTTCTAAAAAAATGTTCTTTACTCAGGCCAGAGGTTTTCATCTTTCTCCCTTTCAAAGAACAAAGACTATATAACCCGTCCTGCCAGGGAGAAGAAAAGCAGAAATGTCCATTTCTTCATATTTGGGGAGAAATCAGCATAATTTCCTGGGATTTTTTTCTTCCTTGCTTTGCTTTCAAGCAAGAATATGGCCTGGTGCTGTGCCATATCCTCTTCCCTTTGAGATACAACTGCACCACTCCAGGATGAAGGTAGAGAGACATGAATCTCTCCCCATGCCAAAGATGTTGTTGGCTCAGGTTTCTCTTATAACGATGTTTAAAAAGGGCTTAAATTGGAATTACATGATGCTTATGCCTTCTGCTAGTCCTTACCCACAGTGCCTAATTGCTCACAGTGATGGGATTCATTGCCTCCTGGGCATTTTTACTTTGCGAGGTGAACAGGCTTGTCGGGATGACACACTTTTTTCTACTGGACCATTTCACCACCGTCCCTGCCCAAAAGCCGGGTGGGGAGTCAGATGGTGACTCATCCTACGCACTCTTGCTTTTAAAAATGCCTGAAGTTTTTCCAAAGAGGCAGCTTTGTCTCCGTGGGAGCTAGGATTCCCTGCATCGTTTTCTGGAGCAGGCTGGTTTTCAGGTCTTTTTTATTTTACTGATGGGACTGCTCCTCACAGGGCAGAAAACCGCCAAACCTTTGCAAGCAGACTCAGTCTTCCTTCATTTATGATCAGGGCAGGGCTGAGCCCAAGCTAATGACCCAAAATGAGGCACAAATTATTGCTGCTTGGGCACAGAACCATATTAACGTAGCCTTGCGGTGTCTAACCCATTAGCAGTGGGTACTTGAGCTGAAATTGGACCTGTTTAAAAGAAATGATTGAAGACTTTGTGCCTGCAGTTATGGAGCGAGGGGTCCAGATGCCTGGGATCTGTTTGTGCCTGTTATATGCAGCTCAGTGATTTATTAGCAGGACTCTGGACACAGACCATACTGGGCAACCCCTTCTTAGATCTTGGGCTACAGATAGCAGGGAAGGCAGACAAACTGTTTGCAAGGAAATCAAAAGCACTTTGAGTCTTAACTGCTGCATGAATCATCTCACAAAATGAATACGGTGCAGCAAACTGTTGCCCTGCAGACAAATTTAATACAAAATGACTGTACAAAGCACCAATGTTTATACACGAGGCTGATGTGGGTTGAAGGGCTGTTTGAAATGGCTGTGGCTAGTTATGTAATTATTTGAGAACAGTAGAGTACAATAAGTGAATATAAACATTGAAGAAGACAGTATGAGTTCACTAGCTGCTTACATGAATCTGTCATCTTTATTACAAATGGCTCTCTTCAAATATAAACCCTGTACTCTGTGGCCAAGAAATCATAGGTGTCCAGTTATGTGTGATGGGGAAAAAAGAAGATGGATGGGCACTGGGACAATAACTAACCTACGTGTGGAAGGACTGTTGGGCATTCGGTGTTTGCCTGCTGCAAAGCCAGCTCTTTGGACAATCCCTTGATGCCCAGTTGATTGGGTACCAAGTTTGCATCTGACTCTGCACACCTAGTTTATCCTAGCATATAAGATGAGCTCTACAGCAACGTATGGAAATAATTGGTATGTGAGGTAGAAAGAGCTAGGAAAGGATATGTGGAGGTAATGGATGGGTGAACCACGTGGACTTCATGAACTTCATGAACTTCACAATACCATCAAGAATGAAAAACAGGCAATGCATTCTTATGGGTAACTGGTGACAGGTCTGTTCCAGTAATTTATGTGACAAGTAGGTTGGTTTTTCCATTTAATGTGGTATCAACCAGAATGGCAGAAATTATTATGTGAAAACTTTTGGAAAGATAATAACTAAGAAAGATAATCTTGCGGTTAGTGAATCTGACTGCCTTCCCAGAGAGGTTTCTTTTCAACCAGACATATTTCTGATAAAACACCCACTCTCTCACTGGGTTATTTCTCCATTAGTAAAATAAGAGTACATACTAAAAATACATTTTTTCTTACTGTTTTCTATTCAGACTCAAAGTTCTTCAGAGAGAAGCTTTGTGCTTTCACCTGACACGTGGGGTCATGTTTCACAGGAAGCCTCTGTGCTCGAAAGATCAATAAATATATGTCACACTTTTCTTCTGCCCCCTCTCTAGCTGAAATCATGGGGCTTTACGCAAAAAATGAGTAATTCAGCTGAAAAAAAATGTTTTTTTTTTCCCAAAGGCAACCCCCTTCTTTGTGTCTGCATGATATGCTATGTGTGAATGGGAGTCTGCCATTCAACAAAGCAAAGAGATATGGTTTAAATAATGATTACAGTAGCATGGCTTCTCCTCTCTTCAAAATCAAGTATGCTATAATCCAATACTGGTGTAATTCCTGGCAAGTCTGAAACTATGTGAGATTTGACCTATACCACTGAGTGCAAATAAGGCATTTTCTCCGACGTAGTCAGAGTCTCTGCCCGGAAAAATTAACTTAGGATTGTTTTTTTCTGGACCAGGGCTTGCATTTGTCAGTGGGCTTATCTGTCTTAAACAACGAATGAAGCAGAGCAGTTGGAAGAATAAAAAACCAAGGAAGGAAAAAAAGTCAGTTTCAAGATTGATAAAGCAATTTCTTTCTTGTTTTTTTTACTTATTTATTGTACAGTGCAATATCTCCCCCTGTTAAGTGTAGAAACATGAGAAGAGCGGTATCTACACCAGCAAGCTGATGGTATCTGTAAAAGTGAAAGGTGAGGCTGGGAATTGGGGTCCCAACCCTCTTTGCCCACGGCTGGTTTGTTCCAAGGTTACTGTGACCTTACACCGTTAGGAGGAACCGAGTTATTCCTGAGGCTTCCTGAGAAAAGTCACAGCAGATGTCCCACCTGGAAGAAAACATCCAGAGTAGGAACCAGCTTGTCATGTGTCCAGGGCTGAAGGCATCCGGGTTTATCTATACGTCGCTGAGCTGCCACTTTGGGAGTCTTCAGCAGCCACGTGAGCTCCAGTGGCAACAACGAGGCTGTCCGCGCAGTCTGCACCGCGGAGGCAACCTCAGAGCCTTCCCAGGCAAAAATGGTCTTGACATGATTTCACCGTACGAAAAAGTTCAGAAAGTTTTGTTTTCACTCCAAGGCAGATCCAAAACACATTTTGAAACCTTGAAAGTCATCGTAAAATGGATTCATTGTCTTCCTGCCAGCTCTAGTCAGCTGGTTGGGCTGCAGATTAAAAAAAGAGTTGAGTTGCTGTAAAACACCCAAAACAGAGGAGAGCACGATTTTGTTTGCAGTGACCCAAACTTCTAAAACTCTTCTTGAAATGAAAACCCACTAGGGACTGTTCTCAATTAATGGGACATTTGTGAGCGCAACCGCACACAGACAAGTCGGGGCTAGTCTTAGTCTGCGCTGTAACAGGGCAGCTGCTTTGAATTCAGTTACATTAAAGTGGCTGAAGGCAGAACTGGTCCTGCTGAGGGTGGAAATGCAAAGATCCTACCATGCAGTCGGCACAAAGCCACAGAGACCGCTGCAAGTCATTCGGGGAGCTCAAGGAGTGAGGTTTGCCCCCGAAGGAGCTTTTGTCCTCCGCCTGCGCCGGGACATGGGAATGCAGCCTGCCCTTTGCAGGATAACCTGTTGCGGCGGGACAACCGCTTCTGGCCTCTTCATGCGTTCCCAGGAGGATGCCCTCATGCTGACATCTGGGAGTAGCCTCTCCTCAAGGTTTTTTGGGGGGAATATTTCAGTATCTTCATCCATTACTCAGCTGAGAGAGTTCAGAGATGCCCTTTGCCAGCCTTATACTGTCTGTGATGTTGGCGCTTTTTTCCCTCCCTTCAAACTGGGAACTGAACATGAACTTTAGGGAAGAACTGACCCCCATCACCCTTACAGTAGTTTTCATATGCTGGGATCTCAGTAGATTTCTCAAGGCTTTAAATCGGTATTATTGAGAGTTACGTAAATCCCTGAGAACAGAGCTGATGATTCTGCTGGAATGGGGAGCGTTACCCTTATTTTAACACAGGTTTCTAAAACAAAGACAGCCATATGCTTAGAGCTGAATGAGACTGTTGTTACCCAGAAAGAGACCTTGCTTCCAAGGCTTACACCATGTTTTCTTAAATTTTTGAAGGACAAAACCCAGCTATTTTAATGAACCTAACTCAATAATTCCTAATCCTAAAGTTAAACACTAACAGTGGGGCTCAAAAACTGGCCTCCCAAGTTTCAAAACACAAGTCATGACCAGAACCCATTGGTAAACATTCCTGAAAATAAGTTTTGTTTTGTTTTCCCCCTCATGCTCTGCTGAACCTTGGAAAAACTAACTCACTCCTAATATTAATCCTAGTATAAACAGATTAGAAGCTCCCCTTCCCCCTGCCCTGCAAAAAATAATGCCCGTGAAAAGACTTTTTTTTTCATCAGTGAAACCTGAACATTTGTCTATTTTATGGACTCCTTAAAAACAAATTATCTCTTATTTTCTTATTTTGAAGCCTGAGACAGAAGTTTCATGAGTTATAAGAAAGGTGATTTTTTTTTTTTGGTATCCTTTTGATTCACAGAATTTGTGACTTTATCAAAAATAGCTGATCCAGCCATTTTCCTCCTGAAATGAGGGGGTGCCAGGCATCCAGCCACAGGTATCTCCCTGTTCCTTTCGCAGCAGCAGTGTGTGAACACGACCCGTTAGGAGTACGTTGAATGAATGCTGGAGAAGAGTGGTTTCAGCCAGACATCTGAGCTACGGTTTGATTCCTCATAATTCATTAACTTCAAGGTGTTATTTCAGTAGCTTCTGTGGGCACTACATCTGGCATTTTTGCTGTCCTCTCCTGCCCTTCAGGCTGTGCTAATGCCAATGGAAAGAGGCAGCATTCATCCTTGCAGATCTTGTACCCAAAATCCTGGTGTTATACAGGGCGTCCCTTCCTATCCAAGCGCAGTGTGATTCCCGTGGCCTTTAATGCATATAATTCCTATGGCTTGGGCTTGGTACATTTACCCAAGGTATAAGGTGAGGTACTATCCAGGGAAATTAAAAAATAACTTTAACACATTGAAAATACTGGCAGAGAAAGTTTCTCAGAAGAAGCTGGAGTTGGAGGGAGCGCTGATTTGCCTGTGTTGATCAGATTCCCCCCAAGTTAGCTAACACACCTCCCCGTATCGCACATGACTGTTACAAATCTCAGATAACAGCATGTGCTCCAGATTTACAGCCAAAAATGGACATCTTGGGGTATGGAGAACGGCAGTTTATGAACATTTGGTTTTATGTTGGGTCAGACAGAGTTAAAGACAATCTTGGAGCATAGATTGGGCCATCTGTTATCAAGGGAATGGCTGATCAGAAAGTGTTTGTACTTTAACACTTCAGGCTCAACTCCTGCAAATGCCAAAGCTTGGAAGTGGCTTTATTTGTACATGTGAAGATGTTGTTCACAGATATAAACTTTGGAAGTTGAATGTCTTTGAATTAGGAAGGTGGCTAGGCAAGGCAAGGCGCTGAGCAGGAAAAAGAAGGAAAGAAAGAAGGAAAAAGAAAAGAGAGAGAGAGAAAAAAAAAATAAAAGAAAGAAAGATGTATAGAAAGATGTATAGAAAGATATCTGTTTTAGGGGAAAATGCTGCCAAGACATTAGAAGTTTTGACAGATT
This sequence comes from Phoenicopterus ruber ruber, assembly GCA_009819775.1. Classification (NCBI taxonomy): domain Eukaryota; kingdom Metazoa; phylum Chordata; class Aves; order Phoenicopteriformes; family Phoenicopteridae; genus Phoenicopterus; species Phoenicopterus ruber. The sequence goes on along the minus strand of CM020218.1, from coordinate 9,129,780 downwards.
CTGGGAGGTGCCAGACCAGAATAAAGGCCAATACTTGTGGTTGCACCTCTTCCTCCTGAATCCACGTGCTGAGCACAATGACACCATTTGCAGAACAACTCAACGTGCATGTGCGTGTTGCGGTCTGACAGGGATTACTCACTTCCCGAGTGCATTAAATGTAGTTTCTTCAGAGTTATGGCATCAAGTGCAAAATCCTCTAGAACGCAACAGCCTCTGAGGGAGGGGTGGTAACCCTCCGCCCTTCTGTAATACTTGCAGCTCGAGCAGCTTAAAATGCTTTTGAAAAGAAGGTGAGGTTTGTTATGCCAATAAGGTTACTGGGGGGAAGAGGGGAGCAGAGAATAAATATCTGATTTAAAGAAGCTTCCCCACACAAGTACTATTAATATTCCCGTGAGCAGATTTTCATAGCAGGCTTTCTGCTGGAGAACCAAGAACCAGGAAACAGCCTTCAAAAACTGCCCCTCCCTGCATGGCCTGACTCTGACTCCCCCCATGTGATTTTTTTCCTGTCTACTGTGCAATTCAGGACAGTATCGTGCTCATCAAGAACATGTGCTTAAGTTTCTTAATATGTTTAAGCATCATGCTAAGCAGAGATGGCTCTAAAGACCCTTGTGCTCTAATGCCGACAGGGGCTGCCACGCAATTTTACGTAGTTTTACCCTTGTATTTACCCTTGCTAAATATTATGGCCCATTGAACAGCCTAAGGGTGCCTTCTCCACGTAATGCTGCAAATTGCACAACAGTAATGACTGATGAAAATACTATTCAGCATCAATAAATTATAGTGCAACAGACAACATTATTAACCACATAGTAATCTACTCCTTGTCACTTTTACAAAGCCTCCTTAGAGGAGTTTCCAAATTGTTCTCCGTGTACCTTTAGATAAATGTACGTGAGTCACTTCGACATGGTATGTGGCATGATCCAGAGCTGGGAGATGCTGTTGCTGGTTGTGGTACTAGCCCAAGACCTTTCATTTCAGGTACAGCATCAATAATCCCCCTCCTCACACTTACGTGGAAAGTAGCTCCCCATATTTAACAGAAGTCCAAGCCTGGGCCTCTCCTTGCATTGGAAGCACTGGATCTTGCTCTAAAAGTTATTAGAACTATTTGTCTTTCACTTAAAAAAAAGCCCGTTGTAACAGAATATGGGAGGAAACCACCCCGAAGACCATTAAGAGACAGCGTCTCTTTCAACCATCTGTGTCTACTTGGCTTTAAGCAGGGGGTCCTATTTTAATTTTTCCAAGAGGTCTCTGCAGGACCACAGGGCAGCCCTGTTTTCAAGGCTAACATGAGTCTCACGCTACAACTGCGTGGACTGTTTCTAGGGGACCAATGAATATTTTGTCTAAACCTGGAATAACAGCAAAGCAGCCAGTGATGAGAGTCCTTACTGCTGTTCATTACTTGCTCCTTACTTAAAAAGAGTTAGAAACCTGCTTTAATCTCTTGGGATATGTAAAGTAGTGGTCAAATGCCTGGCAGATAGAGACACAAAAGTGCAGTAAATGGTGAAAGCAACTTTTAAGCAGAAAATGATTTAATAACCTCACTGAATTCCCTTTTCCATGCCCCATAAAAGAGTGGTGGGTGGGAGCTGAGGTGTCTGGTCCAGGAGCCCCATCTCACTGGGACCTGAGGATGAGGGAGGAGATGTCTGCCTTGGGAGACAGCCCAAAGATGAGATCAAGTGACTATGGCTGTCCCCAGAAGACAGAAGGTTGCCTGTGTCAGGCTGTTGTCCCACTCATTAATTTAACCCACAGACAAAATGAAGCTCCTCTGCATGCAAATGCCATTTGCTAGTAGACTTCACTCAGATTGCACTAAGTTTAGGCCAAAGACAGATGGTGACAGTGTCTCGGTTTTGTGTGCTAGACTCGTGGTTAGAGGCTTCCCAGGAGGCAGGAGACATGGATCTGCCAAGCTGGGCCCTAACCATGAGGCTCCACGGCATTTGGGGAGAGGGACGAGGCTTGCTGGGGAGCAGCTTGCGACTCCAGAAGGAAAGGAGGCCCAAAGGAACAGGCATGACCTCCACGAGAGGCAAGACAAGGCAGATGGGAGCAGGGAGCTGGGGTCTAATTGCTCTACTTACGGGACCACTAATCCTTTAGGATTCACACTGAGGAGGACGCTTACCCTGTCAGCACCTCTCTGTTTGCAGTCTCTGCTAGGGGCACTTCTGCCTCCTTACCCTTATATTTATACATGAGGAAGATATGGCTAATATAACACTGAGGGTGCTAAAACCAAGAATGTCCTATTAAACTCTGTATCAGTTCTTTTAAAAGTGTTTTACAGAACCAGCTTTAGAAAAGATATTTTAGATACCTATTCACAGGCTGAGGCTTTTTAAAGGTGTAAATGGTCCCATAGCTTTCCTGGAAGAACAAGACAGACATAAAAATATTCCATGAAGATAAGCGACTCTTCTGGCTTTGCATGCTGGATTAGTGTTTTTATGGTTTCCACACATCTTTTATCTCCTGTGCAGAGGCATGAGTCACGCTTTTTTATTGAAGAAGTGCATATTATTACAATGGTGTAGTTCTATACTAAAAACACTTTCACAAGAGACTAGAGCATGGGAATGTGTAAGAAACTTTTATCCAAGCAGTTTTTATTTCCTCCTCTGAATAAGCTGCATCACAGCCTCTAAGGATATAATCTGGAGGTCTAGACAATAACAGGGCTGTTTCTTTGTCCTCTAGTCCATCCTTTTTTAACCAGGCAGCAGTTTTGCTCACAGCCAACTTCATGGTCTCAGCATAACGGCAGAGCATTCCTGGTTCAGAGTTATCACCTGAGCCATTAGCAGGTCAAGTTCATCCCTCTGCTGATTTCAATGCAATGACCCAGAGGAGGATACGCTCCTATTTGTACGGCACATGAAACAGCGCCAGCCTCACAGCCTGTTTTCTTTCTTGTCCTCTGCCACCACTGCAGCTGCAGCCAGGAGCGCCCTTGATCGCCCACATGCCTGTCACAACCCTGCAAATAAACAGCCTTTGCTGGGAAGGGTACTAACACCCAGCCTGCCTGTGCTATTAGATGATAACCATGCCCGAGGTTTGGCTACGATGCAGTTATCCTGCAAGCCACAGTGTGGATCAGCTCGAACTTCACTTCAGCTGTGTCCCTGAACCGCACAGGGCTTTGCTGTGCACAGCTGTGTGTGAGCCAGGGGCACTTCAGTCCATCTCAGAGGAGGTGCACCCCAGGGACATTGGGATTCTCTCCCAGAAAAGTGTGAGCACTGCAGAGCTCGTAGGGATGAGAGTGGTGCTGGGGAAAATCCCCTGGTGTGGAGCAACAAGCTGCTGATAGTGGTGGTGACTCACAAAAGCCGGACCACCCCTCTGCTCCTGCCTCCCACCCACGCCAGCGGTCTGGTCATCCCGATACCAGGCTCTGGTCATCGAAGGACTTAAGGTTTCTTTCTCAGCTCTGCTAATGTGCCGATGTGGTGCACAGCTTTAGTCCCAGCAGGGCTGTAAGTATCTGCGCAAGGAGATAAACTGGCTTGCCAGGACTTTCGCCACTGCGAGGCAGACAGGATGACTCCAGGATATCTGATTTCATGGTGAATGTTGCGCTGAAACCATCAGCAGGCTGATGTCTCTGCTGAATGGGCTGCCGTGACTTTGCAGCTCACCCATCCGTGGTGCAAAACCGCTGCGTGCTCTGCACCAGCTGTAACCTCTCCCAAAAAATAGCTGCTGGACATCAGAGGCTGAAGCAGTTTCTGTGGATGGTTAAACACATTTAAACGCAAGATAAAAAATGACAGATCAGTGGAATGAAATTTGGGCGGGTGTTGCTCATCGGACCAAAGGATAACAGATAGCATTATCTCTGGAAAACCCACTCTTTTGCCGATAGCTTTTAACTGACTACAAAGGACATGTGAAGGGAGACAAGAAATGTTTGGGTCAAGGAGGGACTGGTGTGAAGCACAGCAAAGGTCCCGTGAGAGTCTGAAGTTCAAAAAAAAACAGCGAGACAAAGCATCCCCTTCTCAGTTGACTGTGACACCGGCACAGCCCTACTGACTCCAGGATCATTAGTCCTTATCCACATTAATACAAAAGGTTCAGGACGCAGGATTTCAGACCACCAAGTAGTTATATCCCATTGTCTGTGGTAATGTGATATTTGTTTGAATATGAAAACCGGTCTCATAACATAAGAGATCTTTTTGCTAAGCCCATCTACTATGAATGAGGAAAATTGTGTAAATGAAATGGTAACCTTTTTACTCTCGCTGCTTTCTTTGCTAAAATAGATAAACAACAAAATATTTCACTCTCACGAACTTGTTTCTGAGCAAGACATTTCTCTTACAATGCCAGAAACACGAGGCTGGACCCGAGTCAGGGTTCAAGAGGTAAAAGGAGACATCATCTGCAGCCACGCATGGCCCTCGACTGGGCAAAGCATGAAGGGATGCACACATCCAGACATTGCTGATGCCGTCGTGACGGTTATTTCCCATTCACTCCAGGTGCAAGACCTCTGCGTGGACCTCAGTTTGGTTGCCTTCTCTGAATTTTATTTTTATTTTACATCAGTTTTAACAGGCATGAAGAGATTCACAAAAAAGTTTGCCCTTAGGCTTGTTCATCTTCCCTGAGAGTCTTCTAAATTCCAGCTATGTTCCCCAGGGGAGCTGAGGGAGCGTTTACATTTGTTTGGAAGAGAAATGAAGATTACAGATTTTTAAAGTAGTGTTTATCCCACCCTCACTCTATGGGGAAACAAACACATGCATCAAACACATTGATGTTCGGATTTTCATCCCTCTACAAAATGACTCTAACTGCTCTTCAACAGATGTGCTTATAATTAGCGAACACTGTGAAATGCCAAGACTAATTTAATACTGCGTAATGCTGACAGTCGCTCAGCAGGAGACCTGCAGGTGCGCACGGAGGGTGGAGCTCTGATTTGGTTGTAGAAGAACTTTAAAGAAAATCAAACTCTGCAAAAGTGAATTTGTCCTAGGTCCAAAACATCCCTTGGGTTTGTTAAGACTCAAGCAGGTAGCACGTACCTTATTCATGTCCATGAATATCGTTCAAAAACTTGTGGGGTTTTGCACAATTTTGACACCAGCTGCAGCTGCAGCTGGGCAGAAGCTCGCTTCAGATCAAACTCTCCATCCCAAACTCAAGAGCTGCAAATCCACAAGAACCCCTGAGATTTCATGCTGTGGAGGAGTCCCCCAGAGCCATGGATTAGCTCTGGAGAAGCTGTAGGATGATCAGCACTAGCGGCATGACCATCAACATGGGCAGTTATAAACTAGGAGAATATGCTGATCGTATTTCCTATTCCTGGAGGTGTCAGGGCTTAGATGAGGTTTTGAAAAAAAGAAAAAACAAAACAACTGTCATTTGTTGGGTGGCTATTCCTACTGAGTGAAGACGTCCAGACATACTTGTGCTGTTCAGAGATCACAGGGGCATGGGACCAGCGGTTCGTTCCTGTTGGTCTCAGCACAAAGTTAGGTGCCCAAACAAGCATTGGGAGCCCACACACTCTATTGGGTTTGGATCTCAGCACTTATAAGAGATCTACTTTCTTTCAAATCAGTTTCCAGCTTTTTTGGTACAGCACTAGCCAGGTTTACACACTGTACATGTCTCTGTCTAGGAAGCTCAACCTTCAACATCGTATTTCCAATACCTCAGTAACATCTTCCTTTATTAAAAGTTTGGGAGAAAGGAAGAGGTATTTGCTTTTTATCAGTTCTTTCATGCCATTTTAAAGCTTAATTCCAGATGATACTAATCTAGATAAATATACATAAATGACCACCTTTGTATGCCTCTTCTCTTACAAACTCTTGCTCCAGCTTCAATGGCCTTTGCATGTGATACACAGGAAGATTTCAGTTGCTTAAATGTAGTAACCTAGTGCCTTTGAGATACCTCTTGTAGCTCACCTGACCTCCATCTGCCTCTCCAGAAGAGCATGGACTGCTGTAGGTCCTGTGTGACACTGGCCAGACCCATGTGGGTGTCTTACAGATCCTGCGCCGTCTCAAAACGGCACTGGATGACTATGTTTGGAAAGTCAAATCATGGCCACAGTTTTCAGGGTTGCCCTGTCATCCTTGAAGGGACAAGCTGCAACGAACAGTGTTGGAACATGTCTGTTCCCAGCCAGTGTCAGCTGGATTTTTTTTAGATTGATGGTGCTTTGATGAAGCAAAAGAACACACATTGGTGAGTAATGTCTTTTGTCAACCGAAAACGTTAAAAACGCTTTTTGGCTCTTAAAGGTCCTGGTTGTACACCCCAAAGCTTATCTGTCTTTTCCAGTTATACCAACTATTGTAGTAGGAGACAGTACTAAAAATTTTGTTTTTCTTCTCATGGTGAGTTGGAATGACAAACAGCGATACTTTGCCCAGATGAAGCAGCTCAGGAAGATGAGAGAGGGTTTACACATTCTCTCTAAAACTTTCAGCTCTTGCCTTGCAATAAAACACCTGAGAGAGAAGCAACTCATAAAGAACATGAAATAATTAATTCCTGAGAATAACTTTTTCTTTAAAATAATTTAAGATTTGTACAACATTGGCTCCAACCAAACTGAACTCTGGTTTGATGAGTGAGAATTTGGCAAAGCAGATTTATCCAACAAGGATACATGCTTTTAAATTTTTTTTTCCTACTAACAGAAATGATTTTTTTGCAAATTTGTTTTTTTCAGAGCTTGTTTCTCCTAGTCTCTGATCTTTAGCACCCAATGCACACTGACTAGCTTTGAGATTGCACAGACAGATGATGGCATCCTCCTTTGTTTTCTGTGGCTGTTTGCGATTGTACCTGGCTTGAATATTTGAATGTGGGAAATGACACGTCAGGTCCACCGATCTGCGTGTGTGGCTGTTTAGGGAAGTGAACATTAAAAAAGCATGAGTACTCTGGATTAAAAATATGTGGAACTTCGTGCAGTTACAAGAGAAACTTGGCATATTTTCCCATCTCAGCTGATCTTCTGCTAATCTTTCTGAAGAACATTGTGGGCCAGGTCCCATTTTCTGGACAAAAAGATAGGGAAAAGAGTTCTAAATATGTTGGCTGTGAAACTTGAAATGATGTAAAATTTGCCTGGTCTTGAGTTTTGTTTGAAACTTAGCTCATTTTCCCTTAAGGATTTGCTCCAGTTCCCACCCTTTCTCCAACAAATGCAGTTGGGCCAATCTGTAGTGAACTTGGACAATTTATGGCTCTGCATCAGTTCTGTGCAGAACTCTGTAACTTCAGATGGTTTTGACATGAAACCAGATGAAGAATTTGCTCAGTCCCAAAACTTAGCATGCAGTTCAGAGTAGGAACCCATGTGGATTGAAACTAGAGCAAATGGTTTTGTAATCCCCTTCAAAGAGAAACAGCCAAGCAGAGCAGTGGTTCTGTTGATTAACGACCTCAGACTATTTACAAACAAAAATAACTGGAAATGAGTTCAAAAGAGGTGTCACATTCCTGTCACTCAGGGAATTTTGACTAAAATATGGACACGTTGACAATTGCATAACTTGGATGTGAAGGTCTTCCATTGATTTTTGTATATTCCCGTGCTGTTGCAAACAGGAATTATGCCGCATATAGAAATGTTACAATGTCCTAATGAATTTTTCAGAACACAGTAACTACTCTAGGGGAAGTTGTAGTACTTGAAGATACATGGTACTAGACTGGTACTAGTATTTTTATCCAATTTTTGGCTTTTGCTTCCCAGAATTTACTTGGAAATGACCTTAGCACTTCTAGCATTAGGATTTTTAAATGTCATTTGTGGAATAATGAATCAAGAAATGCAATCAATTAATTACAGTGTTGAACACATGGCAAATCGTGTAGGAAACCTCAACCACCCAGGATAATACTAAGGAGTAATGTATGAGCAATATGTTCACTTCTGGGAATCTCTAGTTCTGAAAGCAGTAGATCTAGAACTGGTCCATGATATTTGCATTTCTAGTCATTTTTCTTCTTTTTGGCAGTAAACTGATATTTTTGAACTGCTGTCAAAGCTAATGGTTGAGTATCACTTGATGCCAAGGTACAGCCTGGTCACTTCTGTGGCTAATGGAAGACCTTTCAGCACTTTAGACTTCAGATCTGTTCTTTGCTTTGTGCAACTCAAACCAAAATAGGCAGTTTTAGGCAGAACTAGGATAGAGGAAAAGTTGACTGTAAACTGCAAAAAGCATGGAGGGATGTTGGTGAGAGTAGAGAAGAGAGGAGAGAATGATTGTGGATAAGTCTGACATCTAAATGGAATCAGTTCTGACACACCGTCTGTATTCCTTCTGGCTCTTTTACCTCTTTGAAACAATATGTTCTGTAAACTCCATTTTTTTGTAATCTGTTGATCTTGGCAGAGAAATCTTGTCTTTGAGTAGTTTACATAAAAGCAGAGTTAGTCATTATGGACAGCTCTTCATACCTCCTGTGAAGGTTTCATGAGCCATTATGGATCGCCAGTAATGAGGGAGCAGCGTACCGAGAGCTTTCATCTGCTGGTGCTCAAGTTACTGACCGCTGCCCTGAAGAAGTGACCAGCAGAAAGGGAAAACTGTGTTTTTTCTGCTGGCCTTTCCTTGTCCTGTGCCATGTGGGAGAGGGGTGTTGATCGAGAACCCAGCCTGCGCGTGGCTGCGGTTCGTTTGACAGCACTGACCGAAATTAAGTTTTTAAGGTTTAAGGAAATGCCCAAGCAAAACAAAATGACAGCGGCAAAAAGTACCTAACTAAGCGAAATGAGTCATAGCATAACAAAACAAAAGCCTGGGCTGTTAAATTTATTTTGCAGTTTCTGTCTTCATGGTATTTTAATTGCTTAAACTTCAAAATGTACATATTTATGTATACATTGAATATTTGAGATCTAGTATTAAGCTACCTCAGCAATATAGCTCCAAATTCCCTGTGGTTTGATTTTTCTATTTAGTGCATGCATTTCTGGGATATTTTAAATTATTTTAGCTTGCTGATCAGGATGAGATTAAGAGGTGTCTTGGTCACAGACCGCAGCTGCCTGTAAAGGCAACGGGCATGGAAAGGTTCAGTCCTCTTTAGTTATAGAGCCATAAGCACGACAGGGTCCGGTGGTTGCAAGCTGAAGTCAGGAAAAAGCTGAATAGGAAATAAAATGTAAATTTTTTATGCTGAGGGTAATTAGACATTGGAACAGTTTCCTGAGGATGGAGGTAAATTCTCTGTTCTCCGGACTCGATCCCTTTCTGAAAGAAAGGCTGTGACTCAGCTCTCAGGTGCTGACTCTAAGCGAGGAGCCACACTAAGACAAATTTCTGAATGATTAATACTGCTTCTCTTCTCTTTTAACTTCAGTTTAACGTGTAATTCCTCTGCATGAAGATTACTACAAGATGAGGAAATGCCACAGGCAACATAGGAACCAAATTCTCACTTGGCTGCCACCTTTCTCCTGGAGAGACTTGCTCAGGAACAGCTATAGGGTACATCTGAGTGTACTGGTGGCAACAGAGACGGGTCCTGCTGCAGGTAAAAGTACCAGGAGAAGGTGAAACTGTGTGAGGTGATAACCTGCACATCAGAGAGCAGAGGAGAGAAACCTCTGGAAGCCTCCAAAGAGGAAATGAGAAAGAATCGGGGCTCCTGCTCCATATAGGGTATAAAATTAAAAGACAGGAACATTTCTCATTATGTGGAAATAATTTCATAATTTTTGTGGTTTATGAAGTCACCAGAGTTCTGTGAGGGGTTTAACGCCTCATAATTCACAGATGCCTGTAGGGCGTGCGTGTGCATGTGTGCATGTGTCTGTGTGACACTGTTTTCCATGTGCAAGTTGCTCCATTGGTCTGTTTGGGTGGCAGCACGAGCCGAGCAGCTGGAGGACGCCTTTGGGAGGTGGCTGTGCCATGGCCCGCAGGGGAACGTGTCTTGCTGTGCCTCAGCGATCACATCGAGGAGGAAAGGCTGGTTCACGGTGGACCAGGTTTGATGGGCCACATCAGCGCTGACTCTTTGTCAATTGGATGCATATCTCAGCAGCATCCACTATTCCCCCGGCAATAGCTGAAGTTACATTACACATATGAACACAAGGCTTAAAACTATTTTAGGTATGTTCCTTGAAGTCTTATCCTCTCTATGTCACCAGTGATGGTGAATCTACAAAGGTTTGGGGGCGCATTTGAATATGCACTGAAGGGTGAGGTGACTATATGAACTAAAATGATGCTGGGAACTCCTAGAAATCAAAAATTGTTCCATGACATGCCTCATTCCAGAAATGAAAGGGAAAATGAGAGCCTAAACACTGAGCACGTTGAAGATTCAGGGCGAGATTCAGAGGCTTATTCATCATTTGGCTTAGTAGCCAAAAGATAATCTCATGCTTTTGTAGATCCGGAGCTCTTTCCTATAATGCTTTAATTGCAGGCATGAAATGGAGTAGCCCAAGAGTTGCTCTAACGTGCCCTGAATGCAAAAGGCCTCAGGAAGTTACCGAGTACAATATTTTCTAGGACAGAGACGTACCCTAACCTTGCCCTGTAGGACAGGAAAAAGCTCAGAGACTCCTGAGCTCCTGAGTTTTGAGACTTATTCCAGCCACGCGAATTCTCCAGGAAACTTGGCGTAACTGAGAAACTGAGATAATATGAAGTTGCCCTCACCTACAGGAGTATCAGGTTTTCCTTTGGGTCAGAATTCAGTTTTTTAATGCTTAATGACAGAAGGATCACAGTTGTTTCTTCCACCCTTTTTATCATTCAAGCCGGCCAGCTTTCAGTAAAAGCTTGTTAACTCATTTTGATAAGGGGAATTCCCACAGCCTCTATCTCACAAACAGAATAGCAATTCCCATTGATAAAGTGCTGTGGGATCATATCCCTGACTGCTGCTTTTTAGCAGCTTTCGGAGTTGTCTGCACATTTGAGATAAATAATGCATTTTATCTCCAAGGGTTACCAATATATTTCTGAGAAGGAGGTACAATTCCATATTAAAACAGGAATAGGAATGCCAAAGCCACATGTCAAGTCTTTCTCTACCATTCTTATGAATTAATTACTGACTGAAATTGTGAAGGATTCGTGTTATCCATGCCTGATGTTCACTCAGGTCTGCAGGAAAAGGGGGCAATGCATATTGTTATAGACTGACTGGCTGATGACATTTTATGAAGCAGCTCGAAATGAGAGGGCAGGTGTGTTTGGTGAGCTGCATCATTCCGGTGTTTACTGGTTTTTGGCTAACTGACAGCCTCACATACCATTTAGTGTAACCCTTCATGACCTGCATCTGTTTTACCAAAGAAACCAACAGCTTCTTTCACTGGAGGTGACTACTGATAAAGTCTAGGGTTTTAGCGACATTGGTAAATGCCACCTGAGCATCTTCTCTCTTGCTGGGATGGATGAATTAATTTGACTAATTTCAAACTCACCTGAAAACTATGAGATGAGATGCTGGGGAGCGTTTTTCTCTGAAGGGATTGAAAATGGAGAGAAAAGAAAAATAAAAAAGGGCTGAAAGATAGGGCAGAGAGAAAAATAAGCATAAAAATAAATCTTCCAGTGATAGGATGCAGCACGTGTGAATGTGAGTGTGACATCTCCTACTACTTGCTTAGCTTTGGAGGAGTCTTTCTATTCCTAATTCAAAAGACAGTCTCCCATTTAGCAAGGAAAAAATCACCACCAGCCCCTGCCAAGACATAAAAAAAAGCTTAAAATGTACAAGGAAAGAAATTTTGTAAACTCCATTTATAAGGATGAAGTAACAATTCAAAAATATTCTTATTCCTTGGGATTCGACCATTGCAGTGTAGAAATAGTTTACATCTTAAGGCATGCATGTGCTTGATCTCAAGCACACCCGGAGGGTCCTTGCTTTAGGGCACAATAAGGAGAAAGGGATGAGTCTGAGCCAGACCTACACAGCCAGACCCCTGGCAGACACCCCATCTTCAGCAAGCTTGCAGGTGTAAAGCAAGTGTGGTTTAATCCGATGTGCGAGCGTCCGCACAGCTCAGGTCCGTTTGTTTCCCAGCGCATCATGAGGCTGTTGAATAGTCCATGGATAGACTTGGATACAAACATCCGAATTCACACTCACTAAGAGAGCAGCTAGATGCTTAATGTTTCTGCAAATGGGGACATTTAAATGGGTCCAGCTATTGCAAGACACAGTCTTTTTTATTCCTTTGTTCTGAAAGTATTTGTCAGTGTTTGGGTTGTTTGCCTTTTTCTTTTTTTAGCTTCAAGAGGTGCTTTGCTAGCTGCATGTGCCTTAGGTTGCACACAGCCTTCCTTCCACACATGCCGATGAAACCATTTCCCAGTAGATCCAATTATTTCTTGTGACCACTTTTCATGGACTTCTGTGTTTGGAACAAAGGCTGTTTTAGATCCCGTGGATCAAAATCCTAGATCAGGAGAGCCTTTACAGATTTGTCATTTGCACTGGTGCTGCCTGGTGGGGACAAAAGGATCCTCTGGCTGTCTCCGCCGTGCCTGGGAGGGGAGGGTTGTGGTGCGGCTCTGTGCCGGAGCTGGCAACACCCAAGGGATGCAGCACCGTTCACAGGGCAGGCTGCAGCCCCTAATCCCTTGTTTCTTGCTCTTTACCATTGCTGTTAACTCAGCTCATTAGATTAACGCCGTTGGGAAATGCCCGGTGGCATGACGGTGGGTCACAGCCCTTGCGCATCGGCACAAGCTGCGATTGGTAGAGAGCAGCTGAGTCTGACGGAGCTCCCCAGGGCCTCTGTGACTTTGCAAAATAGGATTTACGCTGCTAAGTCCCCTGGCAGCTTGTGAAAACGTTCCTCCAGTGCAGAGTGGGAGAAGTGAAGAAAAATACAAGGGTTAGGAGTCAGACCAGGCCTAAAGAGAAAAACAAGAAGCAAATGTCTTCAAAATGCATGAGGAAATTAAGCTTTTTAACCTTCAAACAAGATGGGAGGAGTTCTTTTAAAATGTTCATGCTGTGAATAGTCCATTTTGCTTGATTCCAGTTTCTTAGAAAAATAAAATATTCGGGTTTGATATAGTTTGTCTTCTTTTTCTCCATTGTTATCCTTTCTTTTTCCTTTTCTCAGCTAAATGAAGGAAAAAGGATAGATATGGAAAGATATTTGAAAAAAAAGGAAATGTGCATTTTCTTTATAGGAAAAGAAGAAAAAAGGAGAAAAATTGAAGACAGGAAAATAAATGTCAACATTTGAATTTGAGAACATTACAGAGTAAAGACTTTGATTTCACATTATTTTCAGGCTTTTTATCCAAGAAACAGAAAAAAAGCACTACATTTCCCATGAAAAATTCTATCACAATTGTGAAGCTATTTTTCGCCGAAAGCAGACATTGCTAACGAAAAATGTTCCAGCGAGCGCCGCAGAAAGCCATGCTGTAGCTGGCTTACGCTTGCAGCACACAGCTCAGCTCCATTTCAGATCACATGCAGATTGTCGTCAGCCCAAAAATCAGGTTTTGCCCCTGAAAACTTCCTTCCTAACCCATAGGAAGAGGGAGGGTGTTTGCAGAAAGCAGCCGGCTGGGGATAGCTCTGTTTCTGCTCAGCTTCAGCAAGCGATCGCTTCTGAAACCTCGCCTGCTCCGCATTGAGGCTGAGCCTGCCAGTTCTGGGCACTCGGGACCTGCTGTTCCTCTTGTCCTTCGGGAGGATAAAATTGTAATATCAAACAGGTTAATGGACTCCTTGTCTTCAAGTCCTCTTGAGATAAACAGTCAAACGCTCTTGTTTTCCATCATTTAGAGAAGGTGAGGTAAATGCAGTATACTCACCCAGACTTTGATTTTAACCATGTCTTTGGGTCTCTGTGAATTGCTTTGAAAAGGCAGATGATAAGTCTCATGGAGAAATACTCTACTTTGGAGGTCTTCTGCTAGAACTTCAGAAAAGATGATCAGCTTCTGATCTGGAGAGCTTTAAATCATAAAACCCCGTGAGAGTTTTAGGCATAAGAATAAACCATGGTCTTATCTGTAACCAGCCCCGCACTTCTCTGCCTCAGCTTCCCCGTTCACATAGCTGTCACCATGTGAAAAATCAGGCTGAAAAATATTTCTGCTTTGCCTTAAATAACTTTAACACCCTGTCTTTTGTCTTTACCAACTTTAAGAACCACAGGGAACAGTATTGTTTTGTCATCTGGAGAAATGGCAACTGAATGAAAGCGTATAACAAGTTCGTTGGCTGCATGATGATTTCTTTTTTCATTGATGTAATCCTGCCACAGATTATCTGTTCTCATAGGGAATTTATCCTGAAATATATCCGTCTTCTTTAAAGAAGCTAGCCATTAACGATCATTGCCAAATTGCTTCAAAGCTACTTTTAACTGCATTTGCATTCTCATTTGATTGCTTTTAGCTCTCCTTAAAGCACCAGAGTGCTAAAAGCGTGTAGGCAACACCGATGGATATATGGGTGTCATGGTGTTTTCAAAAAGACGCAGACTTGTAGAAGGTAAGTCCTCAAGTCCTCTGTAATGGGGATTCATGTCCTATGAAGGATTTCAGCCTTTGCTACCACTGAAACCCGAAGGCACGGCAGTGCTGCACCAAATCCAGCAGCCACCCCCTCCCTGGGTGCCAAAACCCACCGCACGCTGGCCCAAGGACACCAGCCACCCTCTGCCTTTGCGAGTCTTCTGAAACACAGATTTTTCATACCCTCGGCGCACGATTCCCCAGAAAGACCAGCGTGTGACGGCTCAGCCCTCTGACAGCCTGTCCACCGACACGTCTGCAGACGGGCTGCAGCTGGGGTCCGTGCAGAGCCGTCCTGGGTGGGAGGCCACCACCGCCCCCGAGGCTGCCTGCTTTGGGGAGCAGGGACCTCTGCTTCCACCCTCCGCTTTGTTTATCAATTCCTAGCTAATGAGCCCTTCTCCTCACAAAAGAAAGTTATCCAGAGTGATAGTAAAGATGAGAGCTGCAGTAAACCAGGGAGAGAGCAGTGGGGAAATGTTTGAACTTTGGGTCTTCAGCCCGGCTAAGTGGAGGGGAGAGTGTTGTTGCAGTGAAAGGACTATTAAAAATACAAAGTACAGACTCTCTGGGGCCTCAGATGTTGTTTTACCCCATGAAACATGATTTCTTATTTTTAAATAGCTGTCATGCTTGTTAGTTTAATTTATCCCTTCTCAGCTGCAAACTGCAACATTTTATGAGCCTGACTGAGGGCATTTTCACACAGGCTCTGTGGCTTTGTACACAGCCCTGCCAGAGTCAGGCTGGGCTAAGCCAGGGCCATATTTTGTACTGAGTTATACCCCTGCAGCCCTGCTCACACCAGCCCAGAGCCCAGTGCAAAGCCCAAGAGGTTACTCAGCTCTTTAAAAAGGGGTTTGGAGAGGAAACACCTTGAAACCAGCCTGTGGTGTAGGTTCCCTTGTGGTATCAGAGACTCCAGAAGGATGATGCTACTGGGTTTTTTTCTGATTTTGCCCAGCAGTTTTCTTTTGTGCTGGATTTTTGGAGTGGTCAGATAATCAAGTCTGCTTTAAAAAGTGACTGCAAACTCTACGTTACCCACAAAGCTTGCGTTGTCAGAAGGGGCAAAAGCAGGGAGACACTAAGGGCTTGTGTCAGGAGCAGAGTGCAGAGACACATGTTCTCACTTGGTTTCAGCTGCTGTCTAGACACACATGGACAGTGATAATTAATAATAGCAAAGCGAATTGTTAACATGCTTATCACTAATGCAGAGACACAATACCTGGGAGCAGAGCCAGGTGAGCTTGAAACCTCCCCAAATATGTGCAGTTTAGCTCCTCTTTGCATGAGCTGAGCTGCTTGGATTTACTCTAATGGGTCCAGCCTCAGGGATCAAGGTATATGTATATTATTTTCTACTCTGTGCTGTGCAAGTGCCCTAAACATTTTGTCCCGAGTGGCACAGGAGGACTGTGGCTGAGGCAGGAACTTGAACTTTTGAGTCTTTCAAATCCCAGCTTCTTGCCTGGATCCTTCCTTCTTGCTCTGTTCTTGCAGTAGGTGTCTATTTTCAAAGGAAGCCAACACAACTGTCAGCAGTTACCCCGCTGAACTTCACTTCCAGCAGGCAGATGGGAGTGATGGGCAGAGTACTCACTGCCTTGAACTTCCCCTGTGCAAAATGTGGGCCAGGTTTGCAAATGAGCCCAGTCTGTCCTGATTTGGTGCAGAGCACTGGGCAGAGAAAAGCTTTTCTCAAGAAAGACTGATAGCTTGAGCTGCAGGAATGATACGGGCTGTGACTGAGTCTAATTAGAAGGGCAAACGAAATGAGAAGTTCCTCCCTGTACTCTGCCTGGTTAAGGCTCATACGTCTGACCTTAGCTTTTCATCAACTGCAGATTCATTCAACAAATCTAAAACCACTTTCCAGGGTGGGTGTAGGATTAGACACAGAGGAGCCAGAATTGTTGGCTGTGATCAATAATCTGATTGTCAGTTCCTAGATTTTCACAAAACATACATTGCGTTAATGTGAAGCAAAACCAGAAGCAGATCTTTTTGTAATACATGGGAGGGCTTTACAGGGAGCCTTCCTTCAAGCAGACACAGGCAGGAGGTATCTGGAAATCTGGAAGACATGAGAACGAAACGATGACTGATAGAGAAAGAGAGACCACAGAAGACATCTGTAAGCCTAACCACATGAGAGACCCAGAGGCAACTTCAAAACCACTAGTACAGCCACTCTAGGACAGCTTCATTGAAGCAACATGCTACAGAAATATCATTTGGGGCTTTGTATTGATACAGGATGATGACTGCAGCATGGGGAAAACAACTCATCTGGACTGAATGAAGTGATAAACACAGAGCGGTTTTATTTGCTTATGGCACTGCCAAGGCTCCAGAGCCAACTGTCTGGGTTTCCATTGTTTTGATTCAGTTCGACCTTGGTCACATCCCCTTGGCTCTCATGCTGCTAGGAAATTAGTATTAAGACACAGAGGTCATAGGGAAAGGTATGAAGTTCAACAGCTCTTGGATTTTGAGTATTTACTAATGCAAAGGTGAAAAGCCTTGCAAATGTGAAGGGTGTTAAAATGCTTTGTGAATGTAATGATAGTTTGGCATCATTCTGTTGGAATGGAGATATTCCACTCTTACCCACTTACAGCAGTAATAAGGTGTTTTAATGCAGCCCCTTGGAATTTGAAAAAAAAAAAAAAGAGATAAAAACCTAGTACATAACTGGCTTTAGGAAAGAAACCTAAAGCTTGGAGTATGCCCAAATTGCTTGGATCTTCAGCTAAACCTCGTAAGATCAATGATGTTGCTTACCTTGCCAAGGGAACCACTCTGAGGATCTCTGAGGAGGGAAAAACCAGCACTCGCTCTCGCTTGCATCAATTCCCAAGAGCTCAGTAGGAAGAGGGTGAAGTGAGAGTGTTTGTTAAGCGGCAGTTCTCTCTGTGATGTCATTCATTCATCAGCAAGAAATAACTAGCTGGAACGATTGGCTTTGGGTGAATCTTTCAGTTTAGCCTTTATGGCCTCACCGCCAAACAATAGGGGAGCAAGACCACACACTGCTGCACGCCAGCGGCATGTTCAGCTGAGGCTGGGGCATTACCTGCAAGGAAGGGAGGTCTCTGATAAACCCAGTGCATCTGAACAAAGGGCAGTGTCGGCGCGGTGGATGTGGAGGATTTCACAAGAATATGTATCTCAAAATACTTTCAAATAATGCCTCGCCCAAAGCCAATGAAAGGCGGTGAAATATTTTCCATCGGTCTTCATAGGTGTTAGATGAAATCCTTACACAACAGGAGGGATGGCTGCAGGAGAAAGAGCTATTGGTGAAATATGGCCCTGTTTCAGCTGTGATGAGGGCCAGCCAGGATGTCTCCTCCAGCTCCACGGGCTCTGCAGCAGGTCCCACGGCACCACATCATCTCGGCAAAGCACTAAGTGGCCGTGATATGCTATACGTAACATCTGCTCAGCAGCCCTTTAGTATCACACGGTTACTAATAGGGACTGTCTTGTAATTAAGGGATGGCTGCATGGAGCATGTAGCCAGTCAATAGTTTTCCTAAACAGCCTGTCTCTTGGAAGAAGGCTACATAATGAACGAGTGTCAATAGGTCATGAGTTAGAAACAGATTTTGTCTTGCTGGGAAAAGTTATGTTTACCAATCATTCATTAGGTGTCCCAGATGGATGCCGCCAGGCAGAAGGATGAGGTGGGAGATCACCATAGCACTATTCCAAGTGACCCTAAAAAAGCAGAAATATTAGCAAATCATTATTGCTTTCTATTCCTTTGTTTCATATCTGACTGAGTATACGCTGGTGAAAAAAGCCACGCTCTCCCTTGTAAAAATGGTAATGATTTTTGCCATCATTTTAACTTAGGCGTCTTGCAGCTGGTACTTTTTGGACAGTCAATGTGATAAACCCAGCTGGGTAGTGCCTCATGATCTTTTCAGCATGGTCAGTTGGGATATAAAACATACCCGGTCCATGAAGAAAAGTTTTGATTTCCTTTCCAGCTCAACACTGGGGCTCCCTGCGGTTTTAAAATGCTTTCACCTCCTCACTTATATGGACATTTTTCAGCCCAGAGCAAACCACAAAATTAAAAGGAGAGACTACTCCAGAGCAATTAGAGCTGGGTTTATGAACCACGGTGTTCGTTTGCTGTGGATTATGGGTGAGACAATGCAAAGGAAACTTCCACAATGTATGATTCAGAAAAAAACCCCACGCATTCGAATTTTTTACAGAATTCAAACACAGCTTTTACTAATCTGCAGATCATGATAGTGTTTTGCTCATGAAAAAAATCATAGAATCATAGCATCATAGGATCATTTAAGTTGGAAAAGACCCTTAAGGTCATTGAGTCTGACCATTAACCTAGTACTGCCAAGTCCACCACTAAACCATGTCCCCAAGCGCCACATCTACATGTCTTTTAAATACCTCCAGGGATGGTGACTCCACCACTTCCCTGGGCAGCCTGTTCCAGTGCTTGGCAACCCTTTCGGTGAAAAAAATTTTCCTACTATATCTAATCTAAACCTCCCCTTGGTGCAACTTGATGCCGTTTCCTCTTGTCATATTGCCTGTTACTTGGGAGAAGAGACTGACCCCCACCTGGCTCCAACCTCCTTTCAGGTAGTTGTAGAGAGCAATAAGGTCTCCCCTCAGCCTCCTTTTCTCCAGGCTAAACAACCCCAGTTCCCTCAGCCGCTCCTCATAGGACTTGTGCTCTAGACCCTTCACCAGCTTCGTTGCCCGTCTCTGGACACGCTCCAGCACCTCATAGAATCATAGAATCATAGAATTGTTCTGGTTGGAAGAGACCTCCGAGATCATCGGGTCCAACCATTAACCTAGCACTACCAAGTCCCCCACTAAATCATATCCCTTAGGGCCTCATCTAAACGTCTTTTGAATACCTCCAGAGATGGGGACTCCACCACCTCCCTGGGCAGCCTGTTCCAATGCCCGACAACCCTTTCGGTGAAGAAATTTTTACGAATGTCCAATCTAAACCTCCCCTGGCGCAACTTGAGGCCATTTCCTCTTGTTCTGTCATCTGTTCCTAGGGAGAAGAGTCCGACCCCCATCTCTCTACAACCTCCTTTCAGGTACTTGTAGAGAGCAATAAGGTCTCCCCTCAGCCTCCTTTTCTCCAGACTAAACATCCCCAGTTCCCTCGGCTGCTCCTCATAGGATTTGTGTTCCAGACCTTTCACCAGCCTCGTTGCCCTTCTCTGGACATGCTCCAGCACCTCAATGTCTTTCTTGCAGTGAGGGGCCCAAAACTGAACCCAGTACTTGAGGTGAGGCCTCACCGGGGCTGAGTACAGGGGGACGATCCCTTCCCTACTCCTGCTGGCCACACTATTTCTGATACAGGCCAGGATGATCTTGGCCTTCTTGGCCACCTGGGCACGCTGCTGGCTCCTATTCAGCCGGCTGTCAACCAACACCCCCAGGTCCTTTTCCATCGGGCAGCTTTCCAGCCACTCCTCCCCAAGCCTGTAGCATTGCCTGGGGTTGTTGTGACCCAACTGCAGGACTCATCAGTGTGACAATTGGGAAGCGTGTGGGGTGAAGCAACCCACTGCATGTGGTGCTGAGATGCGAGGTGGCAGCAACCAGGGGGTATGTGGGACAAGGCAGGAATTCACCCAACTGCTTCTGGAGGAACTGTCTTTTCTCCCCCTCGGATTTTGCGGTCATAAATAAGACCAGACCCTTTCTGTGCATCTGTTCATGCCTGTGGGTAGTCCCTTGCCCATCGCAAGCGGGGAGGCTGGGCTAACACGTGGACAGAGCTCACAGATGTGGCAGTGAGCATGGTGGGAGGCAGGCCAAGTTTGTTCTGCTGGTTTGCAGGGGGAAGACTCCAGGTTGGTGAAATGTCACATCCCCAACACCCTCATGAGCATAGTCTGGACTCCGTAGGGCGCCCTGGTGTCTTTCCTAGGGTCCTCCTCTCAGCAGCCAAGGCGTGAGTCATTTGGCCATGGTGTAGCTCCTAGGTCACCTGGAGTTCTTTTTATACTCAAAACAGAAGAAAAAGGTACTTCTAGGGCAAGGTGAAGTGGACACCTGAAATAGGCATAAATGCCCATTTCTCTAGAGTAACTACAAAGGCAGTCTAGAGCTGTTACATCATGTATATACATTTATATTTTCCATGGCTAAAGTTAGGTGTGACAAATCCCTTTCTGGTGGCTCAGTCTGATAAAGGACTGAGGCAGCTGAAATTTAAACAGGTATTCTGCCTAAGGTCTGCTTTAAGTGTTTATTTTCTTCTTCCTCTCCTGGGAATCCCAGAAGCCCATTGACTCAACTAATTCCCACCTCAACAATGCAGCTATATACATCCCTCAACTGGAGACAAAGTCATTAAAACTGTAGGATTGGCCCACTCTTAGTTATATTTGGCTCCACTGGATGTAGCCAGGCAATTTTTGGGGTGAATAGACAGGAGAAAGAACAACACCTCTACCATGCTGTCCCCTCAGGCTGTGATGTCTCAGAATCCCCTGTGCTTGGATGGCAGGAGACACCAGAGAAATGTGGTGGAAGCTTCTTTCCATAGCTTGGTCCTACTTGCTTTACAAGTACACACCAGAAGGCAATGAACCGTGATGCAGGGCAGAGTCCTGTGTGTGGTGGGTGTGTGCAGATGTATGAAGAGTCACCCGGGAGACACTGGTGCTGTTTCATGTTGTCCCATGGTAGAGTGTGAAGGGTCTGAGGAACCTGAGATAGGCAAAGTTCAGCAGGTTTCCCTGGAAAATGTATTTCATTGTAGCTCACTGTCCATTCTTGCAGTGAAGAAGAGAGTCAACTTTGTGGACAATTCAAAATAAATGCTGGATGTTGCCAGCTAGTTTGACCCTCAGTTTTTAAGCTGGTAAGATCATCTCCAAACAATTGTGGCAGTAGAGCTCCAGGATTGCTAACATGGCTGTGTCTACCAGATCCTTGCAAAAGTCCCATGCTTTTTCATCCTCACAGTATTTTGCTGCTATTTTTTCCATTTTACAGGTGGAAAATAGAGATTCATGACAACTGAGCATGAAATTCATTTGTGCCCAGATGGTGTGCACTATGGCACGGGGAAACCCTGTGCTGGAATACAATGCTGACTTGCAGGGGTTTGATGCTCATGTCAATGCCTACCGGACTGCCAGTCTGTCGTTGGCGTTAAGAAAATACTCAGTGAGTAACGAATTCACCCTGTGTGTCACCATAAAACATATTGGCCCCAGATGAGTGGAGCTTTGCTAAACCAGGCGCGCGTTCGGCTCTTGGTCCTCATCCCTCCCTGCTGTGAGAGCAAGTGGAGGGCAGGGAGGGGAGCGGGGAGTCAGAGCTGAGACGGGACGAGGCAAGGCGACGTCCTCCAGGTTATTATTGTTCTAGTAATTAGAGCTATAGGAATCCCCATTATTCCCAGGATGCTTACACAGAAGCTGTTTGTAGTCTGCATACCTCCCCAGGTACTCAGAGCGGATTTACCTAGTGCAAGGTAATTTGTAACCCCGTTGTCTGTGTATTTACTTTGGGCCATGCACGCTCTAAATGGGAGTAAAAAATCTCGGGGATGGGGTGAGACGAAGGAGGAGGGATTCTTTGCCCTGATGAATTGAAGTGTTGTTTGAAAGAGGCAGACAGGATTCCCGATATTGCTTCGAGTTGGAGGCCACTGCCGGGAGGGGGAGGGGGAAAGGACAAGTCCTTTAATGAGAAAGGGTTGAGGGTTTTTTTCTCCCCCCCCCCCTTTTTTTTTTTTGCTAGCAATTTTAATTATCACTAAAACCTCCAGCCCATTCAGGCTCCTGAGAATACAGTTGGGCTCTCAGCTGAGGTCTGCATTTATTAAAATCCACCCGTTAGGCTGGGAATGCGGGCTGGTTTCTGTAGTGGTGTCACCGCTGGTGTTACGGGTCTCCTGGTTCTCACATTACGCACCACGGACTCCACCACTCCGCATTAGCGAGGCCCAATTAAACCAAGCAGTTGATTAAACAAGCCAATCAGGGTAATTAGTTTAATCAGATTCCCTTGGTAGCCAGCACTGAACCGCTTGTAAAAGGCAGTTGAAGAATGAAGTGCACCTACTTAAGCTCCTATTTTATTTTATTTTTTTATGCCTGAGGTAATTAGAATTACCCATGGCAAGTTGAAAATCCAAAGGCCCAAATGGGGAGTGGGGAGGACGATTAATGAAGGCGATGATGTGTGAAGCAAACAGAAAGGAAGACAGGATGTGTGGTAAACAAATGGAGAGGAGGCAGCCCTCTGGAAAAGGGCACAATGCGCAGCCTCTCCGCCCCGCTCAATGGCTCTGTCTGAAGTGGCCGGAGACGCCAGGGCTTTCGGGGGAGAGAGGGGCACGTTCCTCCTCTCTCCCTGGTGCCACCTCCGCCGCCGAGCCTTGCCCGGGACGGCTGGGAGAGATGGGAGGGTTTTTGCAGCTGGTTGCTGCTGGCGGGCATCCCGCGCTGTGCCACGTCTGCTTCTTTTGCACCCTTTTTGGTGTGGAACTTGAGCGCTGCTGTGAGACGGGACAGCCCTGTGGGTTGGACGGGTCGGGTCCCCTGGACCTTCTCCTCCTCCTGGGAAGGCTGGGCAGAGAGATGGGACACCCGGCCACTCTACACTATAGGTCCACATTTCCAAAGCTGCCTTTCTGCTTTAATAAGGGCTACACCTCTCATTTCAGCTTGCTAATTTTACCTGCCTGTCAGATGTTGCAATTACACAGAAAAAGCTGAAGCTGAACATTTTTCAGTGTCTTCTGTCTCACTAAACAAAACGCAGATTTTTGACTTTGTGTCCCTGCTCGGGATCAGGGTAAATTTCGTGGGCTGGGTTTGTCAGCTGCCCAGAGTCACCAGGGAAAGGACTCGGGAGATGTGGATTTTAATTCTGCTTCTGCCACAGGCCCGCTGTTTGTTGGCAGCTGAAGAAGGTGCATGGGGAAGAGCAAAACTTCAGGATAATACGCAGTGACGCTACCCTAGAACATCCTCCCCCCTGGCGCCAGCAATCTGGCACTTGGGACTTTTGGACCTTTTTACTTAATGGGGGTCTGTTCTTGACTAGTCCTCAGTGGGGTTTTTCACCATATCTAAATGCTTTTTAAACTTGCTTTCTGCACCCACTGCTCCTGCAGCAAGGGGTTCCACAACCGAGCCGCACGTGGGGCAAGGAGCTGTCTCCTTTAGCCCATTCCAATCTGAGCAAACCTGAAAGGGTTTTTTGTGACCTTAATCCCTGAAGAAAAGCCATTCTCTACCTCTGGCCATCTTTATCCATACTTGTGCTATAACCTTTCTGAGGTGGACAGACCCAAACTGCTTACAGTATTCAGCGTGTCTGTGCTGTATGGAATTGTACAAATGAATGTCGTAATGATGCTTTCTGTTACGTTCCTACTGATTTTTCTGAATGACACTATACTCTTGGCCTCGGTAATCTACTGTAGCAAGGAGTTTCACACGTCAGCTCAGCAGTGTGGACGTGCTGGTCATCTGTTATTACCCTCAGAAACTCAGAGATGGAACAAGAAGGTCTTACACTGTTGTTCAAGTCTGTGGATTATAAGCAGTATGTTGCCGTAAAGCATCCAAACTCGTCTACTCTCTCTGTTTTTGCTCAGGTCATTGCGTTGCAGTGTGCTAAATTAGCCCCAGCTGCCCAGAATGAAAAAGAAAAGAAAGAATATGACAATATACCCATAGCCTTGCTCTTTCCCTTTGGTCTGCAGAAATCCCTGGGACCATCAATCTTGAATTGCTAACACTCTTCTAAATGGATAGTTTTTTCATTTAAAGCCCCATCCAATCTAATCTCACTCCACTTACGGCACCATACATTTATAAAGCTTTCCCACTATACTTAATGAGTGGCCAGAGCCTATCACCCCCAAAAGGTTATAGGGAAAGTTCTCTGAAATAGGCACTTTCTATTCTCCTAGCTCATTATTTCCTCACACAATAATTTTCAGAGCTATATCAAATACATTACCCAAAGATATTCTTGCAAAGCACTTACAGTAATTACTTTTACCTAATACTCTGCAGTGTAGCACTCAGAAGAGCTAATTTCCCCAGCAGCTCTTACCTATCAGCAGAGGAAAACAACCAGGCGTCGCTGGGCTGACTATTGGAGCCTGATAAAATTGAATAATTAAATGTTCTTGGCTTGTTTTACTGTGGAAGCGTTTTGGGTTGGTGCACTCTTTTAAAAACCTTTGTCCGCTTATGCCCTTCTGGTTGTTGCAGGGAGAGAAGTGCTCGTAAAGGCTTCATCCAAGCCTTCCAAGAAGGAAACCAGACTCGCCTGGTGTGGCATAACCACACAAATCTATCTTGCGTCTTATGCCTTTCTGTCTCAGGCACATAAACTGTGTCCACGCTTCTCACAAAGGACAGCAGTCAGTGCTTGACCCTGAGACCAAGCGGCATGGGCAGCCCACCAGGATGGTTTTTATGGCACGGGACGTAAATGGGATCGGTGGTGAATATACAGCGGAGTGGCAGGGAACATTTGAAGGTGCGAAGCCTGCTGAGGTAGGTTTGCAGGACTGTGAAGAGCAAAAGGAGACAAACCTGAGGAATCGGATCAGTTCCTGGAGACAGCCAGTCCCAGAACTATGCCTTGGTTTATTTCACGGAGAGCTGGCTGGAGCAGCGCAAACCAGACAGGGAGGAAGCTAACAGCAAGGCAAAGCTTCATAGACATCTGTTTATCAATGTAGATGCACCCAGCCAAAAAGCTCAAGGCATGGGATAGAATGTAGGTAATGTAGGAAGACATAAAAATGGATCGCAAGGGAAGGAAAAATGTTTTTCCACTGGAAGTGATTTACTCTGACCAGGTAGATCTCATCTCTGGATCGTTGGATGTATCCAAAGGTTGTTAATTTTTTTAATGAGCTGGGAAAGTAGAGGGCACCGGTAACACCATGAAAACAGATGACTTCATTAAGAGTTGGCTGAGTCGATGTTTTTTTTTCCCCCAGGAGGCCAATAGATTTCATTAGGAAGCAGGAAATGGCTCAGAGAGCAGCTACGAGCTTTTCATTCCAGGTGGAGGTGGAAAGGACCAAGAATGAGTGGTGGAACTGGGGACACAACCACAAAGACCATGAGACGTGGCTGGGAGTGGGGATCACAGGCCGTCACAGCTGACCGAGCTCAGACAGAGGCAACGTGCCGACAGTCTCAGCCCCACCATTTAAATCGTTTAAGTGTGCAGCTCTTACAGGAGGGATGTCCTGGTAAAGCAGGTCCGCGAGCAGGAGCTCCTGTGGAGAGGTCTTGCAGACTTCCCTGTTACCAGACAGTTTAAGGTATTTTGCACGTAACTTTCAACATGCAGGTGGCATTTGAGTGAAGTTTTTTGGACTGACCTTTTAAACGCCTCAGTGCTCACGTGTGTTTGGCCCTAGGGTTTTCTCTCTGGTGGTTATTGAAATGGTGTTCACAAAACCCCTGATATTTGAATCCAAGTCCTAATTCCTCGAACTGTCTCAGTCTACGTTTTGGTTCTGTGTTTGAAATAAATTTTAAGTCTCCCAGCGCTCCCTTTGAAAACACATGCAAAATCCTCCGTCCCTGGAACAATGACAGGGGACCGGGAACATCTGCGCTGGAATGGCCGTAGCAGGCACGCTGTACAGTACCGTGTGTCAGCTTTACAAATTCCCGTTAATCCCACCACCGTGCTGGGTTTTACCCATACGAAGACAACCGCCTATGCGGCAACGCTAGCGAGCCGCTCCTGACCTCGTCCTTGTAACCCACAATGTAGACGAGATATCTGTGATGCCGAGAGAATGAAACGCTTCAGTTTTACATGAAAAAAGGGTATTCAGGCTTCTAGGCCCAGGAGTACAAATTATTAATCACTCCTCACAAGGAATCCGCAGATGGATGTTTAGCACCATTCACCGCGACATAACTGCAAATCAATTAGTTCATTTTGTCCTACCCTGAGGCTGTCTGGCAGACAATAGCAATGTCTTGTGCAAACGCTTTTATAAAGAAGACACAGGGGGAAGGAACCACAAAGGCCATTGGTTCTAACGAGCAATTAGGAAAGTGTGCAGGGCTCGCTTTCTTTTTTTTCCTTCTTCCCCCTTTCTTTCTTCAATTCATTCTGAGGCTCTAATTCTGAAAATGATGCTTTTCTTCCCGACTTCCTGTTTGTCAAATGAAGTGCTAATCAGCGGCTTACAGCTCTCTAGCCAGCAAGGGGAGGATGAGGTAAGAAGGAGTTGGGAAAAGTGGAGAGCCAGGAAACAATGCGGGGGAAACAATGCTCACTTATGCTCTTCAAGCCTTCTGGGCAACGGGGGCTGCACACAACTCCCAGGAAAAATAACCTGCCCTAAAGCACTTGGTCGTGATGCTCGGAGGAAGGAAGTCCCTTGCTGCAGGGAAGGCGGTGAGTGCTACCCAAGTGAGTCTGGTCCCCCCACCGATACGCCTCAAATGCCTTCCCTTGGTCCCTGTGCAAGCAGTGGGGAAAGGAGAAACGCAAGTCCAGACTGGGGTGACCCCACCTGCACTCTGGAGGGAGGGATCCCCTTCCAGCACTGGCAGAGAGAGGCCTAGGGAAAGGGTCTCCTAACACAGACACCTTGTTGCATGCCTAAAATTAGGAGCAGTGAAGCCGGGCTTGGCCAAGCTACCTCCACTTTACTTGGGAAAAGCTCAATGAGGAGAACCCCGAGGTGTCTCCACTGAGGACACGCCTTGCTCATGTACTGCAGCCAGCCCCTGCCTCTCTGGTAAAGACAGATGCAGAGCAAATACAGTACCACACCGCAGATTTGCTTTAAAACTTTCATAAGACTGTCAGACCCACCAGTGACTTAAAGGTAGAATTCCTGCTGGAGAGATAAGCCACCTGATGTATACATCCTTCCCAGGAGAACAGCAGCCTTTAGGATCCTCCTCCCTTTGCCTTTCAGGTCCCTCTCTGTCAGGGTGCTTGCAGAGTGCTCCCACCAGCAGACAGCGATGCCTCTGGGCGCAAACCTCCCTGATTTCCCATGCCCTTGTTTCTCTGCTCTCTTACATTTCACCTGCTTATACCGTGAATTTCAGGGACTGTGGCAGTTGGTGGCATCTTATAGAGCCTAATAAAGTGGGAATGAACCTTGATTGGGACATTTAGGTGTTATTGCAATTCCAATCTCTGGAATAGTGACTGGGCATCACTGACATACTCTGGGTGCCCAGAGACTAGCTGGGATGGGGATCCCTCGCAGTGCATCCCTAGGGGATCCCTAGGCACATTCTCACCTCTAAGCATTGCACTGTGCTGAACTGGGGCCTGAAGGACTGTATGGCCTGAGAGTACAAACTGTCTGGCAGTCCTCTTTGCTCTGCTTGGACTAGAGATTGCTGATGCCTACAATCCTATATCCACAAGTACTGCATCATATAAAACCTGCATATTTAATTGTGTGCTGCCAATTGGGTTTCTTCTTGTTTTCCATAAGCATTTGTCCTGGTTTCAGCCAGGATAGAGTTAATTTTCTTCCTAGTAGCTGGTATAGTGCTGTGTTTTGGATTTAGGATGAGAATAATGTTGATAACACACTGATGTTTTAGTTGTTGCTAAATAGTACTTACACTAAGTCAAGGATGTTTCAGCTTCCCGTGCTCTGCCAGTGGGGAGGGACACAAGGAGCTGGGCGGGGGCACAGCCAGGACAGCTGCCCCAGCCTGGCCACAGGGATATCCCATACTGTGTGACGTCATGCTCAGTATATAAACTGGGGGGGAGTTGGCCAGGCTGCTGTGATCGCTGCTCAGGGACAAGCTGGGCATAGGTCAGCAGGTGGTGAGCAATTGCATTGTGCATCACTTGTTTTGTATATTCTATTATTATTATTACTATTATTATTATTTCTCTCTTCCTTTGCTGTCCTATTAAATTGTCTTTATCTCAACCCACAAGTTTTACTTTTTTTCCCGTTCTCCTCCCCATCCCACTTGGGGAGCGGCGGCAAGTGCGTGAGCGGCTGCATGGTACTTAGCTGCCAGCTGGGGTTAAACCAGGACAGCATTCATATGGGTGATGATTGGGATTTTCTGTATACAGGCAGTTAAAACCACGCAAATGGTATTTGCATGAAGTTTGAGCAATATATGCAGCCATTTAGAAAGTCTGTTCCAGACCAATCCCTGCTGGCATCACCTTGCTCTGAAGGTATATGTGCTCTCCATGTGGCTGTCTAGTTAGTAGGGCTGGTTATTTGAGTTGTGGTTTCTGGATAGGTTTCTTAGTATTACCTTTGCTTTTTCTTCTTCTCTTTTGCTTGCTACTGCTTGAACTATGCTGCTTGTCAAGTGACTGCCTGGTGGCTTGTAGGAAGTTTGTAGGAAATTTCAATGTCACTCCTCTTGTAGAGAAGCCTCCTCTGCAAAATCTGCTCTCACAATGGATGTTGGCTGGGAGCACCAGTAAAAAGGCAAGCACCAAACTGTGCGTCGGTAAGTCCAGAGCTTCAGCTGGCTGAAGCAGAGGAACTAGGTGGCATTTGCTCTTTTCATTTGATACTCTGTCAGGTTCTAAGACTATTATTATTATTTCCTCAGGGACACAATTTACAGCACCTGTCTTTTTGGCTCCTACTGTGTGAGTCACATATCTTAACGCATTTATTCTTGCAATTTTTGTGTCAGATAAGGACATCCTATTTTGCCATTTTACTAGAAGAAGAACTGTGAGAAAAGCTTTCAATAACTCTTATGAGTACAGCTGGGAAAAATTTTCCGTGCAAATATTTTGTTTGCCAAAAATGCATTTCTGATCAACTGAAGCTGTCTGTGCTCTTAAATCTCTTGGAGTAGAGGTGAATAATGTTTTGAGCCAAAAAGAAAAAAAAAAGGAAAATTTCTGAGAAGAGTTTGACATTCATTAAAAATGGTAGATAATTTTGAAAGAGTCAGCTAACCTTATTTTTAAAAAGGGGGAAAAAACCTAAAGACAGTTTTAGGAGCTTTTCCACCATCCCGCTGAGTTAATAGGACTACCTGGTGCCAGAAGGGATGATCATGTTCACCTGTACTTGCTAAATCTTGCTGCTTCCCTTGTCTGATGCCAGTGCTCATTCGACGTCACTGTACACTCTACCCCCCAAAAATACTAACCCTACCAAAGCTTCACCACCCGTAGGTGGCTTCGGCAGGTGGGAAGAAGCAGTGAGGGTTAGGATGGAATAGAGCCATCCCTCTTGGTGGCATCTTGCAGCGGAACATACCTTTGGCTCCTCTGACAAAATCTGTCTTTTTAATTTTTACCTATCTGAAGACTGTAAGAATCTGTATGAAAAAATCTCACCTAGATCACTTTTGAAATGCTTCAGTAGTAAGCCTATAGACCCTGGTAGTTCAAGTCCTCTGTCTCCTGGGCGCCTAAATACTCTGAAATGTTTCATCATTTTGCTCTAAGTAGCCAGAAGACCTTTGGCACAGCAAGGTCTGATACAATGAACTTCTAAATCTTGGATTGGTCCCCAAACCACAGATCATCGTTTCTCCCTGTCAAAACTCTTAACATCCACAGACTCAGGAGGTCTAAAGAGAAATTAAATAGTGCAGGAATGAAGGAATGCTCACTAAATCTCTTCTGTATTTCACCTATCTCATTAACTTCATGTCAGAAATGCTTTGCTAAAATGATAGAACGGGGGATTCCACCAATATTTTGCTGCTGATTAAACATTATGTTGGTTTTAACAGGTGAGTTTTCATTTCTGTCAGTAATATTTTAAGAGATAGACAGGACTTACCTAGGCAAAAGAAGACCTTTTACCTGAGTTCAATTTGAAAGCCACTGAAGTCATACACGCTTAACTTAACTCTAGCAGGCTTTGCATTGGGCTTGAGCAGAGGAGGGCTTTGCCAGTACCAAAGCACGCTCCTGATGGAGCTGCACTTGCCAGGCAGGTTTCAACCCAATGTATTTGGTGGCTAGTGTGGCAGGGTGTTGGGCACCTTGGACCTCCCAGGTCTGGGAATTATAGCAGCAAGGTGCTCCTGAGCTTCCCAGGGAGCCAGACCCAGGCCAGCCTGACAGGGGCCAGCAAGAACGTCCGAAGCAGAGGGGGTGTCAGGACCCAGCTAGCCTTGCTCAGGCTGTCCCCAAACTGAGAATTGCTGCAGGGTTGAGCAGAGAAAAATAATTTAATCTTGGGCATTTCAGAAGGTCTGATTTTCATCCCACATCTGAATTAAAAAAAAACCCTTTGAAATAAAGATAGCTTTTGAAATCATGAATCCCATTTCCCTCTCAGCTCAAATAAACAAATTACACCCAAAGAAAGAGGGGGAACACTAAAAGACAAGGAAGGGACAAAATAAAAATCGGGGAAGTCGAATAAATGAGGCTTCCTCCAACCCCCAGTAAGAAACACATAAGCCAGCTCCATCCAGGCGTCCATGATCCTTCTTGGAGAATTGCTCCAGAGACCACATCTATTTGGCAGGACCGGAGCTGGATGCAATGCACGGGAGTCCCTGGGGGATCGTGCACTGGCTCTCCTTTCCTTTGGAAGGAGTCCATGGCATCCCTACATCCTTGAGGTTCCCCATCTCAGTGGACGTCTACTACACTTCCCGTCCTCCTGGATGTGGCCAAAGCTTGGGGCTCATTCTCTCCCTCGTGGGACAACAAGGTAGAGAGGTGGGAAGGAATTCTTCCAGCATCAGGGAGAATGACCATCACCCCTTTTACCACCCCTAGCGTCTCTGACGACCCTGCACCTCCTGCTTGCCTTCAGCAGCCTGCTCCCTCTTCGGTCAGGCTTGTTTCTCCGGAGTCTCCCAGTTGGCAAACGGCTTGCATTCAGGCACAGTCAGTATTAGTTAATCAGCACGTTTAATACATTAGCATGCACATATTTATCTGCATCCACTGAGCTTTGTAAGCTGCAACTCTTGTAGCTCAGGCTGGAAAATTAGTTTCACAGCTGCGGAGGGTAGCTGCTCATTTATTTACAGTCCTTGGAGACCTCACTGAATGCAATGGCACAAAACAAAATGAGGCCTCTAATCCAAAAGCCAGGAAGCTTAAGCACCTGTAGAAACAGTTTTGCATTCCAAGGGGCAAATTATCTCTAATCTTGTTAAATGACTGCACTGTGAAACAATCGCAAAATGCTTTCTTCGATGGCCCATAACCAAACACAAGGGGTCCATTACTGCTCTGTGTGAGGGAGAGCCAGTAATCCTACAGGAGGACACAGCTGATCGCAAAACAAGGGCTGCAGTCAAAAATAAAGAAGAAACGAAATAAAGCTTGAACTGTTTGAGAACGGATGCTTCCAATTTTCTAAATTACAATAGCAACTTGTTGCCAAGCAATTACAGTTTCATCTGTTTTTTCCTGCTTTGCCCCCCACCTCATTTGTTTTTCTTCAGCAGATGCTGTTTCTGAACTTTGTCATTCATGTCCTTTTCTCCACCCCCTGTAATTTACAATTGATAATGAGCCACCACCCAGACACTGCCACCAAAAAAAAAAAAAAAAAAAAAAGGAAAAGTGAGATGCCTTTGTGCTTGTTCTCACTCTGACCAGGCAAAAGCACCTTTGCCAGTCATTTTAAATCACTGCTTTTTTAAGCAGACTGCTGGATTTTTTTTTTTCTCACTGTCCAAGACAGATGCTGCACGTAACTTTGACAAACCACCAATAACTATTCATTGCACCAGTAAAAAAGAGACTGAAAAAATAGTAACTATGCTCTGTGAAACTCCAATGGTAATTAAAGTCTGCAAATCTCCTACAAATTAAGATAAGTGCTTAATTCAAACAGGGCTCACAGGAGTGCTGGAGCCAGACTCTGTGGGTATGCTGTTTTCTGTGAGGATGGACTTGTTTTTTGTCACAGGGCAGGCAGCATGGACAGTTCGTTACTGCCAGAGTAAATTCAGATCCGGAGAGGGTGCACTGGCATGCATCCAGCCCTGGGCAAGGGGCGATGGCACTGGGGACACCTTGCCCCAAGCCCAGCACCCTGCCCATCAGCGCGGTCCCAGCAAGTCGTATAAACTCGGCTATGGCATAGCACTGAAATCAGAAAATCAGATTTTCATAAACAAGTTCCCCCCCCCAGGGCAGACCCACTGACCACTCGGTGCAGTAGGGACAGGGACGCACCTGGAGTTGACAGTGGGAAAACTATGGGCTGCAGGTCTCCCTCTGGACTTCCTCCCCTAACTGGGCAGATAGCAAGCTTTAGGGATGACACCTTCTTCCACTTTTGCATACTCTTCAGCACAAAAAGGCCACAAAGATGATCAGAGGGCTGGAGCACCTCTCCTATGAAGACAGGCTGAGAGAGTTGGGCTTGTTCGGCCTTGGAGAAGAGAAGGCTCTGGGGAGACCTTATTGCAGCCTTTCAATACTTAAAGGGGGCTTATAAGAAAGATGGGGAAAAACTTTTTAGCAGGGCCAGTTGTGATAGGACAAGGGGTAATGGTTTTAAACTAAAGGAGGGGAGATATAGGTTAGAGATAAGAAAGAAGTTTTTTACAATGAGGCTGGTGAAGCACTGGCACAGGTTGCCCAGAGAGGTGGTAGATGCCCCATCCCTGGAAACATCCAAGGTCAGCCTGGACGGGGCTCTGAGCAACCTGATCTAGTTGAGGATGTCCCTGCTTATTGCAGGGGAGTTAGACTAGATGACCTTTAAAGGTCCCTTCCAACCCAAACTATTCTATGATCCTATGATCCTTTTAGGGGAGTGTCCACACCTTGAAAATGTGTAGGAACTCAGGCTGCGGGGGCTCACTGCTTCCCTGGAGAAGAAGTACCGCCAGTCAGCAATACCTCGTTTCTGGGCAGCCCCATACAGCCTCGAAGGAGACGTCAGTAACGATCACACCCTGCTAAAGTTATTTTGGAGAGTTATTCACTTTCTTTCTGAACAAGCCAGCACTTTTCTCTGCTGTCCCAGCATGGTGCACAGGGAGATCAGCAAGTGTAGGTAGGCATGACTCCTCCTGCAGCTCTTCAGCTCTGTCTGCTTGTAAAAACTGAGGATCTGCTCCTTTTTCTATCTGCTAAAAGATAGCCTCAAGGATAGGTTTTTCTCGCTTTTGAGTCATTGCTCTTCCAAAGTTCCTGCGATGCAGGAACACTGGGAGTAGTTTCTGAGAAAAAACGATGAGCTAATCGAGGCTAATGGTGTTCATGTCGCTTAGAACTGGCTTGGCTGAGCTGGTGGAAATTAAATCAATGAAGCTTCATTGATCTGCATCAGCTGGGGTTTGAATCCAAGAGCAACCAGACTTTACATACTCAAAGTACTGTCCTCCAAATTAACGATGAGTGGGTTACATGGAGGGGATATGGCCCTTCTTGGCCAGCTGGTGGATGTTGGAGGCACCAGCATGAAGCATGCTTCATGTGGGCATGAAGCAGGGAAGCTGGGCAGAGGAAGAGTACAAGGAAGGGAAGAGATTACATCCAGCACATCTGCTATACGGCACTTGAACTCACTTTCAATTTTAAAACAGGCTAAATTTGCACATACTCACCCCACACAGCTGACTGTGTTTTAAGCTCATCCTTGCTTTAAGTGGAATAATGAAGTAGGTTTTAACCCTGTAGAGCCTCAGAGCCTCTGGTTAGCTCCTGGATCCCTTATCTCCAGCTCTGGGACTCTACTTTTATGCAAGATTGAGATTCTATGTGAAGTTCAAGAACAGATTAAATCATCTTTACAGGCATAGCTGGGGCAGACAACAGCCTGCTAAACCCAGACTTCTGCCCCTCCACAGCTTCCCAGAGCCTTCAGACTGGCCCTATGACTCCTTCTACTTTTTCCTCCCCTTTTCTGCCTCTTTTCATGTTATTCCCCATTTTCTTAAAGGACCTGAGAGCTAATAGATCACTTCAAAATGAATGCAATTGCTCCCCAGCAGTGAGATGCTGTGTTTCCTCTACACCGAATCTATGCACTGTTCCACTAGTTAAACAGCACCAAATGTCATCGGAGAATCACATCCTGCTTTCATTCTCTCCCCTCGCATTTGAGGCTCTAGCTTTGTGTGAGAGTGATTCACTTTCTCACTGAATGCAGAGTGAAAGCCCATTTTCAGCACTCTCCCAACACCCATGCACAACCAGCTATTCATTTCCAATGATCATTTGTATTTCTTTTGGAAGACCTTAAACACCACAGGGGATAAAAGGAAAACCATTCAAGTGAGAATAAGACTGGCAAAGATAACACATTGCCCTGCTGTCAGTGCTTAGCTAAAGATGAATACATATTAATACTTTTTTTGCCTGGTTTTGTAACGTAGTTGGGATTTGTATGTGCCTCTGTGTGTGTTTGTGTGCATGAGTGTGTGTATTTGCTGTTTTTCCTAAATAACTA
Source organism: Phoenicopterus ruber ruber (assembly GCA_009819775.1). Lineage (NCBI taxonomy): Eukaryota > Metazoa > Chordata > Aves > Phoenicopteriformes > Phoenicopteridae > Phoenicopterus > Phoenicopterus ruber. The sequence continues at coordinate 9,094,839 of CM020218.1, read as the reverse complement.
CTCAGCCACGTAGCCAATTTTAACGAAGCTTTTGAGGACCTCAGAGATATTAAGCGCCTACAAGCTTTTGGAAAACAGATGCTTGAGGAGAAGAAAGAGATGACAGTGACAGGGGAAGATGCAGAGTGAGCAGAGCCCTTATTAAACACTAGAAAGCGCACAGTAACTCATCCTACAGATACCGAGTCCAAAACCCAGGGTTAGGCTATCTAGAGACCAGATCTCTGCTCTTCAGAGGAAACTTTTCTAGTAACACCGTAACTGTGGCTCCAACCCTGGCCCTTAGGTATGAGCAGTGTGTTACTTTGCCGCTCAAGATACAGAGATGAAACCAGATTTTAATTCCAAAAGCCACAGTGTGATCCCTGGTTCCCTCAATTACCAGAAGGAGCAAGCGAGCTTGGCCAGTTATTCCCATACGGCAGACACATTGGAGGAGAAAACAAAGCTTGCCACGATCCTTGTCCATGTACATAATGGAGAGCAAGGTTGCTTACTCGTACAGGCACTGAAGGGCAGCCCCTAGTAGGTCCTGAGCTATATTTTTTGTCAGATCTAGGTAAAGCGGTAAGATATTTCACAGCAGTTACATCAGCCCAGGAGGAAGGACATCGTGTTAAATGCAAAATGCCAAGGTGATGTTACCTTGCCCTGCAGAAATTTTGTCATATGGTAGGAGCCAGAAGAAAGGGAGTTTTTAATAGAGGGCTGAGCATGGCTGTCCCTTTTTCGTTAGGAATGGGTCAGGGAAGCAGAAACAGAAGTGACGCAAAGACATGACGCGATCAGTGAATGCAGAAGATGCTGAATGTATCTTAGTTTAGAAATATTGGGACATTTATGCATGGTATTTGCCTTCCTCAAAGAAGAGGAGGTAGGAAAACTGGGGGGTGTCATTGGAGACAACAGTGGAGTTCAGTGGGGGAACTGAAGGCTTGCTGGAGATGCATGGAGCCTGCGTGGACAGCTCAGGCCTTTCAGACATCTGCTGGACAAGGCACCTGGAGAGGTAAACTACTGGTTGATTGCAGTGACTTGTAGAAATAAGTGTAAGAAGTAAGGTAGAGGAAAAGACTAACAGAGGAGCAAGAGGGCCGAGGAAGAGGTCCACTGCGTTGCAGAAAGGGGAGGAGAAACCAGCAGGAAAGAGAAGAACAAGCAGTCCAACAAGAAAGGAAGATAAAATGGAGCTATCCAGGGACCCAAGAGGCTACAAAGAGGTAAGAGGCTAAAACACAGGAAAGAAGGGATAGATGAGTGTGCACTCATCCACCCATCTGCAGGCAGCAGAAAGAACACCGCTGATTCATACCAGTCCCAGAAAGGCAGGAGACAGGAGGGTCCTTGCCAAGAAGAGCTGACTGACCTGTCATTGGAAAGGGTCCAGAGGAGAGCAGGGAGTACTACATGGATTTGGAAGCCAAAACAAGTCCTCAAAGCAATCAAGAATAATTATGACCACTTAGGAGAGACATTCGAAGAAATGAGCCTCGGATGAGTCTTTCAGCCTTTGGAAAGAGTAGGTGAAGTCATTACGTGGAGGTCAGCAAGTCCCTCAAATATTCATCAGGAAGGATGGGTTTGAGACAGTCGATTATGGGGAATTACTAATAAAAAAGAGATTCAGTGGATTGATTTCTCCTCGGTAAGGAGAGTGGTATTGTAGGATTAAAACTAGCATGTATAAAGCTCTCGTGAGAAATTGAAAATGAGAAATGAAGGAGAGAGTTTGGGAGACATCTCTGTAATCCTTACACCTGGATTCAGCACAGAGGAAGAGGAAATTCAGTGCATAAGGGAAACATGGTGTGTACTGGGATGTGAAACAGGAGAATGGATTCTGTGGAAAGGGAAAACTATTGCTGCAAGCAATAATCAAATAGGCAATTTGATAATAAGTAGATTTTGTCTAATGCAGGTGGAAAAATGATATTGGTCAGTAAAAAGCATTGAAACATTTGTCTATTAATTAAAGAGGCATTAGCAATAAATTGGAGGAACGTCAACTACCAATGCAGGATGTAAAACAGGATATTATAAGGATAATGGAAATACGGTGGAATAGCTTTGTATCTGGAATGCAGGAAATGAGGGATAGGCACTGGTCAGGAGCGACAGAGCAAAGGTTGGAGGGAGAAGTAGTGCTGCACAGTAATGGCAGGAGACACTGCCAAGAAACAAGAACCTGCTGCACGGGCAGAGCAAAACACATTTGGGTCAAAGTGGCATAGAGTAAACTGGCTAAAGGCATTCAAGCTGAGTCATACTGGGAATCTCCTATAGATTCCCAGGCTGGACTGTAAGCTGAAGATTTCTTTCTTATATACATTTATATCTCTGTATATATATATATGGAGCAAAATATATACAAGTGAGAATTGTATCATTATGGGAAGTTTTAATTCTGGACACAGGTACTGGAAAATAAATGCTACCAAGAAAGGCCCATACAGTCCTGAGCGTGGGCTGACCCATTCACTAATCGGTTATAGAACAAACACAAGTTGATGAGATTTTAGATTTGATTTTGTCGACAGCGAGATCTCTAGAGAAAATAATGACTTTGGATCTGTGACCATGAGATGAATCCATGTAAATAAAATAAAAGTATTAAAAAAGGGATCTGTAACTTAGGTTCAAAGGGGCAAATTTAAATAAATTAGAGGAATTAGTTGTAAAACCAATGGGGCTGAAGAGCTCTAGGACTGCTGTGTGTAGGATGTGCTGAATACTTTCCAGGGAAGGGTAGAAAAATCCCTTTGCTCTTGTACCCTGCTCAGGACAGGGACCAATATTGCAGAGGAAGGCTCCAGACTGAACCAAATGCAAGATCCACTTCAAACAGCATATTTGGAGTGGGCAGAGTGAAAGGTTAAAAGGGCTGAAAAACAGACCTGACCAGCAAAAGAAGCCACATCTTAGAGGTCAGAAAGCATAGAGGGCTTGTGAGAACCGCCAACTGTCAAGCTGAGTTAAACCTTGCAAAGGAAATTAAAATCAAAACCAGAAGGTTTTTCAGCTAAAGGAATAGGAGAGAACAACTCAGTGAGAGCAAAGAGATTATGGCACCAAAACTGAACAAATGCTTTGCCTCAGGGTGCATTTCTGTGAGACAGGGCGAGATGGCTTAAGAGATTACTTATCTCTGCCAGTAAGCAAAGGCTCCGCTATGCTTTCCCATCTCCCCACCATGGTCACGCAGCCTCACCCCATGTCTTGTGCCAGCCCCTTAACCCATTAGCAAACCACCTCAGCAAAGCATGTGGCTAGTTTTTTCTGCCATTTTAGCAAGTGGCATCAGCTCAGGAAACCGCTCTGCAAGTACCCAAGTGGGACCATGGGGAGATGAGGGAGGCGAGAGGCAGGAGCTTCCCCTTGCAGCCTGTGCAGCGTTAGAGTAGCTCGGCTGCTCATGACAGCACCTTCATTCTGATTAAGGACATGGGTGAATTTGCAAGTGAAAGCAAATGAGGATGAGGCTATAGAAATGGGAATGACCACATAGGAGGAGGAAGGGAGACCTGGGGACAGATAGTCTCTGTCTCCAAATTCTGGAAGAAGAAGGATGTGAATTGGCTAGTCCAGTAGCAATGATGCATTCATTCAGTCATGGATAGCTCATGTAACTGGAAAACAGGGTCTGGGCTCTGTGGTTAAATAAGAAAAGCAGGGAGAGGACGAGAGGTTCTGGGTAACTACAGAGCCATTAGTTTGACCTCAATGTTATACAAGGCTTTATAATAATTTTTTAAAGGAAGGAAAACTGAAAACATGGAAGTTAATAGAAAATGGAATAAAAGGCAACCAGTTTATCACAAGTATGTTGTATCCTTTTTGCCTACTGTGTGAGCTGATCCTCTTTATTCAATCCTAACACAGAAGCCAGGAATTGGCTGGTTTTCTTCCGTCAGGATTGTTTTATTCATTGGCCATTCACCAAAAAAAAAAAAAAATCCTATTTCAATAGCCTTGGGAAATGGATGTTCAGCAACATTCACTGTAGCTCACTGGGTTTCCAAGGGCCTTACAAGCGGTGGGTACAACAAAGTGATATAGCTCGGCAGCGGTATGGTGGTGCTGCATGTGTCCTGTCAATGTGCCTTGCAGCAGGACGCCTGCAAACTCTTGCAGAGCAAAAATCCCATCCCATCACTGCTGTGGCTTTCAAAATGTCCTTCAAAATACAGCAGAGCCCTCCAAATAACATCTATAATTAGGTGTTCTTCCCCGGGCTCCCCTGGGTTCTTTAATACTATTTTTCAAGGATTTTGCTCAGAAAGGTCTTTATACTCTGCAGGCACTGCTGAATTGGAATGGGAAGCAGGGTTTCTTCTCATTGTAAGGTAGGCAGGGCTGCCTTCCAGTTTCCCAGCTGCGGAGATTTATAACCACTACCAGATTCACTAGGTGGCCAAGGTTTTATAACCCAATTGAACAGAATAAAACAATTTAGACTGAAGGCAATTTGATGCAGGACTCAATGACTTTCAAGAACTTGATGTATTACTGTGATCATGTAAGTTACAAATTATATATATATGTATATATATATTTGACAGATAGCTTTCAAATACAATGTAATTATTTGGAATGATTTAATTAGGGTTGACATGCTTGCAAAGCATCCCTGGGAATGAAGCAGAAAACCTTGAAGTGCATGGAAGATTTTCAATCTGTGTTAAATCCTGCTCGAAAGAGAGGGGTTTGGTATCCTTCCCAAGGCTTCAGACTCCCTTGAATACAAATTCCTTTTGAGCATCTCCTGGGTTAGGCTCATTCAGTCCGTTACTGGCCTGTCTGAGGTTCAATGCAGAAAAGTGACAGTGGCATCGTAGAAGAGACATCTACCTTCAACATCCTTGGCCAAACATTAGGGAGATCGATGCCCTCAGGACGGCTGGCTTCCGTTCTTGTGAGACCCCATATGGAGTACTGTGTTCAGCTCTGGGGCCCCCAGCACAAGAAGGACATGGACCTACTGGAGCAATTCCCAGAGGGCTGCGAAGATGATCAAAGGGCTGGAGCACCTCTCCTGTGAAGACAGGCTGAGAGAGTTGGGCTTGTTCAGCCTGGAGAAGAGAAGGCTCTGGGGAGACCTTCTAGCAGCCTTCCAGTACCTAAAGGGGGCCTCCAAGAAAGCTGGAGAGGGACTTTTGACAAGGGCATGTAGTGACAGGACAAGGGGGAATGGCTTTACACTGAAAGAGGGTAAATTTAGATGAGATATTAGGAAGAAATTCTTCACTCTGAGGGTGGTGAGGCACTGGAACAGGTTGCCTCAAGAAGCTGTGGATGCCCCATCCCTGGAAGTGTTCAAGGCCAGGTTGGATGGGATTTTGAGCCACCTGGTGTAGTGGAAGGTGTCCCTGCCCATGGTAGGGGGGTTGGAACTAAACGATCTCTAAGGTCCCTTCCAACCCAAACCGTTTTATGATTCTATGATTCTATGAAATGAAGCTGGCCTCTAGCTCATGATAATGGTAAGCTTGGGGAACTTACAAAAAGCTGAAGGGGAATGCATTTATATTCTGCACAGTGTCGGATATGCCTCCCTGACCATTAAATTGGGCAAGCCATCTGAAGGAATTTTGTATTCAGACAAGTAAGACGAGCTGTATTCATTCTCTTTACTTGAGCTACAAAAGCATGCAAAGCTAATTTGGGTCTAAATTCAAACAATAGCTCGCTGCAATCTTATTTGCACTCACAAGATGTGAATTTTAGGGGATGTTACAGATTTTTTGTTGCTGTTGCTCCATCTGCCTGCCATCGTTTGATGGACTTTCTGGAAGTAATGGGCTGCAGGCTCTGATACCCTTGCATTTCAGAAGCCTGTGTGTCTACTTGTATTAAATATTTACAGGTTGCAATTCTCCTGTGAATCAGACTCCAAAGAAGGCTTGTGCGGTACTCTGTCAGTGAAACCAAAAGCATGATGCATCCATACTTAAAATGAACCAAAGGGACTTTTCTGAGTTAAGTTTAAGTAATCTGGGCTTAAGCACATCACCAGGGTCTGCTTTTCAGGCAGTTTTACTATGGGAATGGGTACTAGTCCGGCTGCCCTCATAGCATGGACTTTTCCACAGTGTGTTGTGAGTCTCTGTCCTGCCAGCCTGTGCTGAGAACTGACTGCGCGTTGGCAGGAGGAAAATACATGTCCTTTTGCTACAGGAATGGAGATATTTGGAGTGGCTGTGAATGTTCATTGTAGTGGTAGAAACTCTGGGTCCCCAACAAGCTTGCTACTACAAAGTCATTTGGTAAGAGGGAGAAGAGAGGAATCTGGCGTCTGAGAGCAATCGAATAGAAATGAAGATGAAAATTAGAGATCAAAAGCTACGAATGACAAGGAAGTATCTCAACAGGAACCTTATCTCCAAGATTGGGATGTCTTTCAGGATAAAAATGGCTGCTAATGAATTCTCTCCGTATAACCAAACGCGTTGGCTGCTCCCACCCGGACGCCTGCAGCTTACGCTTCCCCGCAGTTTTCATTTGCTTTATTGCTTTCAGATGCTGCCTGGTATTAGTTCCTCTGGTAGCTGTGTCATTGCCACCAGCACCGGGGGAATGTGGCTTCGGCTGACTGGGCTGCGAGGCGTCAGCCCTGCCTCTCCGGGGACTGTCTGACACTAAGGCAGAGCTGCCTAACTGCAGCCAGATAATTAAAAACAATCGATGCTATTAAGCGAACACAAACCCCGACAGCTCCGGGTGTATTCTCATGTAGCAGGGAGTACTCAGGCGTCGGGAGGAGAGGCTACTAATGAAGCAACTGGTGGGAATAACACCTACAAGGAGAGTTTTAGCTGTTGTACGCACTGCTTCTGCTGGGCCTTTTAGATCTGTCCCTTTGATTTAGTGGTGCAAGTTAGCTCAAACTCTGCATATCTTTTCCTTCTGGTTTGAAACACTCCTCCACATTCATTCTGCTCTTGCTCAGGCTCCTCAGAAATCTTTCCAGGGAAAACAATCCTGGATTTATTTACAGCACATCATTATTTATTTAAAGTAAACCTTTTGGGGAGAAGGCAAAGGGAGATCTGAGCTCTCCATTGAGGACCTCAAAATGAGCTCTGTGCTTCCAGGGTAGGAGCATTTTAATTGAAGGGTTTACAGGGGAAGAAGAATGTGGACCCAGGGTGGGAGCCTGTTTGTCTCGATGCTTTCCATGTGCTGTGTTTCTGTAGTGCAAAATCCAGGAAGACCCCTCAGAGAGCTGTGAGCAAACTTGCTCTCCTTGGCAATGCTCCTGCCCTGAAAGCAAAACCAGGTAGATATTTATTTGTTTGTTTATTTATTTGGTTCTCCAGAGTTGCCTCAGGTTATTTATTTTGTTTTCAAATCCCCCTACACACGCACGTGCACTCTTGCTTTTTTCTACCTTAGCTGAGAAATGCCAATGAAATAAAACAAGACCTTTTGATGTCCCATGGGAAGTGTATTGTACTGAGCAATTTTAAGCTTACGTGGAGTGAAACAAGTGAGGAGAGAGGAAAAAGGATGCTGCCTGTTTCTGTTGCCTCCCTCCCTTTTTTTTTCATTTGCAGTTATCTGAAGAGGTACCTCACTGAAAAACTGTCCCTGTCCAAAACCAGCTTTTAAAGTGGCAACATGCTGAAACCATGGAGGCAAATGCATGCACTGGTGAAAGCAAATGCTTGAAAGCTCAATAGCAGCCATGTCACTTGGTTAGCAACTCTTCATTCCCCGTACAAGTTATTTAGCCGTTCTTCATCACAGCAGTACTTAGAAGACTCAGCTGTGCTACAGGCTGGTTATTTAAGCCAAGGGTTTTCAAACTGCGAGTCAATATAACCCTCTGGACTTGTGAGCTGCTCTAAAAAGACCCGTGAAAAAGAAAGTCTATTGTTAGGAGACGTAAGTTTTTGATACTGCAGCCTGCACCTCTGTGAGAAAATGCATAAGGATCTGCAAATCAAACTACTTGATTATCTCTATAGCAAGGTGTGACTTAACAAGGTCACCTGCACTAAAATCGGGGAGAGACCCTAGGGCTGACACCCCCTTGCTACACTGCATTTGTGATATTTGCAATTTCTGACCTCCTCTAAGAGGCCATTCCTGTCCTGAGGAATTTTACCCATCAGCCCAGTCAACCCTAGATCATCAAACGTGGAGTCATTACTGGATGCACGCTCTCAATTCCCGCTGCAATAGGTTTATTGCTTGTGACAGCAGGGTTAAAGCCAAACAAGCATGCTGATTGATTTCTGCCCAAGAGAAGGCTGAGTTTCAAGAATGCTGTTTACACAAAGGGCTTGATTCTGATCTACCATCAGGGTAATTTTCATTTATATCAATATAAGACAAATCCAAATAAGGCCTTTGGATTACAAAATATTTTAGGGCTCTTTGGGGAAAGGCAGCATTGTAAAAACACAGATTACAAAGAGAACCATCACAGTTCTTAATTCAAAGGAAAACCATGGGAAGATGTGCCTTTGATGCTGATCTTCTGAAGTGCCTAGCACTGCCAGTGAGATGCAAACTGGATCTTCCCTGCCAGCCTGTGCCCTGGCTAGAGCGGAGCTGTTGACACTCATCTCCCTGTAGGTTGATGGCACTGCCCAAAATTTGCACCAACAGAGATGCTGGCTCAATCTTGATTATGCTGGTATAATCTCAGTCCTTACCTCCCAGTTTAGTTTTGTCTGTGAATGCCTGAAGATGCTTTCATTTTAGAATATCTGTAATTTCCAGCCACTGTACCTCAGCAGACCTCTACGGTGACTGAGCTTCTTGGGGTACAAAAACTTTATAAAGGAGCAGAATGATAGAGCAGGAATGGAAAAAAAAAAAAAAAAAAAAAAGAAGATTTACCTCTTTCTCCCAATTCACTGCCCACTGGAGTCAAATATCCCTTCCTAATAGACTGTTCTCTTAAACTAGCCAGGTGCACATAGACGCGGATAGGATTTATAAGAGGAAGGAAGACTGAGTTCAGGAAGACTGAGTTCATGCCCCCTAAGACTCCAGGACCTGTAAATCCTTTTGCCATGAACTTCATACACATTGTGATAGTCACTGTAGCCTGTGCAGTCATTCTGGAGTGAGTTTTTCTGGCCTTTCTTTGTTTTGCTTTGGTTTTTTAACGCATTTCTACAAAGATCTTAGGCCCTGTCCTGCCTTCTCATCGACATAGTGTGATCAAAGGCAAAAGAGGGCTTTGAATTTGTCTGTGGTTTTGTGGGAGGACTAGAAAACCTCTAGGAGAGCAATAGCAAAATTATCAAGATAATGAGTATGGGTTGAGGATGTATGCTGCTTTTGGGAAAGCCAGATTGAAACCCACAAATTGATGAGAACTTTAAGAGTGGCCAAAAACTCAGGAAGATTCATGATTTTTAAAGATATAATCCTACCACACTCCACTTCCACAAGGTAACTAGACTTATTAATACTCACCTCAACGTTGTTGTGGAATCTGCAGTAATGGAAGTCTTTAAAAACTGGTTAGTTAAGCAAATATTAGGCCCATTTTAAGTAGGACTGATCCTTTCCTGGCAATGGAGTATATGAACTTGTGAATTCCCTTACAAACACAATTGCAGCAGTCCTATAATATCCAAAGTATTAAAGTCTACCCAAAATGTGTGTTTTTTAAAGAGAGAAGACAGAATCCAGAAACCACTGGAGCTAACAGACAGAAGACTCGTAGTCATTTTATCACAGGAAATCACTTTCCCTAAGAAAATGACAATCATTTGGCCAGAACTGTAGTGAGCCTAAATGGGTATGTCTCCATTGACTCCATCTCAATGATATGTCTCTGTATCAGCTCAGAATCTGATTTATTTTCTGTTTCTAACCTGACTGAAGAGCCTGTTCGTCAGCAGCTGTGTCATGCAAAATCCATTTGTTTAACACTGTTCTCTTGGAATGAGAATGGAGAACAAAAGACTCTAAAATTAGAGAGGAAAGCTTAACTCCATATCTAA